>JARQOC010000003.1:483646928-484246928 GCA_033576535.1 Allobates femoralis
TGCTTATTAATCATTTCTCTTTTATATTCTTTCTCTCCAGATAATAAACCCTTTGTATTTTGATATAACTGGACTTGAACACTTATATCCTTTTATTGAAATTGATGGGATGACAGCATTCATCCACAGCATTTAAGAATATACTGTATATACTCGTGTATAAGCTGACTTTTTAAGTCCAAAAATTGGGCTGAAAAGTCCCCCCCTCGGCTTATACGCGAGTCATATACATATAGTGTGGTGGGGGCTGTATCCGGGCACTGCAGGAGGCAGGAGGAGGCAGGGGGAGGCTGCAGAATGAGCGGCACGCCACGCGGTGCTGCTAATTAATTATGCATGGGGAGCAGCCATAGTACATTGCTGCTCCCCTGCACAGTATAGCCTCCCCCGCTGTCTCCTCGCCCCCCTATGTATACAGAGGCCCCCTGCAGTGATCCATCTCACCCCCTCGGTCTGCACCCGAGTCCACCAGCTGCTCTGTTTGAGCGGCCCGCGACTTCTAATACCGACGTCCTCCCCGCTCCTCCTGCTTGAATGTAATCATGTGACCCGCGGTCACGTGATCGCAATCAAACAGGAATGGCGAGAAGGACGCCGGTATTAGAAGCCGCGGGGCACGCAGACGGAGCAGCTGGAGGAGCCGGGTGCCTGCAAACCCAGGGTGAGTTAGATCACTGCTGGGGGGAACCTTTGTATACATGGGGGGCGGTGAGACAGCAGGGGAGCTGTATACCACTGCTGGGCCTGCATACCAGTGCTGGGGGCTGTATAGCACTGCTGCTGGGCCTGTATACCAGTGCTGGGGGCTGTATAGCACTGCTGAGGGGCCTGTATACCACTGATGGGCCTTTATACCACTGATGAGGGGCCTGTATACCACTGCTGGGGCTGTATACCACTGCTGGGGCTGTATACCATTGATGAGGGGCCTGTATACCCATCCTGGGGGCTGTATAGCACTGCTGAGGGGCCTGTATACCACTGATGAGGGGCCTGTATACCACTGATGAGGGGCCTGTATACCACTGCTGGGGACAGTATATCAGTGATGGCGGCAACTGTATACTAGTTATGGCCACTATATACCAGTGATGGCTGCTATATACAGGGATGGTGGGCTATATACCAGTGATAGGGGGCTTTATAACAGGACGGTGGTCTGCTGCATTCGTAATTTACTGTTTCTATTTAAAATAAAAGTTCAACATTTTATTCGTATCTATTTTCATTTTTAAAATATTTCAGTACCGGTAGGTAGCTGCTGCATTGTCCACCCTAGGCTTATACGTGAGTCAATAGGTTTTCCTTGTTTTTGGGGGCAAAAGTAGGGGGGTCGGCTTATACACGGGTCAGCTTATACACGTGTATATACAGTATATCTATATCTAATTTTTATCATAATACAAATTGTCTTTGATAGGAGTATTATCACAAACTATGTTGCCTTATTAATTCCAATGAATATGAATCAATATATTTTTTTTAAATGTTATTAATATACATTGGAATTAATAAGGCAACATAGTTTATGATCATACTCCTACAAAAGACAATTTGTATTATGCTAAAAATTAGATATGGATATGTGGAGCCCACCTGGATGGGGTACTCGGTACCGAACTGGGGTATATGCTGGGGATGTCACGGCAGTCTTGATCGGACTGTGTCCCGAGCCCACAACTAATGGGGGGATATTTACAGGGGAGTTTGTTGTGACGCCACCCACGGGTTGTGGTCAGGGTGACCACCGCTACTGCAAAACCTCCAGGGATGATGTTTGGCAGCCGGTGATGTAACGGCTCTCTGCGGGCAGAGCCTGGTTCCCCAGGGCAGTGGGGATAATAGTCTATAGATGGACGCAAGGCAGGGGTAGTAGTAGAGATGACAGTTTGTGAGGGAGAACAGGGTTTGCAAGGATCACACAGCCTCACGGTTTTGTAGTTTTCCTAGACTTTACTGTAGCAGATGGTATACAGCTGAGTACTGTCAACGGAGTCTATACCGGGGCCGGGTTGCTCCCACCCTGGCCGGGTCCTTGGCTTCCCACTTCTGCGCTGTGTGTGTGGCCCTGCTGCCACTTTAGCTTTGGCCTGTCTCTCCTCACAGGTACCCCCTTTGCAAGGCAACTTGAGTCTTTCCTCTGTATTTCTGACCCTGCCGTGTTGCTTCACTGAGGTACAGTGTAGATATATAACCTCCACTAGTCCGGTGTTTACTGTGCTGCGTGTGTCACTCACAGTTTCGGATCCGGTATCCGGTCTGTGCGCTCCTCCGGGGCTAGTTATGAGGTAACTCAGTCTCCCAGATGTGTTCTCCTGTTTCTCTTACTCCTTCCCTCAGACCCTGGCTAGGCCTGGAAGTGGGTAGCAGGCTGTGGAGAGGCCTAAGGCAGCCCCTTTACACCACCATTCTTTCTTCCTCAGTCCTCCCAGGAACTGAACTAACACCAACAGACTAACTGTCACTGCCACTCTGAGGTAAACAACATTAGCACCTCCCACCACTCTGCTCTTGCCCACTTCCTCTCCACACCACAATATATAGGGAAGCAGCTTTAGCTCCCCCTTCTGGCCTGGAGGCACTAGTGTAGTGTTGTGGGTTGTGTGGGGAGTTAACCCTTTGTGGTGTTGCTGTGGCATATTAACCCCTGGGGTGCCACAGATATATAATCTTAAATTGGTGCAGTGAGTAAATGCTGTCATCTCATCAATTTCAATAGAAGGATATAAGTGTTGAAGTCCAGTTATAGTCAACAAAAATCATCACTAATGAGGTACTATAAAAACGTTTTTCTTCAATGTCACTTGCTGCATTTAGGAGGTAAAAGGAGTGTAGGGAAAGTGTTAATATGCTCTAGGGACAGCTTTTAATAGGTTTAGAGGTGTTTTTGGGGGTGACAGGATCCCTTTAAATATGTGCCCTGCTATGTACTGTGTAATAGATGTGTCTGACCGTACAGAGACATGGTCTGATCATACCACATCTCCTGTGCTGAGATAATCTTATGTATGTGTCCCTGCTATGTACTGTGTAACGGATGTGTCTGACTATACAGAGACATGGTCTGATCATACCACATCTCCTGTGCTGAGATAATCTTATATATGTGTCCCTGCTATGTACTGTATAATGGATGTGTCTGACTGTACAGAGACATGGTCTGATCATACCACATCTCCTGTGCTGAGATAATCTTATATATGTGCCCTGCTATGTACTGTGTAATGGATGTGTCTGACTGTACAGAGACATGATCTGATCATACCACATCTCCTGTGCTGAGAAATCTTATTTATGTGTCCCTGCTATGTACTGTGTAATGGATGTGTCTGACTGTACAGAGACATGGTCTGATCATACCACATCTCCTGTGCTGAGATTCTCTTAGGCTAGGGTCACACTGTGCGTATTCTAAGTTTCCAGCGATGTCCACTTAAAACTTAGAATAATTTCCCGAGACATATCTTGAATACAGGCTGAGTAGCGAGAGAATGTGGCCCCTAGCAACCCGCTGTGTTCCCAGGATACCAGCTACACAGCGGGCTGCAGGGAGTGCGATTTGCACCGCGCACAGGGAAACGCATCATGCTGCGTTTCCCTGTGCGTGGTGCAAATTGCACTCCCCACAGTCCACTGTGTAGCTGGTATCCAAGGAACACAGCGGGTTGCTAGGGACCGCATTTTCCCGCTACGCTGCCTGTGTTCAGGCTATGTCTTGGGAAATGTTTCTAAATTTTCAGCGGACACCGCTGTAAACTTAGAGTACGCCAAGTGTGACCCTAGCCTTATACATGTGTTCCTGCTATGTACTGTGTAATAGATGTGTCTGACCGTACAGAGACATGGTCTGTTCATACCACATCTCCTGATCAAAGACATACTGAGAATGTCTGAGAATACTGAGAATAATAGAGAATTTAGTTTGCAGAGACAGTAATGATAATGTTGATAAAGTGTTGCAGAATATTAGGGCACTATCTGAGTAAATAAATAGATACATAATTTGCCATCCATTGACTCCCATTTGCAAAAACAAATTATATTGTATGTAAATCTTTGTGTATATGGACGTCATAAAAGAAATGGGGTCACACTTTATGAATCAGTAAAGAGTTAAGTATTAGTGGTTCCTTTTGGTTTATTTGACCTTATTTTGAATGACAGATACATAGGAAATATATATACCGTATTTTTCAGACTATAAGACGCACCAGACCATAAAACACACATAGGATTTAGAAGTAGAGATTAGGGAACAAAATACTTTAAATGAAAAATGTGGTAAAAGCTACAGGGGGAAGATGGCGCAGTGTAAGAACAAGGGGAGTGGGCTTAGGCTGGTTTCACACTGACAAATTTTCAATCCGTGTCCATCCTTTTTAAAACAGATAGCCACGGATCAGTTTTGGCCCCCCATGTATCCCTATGGGCACGATTGGTCCTATATGGCCATCCGTGTGTCCTTTTTTCATGGAATCATTTTTTTGTTCATGCACCCAGAACTGGAAACTGTTCCGACTTTGGGCTGCCTTGAAAAAAGTGGACACAAGCGGACAGACACGGATCTGTATCTTTCCATATGAAATTATTATGGAGCTCTATGGAGGACGGATCCATGAAAAAAATGGATCCATAAAACGGATCTGTTTTGCTGTACTAAGCATACTCAGAAGCAAAGTACAGCTCCTCCCACCCCTATCTCTGGTACTAATGATGGATCCATTAAAAAAACTGTTCGTGGACATCAGTTGACATCCGTTTGCACAGATCCGTGCCTGACCGTGTGGTTCCATGACATTCAAGGATCCACATAGAGTTGCACATTTGCCAATGTGAAAGCAGCCTTAGGCTACGTTCACACATTTGCGTATTTTGCTGCGCTTTTTTGCGCGCGCTTTTTGCCGCGTTTATCGGCCGCGCAAAAAAGCGCAACAAAATACGCAGGGGCTTTCACACACTGCGCTTTCTTTACTCCAGAAAGCGCAGTGATGTCACAGAGGGGAGGAAAAATCCTGCTTCCTCCTCCCCTCTGTGACAGCCCCATTAGATTCCGCAGTGTATTAATATACACTGTGAAATCTAAATTAAACAGAGGCAAATGTATGGAAAATAAAAAAGAATGAATACTTCACCTGTCCGACGCCTTCTCCCACTGTTTGGTGCCTTCTGCCGCTGTCCGATCTCCGGTTCCAAGTGAGAGGTGTACTGAGAAGACCTGTGGTGACGTCAGAGGGGGGGCATTCCCGGGGCGTTCCCAGCGCTGATTGGCTGTTCGCGGTCATGTGATATGTATCACATGACCGCGAGTGCCCGGGAATGCCCCTCTGACATCACCACAGGTCCTGTCAGAAGAGATCTCACTTGGAACCGGACACCGAACACCGGAAAAGGCGTCGGACAGGTGAAGTATTCATTCTTTTTTATTTTTCATTCACTTGCTTTTGTTTAATTTAGATTTCGCAGTGTATATTAATACACTGTGAAATCTAATGGGCGGCCACAGCTGTCAAAGAGGGGAGGAGGAAGCAGGATTCTTCCTCCCTCTGGGAGAATACGCAGAAGTAGCTGCGTAAACAATTGACATATCAATTGTTTACGGAGCTGCGCTTTCTCCCGGAAAACGCAGTGCGTATTTTTACGCAATGTCTGCACTGCAAAGTGAATTTCCCATTAACTTTACAGGCAGACAAAAGGCACATTGCGTAATTTGAAAAGCGCGCGTAAAAAAACGCGGCAAAATACGCAATGTGTGAACGTAGCCTTACATTTAAAGTGCCACTCCAGTGCTGAAGAGAAAACACTGGAGGCTGCTTTAAAATCTCATAAGTACAATTCATATCAAGGGAGAACTATAACTCCCAGCATGTCCTGCAGATCCTTTGGCAAGCTGGAAGTTATAGTTCAGTATAGGAGTGGTACAATGCTTGTATGTACAGTACTTTATTAGCACTAACAATTCATTCTTAGGTTTTACACTCACATTAACTGCTGTAACTCTGGTTCAGGTCCTGAAGCCACGCTATAGCACTTCTCTCACATAGTACAAGACCTGCAATGAGGTAATGAAGAGGGCAGGCTTGATCATTGCATGTAATGAATATGGAGGGCTCTGGACTATCATGTGATATCCAGCCCACCCCCTTCATTACCTCATCGCAGGTCCTGTATGGGAGACAAGTGCTATATCGTAGCTGCAGGATCAGATGACTGCAGTTAATGGGAGCACGCACTGTGCTCCAGAGATATGCTGTACCTGGCCCTGTCACTCCTGGGCCAGACACATTTGCAGCGACCCTTTCTCCTGCCTGCTCTCACACAATCTCCCCAGTCGCTGCTGGAATCTGGCGCTGGGTAAAACAACGTGGTCTGATACTTGAAGTGGAGGAATATTCATTGGCCACTCCATTCTTACTGCTCGGCGCTGGCAAATAGGTGGGGAAGTGGCCAATGAATATTCCTTCACTGTTAGTATCGGGACCACATGGTTTCTCCAGCGCTGGATTCCAGCAGCGGGGACATTTTCCTGCCTCCTCCATGCTTCCACTCCACCGCTGCCCCCTCTCCCCAGCCAGCCAAAGTATATTCAGACCATAAGATGCACCCCACACTTTCCTCCAGAATTTGGAAGAAAAAAAGTGCGTCTTATGGTCCAAAAAATACGGTATATAGTCAATAACCTCAAGCATGATTATTTTCAATGTTGGACCTCAGTGATAGCTAATTTAAAAAGAGAGTGCTAGGATATTTTGTATTGATGTTGCTGCTTTAGTATTTTGTACATGAGTGGGAATTTAAGAATCCAAAACTATGTTCCTAATTCATCACATACTTTTGGCGGAATTCAGGTGTTGCATACTTTCATAAATTGTTATTTGAGGTTGTGGAAAAACTTGGTATTTTCACTCCAGTTCCCCTCAAAATGGGCAGGGCTGTGGTGAGATAAGGCAGAAAAGGGGTGTAACTTTAGGGCTCATCTAATTTATGATAAGCTGTGGTGTACCCTCTGCTCTATACTGGAGTAAGATTAGTGGTGAAGTGCACAGAGGTGAACACTACTTTTCAAACATGCCAGATTCAATAAATGTTGTATGCCCTTTAATGAATCAGGAGCATCTGACTTTAAGATTTGAACAACATGAACAAAGCCTGTCCTGAATCGGGGCCTAAGTTCTTATGGCCACTTTACACGTCCCGATATCGTCGTCCAACTCCGATAAAAAGTCATGTGGTTCATGCGTTGGCCCCGATATCGTTCGTGCGTTGTGTAGTGTGAATGTGCAATTCGATGCAAGAACGATGTCAAAACGATATCGGGGGAGAAATGAGCAGGCTCTCCAACTGCCCGATATTGGATGGACGATCTGGCAAGATCGTGCCGTGTGACAGCCCGACACCGACTTGGAGCACAACTTCCCCTATTCTCTCCCATGTTAAATGGTCGTTCCTGGGTTACCCAAACAAGGGGGCGTAGACATCGCAGTTGTGTTGCCTGCCGATATCGCGCTGTGTAACATCTCCTATGCAATCTTGGCTTTCAGCACCGTTGTATCCAACATCGAAACGATGTTGGGATGTGTAAAGTGGCCATTAGCGTTGTAATGTTTTCTTCAAGGAAATTAATCATAAAAATGGTATGCACCATTTTGCATATATTTGGGTACTTTTGCAGAAATTTCTGTCCAATTCATCTGAATAAAACTTGCAGAAATTCTGATGTTTTTTCACCACATCAATGAATGCTACTTAAATAATAAAAATTGAATTTCAGTTTCAGAAATGTTTGCAGCAAATCTGCCATGTGAATGAGACTCAAACAATTTACCTAAATGTATTAAAACGATACTGGACTCAAGCTGGGGCAAGAAAAATGCTATTTTTACAATAAGGAGCTTGTAATATAATGCAAGCGAATTACCTTGGTATTAACCACCCAACCATATCATGTTAGGTGATTAGACAGCAACTCCAACCTGAGCAAGTTTAAAGGATAAGTAGGCCTACGCTAACAGCCTGTGTTCACTCACAAAATCTAAATCAAAGGAACACATGCCCTTGAGCTCCTAGGGAGGTTTTCATGGCAGTAAAATAGTTTTGAGGGAAGGTTTAGTAAGGCTCATTAAAATGCCTCTAGTTCACTTTCAGCAGACACACTTTTGGCAAACCGTGAATCTGCAAATGTTTCCTTCTTAAACAACCACGCACATGACTTGGGTTTCATTGCTCTGTAGTGGTGAACGAGTGAATGTTTCTTTAAATTGTTTGGACTATAAAGTCTACTTTGTATTAAATACACTGATGACAAAATGCATTCCTCATATTTTTATTGTCCCCATGAAGAGTCATTAAGTTTATGTCCTGTTATAAGCAAATTGAAATTTTAGAGGAGATTTTCCAAGTTCAAGTTTAATAGCAAATTAGACATTTTTCTTTCGGGAGAATAGAATTTGTTAAAATGCGCGTTCTCTATAAAGAATAGGCTACATCTACATACAACTTGCATGTTCTAGCTATGTATTTAATATAAACCAATAATAAGGAATGGGTGAAATTCAGCGCTGTTCAGCAATAAAAAGGATCTTGATCGATTGTATTGTCCAGCAGTATCTTTATTCTAAACGCGTTTCGTGAGCCGACTGCGCACTTCATCAGGAGATAAAAACCTGTTGTACTGTGTATTATTGGTTTATATTTCTCACCGGGTTTCCTGCAGCAGTTTGACTTATAGTGGAGTTGTGCCTTCACAACCCGACAAGGTGAGCATTGCTCATTTATAAATCACCTGTGTATCGTTGATAAGACCCTATTGCGCCTTTCTTTCCTTTTTAGTTTATTGGTTCGTTGCTAGCTATGTATTTAGCAGGTTTCCGCATGGACATTCATTTCATTCATCACAAAAATATGCCCTCACAGGCACTGGGGCATATTATGTAAAGCATGACAGGTATGTTGAGTTGTATTGAGGCACACCCTTTAGCTGATTTTTTTTTGTTTGCTTTCTTCATGTATTTTTTTTTGTTACTATAGGCACAAACAAGGAGAGCTTCAAAATGAAATCTCCAATAAAAAAATAGGTATCCTGGGAATATGGCTGAAATTTCTAATAAGGATCTTGTGACTTTCATTGTTATGAGCCAAGAATTTGCACTACTATTGAGAAACTATGAATGGTACTGATATGGAGGACTATGGCTGCAATAATAAATGGGCAAAAAGATAGCACTGAAGTGGTACAATAGGCAGCAATGTCAACAGGAATGGTACCTTTACACGCCGCTACAGGATGGTGGAAACAACCGGGTAGATGAGAGAAATGTATCTTGCACCGCCAAATCAACCCGAGGTAGTGGCATGTGAAGACGGTTGTTTCCATCCGTCACTTGAGGCACCTGTTTCAGAGCAGAGCTCAAAAACAGGTTCATTTCAAGGCGATGGTTACGGCCTGTATCGGCGTGTAAATAAGGAACAAGAGGGTTGTTTCGACACCTTGCTATCTACCTGGGGCGTGACACAGGCTCCGGGAAACCACCCCCCTTCAGCGATCATTGGAGGAAGCTCCTGCGTTACGATAGGTAGTCGCTGCATAGGGCGGCATATTTAAGGAGCTGACCAGTCACACTACACAATTGCTCCAGTGTCATGTATTAGTCAGCCTCCTGCGCTGGCTGGCCAATCATGATGCTATTGCATTGTCCTATCAGGGTACGAAATTCTCGTAATCCACAATTCTGGCACGCCTATGTGTTGTCCCTGCTGCACCAGGTCCGCCCATATTACCCTCTGTAGTGGCGTGTAAATGAGGTAAGGTGAGCTACAGAAGGTAACTTGTGGCACCCGGCGGTGTATCCAGAGATAGATGTAACCTACTGTAGCGCACCTTGTTGCGAAGTGTAAAGGTGGTGCGGGTACCGTTTTCAACCGTTTGTGCGTGCTCGTGCACGTGAAGCACCCGGTTGTTTCCACCATCCTGTAGCGGCGTGTAAAGGTACCAGAACAGTGATTGTTGTGGGTCAAGATATTGGCAATGCAATAGGTTTGGCAGCATGACACAGCTTTGCGGAAAGCTTAATTTTAACATTATATCAGTTATCGCTACTCATAGCAAACATAGATTTAACATAACTATGCCAACTGCTTATGGAAGTCTGTCAGCGATTTACAGACAGGCTACCCTCATTAAAAAAAAGGTACATATTTCCCTGAAGGGTGGCATTATTCAGACAAAAACATACCTTTAAAAACAAGACTTCTAAAAAATCAGGGCACAGGGAGAGGAATCTGCTGGGTTGGTCTATCTGGGTTGGTCTATCTTCCCTCCTAACTTATTTTGAGTGACAGGTCTCTACATGCAGAGGCAGAGAGTAAGGCTACCTTCACATTTGCAGACGTTCGCGCTGCGCACGGTGCTTACGTTCATGTTAAAATACGCATGCGGACTGCGCACCTATATTTTACATGGTGTGCGCATTCATCCGCAAGAAATAAATTATGTCGCGTATGTCCGCGTATCTGTACGCATGCGTATGATGGAGGGCCCAAATGTCCGCCGCGGGACGCAGCATGTAGGAGTTTTCGGCGCGTCTGCAAAGAGGCAGCATGCGCATGCGCACGCCAGCGCATGGTGCGTTCATTAGTCCCTATGAGTGCGCAAGCGTGCGCGACGTTTTGCGGATGTTGCTGACAGTGCGCATGCGTATGGCCACCACCCAGGGGTGTGCCAGTAGGTGGAGTGATGAAAATTAGGGGTAATTTCAGAAACGCATGCGGATAGAAACAGCATGCGCATGATAAAAACGCATGCATACGCAGTGCGTATCATCAGTATGCGCATACGCATGCTGATGAAATCTGCAACGTTTACATGCTTTTATATGCGTTTCCACATGCTGATGCGCATGCGCATCGTACGCGACGTTAACATCTGCAAATGTGAAGGCACCCTAACCTTTCAAACAAGCAGTGCCAGAGAGAGAGAAGTCAGTGTGAGCTGCTCAGTGCATTCTTCTTTCCAAACTTGGCTTGTTTTTTTCTGAAACACCATTGTACAATAGTGTTCTGTAATTAGAGAGTTTGTCTATTTCTTGTCATTATTTTCAAGTAAAATAGAAAGGGTTCCATCCCGTAGAAGGGATGGACCAAATATAACTTCAATGTGCGTTAATGGACCATATGAAGTCGGATTGTCCCAATGTGATAACCCATTTAAAGTTTACATTGCTTTCCTGGTAGTTGCTCAGAAATGAACAAGCTATTTTATGATAATCTGTTTCATTTATTTTCAAACCAATATCAGTCTGTAGTCTACTGATGGATATGCATAGGCTCTTTATGTTATGATCTGAAATATTCCATTTAGTTCATTACAGGGAAATCCAGTCCATGTAATTAACCTTTTAACATTTTTGCTCCCTGTAACATCTGCATCTGTGTTGGGATCAAACCTCCTTATTATTAAGAAGCACAATGTAAAGCTCTGCAAAAATTCAGACTTTGCTTCTACCTTCAATACGAATTGTAGAAGATTTTGTAAATGTCATGATACGGAGCATGCAGTATTTAATGAAAGGTTTCAAGAGCTGATTTCCCTTCAGGTTACTTACTATATCTTTCCTGTCTCGTAGCCAGCACATACAAGTCACAATTGGGAATTGTGCTATACATAAAGAAAATCTGATAATCGTCTACAAGGAATCACAGCTCAAAGCCTTGTCCTGCAGGGCTAGCAGGATTATTAGATTTTGTGTCACATGGGTTTTTTTATTTTTATTTTTAATATGCCATTTTCCCAACTTCCTTAAAATTGTTTTTTTTTCTTTATTGAATTTTTGTTCATCTCCCATGGTTTTTGCTCCATTTTCACTAAAATAGTTAACAAAACTTGTCACCTACCCCTCAAAGATTCAATAATACTATGCTTTTTTTTTACCTTGTACCGAGAGTCATTTGAGAACAGACGTAGGAATGTGCTTTGTATTTTTGTATATTTATAGAGCAAAGGTACATGCGGGGATGTGAAACCCAGAGAACAAGATGTTGAAGAAACAACATTTGTAGAATCCTGTAGAAAAATATGGGAATAATTTAATTAATGAATGTGTCCTGGACTGCTATGAGGCTAGATAGGTGTCAATAATACTGGCATTTAATATATCAAGGTCAGTAATAAATCATGGCCAAATAATATTACCAATGAGTTCTATAGTACAAAACATAAATAATACCAATATTATAAATGTCGATTGAATCCAAATATCTACACATACCTCACCTAACTTTAAAAGGTTATTCTAGGGGGTAAGCATACCAAAATCTTCTGATACGGAGCATCTGATCACTGGAACCACCACTGATCTTGAAAATTTGAGCACTGAAGAGCACTATGTGAATAAAGCGGTAGTCAATTATGGCCACTACCACACAATCCATTCTTATGGGAGTGTTGAAGACCAGCTGACCTTTACACTCAGGCATGATGAAGTAATGGAGTGAAAAAAGCTATAGAGCAAAAAACCCACTAAAATATAACTTTTAATAATTTCATTGCATTAAAATATAAGGATAACATACATAAATAACACAGAAAAGACACACAAAAAAGAGTAGGGTAAGGGACTAATTAAGCAAGATAGTAGGGAAAGCAGGGACTCACCCTAGCAGACCCTACAGGCCCCTACCTGGAGGGTATGACACCCTAGGTTGAGACCCGGATGTGAGACCCAGTCTCTCTAAGCTAAGTACCAATCTGATAACTTAAAAGATGATGGTGTACAACACTGATCTTGATCTTGATCTATGAGATGACCTAATACTTTCTTAGTTTTTAATATCACTGGTGGTGGTGCACGATGTTTAAGTGAGAGTAGAGGAATACTAGAGACACATAGGGAATTCCGATGTTGAGTGGGAGCAAATCGAACCTAAGGGCATCATGATTCCCTCCACTGCCAATCGTGTAGTCTACTAGGGCGAGTCTCACTTCACTGTCTAGCTTAATTAGTCCCATACCTTATTCATTTTTGTGTGTTTTTTCAGTGGTATTTAGGAATATTGTTCTTATCTTTTAATGTAATATACAGGGTGTTGCCATTTATTTGGATACACCTAAATAAAATGGGAATGGTTGGTGATATCAACTTCCTGTTTGTGGCACATTAGTATATTTTCTAGATGGGTGGTGTCCATGGCAGCCATTTTGAAGTCAGCCAATTTGGATCCAATTTTATTTTATTCAATGGGAAGAGGGTCATGTGACACATCAAACGTATTGAGAATTTCATAAGAAAAACAATGGTGTGCCTAGCTTTAACGTAACTTTATTCTTTCATGAGTTATTTTCAAGTTTATGACCACTTATAAAATGTGTTGAAAGTGCTGCCCATTGTGTTGGATTGTCAATACAACCCTCTTCTTCCATTCTTGACATACTGATAGCAACACCGCAGCAGAAATGCTAGCACAGGCTTCCAGTATCTGTTTATTTAGATGCTGCATCTCGTATCTTCACAGCAATAGACATTTTATTCAGATGACCCCAGAGATGAAACTCTAAGGGGGTCATATCGGGAGACCATTGTGGCCATTCAACTGGCCCACGACGACCAATCCACTTTCCAGGAAACTGTTCATATAGGAATGCTCAGCCCTGACACCTATAATGTGGTGAAGCGCCATCTTGTTGGAAAAACTCAGGGAACGTGCCATCTTCAGTGCATAAAGAGGGCAATACATCATCCTGTAGCAATTTCAGATATCCAGTGGCATTGAGGTTTCCATTGATGAAGAATGGCCCCACTATATTTGTGCCCCGTATACCACACCATGCCATCAATTTTTGAGTTCCAACAGTCTTATAGGGATCTATCCACTGTGGGTTAGTGTCAGACTAATAGCGGTGGTTTTGTTTGTTAACTTCACCATTCACGAAAAAGTTTGCCTCATCACTGAACATGAAGTTCTGTGTTAACTGAGGGTCCTGTTCCAATTTTTCTTTTGCCCACTCTGAAAATTCAGTGCACCGAATTGGGTCATCCTCATTGAGATGCTGCAGAAGCTGGATTTTGTAAGGGTGCCATTTGTGAGTAGTTAATATCTGCCGAAGGGATGTTAGACTGATGCCAATTTCCAGTGACATGAGTGACATGCGGTGAGTGCTACGCTGTGGGCTCTTGCTGAATGAAGCTAGGACAGCCACTGATGTTTCTTCATTAGTGACAGTTTTCTTGCATCTACATTTTGGCAAATCCAACACTGAACCTGTTTCACAAAATTTGGCAAGCAGTTTGCTTACTGAAGCATGGGAGAAGGGTGGTCTCGTAGGGTGTCTTGCATCGAAATCTACTGCAATGACCTTGTTACTGCGCTCACCAGACATCAACACAATTTCTATCCGCTCCTCATGTGTTAGTCTCTGCGGTATGTCAATGGTTGTAGACAAAGAGAAACTTTAAAATAACTCATGAAAGAATAAAGTTACATTAAAACCAAGCACACCATTGTTTTTCCTATGAAAATCTCAATAGGTTTGATGTTCACATTACCCTCTTCCCACTGAAAAAAACAAAGTTGGATCCAAAATGGCTGACTTCAAAATGACCACCATGGTCACCACCCAACCTGAAAAGTTTTCCTCCTCCCATATATATAAATGTGCCACAAACAGGAAGTTGATATCACCAACCATTCCCATTTTATTTCGGTTTATCCATATAAATGGCTGACCCTGTATTTATTAAAAGTTATATTTTAGTGGGGTTTTTTGATCTGCAGGTTTTTTATTTGATTACACCCCTTGATGTTTCTTAAGACATAATTTCTGAATTAAAGGAGGGCCAATATGTATAATCAAGCATTGATCCATTCACACTGGACACTATAAAATCCTCAAAATCAGTTGGATCTCCGTGTTTGGACCCCAACATTTAGGAGGTTGCCCCTTATACAAAGGATAGGTTATAATTTCCAAACTTGCAAATACCATTTTTTCAAAGTCTGTGTAAACACCATATTAATAATAACATAATTCACGTATATAGCATCATTAATTCCACAAAACTTTACATACAACATCTTGTTGTCAAATTTCAGCAGCTATGGCTGCAATTGAGGACTCCGGCTGTAAACCGGTTCTGTTTGCAAATTGGGTCCAGGGCTGTCCGAATCACATTGAACAGCCCTGGACCCGAACCCACCGCTGTGTGAAGCCGGCCTTATTTGTACAACGTAAGAGTTCATTCACAATTATCAAGCAGAGTAGTCAGGCTGTGCCTTCCCATGTGAGCAGCACATCCCCTCATGTAAACAGGATATGGGTTACGAAAATATAGGTTATGGAAAAAGGGTTCAATATGAATGATCACACAATCATTCTTACTGTACCCTTGAATAACAGATGATCAACTTGCTGAATTAATCAACCCTCAAGAGCAATTTATCTACCTATGTTAAAAGGGCCTTAAAGAGAGCCAAACAATTTATACTGTACATACAGCCCAAACCATGGGAAGCATGTATCAGCTATTGGTTGTGTTATCCCATCAGCTATGTTTGACTCTGAAATGTCAGGGGCCTGCCTGTCTGACAAGTCTACATTATAAAAAGAAAATAGGGAGGGGGACAAGAGGCGCAATAGTGCCCTATCACTAGTGACACTTATTTATGAGGGTGGTGCTGTGAAGCTGCTCACCTGATCCAGTTGTGAACCCCACAACTGGTTTGAAGGCATTTTTGGAATCTCTGTTCCAGCTGCTGCAGGACCTCCACCGACCACTGGATAGTGGTTTGAATCCAAGAAATAATGGGAGTGCTGGTGTATCACGGTCCGCGCTGCTGTGGTATGGAAAAACTCACCAAAGAGCCAAAAGTACGTTCATCCTTTATTCCTCCTCTCTCCTACGCGTTTCAGCGCCACACCCGGCGCCATCCCTGAGGAAGGCGCCGGTTGTGGCGCTGAAATGCGTAGGAGAGAGGAGGAATAAAGGATGAAAGTACTTTTGGCTCTTTGGTGAGTTTTTCCATACCACAGCAGCGCGGACCGTGATACACCAGCACTCCCATTATTTCTTGAAGTCTACATTAGGCACTGCCCTCGGTGGCTATTAAAATGTGTTTTCCTCTTAAATCCAAAGCATTTCAGAGTCAAACATACCTGTCTGGGATTATACATCCACAGGCTGATACATTCTGCCCATTCCATGGGTGGCATATATCAGCTGTCATGTCCTCTTTAAAGTCCATATTTCCTTTTTCCAATGCAGTTTACAAAAAAAGCGGAACTTTTGACACGGCATCAAAAACACTTTAAGGCCAGGTTCCCCTCACCATGCAAAATTCATCAGAGTGTCATCGAGAAAACTAGGATGATTTCTCCCTTACTTGTCATCTGTGTGCAATCATATGTAATTCGTATGCAATCCATTTTTACAGCAGCAGTTAATAATTTACAAGACAATATTCAGTTTCCTTTGTTAAGGAATTGCAGTGTCCATAAAAATTGGATGCTATACCTATAGAACCTCTTTTTTTGCACTCCCATAAAATGGGCTACTCTCATCCAATTTACTGAAGAAAATAATGAATGCTGCCATTTTTTTCATTTGCACATTTGGATACTGAAAACATTGAGACTCCTTTCACATCTAATGCAGGGCTGCGTTTTGCTTTATTTGTGTTTCTATGCGTTTTTACTGCTAAAAACACATCAAAACACATGCGTTTTTGCCCCATTGATTTTAATGGAAACACATGTAAAAACGCATGCAAAAACGTATGTGCATTTTCAAAAAAGCAAAACGCGTGCGTTTTTGCAAATGCCGCACAAAACATCACAAGCGATGTTTTGGTCTGCTTTTGCAAAAACGCATGTGTTTTGCATTTTTGAAAATGCACATGCGTTTTTGCATGCGTTTTTACATGTGTTTCCATTAAAATCAATGGGGCAAAAATGCATGCATTTTGATGCGTTTTTAGTGGTAAAAACGCATAGAAACACGAATAAAGCAAAACGCAGCCCAGGCTTAGGTTGCCTTCACACTACGGAATGGATCCGATCCGTGGCTGTCAGCTTGAGCCAGACAGCCTCGGACTGGATTTTGGCCCCATAGTATCCTTGATGGAGCCGGATGGCAGAGAGCGAAGAATCTGGGAGAATTCAGATTTCTCTCAAAAAATCTCCCCAAATTGCCTTCTCCCGGAGATTCCCAGATTCGCCAGGATCCTCCGGGTCCGGGGCAATCCGGCGCTCTCTAACATGCCGGGAACCGGACACCTGCAGCTACACCCGCTGTTATTCCAGGACCGCGCTAGCTCCCCGCGAGCCACGGCCCTGAATCATCAGCAGCGTCAGCTGCGTCCGGCTGCACACCAGGACCGGAGGGCATATTAGCCCTCCGGTTCTGTGTGCTGATCCGGTCCGGGGCTGTCAGGTTCATCCCTGACAGCCACGGATCGGATCCAATCCGTAGTGTGAAGGCAGCCTTAGATGGAAAGGGGCCTGATTGTCTGCATTGATTTATTAACCTATTGAACAACAAAGGTCTGAATGCAGTCTGCTTTTTTTTCAAATAACACTTGGGCTGAACATACGTTCATTTGAACAACCACTTACCATGAGAAAGTTTTGGTTCAGTAGCGGCGGTGAATACCGCATATGTGCTGCTGAAAAAATGACTACGTTTTTAGCGGATGTCCGTGATATCTGCTAAAAACGGTAGTCTGACCCTAGCCTATGCTGAGATAATCTTATTGTATCCTTGCTATGTACTATGTAATGGCCGTGTCTGACCGTTCAGGGACATAGGCTAGGGTCACATTTGCATTTCTTTTTTCCATCCTGATCCGGTATTGAGCATGAACAATACTCAAAACCGGATCAGGATCCGCAGCCCATAGGCTGCAATACAAAAACCGATGGCCCAAATGGCAATCCGGTTCCCGGATCTGGTTTTGCAGCCTGCTGTAAAAGTCATGCAGGCTGTGTCCATCGCAGCAGTTGCAAAACCAGATCCGGTTTTTGTATAATGGGAGTCTATCGCACAAGATCCGATACCGCAAGGTACATAAATGTACCTTTCGGTAATGGATCCGGGTCCGGATCGGATTCGAAAATTGCAAAAATCCTCATTCCAAAACCGGATGCATTAATGCATCCAGATCTGGAATGAGGATTGCATTTTCACAAATTTAAAGAAGTGTGAAGGCACAGTCCAAAACCGCATCCAGTAAGGGATGCGGTTACCAGATTGTGCCTTCTAAGTGTGACTCTAGCCACCGCACCCCATAGAACTACTGTAAATGATTTCAGCACTCAGGACAGTGGCCTCTAGAATACACAAATGGCGTAAGCACCAGGGACAACTCCCCATAATGGATGCTGTCCTGTCCCTGGTGTTACCAAAGTACGTAGTGTACTCCTGCAAACCCAGGAGCCGGTGGCTGTCATTGTAAAGTATAGGAAAAGCCGACAATAGCGTTGATCATGTAAAATAAAGAATTAACCCTTGACATACCGATCTCTGTGGAGAACATGTCTCTAGGGAGGGTGGGCACTCCCTAGAGACATGTTTCCCACATCTATTAGTAACATTAACCCTTTGTACATCCCTGCGGCAGCATGGATGAACAAAGCATACGGTAACCGGATTGCTCTGGATTACAGATTATGAGCAATCCGGTTACTGCATGATGGGTTAGGGACACATTTTTGGTGAAAAATGTGTCTGAAGGCACTTGCAATTACCGCATCTGGATCAGGATGCGGTAATCGTAATATGCCTTGCAAATGTGACTCTAGCCGTAGTGTGATCAGACCATGTCCCTGTATGGTCAGACACAGCCATTACACAGTACATAGCAGAGGCACATATATAAGATTATCTCAGCACAGGAGATGGGGATGATCAAAACCATGTCCCTGCATAGTCAGACACATCCATTACACAGTACACAGCAGAGACACATATAGAAGATTATGGCAGCACAGGGACATTTTTTAAACACATCCAATTGTGGAAATTATTATTATTCCAAGTTCTATTGATTAAAATTAACTTTACAATTAAATTTGTTCATGGGAAAACCCCTTTAACAAGTTGCTTGCTTACAAAAGGGGCAGAATTTCAGCTCCCCAAAAATGGCTATCCTATTTACATGTGTCCATTACACGTTGTCTCCACATATTTTCATAGCTACTAGACACCAGCACATGGCACTGAATGAAATAACTGTATAATCTATAAAGACCAATCCAATTTTTATCTGCAAAAAATAAAACTGCAAACACAAACACAAGGGAAATCTTATACGGACAACATAAGAAAAGTGTCAAGCAATAATATAGAGAATAGGGGGAAGACAAAAGCTACTTTCATTACTGTGATGTTATGTGCCTGAGTGTCTTTTTTTAATGAACCCGTCTCAATAAGACTCAAGGTGCACAGAGGCTATTTAGAGAGTCTATAGTGTGTCCATAGTGAGCCCTATGAATATCTTCCCACCATTAGACATGCTGCATTGACCATTTCCGTCCTGATTGCTGCTTTCTTTAGTGTCCGGGGACACTGTCCAGACAGACAGATGGATCAGGCAGGGCAGCTCATGAAATGTTTACACTGTACACATAAGGCTCATACTGGAGAAAGACAATACAGCCCTGTGCCAGATCACAAGCATCAAAAGGTTGGATGTGGCAGTGTCATCTGGAGTCTTATGATTTCCAAAAATCAATGAGGGGATTTAGATTCAACTTTTGCTAGCTCTGCCAGTATGCCATTCTCTGACAAAAGCCTTTTTCTCTCCAAGCACATATGCTGGGAACGCTCTGCGCACGAGGAATAAAGCATGTTTCAGGCAAATGATTCCTGTGACAAGGCTTCCTTTGGTCATTCGAGCACTCCTGATTATAATGTTGGAAGCAGTGGCAGAACAACTATAAGCTGTTTATGTCATTATGAATAAGATACGTGACAAGCCCCGAGTCCAACAAATCTGCTAATAACTGCAAATTTATCATAAGATTTTAATTCTAATTTGATAAAAAATGATAGTTCTCAGTATCTCTTCATTTGTTCTTATTCTTAACATTACTTTTTAGAAATTGTCACGTGCATGTAATAGCTGATGTCCAATTTGTTGTGTCTGTCCAAATAAATACAAACATATCTAGATGTTTCATATATAGAATATAGTTGAAATTATTTATATACTTTAATTATGAAATCTGTACCAATGTCCCAGCAGTTCCACGTCAGCATTGGGTTCCAGTCACAGAGTACTGAAATAGCTAAGTCTCAGCGGTGAAAAAACAGACAACAATAATAGAAAGTAAATAATAATAATAATATTACTTACTGGAAGTAAAGGGAGGTCAAAATGAACCGAGGTCAAGTCCAGGAAATAGCGCAGTAACAGCAAGGGACAATCAGAGATGAAGTTCAATTCACAAACCAAAGTCAGGAAAACCAGAGGACAAAACATAACACAGGGGGCAGGCAATAAGATTAGCCAGGTCACAGGCAAATAGTCAAAGTACAGGTAAGGGAATAACGTCAGACTGAGTCAGGCACAGAGCACAGGAAGATCAGACCTACACAGGCAAATGCAAGTGTACAATTGACACTAAATGCAGGAGCTAGCATGCTTAAGTAGAGGCCTGATCAGGGAAGAGTGAAGACAGGTGATTGCAGCACAGACCGAGAGCTTCCACAACAATAGTAACAAAAAAGGGCAGAATGGAGATTGTGGCAATTATCTTTCCCAATCTCCATGTACCCTATTCTAAAATATCTCTTGCTCTTGCAGCAACTCCACTTTGGCATTGGGTCCAACACACTTAAGGAGTATCATTCTCCCTTTCTAGGTATTCTTGACGTGATTTATAGGTCTGGTTGTCATATTCAGTTCATTACATAATTCAGCCTCCTTCTTTGTCATTACAGTAGGAAGGGCTTGATTCAAATAATAACTAAAGTATGGTGCCCCACAAATTAAATATACCAATGCACAAGAGGAAGAAAGCCTAAAGGTACAATAGAGGCAAACAAAAATATTTATAAAAAGACCTTTATTACAAACATAAGGAAAAGTTACATGTTCAGTTATCATCCACACCTGATTCATCTTAGCTGCAGATATATTCAGAACCTCAAGTCTGATCCATGTATCTTTCAAAGCACATTTTCTAAGTACAATACTTAGAAATAGACTAAAATGGACTGGAAATTACTGGAAGGTAAAGGACTAGAAAGCCGCCACAATGTTTCTTTTCTATTTACTACCACCCCTTACTACTTCATTTCTTATTAACTCCTTAAATCCCTCCAACAAGGAAGGAGCTAGTAATCTCTCCACCCATCCTCCCCAGCCATCCTACCTCCTCCTGACTACTGTTCCTCCACATACTGGCTGCATCACCTTGTCCTCCGGTCGCATTATTTCATCCCCTGGCTGCAGCATCCCATCATCTCGTCCCCGGCCAATTCACCTCGCCCCGGGTGCATCATCTAGTTCCTGAATGCCCCATCTGATCCCCAGCTACATCCCCCTGGTCTGCATCTCAATCCTGAATCACTGCTGCACCTTCTCATTCCCGGCTCCATCACCTCGTCCTTGGCTCCACCATCTTGTCCCGGACTGCTGGATCTCGTCCCCAGCCACATCTCCCCTGGACTGTAGCTCATCCTCTGGTAGCATCCCACCCTGGACTATTCTTCACCACTGACCACTCATCCACCACTACAGCTCTCTTTCCCGCTGCACCTGAGCCTTGCTGCATCTGACCCCTGCAGCCCCTGCCCACACCCACCATCCACAATATTTCCTTTGCACTCTCACACCCATCCTTTGCCACTTCCTGCTACCCCCACTCATCCCACCACCCAGCAACAAAGTACTCTCTCTACCCTCCATCCTACCTAAACACCTCACCCATTTCTCCGAACTATTCCTTCACTTTTAATGCTCCATCTCCAAACAGGCACGCCCACCATGTAAACTCTCCTGCTCTCACCTGCTAACCCTCTCCCTGCTCCTCCTGCTTGCTGGCGACATTTCCCCTAATCCCGGCTCCCCCGCCACATCCCCGCAGTTACCTACACCCCACCACCACAACCCACCACCAACCCTCATAACCTCACCATCACCTTCTCTCTTAACCTCACAAACCTTAGACCCATCCTCCCAGCCCCTACTCCCCCAATCTCCCTGCGAGGCACACTCTGGAATGCCCGCTCAGTCTGTAATAAACTCCCATACATCCACAAACTCTTTATTTTTAATAAACTCTCATTCCTTGGCATCACAGAGACCTGGCTCACCCCATCCGACCTGGCTCACCCACTCCCCTGCTGCCCTATCCTACGGCGGTTTCAGTCTTTCCCATACACCCTGCCCCTCTAATAAACATGGCAGAGGTGTAGACATACTCCTGTCCAACACCTGTTCCATTGCCCCTATTCCACTACCCCTTCTGCTACTCTTCCCTCTTTCGAAGCCCACTCTGTCTGCATCTTCTTCCCCTGTAACCTCCAGCTGGTCATCATCTACCGCCCCCTGGATCCATCCCCAACTTCCTCGACCACTTCACCACCTGGCTACTTTACTTCCACTCTGCTGATATCCCCACCATCATTATGGGTGACTTCAATATCCCCATCGACACCGCCCACCCAACCGCCTCTCAACTTCTTTCCCTGACCTCCTCCTTCAGGCTCTCCCAATGGTCCTCCTCCACCACCCACGAAGGTGGCCACACGCTGGACCTCATCTTTACCCGTCTTTGCTCCCTCAATAACCTTTCAAACTCATCCCTCCCCACAATCTACTGACCTTCTCCTCCCTCTCCTCCCCTACTACACCACCTACTCTCCGTAAACTCTATCACCCCCGCAGAAACCTAAAACACATTGATCTACACTGACTCTCTGAATCCCTCCTCCCTCTCACCGACATAATATCCACACGCGACACAGACACTGCCACCACCCTCTACAACACCACGCTAACCAAGGCCCTGACCTAGCCGCACCCCTCACACCATGCTCCACGCACTAACAGGCAACCCTGGCACACCACCCTCACTAAAGACCTGAGACGAGCATCCAGGGTAGCCGAGAGGCGATGGAAAAAATCACATTCCACTGAGCACTTTGCACTGTTCAAACAGTCCCTTATCGCCTTCAAGAATATTCTTGCTACCACCAAACAAACCTTGTTCTCATCCCTAATAACCTCCCTGGCCCACAATCCCAAACAACTTTTCGAAACCTTCAATTCCCTACTCCGCCCTCCCACTCCCCCTCCATCTCCCCTTATCTCTGCTGAAGACTTTTCTTCCTTCTTCAAAGAAAAGATTGACAGAATCAGAGGGAGATTTGATCCACTGTCCCCACAGCCTCCCCTCTCGCCTATACTGCCCTCTCCTTCCATCAACTGCTTCCCCCCATAACTGAATACCAGCTCTCCTCCCTCCAGTCAAAATCACACCTCACCACCAGTGCCCACGACCTGCTCCCATCCCACCTCATTCCCAACCTCTCCTCCGTTATCATCCCAGCCCTGACTCATCTTTTCAACCTATCACTCACCACCGACACCTTCCCCTCATCCTTCAAACACGCCTTGATCACACCCATCCTCCTGCTCACCAGCCTCCCTGCTACCTCCCTTTCACCTCTCCAATCTATCCTGAACTCCGCTGCCCGCCTAATCTATCTGTCTCCCCGCTACTCCCCTATCTCCCCCCTCTGCCAAGGCCTTCATTGGCCCCCTGCTTCCCAGAGATCCCAGTTTAAAACACTAACCATGACATACAAAGCCATCCACAACCTGTCCCCTCCATACATCTCCGACATGGTCTCCCGATACCTACCCTCATGCAACGTACGATCCTCCCAAGAACTCCTCCTCTACTCCCCCTTCATCTCCTCTTCGCACAACCACAGACTTCTCCCGTGCATCACCCATACTCTGGAATTCGCTGCCCCACCACATCAGGCATTCCCCTATCCTGGGAACCTTCAAAAGAGGCCTGAAAACCCACCTCTTCCACCAAGCCTACAACCTGCAATTGTACTCCCGCCAAGCCTGCAACCTCCTACTGTACTCCCACCTGCCCCTCATAGACTGTGAGCCCTTGAAGACAGGATCTACTCCCCTATTGTGTCTGTACGTTAGAATTGTTCACAGCCATTGTTATTTGTATTGTTACTATGTTGCTTGTCCTAGTCTGCCCTCTTAACATGTAAAGCGCCATGGAATATTATGGTGCTATATAAATAAATAATAATAATAATAAATGCTGAAAAGCAAAACATGCAAAAGCCTGTCTAAACTATAGTGGTTTGAGTAACCCCTCTAAACAACATATAAAAAGAGTCCATATTACAAAATATTAACAGTAGTGGCTAACCACTATTAATTAGCATTATCAGTTGGCTAAAGATTCATACACAGGGCTGGTTTAGATAATCTACTGATCCTTGACAATGGTTTTCCTTCATCACAAGCCAATACTCCAAATGGTGGTGAAGTGAACCTGCCAGGATGATGAGAGGTACATTTTATAATTAACGAAAACTTTTTTTTTCTACTTGTAACTATTTCCCTGTAAATTGTTGCTTAGCAAAACACATCACAACCAGAAAAGAAAAAAAAAAGACAAAAAAAGCAGGATGTACAAGTTCAAAAAGAGCTATCAGCACTTCTGCTCCTAGGACCATGACGAGGGCAAATAGTTTCTCATACTGAAGGTTGGTTTCTTTTAAATTGGGCAAGAACTGAAAGAAAACTTGCTATCGAACTGCATTCATAAAAATGAAAATGTCCTGAATTTGTTTTTTCGTCAATCATTTTTGGTATTTATTCCATACTTTTTATTTGATTGATTGGTAAAACTAGAACAAGTTTATTGCAGGAAAATTGCAATGCTAGAAGAAGTTGTCAATATCAGACAGTTTGCTTCTTTAAAAATGTGAACTTACTGGTGAAATATTTTTGCGGTGCACAGCTTCTCCAAACCTTCTTTCATTAGATTTATTAAAATAGTAGCACTCCAATTTTTCTTTCATCATGTCAGATAGGTAGATAGATAGATAATAGATAGATAGATAGATAGATAGATAGATAGATAGATAGATAGATATTCAGAAAAAAATGGATCAGGCCATACTAAGCAAAAACAAAGACATCCCAAACCAATATCCAAAGTAGAAAAAAAGGAAAAACTTGCAGCACTCCAAATAATTGCAAAAGGAAAAGTGGACTTTATTACCCAATGTAGTGTGGCAATGTTTCGGTTACATTAAACCTTTTTCAAACTTTTTCAAGCGTTTTCAAATAAGATTTTCTAAATGATGTTAGTATCTCAGTTGTGAAGATCTGAAGTTGTGGGTTGTAATAATCAGCCAGGCAGGTTAACGATGCATCAAGTATTATTTGCATCCGTGCAGGGTATTTCAGCTAATCTAAGTAGATGATCACAATGCAATGCCCCCAGTCCACAAGATCAGAAACCAGCCAGCAAAATAGTCCATGGGATAATTCCTAAGGATAAATCCAGAAGGTGGATATCTCGACTGTAGCACATGAATTAATCTCTAAGTTCTACAGTCCATTGATGGGTTTTAGGATTGGCCTTAACACTGATCCTCTGGCTTCCAATTACCATCACCAACTCCACTCTCCCAAACATGTGTTTTCTTCTATATCCTCTTCATGGAAGCAACCCCCAGTTGGGCAAAGACAAGACCACACAATGCCCTTAACCATATGTACATTTAGTTGAAAAGTAAAAAAAAAAAGTCTCTGGCCAGTCTGCAAAGGTGTGTATCCAGGTGCCCCCCTGCTGAGAGGAACAAAGACACATATTCCCCCATTAATCTAGATGCAGGACAATGAATGCTAATGTAGGCATGATTGCATTATGGCCATAGAAGTTGACTAGGGTTAAGGTCCAGTCTCACATAACGACGCATCAGCGATCCCGATCCCGATAACGATGTGTAGAGATTGCTGGTGCGTCGTTTACACATCGCTGGTAAGATGTCAAACAGGTATCTCACCAGCGATGTGAAAAACGACGCACTAGCGATCCAGAATTATACCGAGGTCGTTGGGAATTTTCTCTCCATAGCGTAGCATTGAGATCGTTGGTCATTGTCCCTGTCAAACACAACGATGTAGCGTTCCCAGTGGGAGCACAACAACGCAGGAATGACCCAGAGCAGTGTGTAACGATCACCGATCACACAGCAGCGGCCAGATCGTTGGTGCGTGTCACACAGAACGACATCGCTATTGGGATCGCTGTTGCGTCACGAAATCAACAGCAATCTAGTTAGCAATATCTTTATATGTGACAGGGCCTTTAGCGTGACAAATGACCTTAAAACTGATAAGTAAGCCCATCTCAAATAAAACACAAAAATAATATCAATGTAACCAGCACTCCATGCTGTAAAAGTCAGATAGTTATTAGTTTATGGCAGCTCCTCTCATCAGTCACCAGAACTTTCTGTATAATTAAATTGCATGGACTTTATCACTGATGTTTTCCACAGGAAAGGAAGGGGATGCTACTAGCAGAAATGCATCACAGTTACTGATGAGTAGACAGAGCTGTTCATTTAAAAATCATTTAAAAGATATACAGAAAGATAAATAGATGGATATAGGGAGAAAACTATTTATATCTAAAATGTAATTGTTTCCTTTTATTTTATTGGGTAATGTGATCTCATGGTGACCCTCTGAGGATCCCTTGCTAAATAGGGTTACTACCTCATTCACCAGAACTAACTGTATATTTACAGTAAATTGCATGGACTGTATCACTGAAGTTCTCCATGGGGAACAAAGGGGCTGCTGGGTGCTGAAACACCTATCACAGTTACTGATGATAAGTAGACAGAGGCAGTCATGTAAAAGATCACAGTTCAGTTCATTAACTGTATATTTATATATGCATGATGTATTAACTAATTTAAGAGAAAATAGAGTTGAAGTTAATAACACTGACCCCCCCAATGGGCATAGAAGGTACTGGCTGTAACTATCATATATAGCTGTCCTGCTCAATTAAGGAATTTCTAGCAGAGTATAGATGCATAAAATTCTGGATCAAGAGAATCAATATTGATTTTGAAGAAAAACAAAAGAAGATTGAACTACATGGATGTAAGTGTACATTGTATAAAAGAAGTAGAGAATGTGATGGACAATCAGGTGGTGGGTGTCGGTTGTAGGGATGGCAAACATTCACTGGACTGTTTTTTTCACATTATAATGTGTTTTCTGCGGTTTTACTGCTGAATGAAATTTACAATCTAATCCCTAATAGATAAATGGCAAACTCAGTTAGGCTACATCCGTAGGTTTGCATTAATCTAACCGACAAATTCTGCAAACTTGCAATGACTTTGTTCCATCTGTTGTTCTTCTATAGAACTATAGGGTGGGTCATTTATATGGAGACACCTAAATAAAATGGGAATGGTTGGTGATATCAACTTCATGTTTGTGGCACATAAGTATATGGGAGGGAGTACTAATGTGCCACAAACAGGAGGTTTATATCACCAACCGTTCCCATTTTATTTAGGTGTCTCCATATAAATGGCCCACCCTGTGTATAGATATTTGCACACACAGTTATCCATGGATTAGTTTCCTATTTTCTGTGCAATTATATCTCATTCATACACTGCCATAAATATAATTGCAGAGCATGAATTGCATATGTTTTATGAATTTACATTTATTATTACATTGTGACCAAATTTGCATCAACATTTTCAGCAGAATCTCTTGGGTGCGAGTGGATTAGTCCTCGATTAAGGTCCTATGTACCACATTAGATACTACAGCACAAACTAAAGCAAAGTATACCAAATGTAAAATTATAACCTAAAAGAAGAAAAAAAAAATGATGAAGTCCTCTAGTTAACATTGAAACGTTCTCATGGCAGTCGGAAAATGACTTGACGCCGAACAAGCAGCAGTGAAATAATCACCTAGTCAGCATTTTCTGATAGCGTTACTAAGGATTTTGATACTGACAGAAACATACAGCTGTAAAACAGTTTCTTGGCAGCCATAGAACTGAGAAATGTGGTATAAAGATGAACGCATGCAATTAAAATCAATTTGCGACAGTGCATTTTCCCATATAACTCAGTGACACAGTAACATAAAGATTAATGGTGGTAACCATATGAAATGAAGCTTAATCAATATACCACCGGTGACAACTATATACTAGGAGTCTGCAGCTGGCTACATGGCGCTTGCAGAATAAGGAACATTGAGAAGGGACAATTTATTTAGCACACTCTGATGCCATATTTTTTTACATTCCTTGGTTCTAGTAAATGAAAATCAGATGTTTCCCACAACTCACATCTCCGGCATAGTGTAAATAAAATGTTGTGTGTATGGTTCTCCATAAAACCTAACCATAAATTAACATACACATTTAATCCAAACACAAAACATATCCCCAAACCTCATCATTTCCCACTAAGTAGTCAAACAAGCAAACCAATCAAAGCGCCTGCGGCACAACTTCTGCAATAACTGCTTACTGTTACCAGAGACTTGTGAATTTCTGAAAAATAAATAAACCGGAGAAGGCGGGCAGTGATTGTTATATTTTATTGCTGGTGGTGTTTAATCCCTCTCAGCAAGAAACACTGGAAAGCTACGCTATAGTGAAAGTGCTCAGCTTTCTTGTGAAATATGGTTTAGAATATAAGGCATGATTAAAAGCTTTTTAATCGCAGTCCTAAAAACAAAGCTATGAATAGAAGAACCACAAATATCCTGGAATTCTCCATTTACTAACTGAACACAGAAGTAAAGTATTATTCTACTTCACAATGCTGGTGTCTCCATTTTAACCCCTTCACCATCCCTCGGGCTATTTTCCAGTTTTTGTTTTTGTTTTGTTCTCCCTTTCTTCCAAGAGACACTTTTTTTTTGCAACTATATGATGTCACGATGGTCTCTCTCACTTTGGAGATTTGTGACAGGTTTGGGACTTGTGTCTCATTCCTTGTATTCAGACTTCATTTTAAAGGTGTTTCTTTCCTTTGGCAGTGTAGGAGTTAATGTTTGTTTCTGTTGCTGCAAAGCTCTTTAGTTCTCTTTCCAGGTATGGCTCTTTTGTGATCACTCCCATCTCCTTTATATGGTCACATGGTCCAGCATTCCTAGCTGGGGATTAAACTGCATTCCTGGCTTAGCTACCTGAGGTGAGGATACTATTAGAGAAGATGACTGTTGCCAAGCTGTCTGCTGCCTAGGAGAGTGGCAGCAAGTATGAAGTTGTTTTTGTCGTTACCCTGTCTGTCTCCCCTTCCCCTTTTGTTGTTTAGTGCAGCAGTTGGGAATAGTGCTCCCACCAGCCATCTCCGTATTTAGGGTTGACATAACGGCCAGCAAGAGACTAGGTATCCTGCTCGGCGACTGGGTGAAAGAAGCTGTATAGGGACGGTAGGGATATCGGGGCACAGCCACAGCTGTGTTCAATAGTTCTCCTTTCCTTCTTTCCTATGGTGTTCCCCAGTCTGTTGTTGTGTGTAGTGTGCTGGACACCTTTGGTCTGTGCTCCACTGTCACACACTGTATCTGGACGCTCCCTAGTCAGCGGCGTGACATATGAGGGCTTGTTTTCTGTGTGAGGAGTTTTACTTTTGAATGACACCATTCATTCTGCCACATAATGTGCTGGAAAATGAGAAAAAAAAATCTAAGTGCAGTTAAATTGTAAAAAAAAGTGTAAGTCCACAATGTTTTTTAGGGTTTTCTATTTACTATGCTCAATATATGGTAAAACTGACCTAGCAATATGATTCCCCAGGTCATTATGAGATCGCAGATACCAGAATTGTATCTTTTTTTTTTTAAAGTTAAAAAAAATTCTGAAATTAGTAAAAAGAAAAAAAATTGTTTTGTCGCCAATTTCTGAGATCCATAACGTTCTTATTTTACATGATAGGGGCTGTGTGATGGCTTATTTTTTCTGACCTGAGGTGTAGCTTTTACTGATACCATTTTGGGGAAGAAACAATGTTTTTATCGTCCTCTATTGCATTTTATTGCAATGTTGCTGCAGCCAAAAGATGTAATTCTGGCTTTTGTTATTTTATCTCTTTGCGCTGTTTACTGATCAGATAAATTGATATTATAGTTTGATTGATCAGACATTTCTGATCACTGCGATTCCAAATATGTGTAGATTTTTTATTGTTTTACTTATAATGGGACAAAAGAGGGCATTTATACTTTAGGTTTTTAATTCAATTTAATTTTTTTTAAACTGCAATTATCTAATAGCCTTTGCTATACAGAGTAGTGCTAAAGAACCGTTCGATAGAGCAAAAACCACAATCTACAACCAACACCGGCTATGGGCCAGTGTTTACAGGATGATCATAATGACAAGCATGGGGTTCTTCAGCAGACTATTGGCTGTCATGACAATCGATAGGCACCTCGTGGTCATGTGACGGGCGTGCCGATATGCGGGATCCATTACATGCTTTCTGTCTGTCGTATTAAATGACAATGACAGTGATTTACTGCAGAATTGAATTGGTTAACAGCAGTAGGTGGATCTCAGATCTAACTGTGCCTGGTGGAGGTACTAGATGGCTGATTAAATCAGCCATCAAGTGCGGGGAAAGAGTGGGTTTAGCATGTGAGACTGCATCAAAGTCATGGACATGGCCAATGATTAAATATATGTCATCATCGTGTTAACATCTTTTCAACAAGTTTGGTTCAATGCATTACTGTCAACTTATAGACAATAATGCAAATCTAAGAAATTTATTTTGTACTATAACTTAACATAGTCTGCATCAGTTATTATTTAGCAAAGTCCAGTATTGAAAATTAGTTGTATTGGGACGAAGTGTCTCAAGATCCGCGCTGCTTATTGAATGAAACCAGAAACTGAAACACTGGTTTCAATGGGTGTTCTTTATTCCTATGAGTTTCGGAGCGTTACCATGCTCCTTCCTCAGGGACAAACCAGCTCCGAAACGCGTAGGAATAAAGAACACCCGTTGAAACCAGTGTTCCAGTGGATGTGTGGGACCTGCAGCAGCTGTATCCAGGCGCGCATACTTGTGTGTAACACAACTTTTACAGGTGAGCAGCTTTCAATAAGGTTCTTGCTGATATCTGTAAGGAGATAAGACCCTATTTGCGCATTGTCTCACCCCCTATAGACAGTATTGAAAATTGTCATTAAATACTACTTTAATACAAACAATTAAAACATGGAAGAAAAATTTCTTTACATCAAAATAATTAGATTTTTTCTTTTTTTTTATAGGAGGGGGGGGGGAAAGGGGGTAGGAGGGTATATTTTCCATATTAACAAGAACTACCTTAACCAGTAGGTGATTGTCAGTGAGGGGTTCAACTTTTGAAATTCAAGTTCATCAGTTTTGCCAAATGTTTCTCAAAATTTGGTTTCCCGAAAAGACATGAATAAAGCTCTAAGGTTTCGCAGTATATCTAAGCCCCTTTCAAGCTTTATAAAGCAAACACAGCCTTCACAGTATCAAAGTGACCTAAACATACATGGGTATGGGTAAACAGATGGTAACAATTCTTCACTGTTGTAATCTCACACATTCATTGTAGAATTTGCTCACAGCTTTATGGCTTTCTCTCCCTATCTCTATTGCTAAGCTGTCCCCTTACTATCCAGTTTCACCCAAAATGGCTACTGCTTTGATAGAGGCTGTGATAGTCCTCCCTAATTGGCTTTGCTGTACCATGTGATGTAATAAATGCTAGGCATCATGGTGAAGCCTATCCAGCTTTGTGCAAAGTCATGTCATACTATTCTTACTGAAACAAACTTCTGCATTCAGTAAATGATTTTAGGCATTTATAATGAGTTGCTTTAGTCCCATATCTATTACTTAACCCTTTCACACCGGGATATTTCCTGTTTTAGATTTTCATTTTTTTCCTCCCCTGCTTCCAAGAGCCAGAACTTTTTTATTTTTAAAATCAACATAGACATATGAGGGCTTGTTTTTTTTGCGGGACGAGTTGTATTTTTTAATGACATCATTCATTTTACCATATAGTGTACTGGAAAATGGGGAAAATATTCCAAGTGCAGTGAAATTGCAAAAAAAGTGAAATCACACAATGGTTTTGTTTTTATTTTTAGTCATCATGTTCACTATATGGTAAAACTGATATGTCAGTATGATAACTCAGGTCAGTACGAGTTCAAACATGTATACTTATACTTTTATATAAATAGAAAAAAAAAATGAAAAGAAAAATCAGAAGTATTTTTTTTTTTTAAATTGCACTTTTGGCGCCATTTTCTGTGACACGTAGTGCTCTCATTTTTAGGGATCTGGGGCTGTGTGAAGGCTTCTTTTTGTAGCTTGAGCTGACGTTTCTAATGATACCATTTTGGGACAGATGCAATCTTTTTATCGCCTGTAATTGCATTTTATTGCAATGTCATTGTGACCAAAAATATTGGAATCTTTCCATTGCACAGTTTAACAATCAGATTAATTGATTTTATATTGTGAGAGGTCGGGCATTTCTGAATGCGGTGATACCCAAATATGTGTATTTTTAAAGTTTTATTTTTAATTGGGCAAAAGTGGGTGATTTGAACACTTATATATATTTTTTTTTCATATTTTATTATTATTATTTATTTATATAGCGCCATTAGATTCCATGACGCTTTACATATGGAAGGGTAGATGAGGACAGGTACAATACAAATTGACAGTCAAGCCGTACAGGTACGGGAGGGGAACCTGTCCACGAGGGCTCACAGTCTACTTTAAAAACGTTTTCTTTATTTTACTTGGCCCTTTAGGGCGCCTCAGCACGGCAGTTTCAGATCGCTCCTGCTGTTCACAGCTGTGATAACTCACGGTTCCGAACAGCAGAAATGATCACTTTCTGTGAGCAACACTGCTCAGGCATCACTTACAGGAACCTCATGAGTCATGATAGTGTCATTGCAACACATCTCACCCGCTGCTTTAGAACACGCTGTCACTGATTGACTGCACTAAAGGGTTAACAGTGGCGGTCTCGCACATGTTAGCTACACATTTTGGCTGCCGGGATCAGCTGGTATTTGTGGGGGATGACATGAGCTCAGCATGTGAGCTTACGTCAAAAGAAGGGAGGGAGACCAAGGATGTACAGCTATGTACAGCACAAATTATTTTCTGCTGTAAACTCAGGCACTAAGCCAGCATTCACAGGAATTTAGTCATGACACAGGGGTCATCAGCTGATCCACAGCTGTCATGACAACCCATCAGCACCCACAGGGCTGCCAATGGATACAGGAACAATCTCCGCAGGATGTTAGAGGCACATGTCAGCTGATCAGTGTGTGAGCCCGCATCAAAGACAGGGACATGACCAGTGACGTACATATACATCATTGGTTGTGAAGGGGTTAAGTACTCCATCTGCTGCTATGAAGCTTTGTATTCATATGTCTAGAAAATTGCTAAATATTGTTAGATTGCTAAATACAAAGTTAAGTATGTACCTACATTATACTATTGGTGTCATACTTATTACATACCGTATATACTCGTGTATAAGCCGACCCGTGTATAAGCCGACCCCCTACTTTTGCCCCCAAAACCTGGGAAAATCTATTGACTCGCGTATAAGCCGAGGGTGGACCGCAGCACAGGTTTACAGCCCCCAGCAGTGGTATACAGGCCCAGCAGTATGATATACAGCAGCCCCCAGTGGTATATACAGCAGCTCCCAGTGGTATATACAGCAGCCACAGTGGTATATGCAGCAGCTCCCAGTGGTATATACAGCAGCCCCCAGTGGTATTGCAGCCCCTATATACAGCAGCCCCAGTGGTGTATACAGCAGCCCCAGTGGTATTGCAGCCCCTATATACAGCAGCCCCAGTGGTGTATACAGCAGCCCCTATATACAGCAGCCCCAGTGGTATTGCAGCCCCAGTGGTATTGCAGCCCCTATATACAGCAGCCCCAGTGGTGTATACAGCAGCCCCTATATACAGCAGCCCCAGTGGTATTGCAGCCCCTATATACAGCAGCCCCAGTGGTATTGCAGCCCCAGTGGTGTATACAGCAGCCCCTATATACAGCAGCCCCAGTGGTATTGCAGCCCCAGTGGTAGTATACAGCAGCCCTAGTGGTATACAGCAGGCCCCCAGGGGTACATATAGCAGCCCCCAGGGGGTACCCAGCAGCCCCCTGGGGGTACCCAGCAGCCCCCAGGGGGTTTATACAGCAGCCCCCTGGGGGTACCCAGCAGCCCCCAGGGGGTTTATACAGCAGCCCCCTGGGGGTACCCAACAGCCCCCAGGGGGTTTATACAGCAGCCCCCTGGGGGTCCCCAGCAGCCCCCAGGGGGTTTATACAGCAGCCCCCTGGGGGTCCCCAGCAGCCCCCAGGGGGTTTATACAGCAGCCCCCTGGGGGTCCCCAGCAGCCCCCAGGGGGTTTATACAGCAGCCCCCTGGGGGTACCCAGCAGCCCCCAGGGGGTTTATACAGCAGCCCCCTGGGGGTACCCAGCAGCCCCCAGGGGGTTTATACAGCAGCCCCCTGGGGGTACCCAGCAGCCCCCAGGGGGTATCCGCAGCCCCCAAATGCTGGCACTCGCTGGCAAGGGCCCCCCCCCGCTTCTCTTACCATTCCGGTCTTCTGATCCGTGCCGCTCCTCGGTGCTCCTCGCTGCTCCGTCCGTCCTCCTACATCCGGGATCCCCAGCCGTCGCGCGATGACGTCATATGCCTGCGACGGCCGGAGATCCCGGATGTAGGAGGACGGACGGACGGAGCAGCGAGGAGCACCGAGGAGCGGCGCGGATCAGAAGACCGGAATGGTAATATAAGCGCCCTGGGGGGGGGCCCTTACAAGGGGGGACAGTGCCAGCATTTGGGGGCTATATGCACTGCTTCCCCCTGCGCTGATTGACAGGGGGAAGCAGTGCATATTTAATGAGCGGCCCCACGTGACGGGGCCGCTCATACAGCAGCCTCCCCCCGCCTCCTGCAGCCTCCACAGCCCCGGGACACAGCCCCCACCTACATGTACCGTATATGACCCGTGTATAAGCCGAGGGGTAGACTTTTCAGCCCAAATTTTGGGCTGAAAAACTCGGCTTATACACGAGTATATACGGTTTTTTATTTCAAAATACCATTAATTACAACCAGTGCCAATGTGAAGCTTTTCATTTAGCTTTTTATCTAGCATTATATTACATATTTTATGGGAAATTAATATTTCTAGACATTTTACATATTAATTGCATCTACAAATGCAAGTAATGAGCAAAATAAAATTTTGCAGGTTCCCAGTTGCTGACTTCAAAAGGCAAATACCGTAGACTTCTCCAAAATGGATACAAAAGCAACAACCTTTACAACCTACTGTAAAACTATATGTTGTCCCCATACCTTCTCAATGAGGTAGTAGGTGAATGACAGAATGGCTGCCTGAGCCAAAATAAGCAGCTCTCACACTGGCAAAGCCTAGAAAAGAGCAAAGGCTACACAAAGCTGCCTGAAGGGGCAAGATTAGCTTGGTATGACAGCTAATGTTAATGTCAATTTCCAGTTCCAGATCCTGTTGCCATTAGTAAAGTAGATCTTCTTAAGCTGTGAAGCCAATGGGAAGCAATTTGATAAAGAAACATTAGAGTGAAATAGGGAAAAGTGCTAAAACAAATATCTGCCTGGTAATACTTTTATATCAGCAAAGTCATGAAAATATTGAAATTGCGTTTTTTAAATAGAGAGGGAACCTCTAAATTGGACCTTAAATCCAACCAGCATGAAAGAACCACATGAATATGAATTGATTTTAGTATGGCTAATATTGGAAGCCAAACAACATAAAAAAAATCACCTCATATAAAAACATGAGAAAGGGGAAAGAATGCATCCCAAAAAACCAGCTTCTTCACCCTAAGGTACCTTTACACGCCGCTACTGGAGGGTGGCTACAACCGGATACATGCAAGAAATGTATCTTGCACCGGCAATTCACCCCGTGGTAGCGGCGTGTGAAGACGGTTGTAGCCACCCGGCAGTAGTGGCACCTGTTTCAGAGCACTGCCCTGAAACAGGTGGCTACCCAGGCGATTGTAGCGACCTGTATCGGCGTGTAAAGAAGCTACAGAAGGGATGTGTGGACACCAGGCTATGTACCTGGTCTGTAGCTGGGGCGTCACACAGGCTCCGGGTTACCGCGCCCCATCAGCGATCATTGGAGGAAGCTCCTGCGTTACGATTGGTAGTCGCTGCATAGGGAAGCATATTTAAGGAGCTGACCAGTCACACTACACAATTGCTCGAGCGTCATGTAGTAATCAGCCTCCTGCAATGCCTGCCCAATCATGATGTTATTGCTTTGTCCTATCAGCGTACGGACGTCTCGTAATCCACAATTGTGGCACGCCTATGTGTTGTCCCTGCTGCACCAGGTCCGCCCATATTAGCTTGTTGTAGCGGTGTGTAAATGAGGTAAGGTGCTCGGCAGAAGGTAACTTGAGACACCCGGCGGTGTATCTAGAGATAGATGTAACCTACTGTAGCGCACCTTGTTGCGGCGTGTAAAGGTGGTGCGGGTACCGTTTGCAACCGTTTGTGCGTGCTCGTGCACGTGAAGTAGCTGGTTGTAGCCACCCGCCAGTAGCGGCGTGTAAAGGTACCCTAAGTGTAGTATTTGGATGACCGGCACTTTACTTCTATGTAGATATTTCTAGAAGTTCTCAGAGTGGAGGATATTGAAAGATGAAGTCTTCATAAGGGCAGACTCTTTTTTTTATATATTGCCAGTTAAAGATCAAAGAAGGCTAAAGTAAGAAGAAAGAGATCACAAAAAAGTCACATTTTTCCAGAAACAGCACTGATTTTGTCTATGGGCTGTGTCTGGCATTGCAGTTTGATCTGTTAAATTGAACCACATTCAGTGGCCTGAAAAATAGTTTGCCTCCTTCCTGATTTCTTATTCTTTTGCATGTTTGTCACACTTAAATGTTTCAGATCACCAAACAAATTTAAATATTAGACAAAGATATCACAAGTAAACACAAAATGCAGTTTAGAAATGTAGATCTTTATTATTAAGAGAAAAAGAAATCCAAACCTACAGGGCCCTGTGTGAAAAAGTGATTGCCATCTAAACCTAATAATTGGTTGGGCCACCCTTAGCAGGAACAACTGCAATCAAGCATTTGCAATATCAGGCAATGAGTCTTTTACAACGCTCTGGAGGAAGAATGTGGTCCACTCATCACTGCAGAATTGTTGTAATTCAGCTACATTGTGGGGTTTCTGAACATGAACAGCCTTTTTAAGGTCATGCCACAGCATCTCAATCAGGTTAAGGTTTGGACTTTGACAAGGCCACTCCAAAGTCTTAATTTTGGTTTCCTTACGGCACTCAGATGTGGACTTGCTGGATTGTTTTAGATCATTGTTCTGCTGCATAACCCAAGTGCGTTGCAGCTTGAGGTCGCAAACAGATAGCCGGACATTCTCCTTCAGGATTTTTTGGTAGTCATCAAAGCTCATGGTTCCATTTCTCATACCACAGCAAGTCTTCCAGTTCCTGAAGCAACAAAACAGCCACGAACATCACACTACCACCACGATATTTACAGTTGTTATGATGTTCATTTTTAAAATGCTGTGTAACTTTTATGCCAGGTGTAATGGGACATATACCTTCCAAAAAGTTAAGCATTCACAGAGTATTCTCCTAAATGTCTTGGGAATCATCAAGATTTTTGTTGCAAAACTGTGACAAGCCTTTATGCTCTTTTTGCTCAGCAGTGGTTTTCATCTTGGAACTGTCCCTTACAGGCCATTTTTGCCCAGTCTGTTTTTCTGGTGGAGTCATTAACACTGACCTTAAGTGAGGCAAATAAGACCTGCAGATCTTTGGATGTTGTTATGGGTTATTTAGTGACCTCTTGGATGCATTGTCGTTGGGGTAATTTATGGGTAGCCGGCCATCCCTGCGAAGGTTCGCCACTGTTCCATGTTTTTGCCATTTGTGTATAATGGCTTTCACTGAGCTTCACTGGACTCACAAAGCTTTAGAAATGGCTTTATAACCTTTTCCAGACTGATAGATGTTAATTACCTTGTTTTTCATTTGTTTCTGAATTTCTTTGGATCGTGGCATTATGTCTAGCTTTTGAAAATTTTTTGTTCTACTTCACTTTGTCAGGCAGGTCTATTTAAGTGAATTCTTTATTGAGAACAGGCATGTCAGTAATCAGGCTTATGGCCACTTTACACACACCAACTTATCTGTCCAACTTCTGACCAACTTACTGGTTGCAGTGAAATCATGGACACATTGTTACATTTGTACACAGCCACAAAATGGAGCAATGTGTCCATGATTTCACTGCAACCAGCAAGTTGGTCAGAAGTTGGACAGATAAGTTGGTGTGTGTAAAGTGGCCCTTAGATGTAACTAGAAAAATTGAACTCAACTTCCCAAAGATAAGATAAACCACAATTAATTTATGTTTTAAAGAGGGGGAGGGGAGTCAATCACTTTTTTCACATAGGGCCCTGTAGGTTTGGATTTCTTTTTCCCTTATTAGTAAAGATCTTCATTTATAAACTGCATTTAGTATTTACTTGTGCTATCTTTGTCTAATATTAAGGACCAAGTCATTTTGTACGTTAATGACCAAGCCTCAATTTGCAATTCTGACCAGTGTCAATTTATGAGGCAATAACTTTGGAACATTTCAAAGGATGCCAGTGATTGTGACATTGCTTTTTTTTTGTGACATATTGGTGTTCATGTTAGTGCTAAATTTAGGTCAATATTTTTTTTGCATTTCTTTGTGAAAAAAATGGCAAATTTGGCCAAAAAGTTAAAATTTAGCAATTTTCAAACTATTAATTTTTATTCTGTTTAACCAGAGAGTTATGTGCCACAACATAGTGAATACATAACCTTTCCCTCATGTCTACACTTCATCAACACAATTTTGGAGACAATTTATTTTTAGGCAGTTGAAGGGTTTGAAGTTCATCAGCAATTTCTCATTTGTAAATCGAAATTTACAAAGCCATTTTATTTAGGAACCACACCATATTTCAAGTGGCTTTGAGGGGCCTAGTTACAGAAAATATCCAAAAGTGAAACGATTTGAAAAAATGCACCCCTCAGACTGCTCAAAACCGCATTCAAGAAGATTATTAACCCTTTAGTTGTTTCAGAGGAACTAAAGCAAGATTGGAGGAAAAAATTAACCTTTTTCGTTTTTCCAACAAAAATGTTATTTTAGCCTCATATATTACATTTCACAAGGGTAACAGTAGAAAATGGACCCTACAATTTGTTATGCAATTTCTCTCGAGTACACTGATATCCCACATGTAGTAAAAAAAAAACACTGGGCGCACAGCAAGGCTGAAAAGGGAGGGAGTGTCATTTGACACTTCAAGCAGAAAATAAGCTGCAATCGTTAGTGGATATCATGTCCTGTTTGGAGAGCCCCTGTGTGCCTGAATACTGAAAAAAAACCCACAAGTGACCACATTTTAGAAACTAGACCCCCCAGGGATCCTATCCAGATGGGTGGTGAGTACTTTGAACCCCCGGGTGCTTCACAGAATTTTAAAAAGTTGAGCTGTGAAAATGAAAAAGTCCTTTTTTTCCCCACAAAAATGTTCTTTTAGCCTCAATTTTTTAATTTTAATAATGGCAAGAGGATGAAATGGATCCTAAAATTTGTTGCGCAACTTGTCCTGAGTTGTTGATACCTCATATATGGCGGAAAACCACTGTTTGGATGCACGGCATGGCTCTGAAGGGAGGGAGTGACATTTTGGAACACAGATTTTGATGGAATGGTCTGTGGGTGTCATGTTACGTTTGGAGAGCCGAAACAGTGGAAACCCCCCCCACAAGTGACCCTATTTTGGAAACTAGACCTACAAGGAATTTGTCTGAATGTGTGGTGAGCACCTTGAATTCCCAGGTGCGTCACTAATTTTTATAACGTTGAGCTGGGAAAGCGAAAATGTGGAGGTTAAAGAAAAAAACATTTTTGTGGAAAAAAAAAGGATTTTTTCAATTTCACACAGGCAACATGAAAAAATGGACTCCAAAATATGTTGGGTAATTTCTCCTGAGTATGATGATACTCCATATGTGGTTGAAAAACAATTTGTGGGTGCACAGCCAGGCTCAGAAGGGAAGGAGTGACGTTTTGAGTGGCGACCTGGTAAGTGAATTTAAGGCTATGCGCCGACGCTGCAGATTTCCGGTGTTTTGCTGTGATTTTTCCACATTTGTTTTTCATATGTTTGACAATTCCGCAGTACAGCACCTTCCCTGTAAAGTGTATGAGAAATCAGAAGTGTTGTGCTCATACTGTGGATTTTCCTGCAGCGGAAATGGCGCTTATTTTCCAGCGGAAACATCTGCAGCATGTCAATACTGTTTTGCTGTGATTTTCATCCATAGAACTCACCAGCACAGGTACAGCAGGCAGGTATGGGCTGCCAGCTGCCAAGTTGTACATAGTTGTACCTAGTTGTGGTAATCAAAATAAAGCGGAGCCCTTTTAATTATTTCATTAAATAATTGAAAAAAAATAAATGATGTGGTGCTTTGCCATATTTTTTATATCCAGCCAGGTACATCTAGTTAGCTGGGGGCTGGAATCCTCAGCATGGAGATGCTCAAACATTCAGGTCCCCCACGCTGCGAATTGCAGCCCAAAGCCACCCCAGAAAATGGTACATGCATTGGAAAGTGCCATTTCCTGGTGCTGTACCCAGATTCTTCAAGTTGCCCTGGTGCTGGTGGCAAACTGGGTAATAAAGGGCTTAATGCCAGCTTTGTCTTGGCAGCTGACACTAAGCCCTCAGGTCGCCATGGCAACATCGGGTTACCATGGTGATCGGACCATCACAATCAGATTATGATGGGTCAGACACCGCGGGGAGAGGTGAGTGACAATGCACTGCCTCTCCCCACACCCCAAGAGCTGCGATTGGTAAGATAGAGGGTGACAGAGCCAGGGACAGTGATCACATAGATCGCATACCTTGCTCTCAGATCGCTCATTCTCAGCCTTATCTCCTCCATGCAGGGGATGAGGTTGACAGAAGCAGGTACAGGACTGGAGTGGAGCGGATGGTTGAGGGGAGCAGACAGAAGAGTGAAGTGGACAGAGGAAGAGGGCAGCGGGCACAGGAGGGGAGGGAGAAGACGAAGGAGCAGAGTGGACAGAGGAAGAGGTGAGTAGAAGGAGGAAGAAAGGAGCAGATACAGGAGTGGAGGGGCGGCGGGCACAGGCAGCAAGATCAGTGCAGGAGCTGGCACAGCTGAGATCTTAGCCACTGCAGAGATCATGCAGGGAAGTGCTCATATTCAGAACTTTCTTGCGCGATCATGATGGGATCAGTCAAATTGACTGAGAAATCACATCACTTTGTGTTTTGGGGACCAATAAAAAGTGTCCCCACACCTCTTTCCTGCCCCTTAGCTTTCATTGACAGCAGTCGGCATGGAACTGTCACTGCTTGTTTTCACGCAGTGATAGTACAAAGCCATGATGGGTATAGCCGTCTTAGTGCAGAAACTAACATCTTTCCATGATGGCTATAATGGGGTTAAATCTGTTTGGTGATCTGAAACATTTAAGTATGACAAACATGCAAAAGAATAAGAAATTAGGAAGGGGCAAACACTTTTTCATACTATTGTATCAACCACACATTGCCACTTTAGGCATGATGTTATTTGTGAGTCTTTGGCTAGGGTCACATTTCCGTTTTGACCCTAGCCTGCCGGATTCCGGTTTTAACTTAGAACTTTTTCCAGCACCGCATAGCGTTACCACTATGCGGTGCTGGAAAACGCTGCCCTTAGTTACCCTATGTTTACCTTCACTACCTGTCACACAGGCAGCTGCTGGGAGTGCGCTTTACTGTGCCGCACAGGAAACGTTGCAGACAGCGCCGCACAGGAAACGCTGTCCGCTATGCGGTGCTGGAAAAAGTTCTAAGTTAAAACCGGAATCCGGCAGGCTAGGGTCAAAACGGAAATGTGACCCTAGCCTTTGTCACTGTATGTTTTGTCTATATCAATAATTCAACATTTAGGACTATGTTCACACTGTGCGTTTTTGATCTGCTTTTTTTTTATTGTGTTTTTTTCAGCTGGAAATCTGGATCAGCTTTTCAAAAAAATGCATCAGAAACATATTATCCGTTTTAAAACTGCTTTTGATCCGTTTTGGCTACTTTTGTTCTGGTGCATTTTTTTAGCCCATACAGAATGATTTCAATGGGAAAAGCAGATCTGAAAAGCGCAGCCATGATTGACATGTTCATTCTTTTTGCAAATCACTTTTCAAGGGAACAGCAAACATGAAAAACCCACTGACTTTGCTGCAATTCCATTTAAGTGATGCATCCACTGCATTTTTTACTACAAAAATGGATCCAAAAAAACAGATCAAAAGCGCACAGTGTGAACATAGCCTAAGTTTATGCTCCCACAATGAGCTTTTGGTGATGGTTTGATGCCAAGTATTTTCACTGTGCCAATAACGCAGCAGCTTACAGTTCATTAAAAATGAATTTATAGAAATTTCATGGCCACTTTGCTTTTGTCTATGCAGTGTAAACTGACCTGTGATATGTTTTTGAAATCCGCATCATGACGGTTTATCTTAGGGTGGCTTCACACCACGGCGATATCCGATCCGGGGCTGTCAGGGATGAACCTGACAGCCCCGGACCTGATCAGCACACAGAACTGGGGGGCTAATATGCCCTCCTCTCTGATCTGCAGCCGGACGCAGCTGCAGCTGCTGATGAATCAGGACCGCAGCTCGCAGGGAGCTAGCCGTGGTCTTGAAACAACAGCGGTGTGCCTCCTGGACCGGGGAAATCCGACCCCATAGGCTCCCATGTTGAGGTACCGTCACACACGTCAATATTGCTAAGCAATTTCACTGGCAATTTGCTGGTTGCAGTGAAATCATGGACACATTGTTTCATTTGTACACAGCAACAAAATAGAACAATGTGTCCATGATTTCACTGCAACCAGCAAATTGCCAGTGAAATTGCCTAGCAATATTGCCGCGTGTGACGGTACCTTTAGGGAGCGCCGGATTGCACCGGATCCATGAGGATCCGGGGGAATCCAGAAGGATCCAGGAGACAGCAATTTGGGGAGATTTTTCTCCCCGGACACAAAAACGTTGCAAGCAACTTTTTTTGTCCAGGAGAAAAATCCAAATTCTCCCGGATTCTTCCGGAGAGATGGAAACCGGATGGCAGCTCCATCTGACCCCATAGGATACTATGGGGCCAAAATCCGGTCCGGGGCTGTCTGGTTTACACTGGACAGCCCCGGATCGGATGCTGCCGTGGTGTGAAGCCACCCTTATGCATACACTGAGTCTTATGTGTGGAATTGCCACAAAGACTTACATTAGATGAGGAAAATCTAGGTAAAATGCATATGCATTTTCAATCTCTTTTCACTGTGGAACTGAGAACACATGCAGCTTTCACACTGGCAATTGTTCAAGTCCGTATGGATTCTTGAATTTCAAGGACCACATGGACAGGTATTGATTGTGGAAATGGATGCCAACTGATGTCCACGGATCACTTTTTAATGGATCCTTTATCAGTTACTAAAGATAGGGTGGGAGGAGCTGTACCTTTCTTCTGAGCATGCTCATTACAGCAAAACAGATCTGTTTTACAGATCCGTATGGATCCATCCTCCATAGAGCTCTAACTTATTTCATACAGAAAACTACAGATCCTTGGCTGTCTGTTTGTGTCTGCTTTTTTCAATGCATCCCAAAATCAGAGCAGTCTCCAACTCTCGGTACATGAAAAAAATGGACAAAAACAGATCCATGAAAAAAAAGGACACACGGATGGCCACTTTAGGACCAATCTGTGCCCATAGGATAATATGGGAGGCCATAACGGATCTGTGTCTATCCGTTCTAAAACGGATAGACACGGACTGAAAATTTGCCAGTGTGAAACCAGCCTAATCCACAAACGACTGCAGCAATTTTTTGAAAGCTTAATACCAGGATGTATCAAAAACAAAGTATTTTCATTTAAAACATGACATACTAAGATAAGACTGCAGCATCAAAAACGTGATAAAACCGCACACAAAAACACAATGAAAAAAAGTAAGGCCAGGGCCACACTTGCATCTGCAATCCAGTTATCGGATCCAGTTCTTGACATGTTGAAACCTTGAAGACTGGAACCGGTACTGCACCCATAGAGTTCAATGCAAAAACCGGATTGCAACTGTGCAATCCATTTACAGGATTAGGATTTTGAGGAATCCGTTTTTAATTGGGCCTGCAATTTTTTTTGTGCATTATCTTTTGGTGTGTTTTTTTAACATGGTGGTCTATGGAAAATGCATGCATTAACGCATGGTAAATGTAGGTACCATGTGTTAACAGATCCGGTAACGGATCCAGTAAAAATGCCTCAAAAATGCCAACTTAAAAAACTGGATCCAGTAATACATCCAGTAAACGGATTCAACCTCTCAAGTGTGGCCCTAGCTTAACATAACACATAATAGGCACAGAAAATCTGCACCATCAAAAACTCACCAAATTCTCATTGTGAGAAAGTAGTCTTAATCTTGAAAAGGCTTGTCAAAAATTTTACAAAATTACTAGTGCTAAGTGATGAGCGAGTAGTAAGATACTCGAGTTCGGATAGCTCTAACCAAATACTTTGAACAAGTAATGAGTAACGAATCCAATGCAAGTCAATGGGAAACTCACTCGGATCCGATTACTGAAATAGTTCAAAGTATTCGGTTAGAGCTATCCGAACCCAATATCTGACTACTTGCTCATCACTACTATTCATTAGCGAGTAGTTCAGTATTCAGGTTCGGATTATTCTAGCTGTCTATTTTTTACTATTCAGATATTTGTCCCGAATTCTGAACATAATGCAAATCAATGGGGAACTTAATATTTGTCCAAGAATCATGCACACACATAAAAGATTCCCCAAACAAATATCCGAGTTCCCCATTGACTTGCATTATGTTCAGAATTCGGGACAAATATCTGAATAGTAAAAATATACAGCTAGAATAATCCGAACCTGAATACTGAACTACTCACTCATCACTAAAAATTGCCAATAGGAAAGCAATAAAAGATACACGCAGACGTCTTAATGCATGTTCTTAAAGGAGACTCAAATTCAGTACTCGGAGTTATAAAAAAAACCTACTGGCTACATATGGTTTCAGGTAGCAGGAAGCCAATGGCTTATTTTCAGTACAGTTTACAAACTAAAATTCATGGCAGGATTGGGGACTTAACAGGTTACAAAGACCTTCTGTGCTTACTTAATGCAAGCGTTCCTCTTTGGAATTTGATCCCAAAGGATTCTAGGGCAAAATTGCTTCTGTGACTGTTATTTCTAACTCATTCCTTCCCAGGTCAAAGCTGTGTGTCGCCACTGAAATGTTTTGTAGTCATCATCAGGCGCGGTGTGAAATAGATCACTGTTCGTGTATTAAGTTAGAGTTAGCTCAAATGTATTTCTTTAAATATGTATGTATATGTCTATACACTGTAAGTGTATATACACGCACATATATACATGAGGTCAACCTCTTCTTAATATTCTATAGACATTTGTGTGATGACTTTTACAATGGTGATTGACATTTACATTGCGATGTCTTAACGACTTGGTCTTCTATTTCAGTATGTTCTCTTCCAAATATGTGCCTTTAAATGGAGTCATGGAAATGTTCTCACTTATGACAGGCTAAAATATAAAACCTAAAAATGTATCTGTGAAAGACCTGGAATTCCAGTCCCCGCAGCCCTGAGCTTTCAGTGCCCTGTGTGACCCCACACTAGTCCAGCCAATATCAACATCTGGCAATACCTGGCAGTCATGGAAATGCATTCTTAACCGTTAACGCCCCTCCCCACCCTGACTTCATTATCATCATGTGCTTTAAATATGTTTCTACTACAGGATTCTCTCTTTTTTTCTCCACCACATTACGGTGCATTGTGGGATCGGGGCAAACATCCATACGTTAAATATGCAGCTGTGTTACATTTGCAGATATTTAAGAAAAATATACAGTTTTTCTTCAGTAATGCTAAACATTCTTTCTCTTTTTTGTACTTATCGTTATGATTTTTTTTCTTCACAGATAAAATGTTTTTTTGCATGTATGTCTGTTTCTACTTTTCCAAGGAACATTTTTCACACTTTTAAAATTGCGCAAAACTACTTTTAAAGGTGACAGACTCAATCACAACTAAAAGTCATAATGAATACAATATTTGTTTTCCAATTTATTACATATGGAATTAAATGATTTTCAATCAAGTATTAGAGAAAAAATTGTACTGTTCATCATTATGCAAATACCCCATACATTATACTCTTGAGTAAAAGTTGCCATTCTAAGGCCACTTTACACACACCAATCTGTGACACGTCTGAACAGATCTCTGGTTGCAGTGAAATCATGGACACATTGTTCCATTTTGTGGCTGTGTACAAATGTAACAATTGTCCATGATTTCACTGCAACCAGTAGTTGTTCAGAAGTTGGACAGATAATTTGGTGTGTGTAAAGGGCCCTAAGAAGAAAGAAGGTACAGGTGTAACTAAATGAATTAGAATATCATAAAAAGTTAATTTATTCAGTAATTCAATACATAAAGTGAAATGTACATATTATATAGAGTCATTACAAACAGAAAATCTATTTCAAGTGTTTATTTCTGTTAATGTTGATGATTATGGCTTATAGCTAATGAAAACGCAAAGGTCATTATCTCAGAAAAGTAAAGTAGGGAGAATGAAAAGTCTGAAGGACACTTTACACACACAGATATCTGTGACCAACTTCTGAACAGATCTCTGGTTGCAGTGAAATCATGGACACATTGAATCCATTTGTATACAGCCACAAAATGGAGCAATTTCCATGATTTCACTGCAACCAGAGATCTGTTCAGAAGTTGGTCACAGATATCAGTGTGTGTAAAGTGGCCTTCAGAGATAAAATATGTACCTAAATAGGTATCAGAGGCTTCACCTTGTGTGGTTGTGATAGTCACAACCACTATAAAAGCATAACATGGCTGCTGCAGTTCCCAGCATGGTGCATATAGAGTAGGTAGGATGGAGGGTTAAAAACCATGCTGCCATATTGCACGAGACATCAAAGGGTGAATATAATATTGATTTATTAGTCAACGTGTTCAAGGGCTTCCCTGAAACGCTCTGAAACATGGCAATATGACATTGAATATCCTGAGGAAGGGGCCAGGGAGCCCTGAAATGCATTGACTAACAAATCAATATTATATTCACAATGTGATGTCTCATGGAATATGGCAGCACAGTTTTTAACCCTTCATCCTCCCTACTCTATATGCACCACACTGGGAACTGCAGCAGCCGTGATATCTTTTATAGTAGTTGTGACTCTCACAACCACACCAGGTGAAGTCTCTGATACCTATTTATGTAATATTTTATCTCTCTGACCCTTCATCCTCCCTATTTTCATTTTCTGAGATAATGACCTTTGGGTTTTCATTGGCTGTAAGCCGTAATCATCAACATTTACGGAAATAAACACTTGAAATAGATCACTCTGTTTGTAATGACTCTACACAATATATGTGTTTCACTTTGTGCATTAAATTCAGAAATAAATTGGGGTCCTTTCACATTTACTGCATCTGCCGTATATGCCGTCTAACGGCTGACTTGCGGTACACCTGTGGTAAGTCCCCATTCATTCTCTATGGGGATTGCGGCAGGTGCAGCAAGTGCGGGTTTGCCTGCAATGCAGCACTTGCAACCGTGCAAAAAAAAAACACAGCTAACCGCGCTTTTTTGCGCGGCTGCATCTGCCAGATTTTCCAGATCGCAGCAAAACCGCACTTGCCGCACCTGTTGCAAGCCCCATAGAGAATGAATGGGGACTTGCCACAGGTGCACCGCAAGTCTGCTGTTAGGCTGGTTTCACACTGCGGTCAGATCAGGTCAGATCAGGTCAGATCAGGTCAGTGTCAGGTCAGGTTTTGTGTTTCAAAACCAGGAGAGGAACTTGAAGAGGAAAAAGTATAATTGAAAGATTGACACCTGTTCTAGGTTTTGGAGTCACTCCTGGTTTTGGCACACAAAACCTGACCTGATCTGACGACTGATATCTGACCTGATCTGACCGATTGTGAACCCAGAACCCTTAGGCAGCAGATCTGGTAAATCTGCCTCATTCAGCTGACGTGAAAGGACCTTTAAATGTTTGATGATATTCAATTCATGAGATGCACCTGTAATTGCTGAATTTTGCTGGTTATTCCATAGTTACCCAGCTAGTACCTTGGATGATGAACTCCCCTTAGGTTGATTTATTTTGACAATAGGACACTGATGTACATGCACAATAATAAATTCTACCAAAATGTCATCAATATTGGGAAAAATCATACGGAATGGTATTGAAAATTGAGCATTAAAGGAACTTCCTAATTAACTTTCATTTTCCGAATCAAAAGTTTTCCTGTCCAGGGAGTTTTTCGCCTGATCCTCTTTCCCCCTACATAAGTGGTGCCATGTGTTTCCACAAAACTACAAAGAATTAATATATCTATTTATCTGTTTTGACTATTTATATTAACGTATGAATCAGCAATTTAAAAATCAGATACCTTGTAATTATTTCATGAACACTGCCATTTACTACTGTTAAAGGGTTTTTCTGGTGGCATTTACTAATTGTGTCTCCGTGCAGGATGTGTATTTAGTTCCCAGGATGTCGGGAGCTGATCCCTTTTTTTTCAGAACTGAAATATCTTTCCTACAGGTTGTTTTGCAAAAACATTCTGGATTTTAAAGAAAGGACCTCATTCATTCGTCAGCACTAAATATATAGTCCATACACAGAGGTGTAATATGGACCCGTGCATGAGCTTTAATCTAAACTCCAAGATATTACAGAAAGGACAGCCATTTGGAATATCTGTACAGTAATAGATTAAAACTCGCTTGGATGTCACAAAGTAAATAGCATCAATGTTTTTGTAATAGAGCAATGATTAACTGCTCCGTTAAAAATGCTTTAAAATCATTTTTGCATATTTTAGCTTGCAAATGTCTGCCAGCTATTAGTCGGCTGTTTGTTTTCCTAATTGTAAACATCACAAATCACTTTATTACAAATGTTGCCATTTTTATAGCTGCATTGCTGGAGTATGACACTTAATTGGATACATTTTGTTTTACAGCTAGACATATTTCATGTTCTCTAGTTTGCAAACAAATGAGCAGTGCATTCACTGCAGAAATAACATTAAAGGTCTAAAAGTCTGGTATAAATGCCAAGGAGAAAAAAAATGCTTTCATGAATGTACTTGCAGATGAGTCTTCTTAGGTGGCAGCATCTGGCATATGTAACCCTCACCACCCCACGTGACTGTTTCTTTATCTGACTTTCTACTGCCCCCCTATTTGCTATTGTTTAAATGTAATTTTAAGCATACATTGTATACTGTAATAGCATCTGGTACCACTAGGTGACACTGCAATAGCAAATGACACAATAAGATTTACTAAGGAGCTAAAAGTAAGAAGTAAGGTTTGTGGCTGAAGCCACATGTCAAGCCATGGAATTCGACTTAGCAGAGCGTTTAGGCTGTAGACCCTAGTAAGGCTGCTTTTACATCTGCAGTAAAGTGCAATTCCGCAGATCCGGGAATTTCGCTGCATCTGCCTGATTGATGCGTAACGGACGACTTGCGCACTGATTCGGCAAGCCCCATTCATTCTTTATGGAGGTTGCGGTCAGGTGCGGCAAGTGTGGTATTGCCTAATCCGTCACTTGTGGCGCTTGAGGCACCATTCATTCTCTGGGAGCTTGCGGTCAGGTGCGGCAAGTGTGGTATTGCCAAATCCGTCACTTGCGGACTTGCGGCACCACAAACAAAATGCTGCTACCAGGATTTTTTCCGCAGCTGCAAGTGCTGGATCTGCCGGATTCGGTAATACCGCACTTGCCACACCCAACCGCAAGCTCCCAGAGAATGAATGGTGCCGCAAGTCGGCCATTATGCGGCAGATCCGGCAACATCTGCCGGATCTGCCGGGAATTACACTTTACCGCAGATGTGAAAGGGGCCTAAGAAGGTTCAAGAGTTTTAATTCAGAGTTGATGGAAAGTCAGAAATCTGTTATGCTCTTAAAAACAGTAGGTCCATGCCCAGCCATTAATATAAGGGTAGGAAACCTATTTTCTGTCAGGGGCCTTGTGGATATTAATATCATGATTCGAAGGCTGGAAAAAATTATCACGTTGACATGTACCCTGCTATATTTGATCAAACATTTAATTAACTCACCCCTAGTATGAAGCTTGGAACTTCTTCTCTTTGGTGTGCCATGTGATGTTATCTCTTTGGTAAGATGTTAGGTCGTATTGATTATGTTGCTACTAAACACTTCTTTTTCCGATTTGCATCAGTCAATCTTTGCAATGAATTTTGAAAAGAACTTATTGCATCAGTATGTACTGAACACAGGTGCATGTTATACTACTTGTCTCCTCAAAGTGGGAAATTGATCACTTCTCATGTAACATTTTAGAACTCTGGCCATGGGGGGACTGCATTATACATCACATAGGAGAGATAAAAACAGCTGCGTATACATCACATAGGAGATATCCAACCGACACTGCTCTATCAATGTCACATAGGAGACACCAAAACTGCTGTTTTTACATCACATAGGATACACTGGGGCATATACATCACAGGAAGGACTCAGGAACATATATCACAGATGCTGGTGAACATACATTGCAAGAGATGCTGGGGCACATACATCCAGGAGACATTGGGCACATACTCACAGGAAACACTGGGGCTTATACCTCACAGTGGGTCTGGGTCCATACATCACAGAGATGCTGGGGCTTGAGCATATACATCCCATAGGATACATTGGTGCATATACATCACAATAGACATTGGGGCATTCAGTATACATTGCAAGAGACACTGGGGAACATATAACATAGGAGATGATGGGGTGCATGCATTTCAGGAGATGCTGAGGCATATACATTACAGGAGGGACGGAGCACATAAATCGCAGGATATGTTGGGTCTGGAGCTTATGCATCACATAAAATTCCCCTGGGCAAATTCATTAGAGGAGACACTGGGGCACATACATCACAGGAGGGGCTTGGGTACATACATTGCAGAAGGGACTGGGGCACATATATCACAGAAGGGGCTGAGGAACATTCATCATAGAAGGGTTTGGGCACATGTCTCCCAAGAGGTGCTGAGAGTATATACATCACAGGAGACCCAGGGGCATATACATCACAGGAGAATGGGAAATTTACATCATAGGAGGGGCTAGGACACATGCATCACAGGAATGGTAAGGGCACATGTCTCACAAGAGGGACTAGGAGTATATACATTGCAGGACACTCATTGTTGGCAGGACTGGAGTCAGAATGCATTAACTCCACTCACAAAGTACGTTGTGTCGCTGGAATTGCCCAGTGTCAGGACACAATTCAACATTGCAGTAGTGAATGCTGCATGTGCGTGCTTACAAAGTCAAGAGCTATTAAAGAACGTAAAGAGCATTGCAGTCCCTGGGAATCTGCCAGTGGCCGGAGTGAAGAACACTGCATTAATAGGTGTGCCTGAGTAAGAGCTATTTCTCTGCATGACTTGTCACAATTAACTAAAGGGCCAGAATTGCCATAGTGGTGCATTGAAACAAGGCCAGATTGTTGTCATGAAAGCTAAGAGAAAAGTATCTAACAGAATGTATGGACTATATGAGGCTTTGGCCTTCTGAAGAACCAACGACTTAGAAGAGTAGATCTTACTGTTATATTCTCTTTAAAAGGGCCTGTGTCAGGTCATTTTTCAATATGATACTAATATTACCCTTAAATAGTGTTGGGCAGCCCTTTTAAAAACATTATTATTATTGTACACTATCTAGTTTTCATGCTATAAGCTTTTTCAGACCCTGCAGGCAGCTCCTGCATTAGTCCTCTCAATTATATTAATAGCTGAATAGTCCAGCTACTGTAGAAGCGTTATTTAAATATCCATGCCCACACAAGCTAGTGTTCTGTCCCTCCCCTCTGGGCTTGGAGGGGGAGGTGTTTTGTGCTGCAGCCTGTGCTGTCAGTAAGATTTCTATGCATATATATGAACTTTGTTTTTCTGCAGACATGTAATGTGTGTATCTGCTGAGTAAATGATCAAATGATCAATTGTTCTTATAATGACATAGAAATATCTCAGACTGCACACCTTACACACATGCCTCAGATACACACAATGACATGAAGAGGTCAGAGCTGTAGCTAAGCATACACCTACTCTCCCCTCCCTTCTCCTCTGCAGTGAATGAGTCACCCATCATATACATCAAAGAAATGCAGGACTGTGTTATGATGCATGAATATTAATTCCTTGAGGAGTGGGTAGCAGAGAACTCGCTGTGATTGACACATGGAATTAATCTTTTATTTTGAAGTTCACAGAGGACAGGAGGGAAGTATAGATAATAGAAATACATGAATAGACAGAGCTTAGAGAAAGGAATTAGAAAATGATAGCAGTTACATATGGATTTTTGACTTGACAGATTCCCTTTAAGTTTACTTTTACCATGCATATGAAATCTAAGATTAACTTAACATCTGACATTGTCTTATTTCCACTGAACAAGAAGATGGGGCATTTGAATTTAAACTTAACAGTCCTTTTTTCCACAACATATGATGTAGAAGATAAGATCAGGAGACTCCCATAGGCTAGGATCACACTACCTTAATCAGATTTTAATGGTGTTGCGCTAAAGACTTAGAAATTTTCTACAGAAGCGCATAGCGTTAACGCTATGCACTTCTGGAGAGCGCTGCCCCATAGTAACCTGTGCGCTCCTGAAAAGCAGCAGCCCAGCAGCTCTGTGCGCTTCTGTAGAAAATGTCTAAGTCTTTAGTGTAGCCCCATTAAAATCTGCTATTAAGGTAGTATGACCCTAGACATACACATCAGGTTCAGCTAAAATGAATCAAATGTCTATACAGGTTTTAATGTGTTATGTTCACTGCAATGAAATGAATATAGACATTAATCCTGTATGGTAACAGAAAGCATGTTCACAACTACATTTATTCATTATATTAAATTCTAGTGGTATTCCTTCCTTTTTTTTTGTGTACCATGCTCTTTTCTTAAGACCCAGTTACACACACAGATAATTGTGAAGAGATTGTTTGCAGATCTCTGTTGCAGTGAAATCATGGACACATTGCTCCATTTTGTGGCTGTGTACAATGGAACAATGTGTCCATATTTCACTGCAACCAGAGATCTGCGAACAATCTCTTCACAATTATCTGTGTGTGTGACTGGGGCTTTGATGTTTGATGAACAAACTGATTGCTAGAACCATGGTCTAGAAGATGTGAAACTCTGAACCACCTCCAGCCTGCCAAAATCCTCAGGTGCCTTTGTAGTGCCAATGCCAATTCAACGTTGTGGCATGATACATGCATGATATTGCAAGATGAATGCTAATGAGAAGAGGGTGATGCTGGGTAGTAGGAGGAAGATAGCAGGGAATTGATCACTAATCTCTAGTTTTCACCTATTTTTGTCTCCTTCCTTTACATTTAACCCCTACCAATTGTGCACATGCTTACTACCTAAAGCTAAAACTGGGCACACTGAATATAAACTAAACTGATTGAGACCAGGATGCTATATGCGTTTCGTTCTTCAACTGAACAGTACTATAGTGAATTTTGTTAAGCAAAAAGGCAAGTGAGACTAGGATCACATTTGGGAGGTTGCATCCGTTTCAATACAGGTCCAAAAACGCTGCAGACCTCACTTTTGCTATGCGTTTTTTGCATTGGAGCCTATGTGTGCGTTAACGCATGCGTTTTTCAACATTTGCACATGAAAATAACGCATGCATTTAGCAAATACATGATGCAAGTCTGACCCTAGCCTAAAACACAATAAGGGTATGAGACAAGACAAAAATATATTGCTCTGATTCCTCAGCATACTTCCTTAAGAAATGAAAAAAAAAAAAACCTGGACCCTGGAGCTGTTAGAGTGCAAATATATTAGCTACGACTTCAGCAAGTGCCTGTCATGTTGAATAGCATGTGAAAGAGAGATAGTAATTATTGCCGAGAACCCATTAGAGGGCTCCTTAGTAAAACAAGCTGCCGGAGCAAACTAATGGACTAACAGGCCACGGACAACGCTCTCACTGTTCCATTTAGCTGCATGTCACTTCTATCAAGGCATCTGACACTTGCAAGGCAGGCTTGCTGTCTACGATTAGTATGGTCTGTGCATCCCTGCAATTATTTCTGCTGGGACTCTGCTCAGAGCTGTGTGCCTATACAGAACGTAAAACTAAAACAAGATATATAAGACAAAAGCACAGCTACAATAGTTATCCTTCAAGTACCCCTTTGTCCTGGAGACTTTTTTTATTTTAGTTGTCACCACTAGCCTGTGTATCGAATATTCTTCATGTACACCCACAATATATTACATATATCAAACAGAAAAATATATTTCGAAATATAATGTACATATTTAGTAGATAATGTTTTAGCAAAAAGAGAGGAAGAAGTATTCTTGGATTCCTAATAAAAAAACTGACGTGACATAACGATGGACCAAAGTGGCATTTAAAAGACACATTAAATAAAATGACAAAAAATAGGATAATAAAAATGAAGGGAGCAGAGATAAAACAATATATTGATGCATTTCTGGTTTTGTCCTGAAGAAGGCACTTTGAGATTTTGCTCTCATTAGCTGTGTAATAACGATCATCTTGAGGATATACTGTAGAGGAGCTACCTGTTCTGCTATGGGTTTTTAAAGGACTAGAGACGGTAAATTATGCCACAGGATGAACTTGATGGACATGTCATTTTTCAACCTCATCTACTCTGTAAGTATATAACCCTAACAGTAATGGATACAGTTCCCAACTGACTAGCTACACTTTTTAGCATAATGCACAAGTGAGATCTGTACGTGATGCACAGATAATAAACCTGTCTGGGAGGCATACACTCATTGCTTTGGTCCCACTGCCAGGAGCACACATTGCAGCTTGTTAAGGAAAGAATGTGATAATGGGAGGAAGAAAATACAACAACATCCTAGAAATCAGTCATTCTTTTATGCTGCAAGCTCTTTTATATTTAGCTAAAGGCACAGAAAGCACATAAAAAAGACACTTGTAAAATAATAAAATAGTAAGTTTAGGAAAGTTATTTTAGAGCAGTCACAGTCTAACCATTTAATTTAATTACTTGGTGATTGAGTTATATATCTAAAAAGTAGTGTCTACCAGAGAGCTTCTTGCATTTGGTTTTGATGATGTGTGGCAGCCAATGTTGCTATGATGTGGTACCTTCTGGGTGATTTGGTCTGGAGTCCTGGCAGCTCACCTTGTAGCATACAGTATGTGCTATGGGATCCAGGTCACTAGCTGTGTTGGTGCAGTATTGCTGCAGTCATGGTTGCACCTGGTACTGCGTCTTTTAGGTCTGAGACCATTGAGAGATTGTCCATGACATGGTTGTGGGCTGCATACAATCTGATCAGTATGTTAACCAGGAAACTTGTGATTTTTTTAACCCCAGTATTCATAAGCCAAATTTAAGAATAGAAAAATCAGAGAAAAAGTGTAATAGAAACACGCCACCACTTCTGTATTTTTTACCCACTCTTGGTTTTGGCTACAAATACTGAGGTAAAAAACTCACCAATTTCCCAACACGTGCACATGGCCTAAAGGTACAAGTCTCAGAAAATGGCACAAACCAAAACCCAGCCATGATGGAAACAGGTTAAAATTCTGTATTGTTATACTTTAAATTTCACCTTGTTCCTTCATCAATCTTAGCTACTAGATGTGATACTATTCTACTGCGACTATTCAAAATCACAGCAAAAAATGTTGTGCCAAAAAAATGCAATCTGGACAGGAAGTAGAAATGCTGCCTAAGTAATGTTGTTGATGTTGTTTGATGTTGTTAATGGGATGCTATATATTTGTGCAATAGGTGACATGTTTAAAGGGAATCTGTCATGTCTCCGGTATCAACCTACCATCATAATGTTAAAGGAAGCCTGTCACCAGAAAAATGCAATCCAATCTACAGAGCAGATTAGATTCATATATAGTTTTGTGGGAAAAGATGCATTTTGACCTGTAATTTAATCATTTGACCCTCTACTCTTTCTGTTATTTTTGGTAGAGTAGGTGGTCCTATCAGTGACTGACATCAGTGTGCATACAGAGAAAGCTGTCAGTAACTGATAGGACCGCTCACTGGTGGTCATACTGTGTATTCTGTAAAGTAAGGATGTAGATGTTCAACTAATTGATCTCATTTAAGTTCTCTTCTGTACTTAAAGGGATTATCCAGTATTTATCAAAAATAAGTAACTGCCACTTACCTGCCTCTTATGCTTGACACCATTCACTGCCGACACGGAGTGGTCTGAGACTGCTCCTGTCATTGATATTTCCGCTTCCGCTGACATCACGTCTATGGGGGTGGCTTCTCCCCTCTGTCGACAAGTGTCAGACCCAGAGTCTCGTTGGTTAACAGCCGACTTCCACAATTAGGTAGTGGTGAGCCCGCTGTCAATCAGCAGGAGAACAGCTGTCCCGCCACATCTACAGAGCAGAGCAGAAAAGCTGCCATGCTGTTGCCGGAGAGTGGTCTGTGCCCGCTCTGTGGTGGGAGTGAATAGGGTGAATGGTGAATGGTGCCAGGCACTACAGGCAGGAAGGTGACAGCTACTTGCCTGTTAGTGCTTGAGCACATTTTTTTTTCATAGCAATCCTGGATAATCCCTTTAAAGAGAAGGGCTGGAGTGTTGCATTAGTGCTGCAGCCCGTTGGATGTCTGTGTTGCACAGCGCTCCTCATAATCTCACAATGTTTAATAAACATTCAAGGACATGTAGATTTTCAAGCTTCCCACTACTGTACTATATATTCTGTGCAGGCTCTGCAAGTCCACTAAGATTAGATTGGCTGGGACTTACTGTATTTCAGTCTTACTAGTGGATGTGTGGACTGCTCAGCTGAAGTCATTAACTCTTAACCTGCAGGCTATTGAAAAATACCATGCCTCACTAATACCTTCAGCTTTCTGCTGCTAGCTGCCAGAAGTAGCTTTTGGTTTCCCTCACTAGTGTCCTGTCTTGTATTGGTGCTTTATAAGTTTTACCCCAGCCTGTTTTTTGGATGCTTCTTCATAATTTTGCACCTTGTGGTCATCTTGGTTTTGACCTGGCTCCATGACTACTCTAATGGATCCTGATTATGTCCTTTTCCTGCCCTACTGAATTAGACCCTGTTTGGCGACTTTCCTGTCTTTGGACTGCAGCCCTTCCATAGGCAGCATCTACTGGACCTGTTGTAAATCCAGATACTTGAATAGGGGTTAAAGTGTGTCAGAGTTACTTGGGGTTCTGCCTTAACAGAGCGGTTTGTGCCTAGTCTGTTTGAGATACCCAATGTGTGCCTGTTGTCGAATGTCAACCCCCAAAGACAACATATGCAAGGAGTTTGTATTTCCCCCCATGTTTGTGTGAACTTCCCCCAGGTAATCTGGTTTCCTCCAAAAGACAAACTGATAGGGAATTTAGATTGTGAGCCCAATAGGGACAGAGATATGATGTCTGAACAGCACTGTGAAATATAGTAGTACTATATAAGTGAGCTTAATAAATAAATACAATATGTATTTTGATTGTGGGAGGAGAAATAGAAAGGAGAAATTCAACCAAAATATAGGAAGGACATACAAAATCGATGCAGATTGTTTTTATTTCAACCCTGGATCCCAGTGCTGTGTGGCAAAAGTGCTAACCACTGAGCCACAGTGATGTAACATGCTAACCACTGAACCACCATGATGTAATATGCCAATTGACACCAAAGTCACGTTAGTGAAAAGCAAGGGGTCAAACCTTTTGGCTGTATTCTGTATGTGAAGTTTGTAACTTTCAGATTATTCAGCTTTGCAGGGTTACAATCAGTTTATTTCAGTTTGTAATGGAATTCCAATAATGCCTTCATATTAGAAAATTGTATTGTATAGTTCATCTAATTACAAATAAACCCCCAATTTAATAGGAATGGCTAAACGTTTTTGCACACTAATTATGTATGACAAAAATATAATATAACATAAGAGAATCATGAAGCACAGGTTACGTATGGAAGCTGGAATGTTCCATTTCTATGATAAGATTTAAAATAAGTCAAAGTTACAACTGCTATTGTATAAGGAATGTATGGTTCAGGTATGATAGCAAATGGTCGCTTGCTGTCTGGAACACAAGGTGTTAACACAAAAATGTGTATTTTTGGAAGACAACTTTCCTTTAAATGATGAGACACTGCTGGTTACGGTAATGGGGAATTTGCAATGAAGGCAAGGACAAGCAATTATATTCTGGCTGGGCCCCACTGGACAAAAAGTGATTTACTTGAAAGCTGTCTTTGCACTGGGTAAATGCTCCTGTTATAGGCTGCTCAGTCTGTGACAGCTTTCCAGATGTCAATCAAATTATCATCTATTTACAGTTGATTTGGTGGTGTCATTTGCAATATTCCCTCCGTTTCTGATGAAATTGGAAGGGTGGATTTTGCTGCAGTTTGCCCTGGCACTCCAGTGGGCAGACTGCTCTTTGCAAATGTCATGTGTCCGCTTATCAGCAGTCCAAAGGGAGTGCTCCTCCATCCGGCTGACTGAATCGCTACCAGATGTAAATCTCTCAACTGTCAGGGGAGGAGTATGGCAAATTTTAATGTACTTCAAGATACTCAGTTTACATCAGTGCTCAAGGTGCGACTTTACCCAGGCTAACAATTTTTGTATAGCAATGAGTGCTTATTAAACACTAAAAGGAAGAAATGCTAGTTAAATATTCTTTAAATGGGCCTACCACTTACAAAAAAATCTGATTACATTTTTTGCTACCATAAAAAGTGATCTTTTTCATTTGCCTGTGCATTACAATGAAATGTCAGAACACACATACCATATAGATAAATGCTCTTAACAACTATACTAAATAGAATTGTGTGACGTACATCTATCTACAAATCTGTGTGCACCCAAGATCCGACTGTAATAATTTTATAAAAAATGAAATAATCTAAAATAATAAAATTATCACTATTTGTTACAAATTATACTGTATGATGAAGGCTTGTTCTGATGTACAAGTTACTTATTGTAATGACCCATTCTGGAGTCTTTTAATTGAAGAAGAAATTAGGAACTTGCTGATCTAAAGTTTCAGCAGCAATGAAAGACCTATGTCTGACAACACGTGGCTCAATAGTTAGTACTGTTGGGTTGTCACATTGAATATTGCATTTAAATTTCATGAAGGACAGCATTTGAGTTTGTACATAATATTTTACATAGTATACATAGTATTTTCCCTCCCAAAAACCATACAAATAGATTAATAATCTTATTAAGTTACTCCTGGTGAGCTTGCTTGAGTTACAGAAATTAGATTGTGAGAAAAATTTGGTGATACACTGATATGGATGATGAGAATCTCTGTATTTTACTAAACATAGTCAATGGCTTTGCTGAATCACATACCCCATTTTGCTCAGTTCCCTAAATTTCGGGTGAGCTCCACTTTGAACTGTGTCTGCATCAATAAGACATCAGTTGTGGTAGAGAATGGAGATATATGTTCCTTGTCCTATCATTATGCATCTTTTCGACCCAGGCTGCAGAAGGTAGGTGGCCTACAAGATATCAGCGTATTGATGCCCAACTGCAATGTGTGCAAAAAAGACTTTGGTATTGTAGTTTTTAGTGGAGATCAGGATTAGGTGAGTATTATTATTTATTTACATAGTGCCATTAGAATCCATGGCACTTTACATAAAGAAGTGATAGACTAGGACAAGTACAATATATGTGAACAGTCAAGTCATACTGGTACGGGAGGGTACAGGGCCCTGTTCACAAGGGCTCACAGTCTATGAGGGACAGGTGTGGATACAATAGGAGGGGGTAGTGCTGATTGTGAGAGGGTGTGGTGGATCTGGTCTCACTGTAGGCTTTAAAAAAATCAAAATAGATGGTTGCGCCACACTGCAAATTTAGGGGTATAAATTCCCGTTACACTGTACGTATCACTCACCTAAGTTGGTTGTGCCCTCTGCACAACTAGATTAGCCGCAAGTAGGTGAGATTTTTTATGCAGGATCCCTGTCTTCATCTATTGCCTGTCTCCCCTTTTCACCCAGGTCTGTGCTCCGTCTCACACGTGCACCATCCCGTGCACGTGCAGGGGCCAGGTTTCTGTTTTCTTCAGCAAGGTCCTCTCCCAGAGCTGCTCGCACCACTCTCCCCGAAGGGAGAAAGGAACGTAATGCAATAATAAATGTGGTATATAGAAATGAGCGCTAGGGATAACGGAACAAGCCGAACGCTTTTGTAGACATTACCTATAAGTTTATTACGATAAACACAGTACAGGTCCTTCTCCCACAACGCGTTTCGACGCTACATGCGTCTTTCTCAAGTGGATCAAGTGGTTCCACTTGAGAAAGACGCATGTAGCGTCGAAACGCGTTATGGGAGAAGGATCTGTACTGTGTTTATCGTAATAAACTTATAGGTAATGTCTACAAAAGCGTTTGGCTTGTTCCGTTATCCCTAGCGCTCATTTCTATATACCACATTTATTATTGCATCATTGTAGGCTTTAGGCCTGTCGGAAGAGCTGGGTCTTCAGGTTTCCCTGTGGATCCACGACAAAACATAGCTTTCACGGAGACCAAAAATCTATCTTGATACGTTTTTGGTCTCCGTGAAAAGCAACGTGATGGCATGGATCTACTCAGACCCTCAGCCCCACGTGAAAAATAAGAACAAGTGCCTATGGGCACGGAAAGCCATGGGCAGTACAGATCCTGGCGGATCCATACCTCCGTGCTATGATGCATGAACTGCGCATGACGCAATTGTTGGATCCTATAGATCCATGAAAAAAATGCAAATGGATGCTACTTGCAGCATCCAGTTTGCTTGTTGCATAGGAATCCATTGGCATACAGGGTTTTCCTATATGCCCATGGGTTCCAAACGTACCAATGAGTAAGCAGCCTTAGAGGCATAAAGCATCCTTCCCGCAGTGGAGGTGCCTGATCAATGTGATAGTGTGTCAGCTTGCTTCCAGTTTAGCTAGTTGCCAGGTCTTGCTCCCTCTGCCTTCCCATAGCTGCCTGTACCTGCCTGCTCCTACCAGCCTACCTGCCTATAATAATAACTGCACCTGTCACCTTGTCCACCATGGCTTTCCCAGTTGTACCTGTCCATACCAGTGACTGGGCCTGCCATCCTGGCTGCTAAAACCATCCCGGCTGTACCTACCTATTTTTGAGACTGTGCCTGGGTCTGTCCCTGCCCTGTTAGAGCTGCTGTAGTCCAAGAAAAAATAAGCTGCTGTTTATAAAACCTTAATTGTAAGTAGATAACACCACAAACACTACTAAGTGACACATTGCTCAGAGTTTTAACCCCTACTTATGCTGTCTTCAGCTTGCATAGCAAAAAGCTGCTGACAGATTTCTTGTAAGTGCTGTTAGGATATCATTGACAAGTGACAAGGCCATCAATCACATTCATCAAGGTGTGATTACAGCTTTTGACTGTTGACTGTTGAGCTAAATCATTAGAATATGCTGAGTAATCAGAATAAACATTATTTTGCTCCCTTATCCACACTTAATTATGACATTAAAGATGATCTGTCACCTCCCATGCATGGTGATCTAATTGCAGCACTGAATGCAGCATGTCTGCTGCATTCAGGCAAGGGGTCCCCCATCCCTTGATCCCCCCTGTACCCCGAGATAATTGAATTTGAAAACTGACATACTGGAGCCGGATAGGAGGGGTCTAGTGGCTGGAGCCAATTCCCTCACAGGACAGTTTCACGCCCCCTATATCTTTTTTCCGCCCTCCGCCGCCTCCCTCATGTCACTCTAAATGCCAAGCTAAATGCAGGCGCAGGAGAGAGATTGCTTGTTGTGGTGCTGGCCACATTGTCCCGCCTCCTGAGGTGACGTCAGTGACATGCGGGAGGCGGCGTAGGGTGGAGAAAAGATATAGGGGGCGTGAAACTGCCCTGTGAGGGAAGTGGCTCCAGCCACTAGACCCCTCCTATCCGGCCCAAGTATGTAAGTTTCCAAATTCAATTATCTCGGGTACAGGGGGCTAGAGAAATGGGGGACCCCTTGCCTGAATGCAGCAGACATGCTGCATTCAGTGCTGTAATTAGATCACCAAGTATGGGAGGTGACAGGTCTTCTTTAAGGACACAGTAGAACTCATGGAACATATTATACAATTTATTGTAATGGAGGGGGTTTGGGTAGTTTAGGGGAACTTGACATCTTCCCTTCATATGACATATTCTATGAATCATGATATGCTTTTGGCCTTATCAATACTATACAAAAAAGGTAGTAAAATTCTATTTGAAGGAAATACTGGAAAGCTGGCATTTTTGCATGTGTTTAAAAAAAATAATGTAATGCTGTGCAAAACCCATAATTCAGGGAACATGGTATAAAATAATAGTAAATAAATATTCATTTAAAGAAGCCTACAAGTAAAGGTTTCAAGAAATAAAGGGGAAGAGATTTAAAAATAAAATACATATAAAGAATCTTGGCCATAACTTTGGCAAGCTAGACCCTTAAGCAACCACTAATTGCAAAGAGGGACCAAGTTCCGACTCATTCTCGCTGACTGCTTTTCCTAACAGTTCCAGAAAATGTCTTTCTAAATCCCTCTGGGATATTTGCATGTGGTTTGGAAGTGGTATATATACTGTGTGGTGCACAACAATGAAGGATCAATACTATAGCAGATTCTGACCTTAAAAAGTACATTACTAAATAATATATGGACTCATCCAGGCTTGGCAACATCTACAAATGCCACCTATTCTATATTAAAAGAACATTTTCATTCAGAACTAATTTAACCCCTTAACAACAAATGGACGTTAAAATAAATCAAATGCTGTCCATGTTTATCTGAAAATTGCTAATTAGAATACTGTGATTGTTAGACCTTAGCAAATCATTTGAAATCCAAAGTCTCTAACTTTGACAGTTTTCTGAAAAATTAGCAAAAATTGTTTTGCTGCAAATACTCCAGTTTCCCTTAAAAGATGTATATATTAACACATTGAGGACTCCTCGGACAGTAGCTAATCCATATTAACTCTTTAGTGCGAAAACAGCTCTTTTGATATCATACATGCACAGATAGTCTAGCTCTCACAACAACATCAGGACCTTATCACACATTTGCTAACGCCAGGAATAATGGTGCTTGCACGAGATCTTGGGTGGAGGAGCAGGTCACAGAGAAGAATGAGCTGTCAATCACTGATAGGAGGCTGGTGATGGAAGAAGAAAGAGGGGATAGAGGCTGGGGCAGGGTAAGTGCAGGTCAATCACCCTGCACTTGCGGGTTCATTTGAATAAACCTTACTGAGGGATTTCTACATAAGAGAGAAATTGACTTATAATACAAAGGTAAAAACATAATCAACAATTCACAAGCTTTAAATAGATGGAGTAAAATCCTGCTGACAAGTTCCCTTTATCAGTTAACTTAATTTCATGTTTATTAAACCAATTCTGGATCATAACTGGTAAGTGCAAACTTTCTTAACACTAGCATGGAATTATTAGATTTATGCAAATATGCAATGTTTCCATATGTTATCTACTGTATAATGTTAGACACGCACAGTATCTATGCACAGAATATATCAGCTATTTGGGTAAACTGAATAAATGGAACACAAAACCTGGTCAAGAAGTGTTGTCTGTACCAGCAGGCTTGTTTGCATCACTATGAAACATAGGTGTCACCTACTATAACACAGTTCCATCTCCCAGAGCTCACATACCATTGTTATGCCACATGAGCCCTGAAGTCAATTAGTGGCTGCTACTTAGTGGTTGCTGATCAGTTGTGGGGTTCACACGACATAATATTGTCACATAAGCGGGTGATTCAGACAACTGTCATCTGATGTCTTATCGGATAGCACTTGAACCAATGTTATTTAATGAGGCAGTGCTGATGAATATTAATTTTTCTCATATCGATTTAGCATAAGAAAAAAATTGCAGCATGCTGCGATTTGGCAAGCAAATCTGACTTCGCTTGACCATTTAAATCTATGGATGCAAGAGAAAAATCAGATGGCATGTCATTGGCATCCGATTTTTATAGTATCATTTTCATTCTGTAGTACGTCAATGCTCCTGTAAATTGTTAAAGCTGCTGAGAAAAAAATTATGGCACATGGACCGCCTATGGACGACAAGTGAGAAATACATTTTCTGTCTATTCTGGATAAAAATCCAACTTTTTAATATGCTTGTGTTATATTTTTATTTTTTAAGTTGGACTACTTTATTAAAAAAGATTACTTGGGAAAGGTGTTTTGCGATCCGCGCTGCCAGACTGACTCGCATCAAAGAAGACACTTGTAGATGAAGTGTTGATCAAATTCTTCCTTTATTCACCGACGCGTTTCGGTGCCCACCTGGCACCTTCATCAGGGTTCATCCCTGATGAAGGTGCCAGGTGGGCACCGAAACGCGTCGGTGAATAAAGGAAGAATTTGATCAACACTTCATCTACAAGTGTCTTCTTTGATGCGAGTCAGTCTGGCAGCGCGGATCGCAAAACACCTTTCCCAAGTAATCTGATGCTTCTCCACGTCTGAGTGGTCGGTGAAGGTCCAGCAGCAGCCATCAGGATATAATTCCTAACACGTCTTCAAACCAGTTGTGGGTGACACAACTGGACCAGGTGAGTGAACCCCTGTTGCTCACTGAGTTTACAATTTAGTGTCTAGTGATAAGGGCACTATTGCGCCTCTTGTTCCCCCAACCCCCCCCTTTTTGTATTTATTAAAAAAGAGGTTGTCCTTGTAGTGCAAAATCCTTTTAACACTGAACTTACTTTTCCGGAGTTTGCTAGCACACTGTTGCTTCCAATCCATCATATTAGTGAACCCACAGTGAGTGCCTGAAGCGTGCAAAACTGGCCAAGACCCACTTGGTATAGAGACAAGCAGGATAAACATAGTTTATAGTGATTATTAAGACAAGGATCTCCTTTGCCCATATACAGTCATGGCTAAATGTTTTGGCACCCTTGAAATTGTTCCAGTAAATGGAGCATTTCCCACAGAAAATTATTCCAATTACTGTATACACTCGAGTATAAGGCGACCCTAGTATAAGCCGAGGCCCCTAAATTTACCCCCATAAACTGGGGAAACGTATTGACTCGAGTATAAGCCTAGGGTGGAAGATGCAGCAGACCCCCCAACCTGGTATATAATCCCTAATCACTGGTATATAGCCCACATCACTGGTATACAGCCTCCATCACTGGTATGCAGCCCCCATCACTGGTATACAGCCCCCATCATTGGTGTATAGTCCCCCATCATTGGTAAATAGTCCCCATCACTGATATATAGCCTCCATCACTGTATATCGCTCCCATCACTGGTGTATAGCCCCTATCAATGGTATACAGCCCCCTTCACTGTTATATAGCCCTATCCTATATATACAGCCCTCATTAAAGGTATAGTGCACCATCACAGGTATATAGCCCCATCACAGGTATCTAGCTCCATCACAGGTATACTGCCCCCATCACAGATATATAGGCCACCATCACAGGTATATAGCCCCATCACAGGTATATAGCCCCATCACTAGTATATAGCCCATCATCACTGGTATATAGCCTCCATCACTGGTATATAACCCCATCACTGGTACATAGCCTCCCATCACTGGTACATAGCCCTTCATCACTGGTATATAGACCCCCATCACAGGTATACCGCCCCCATCACAGGTATACATCCCCTCCATCACTGGTATATGGTCCCATGCCATAAAATAATAAACCATTGATCATTTTCACCCTCCGACAATTCTATTCAGGCACCGTCGTGTCCACCCTCCGCTCTTCCTGCTTCTAATCATGTGACCGCCGCAGCAGCAATGATGTCACTGTGGCGCTGGTTACATGATTAGATTTGCCAGTAACAAGCAGGAAGAGCGGAGGGAGGATGCGGCGGTACCTGAAGAAAATCATCGGAGGGTGAGAATGATCAATAGTTTATTATTTTATTGTGAGTGCCAGCATGGGGGCATATACTGTGATGATGTGGGGCGGATATACAAAGTATAATGTAATATGCAGGCTCCCCCCGCCGGTGATGGACAAGAGGATGCAGTGCATATTACATTACACTGATGAGCAGGACCACATGACCTCCGACTCACACTGCAGCCTCTCTCTGCCTACACCAGTTCCCAGTTACCACCCCCCCCCCACACACAGCAAATAGCACTGACTCGAATAAGAGCTGAGGGGGGCACTTTTAAGCACAAAAAGTGTGCTGAAAAACTCGGCTTATACTTAAGCATATATATGGTACACGTGTTTCATCATACACATGTTTATTTCCTTTGTGTGTAATGAAACAATACAAAATACAAACAGAAAAAAAGGCAAATTGGACATCATTTCACACAAACCCCCCAAAATGGTGTGGCCAAAAATGTTGCCACCTTTCTAAATAGGTGTGGGGAAACAACTTTTCTTCAAGCATGTGATGTTCATGTAAACTCACCTGTGGCAAGTAACAGATGTGGACAATATGAAAATCACACCTAAAACCAGTTAAAAGGGGAAGAAATGTATGCAACCTTTGCATTGTGTCTGTGCATGCCACACTAAGAATGGAGTACAAAAATAGAAGAGAACTGTCTGAAGACTTGAGAACCACAACTGTTAAAAAATATCAACAATCTCAAGGTTATAAGTCCATCTCTAAAGATCTTGATGTTCCTTTGTCCATAGTGTGCAACATAATCAAAATGTTTACAACCAATAGCTCTGTAGCTAATGTCCCTGGTCATAGCCAGCAGAGAGAAATTGATGAAAGGTTGCAACACAGGATAGACCGAATGGTGGAAAAGCAGCCCCACCAAAGAAATTCAAGCTGTCCGAAGAATAAGGGTGCATTAGTGTCAACACAAACTAACAATTGACATTTGAATGAAATGAAACGCTATGGCAGGAGACCCAGGAGGACCTCACTGCAGACAAAAAGACATAAAAAGCTAGACTGCAGTTTGCCAAAATGTACATAAACCATAATCCTTCTTGGAAAGCGTCTTGTCAACAAATGAGTCCAAGATAGAGCTTTTTGGTTAGGCACATCACTCTACTGTTTACCAAAAAAGGAACAAAGTCTACAAAGAAAAGAACATAGTATCTCCAGTCAAATATGGTGAGGTTTTCAAGATGTTTTACTGCCTCTGACACTGTCTGCCTTGACCATGTTCAAAACATCATGAAAATGGAAGATTACCAAAGGATTTTGGGTTGCAATGTAGTGTGCAGTGTAAAAAAGATAGGTTTTCGTCTTGCAGGATAATGACCCAAAATATAGTTCAAGAAGAACCCAGAACTATGTGGAAGCAAAGCTTTGCAGAGTTCTAAAGTGTCAGAAATGTGTCCGGACCTAAATTACATCAAACACCTGTGGAGAGATCTAAAAACTGCTGTTGGGAAAAGGCAGCCTTCAAATATGAGAGACCTGGAGCAGTTGGCAAAAGAAAAATGATCCGAAATTTCATTTAAGAGGTGTAAGAAGCTTATTTATGGTTACAGGAAGCGATTGATTGAAGTTATTTATTCCAAATGTATAACCAAACACTTAATTTTGTCTCGCAAATTTTTGGAGTTTTTTGAGATATTATGTCCAGTTTGCCTTTTTTCGTTTTTTTATGTGTTACTCCAATACACACAAAGGAAATAAACATGTGTATAACAAAAAAACGTAATTTCAATAATTTTTAGAGAAAAATAGTTAATTTTCTGAAACAATTTCAGAGGTGCCAACACTTTTTGGCCATGACTGCATACGCAACAAACAGTATAGCAATCTTCTATAGAGATATGCTACCTTTATATACATATTGCAACCTAATTTGCATGAAATATAATCAATTCTTGCCTTTAAAACAGGTTCCTTCCTCTACAGAACAGCCCACAGAGCTGGTGCCTAAAGAAAACCCAGTTTTGCTGTGCCAACAACACTTTTAGTATAACCATATACCGTATATACTCGTGTATAAGCCGACCCGTGTATAAGCCGACCCCCCTACTTTTGCCCCAAAAATCTGGAAAAACCTATTGACTCGTGTATAAGCCGAGGGTGGACCCCAGCACAGGTATACAGCCCCCAGCAGTGTGGTATACAGGCCCCCCCCCAGTGGTATACAGGCCTCCCCAGTGGTAGTATACAGCAGCCCTAGTGGTAGTATACAGCAGCCCCAATGGTAGTATATAGCATCCCCAGCAGCCCCAGTGGTAGTATACAGCAGCCGCAGTGGTAGTATATAGCAGCCCCAGCAGCCCCAGTGGTAGTATATAGCAGCCCCAGCAGTAGTATAACAGCAGCCCCAGTGGTAGTATATAGCAGCCCCAGTGGTAGTATATAGCAGCCCCAGCAGCCCCAGTGGTAGTATACAGCAGCCCCAGTGGTAGTATATAGCAGCCCCAGCAGCCCCAGTGGTAGTATACAGCAGCCCCAGTGGTAGTATACAGCAGCCCCAGTGGTAGTATATAGCAGCCCCAGTGGTAGTATATAGCAGCCCCAGCAGCCCCAGTGGTAGTATATAGCAGCCCCAGTGGTAGTATATAGCAGCCCCAGTGGTAGTATATAGCAGCCCCAGTGGTAGTATACAGCAGCCCCAGTGGTAGTATACAGGAGCCCCAGCAGCCCCAGTGGTAGTATACAGGAGCCCCAGCAGCCCCAGTGGTATATACAGCAGCCCCAGTGGTATACAGGCCTCAGCAGTATATACAGCAGCCCCCAGGGGTTATACAGCACCCCCCAGGGGTTATACAGCGCCCCCTGGGGGTACCCAGCAGCCCCCAGGGGTACCCAGCAGCCCTCTGGGTACCAACAGCCCCCTGGGGTACCAACAGCCCCCAGAGGGTACCCAGCAGCCCCCTGGGGGTACCAACAGCCCCCAGGGGGTACCAACAGCCCCCACAAGCTGGCACTGTCCCCCCTTGTAAGTGCCCCCCCCCCGCTACTTATACATTACCATCCCGGTGTTCTGATCGGCGCCGCTCCTCCGTGCTGCGTCTTCATCCTCCCGCGCTGGCTGCATCCGGGTTCTCCAGCGGTCGCGCGATGACGTCACATCGCTGCGACAGCCGAAGATGACAGATGGAGCCAGCGAGGACGGGAGGATGAAGAAGCACCGAGGAGCGGCGCCGATCAGAACACCGGGATGGTAATGTATAAGCACCGGGGGGGGGGCCCTTACAAGGGGGGACAGTGCCAGCTTTTGGGGGGCTATATGAACTGCTTCCCCCTGCCGCTGATTGACAGGGGGATGCAGTGCATATTTAATAAGCGGCCCCACGTGACGGGGCCGCTCATACAGCAGCCCCCCCCCCACCGCCTCCTCCAGCCTCCACAGCCCCCGGGACACAGCCCCCCCACTCCATGTACCGTATATGACCTGTGTATAAGCTGAGGGGGGGACTTTTCAGCCCAAATTTTGGGCTGGAAAACTCGGCTTATACACGAGTATATACGGTAATAGTTTAGAATAGTTGTGCCAACAACACTTTTAATATAACCAGTGCTTTTTTTGTGGGGGGATGTGCCGGTACGGCGTACCAAAATATATGCAGAGGGACGGAGCTATATGGGGACTGCCGTCCACTGTATGCCGCCCACTGCCTGGTGCACAGGATCTCCGAGCCGCCCGACAGCCCAAACTCCCCGGCCGCCTGCCAAAGGTGCCTGACAGCACCCCCCGCTTCTTAGTCACGCCTGACAGCACCCCCCCTCCACCCCGCTCCTCAAGCAGCTGGCCCCTGACATGACTGCCCCCCGCTCCTTAAGCAGCTGGTGCCTCACAGCACACCCCACTCCTCCCACCCCGCTCCTCGCCTCAGTAGTGGTAAATGTTCTTTTACAAAAAAGCACTGAATATAACCCTAAAATACTTTAGGATAATCCATATGTAGCATCAGATTTACACATCTACTAGATACTAATGCATCTAAATGAATTAGAATATCATCAAAAATCAATACCATATTTCTATCTTTCAGGGCGTTTCTCAGAGCCCTGGGGGAACAGCTATTCTCCTTGTGGAGAGTATTCTCTCAGCCATCAGTGAGGAGGCTTAAAGCCACAATGCTCCTCTGGGAAATTGCATATGCAAATTGTCACTTCAGTGAGAAATTGAAAATCTCTAATGCCACCTAATGAAGGTAGAAATCCAAAAATCATAATTGACTGTTAGGATTGCTACCTTTATTAGGTGGCATTAGAGTTTGTCTACTTCCTCACTGAAGTGACAATTTGCATCTGGGAGCCCTGAAACACGTTCACTAATAAATCAATATTATATTCACCCTTTGATCTTTCGTGGAATACGGCAGCATGGTGACTTCATCCTCCCTATTTACAAGGGGTTAATATAGCAGTAATCCACTAACCTACTCAGGTTGTGAAGGGTTCACAACCAACCTTGTAAACGTAAAGGGTCACTGCAGATCCCGTCCAGGAAAAGAAAGGAAGGTTTTTGTGTTACCAGGATTCCTCCGCGCTGACCTCAGGAGACAATTTTGATTTTATTCTTTATTCGTCCACACACCAAACAAAAGGAAGCCGACGCGTTTCATAGCCATGTGTATATAAAGTCCTCTCTATGTAACTCTGTAACTAATGCCCTGATGAAGTGGCCACATGGCCATGAAACGCGTTGGCTTCCTTTTGTTTCGTGTGTGGACGAATAAAGAATAAAATCAAAATTGTCTCCTGAGGTCAGCGCGGAGGAATCCCGGTAACACAAAAACCTTCCTTTATTTTAAATTTCTGAAATAGTGAGCTTTAGGTTTTCATTGGCTATAAGCCATAATCATCAACATTAACATTAAAAAAAACACTTTAAATAGATCATTCTGTTCGTAATGACTCTATATAATATATCTATTTTAATTTTGGTATTGAATTACTGAAATAAATTAACTTTTTAATGATATTCTAATTCATTGAGATGTACTAGTATAATATTTGGGACTCCACTAAAAGAAAAGTTGGCAGTAGAGAATCAGAAGCTGTGTGACTTTTATTAAATTCATACGCTACTCTATCAAACACTTGTAATGATTTACTTAATAAGTCCCACTAAAAGAAATTACACTTCCTACAGTGTCCCAGATTGTGTAGCTGGCTGCCTAGTCAGGCAGCATCAAAGAAGTAATGAGGATTTTGATGGTTTCCGCCCCCTTTGAACATGAGCATGTATGACATATTGAGAAAGTCAAAGTATTTGGAAACTGTTGCAATTAATGGAAAACATAACCTTATGGTCAAACACAATGAATTCCTTAAGCAAGCAGTGGTAGACCTGGCAGCTGTATAGAACATTCCCTTAGCTTTGTCAGTGCTGGAATTCCTTATGCATGCATTATAAATCAGATAGTGCAGCTCTGCAGAGACTCAGGGAACCTCATATTTTGCCCTATCAAGCGCCTCTTACCCGCCATTCATCAGTGAAACACGCGACTGGTCAAAACAGTTGTCATGGATTCAGTTGTTCATTTATCAAAACATCTTTGTACAATGTTACTGTCATCTGAATAATAAATAAACATTTCAAAGATACAGATTTCCTTCCTTAAAGACACTTACATTACTCTTTACGTGTAGTTATATTAACTTATGTTGTCCTTTTTAAAAAAATAGAGTAAGGGCCCTTTCACATCTGCGTTTTTCGTAATTCGCGGCAGATGCGGTGAAAAAACCGCATCTGCCGCGTTTGCCGCATAACGGTTCCACTTGCGGCACGGTTGCGGTTTTTTCCATAGGAAGTATAGGGGACTTGCGGCAGATGCGGCAAGTGCGGTATTGCACTTGCGGCAGGTGCGGCAGCGAAAAAAACCGCAGTAAGCCGCGTTTTTTTTTCTCTGCCGCACCTGCCGCAAGTGCAATACCGCACTTGCCGCATCTGCCGCAAGTCCCCCTATACTTCCTATGGAAAAAAACCGCAACCGTGCCGCAAGTGGAACCGTTATGCAGCAAACGCGGCAGATGCGGTTTTTTTCACCGCATCTGCCGCGAATTACGAAAAACGCAGATGTGAAAGGGCCCTTAGAGGTTATTTGGCCATTAGTGATTATTCTCCAATGCAAAAAATAGCTTATCGGTTTCTTCAGTGTTTTTGATCAGTGTGTCATCAGCGTTTGGTCAAAGTGATTATTTTTAATATCAGAACGTGGTCAGAGAAAATGTAGTGGTCTCTCCAAATTCTCATATTAACTAGCCCATGAAAGAACGGACGAGTCTGAGTGCTGTCCAAATTTTTCATGAACACATAAAAAGGCATTAGCGAGTTTGATCCAACCCATAGAAAGGCATTAGTGAGTTTGATCTAACCCATAGAAAGGCATTAGTGAGGTTGATCCAACCCAAAGAATGGAATTAGCGAGTTTGATCCAACCCATAGAAAGGCATTAACGAGTTTGATCCAACCATAGAAAGGCATTAGCAAGTTTGATCCAACTCATAGGAAGGCATTAGCTAGTTTGATCCATCACATAGAAAGGCATTAGCGAGTTTGATCCAACCCATAGAAAGGCATTAGCAAGTTTGATCCAACCCATAGAAAGGCATTAGCGAGTTTGATCCAACCCATAGAAAGGCATTAGTGAGTTTGATCCAACCCATAGAAAGGCATTAGCGAGTTTGATCCAACCCATAGAAAGGCATTAGTGAGTTTGATTCAACCCAAAGAAAGGCATTAGCGAGTTTGATCCAACCCATAGAAAGGCATTAGTGAGTTTGATTCAACCCATAGAAAGGCATTAGCGAGTTTGATGCAACCCATAGAAAGGCATTAACGAATTTGATCAAAAACACAGACTGGGCAATTCTCCATGATTTTCCGGGGACCAATCAGACTGAAAAAATACATGGACATGCATACAACTCCTTAATAGAAATAAGCCACCAACCTAGTGTTCAAATTCAATTTGAATCGTCGAATTGGGGGGTGTCCATCAAATGTTCGTTGAATGTTCGTCGAACACCGTCGAACACCATTGAAAACAATGGCAGGCTAACACAAACACCTACAAACACATAGAAAACACCTTCTAAGGTGTCCAAAAGGTGACACACTACTCAGAAGACACAACAAACACATGGAAAAGTGACAAGTACATATAAAAATGTGAAAAGAAAAGATGAGTAAAAGGAGGAGGAGTCACAGATATAGGCATTTCATGCCTTTCTAAAATCATGTAAAACATAGCAAGTGGACTCCAACAAGAGTCTCCATTTTTTCCAAAAATTTGGGCACAGACACCACTTAAGTGGCATGAATTGCCCCACAGTTGCAAACTTAAAATGGTTACTTTCATGAAGCTCATTCAAAAATCCACAAGCCTTTAGTCTCCTCAGGATGACACAGGGGTACAAAAGTCCTTGCGGATCCATGACTTGTTCATCTTGATGAACATTAGTCTGTCCACATTGTCACTGGATAGACGCATGCACTTATCTGTCAGCACACCACCAGCAGCGATGAAGACACATTCTGAAAGAACGCTGGCTGCGGGGCACAACAAGATCTCCAAGGCGTGAGTGGCAAGCTCAGGCCATTTTTCCAGATTAGAAGCCCAAAATTAGCAAGGCTCCAGTTCCCCAGTCATGGCATCGATGTTAACTTGGAGATACTCATGTGAGATTCACTCTGTTGTGTTTTGTGGAAAAGCAGATCTAAGATTCTGTAACAGCTTCTGCCAATACTCCTGCATGCGTGCATCCCTTTCTATGGCAGGAATTATTTGGCAAAATTTTGTCATGTACCGGGGATCTAAGAGTGTGGCAATCCAGTAGTCGGCATTATTTCGAATTCTGACAATCCGAGGGTCATGTTGCAGGTAGTGCAGCAAGAAGGCGCTCATGTGTCTTGCACATCCTGGAGGACCAAGTCCTTGTTGTATTGGTGGTGGTTAGGTAAGAATCATGCTTCCTTCCTCTGCCCTCTCCCCCCAACCTCGCACAACAGAAATATGATCAAGGTCTCCCTCATCTGCTGAGTCTTCCATGGCCATCGTCAGTTCGTCCTCCACTTCTTCCTCGGCTCCTGCACCTTCCTCAATAGTTTGGCTGCTATCATGCGCCCTCGTTAATCTCTCTCCCCCACCCTCCCATGCCTCCCACCTTGGTGCCTCCGACCATCTGGACTTTGGAGATCTTATTGTTATCCCTTCACATATGACTCCTCCTGTACTTCCTTCCGCACCTCTTGTCCCACTACCTGACTCCGAATAATGTTTAGAGTGTACTCCAGCATGTAGATGACTGGAATAGTCATGCTGATAATGGCATCTTCAGCGCTAAACATCTTCGTCGCCATTTCAAAACTGGGCAGAAGGGTGCATAGGTCCTTGATCTGAGACCACTCCTGCAGTGTGATCTGCCGCACCTCTGGATCTCATTGGCACAGGCTATACATCATAACGTATTGCACCAGGGTCGGTGGTGCTGCCACAGTCGCTGCAACATGTGCAGCGTGCCGGCCCAATGCATTTCAGACAGTGAACCGGCAGGCCGAAAGACTTCTGGAGTGTTGCAAGTCGTTAAGCTGTGGGATGCGAATGGCGGAAGTGAGCACAGAGTGACCGTGCCCTCTGCAGAAGCCCATCTAGGCCGGGATAGTGGGTTAAAAATTACTGGACAACCAGGTTGAAGACGTGAGCCATACAAGGTACGTGTGTCACATTGCCCGGCGAAGGGCCGCACCCAGGTTTGCAGCATTGTCACACACGGCCTTCCCTGGCTGCAAGTTGAGTGGAGACAACCATTGATGAAACTCGGTCTCCAGAGATGACCACAACTTCTCAGCTGTGTGACTCACATTTCCCAGACGTTTCAAGGTAAAGACCGTCTGATGCTGTTGAGCCCTGCTGCCAACATAGTAAGGAGGTGTGCAGGATTCCTTGAGCGCAGTTACAACGCAGGTGGCATTACCAGACAGGCTTTGGGCGGAGGTGGAGGACCGAGATGAGGTTGAGGAGGCAGAAGCAGTGGAGGAACTTCTACATACAGAGGTTTAACGCACAACTTTTGGGGACGGCAAGACTTGTACAGCAGACCCTTCTCCAGCTCTCACCATAGTTACCCAGTGCCCAGTCCAAGTGTCTGTGGTGTAATTCACCCTGTCACACAAAGAGTTTCTCAAGGAAGCGGTGATGTTGTGTGCGACATGCTGGTGTAGCGCAGGCACACCTTTCTTGGAGAAGTAGTGGCGACTGGGCATTTGGTACTGGGGCACTGCGACGGACATAAGGTCTCGAAAATCCTCTGTGTCCTCCAGCTGGAAAGGCAGCATTTCTGTAGCCAACAGCTTGCAGATGGTGAAAGTCAACCTCTTAGCTTTCTCATGGCTAGGAGGAAATGGTCTTTTACTTGTCCATATCTGAGGGACTGAGGGCTGGCTGCTGTGCTGAGATGGGGTTGAGTAGGGTGTCCCCGGCAAACTGTAGGTCTGTGAGGAAGGTGCAGGCAGAGATATAATGTTGCCTTCATCCAAAGGTGGTGCTCTCGATGTCTGAGAAAGCTCAACACCAACAGGTGTTTCCACTTCCAAAAGAACTGATGACCTGCCAATTATACTGCCAGTTGCGGGTAAAGAGGTGCAAGGTCTGCATCCAAAGCAGTGTGATTGCTGTCCCCACAGTCACAGAGGATGAAGAGCACTTGATGCACTTGATGGGGCAGACTGTGGTTGGCTCGACCCGCTAGCCCGCATTGTTGCACAGTGAGCTTCCCACTGCGACTTATGCTACATATCCATTTGACGGTTCATGCATGAAGTACTCACACTATTGCGTTTTTGGCCTCTACTTAGAGATTGGTGACAAATCTTACAGATGACATGAGTTGGGTGATCCTTTGCGATGTCAAAAAAGGCCCAGGCTAGACAGGGCTTAGAGCCCATGCGACCTGCAGAGCCACGACGATTTCTGCTCAGAGGCAGAGTTGTGGCTGAGGATGCAGTTGTTGACGTGCTTTAAGTAATCCGTCTCTGTCCAGGAAGGCGCAACCTAACCTCGTTGTCACTATCATCCTCCTCACCTCCTCTGCTGACCTCATCGACTGGCTCAGTGTGGGTTGAGTTTAAGTGTGATCTCCAACCTCATCATCACCCTGTGTTTCTCATACCCCTCGTCCTCAGAGACAACCTTTTCTTGCCCTGACCGAAAAGTCAAATTGTCGTTCCAATCAGGTATCTGAGTCTCATCAGCATCTTCCTCATTGTCTCCACCAAGAGGAGTTACAGTTTGGGAATGAGGGTCTACATTATGCTCAGAACCTTCTTCATCTGGGCCTAGATCTGACTCACAAACCTTCTGGGCATCAGTGCAGATAATTTCCTCGTCTGGACTCACTGCAGCTTTGGAGCTGACCTCTGATTCCCAGGCTATAGTGTGACTGAACAGCTCTGCAGACTCAACCATCTGTGTTACCCCATACTCAGTAGGGCGGCTGGATAGTTGGGACCTGGGAGGAAGCAAGTGCGATTGGGGTGACACCTCAGAGGACTGGAGTATTTGGGATGTTGAAGTTGAGGTGGAGGAGAGCCCACTTGCTGAAGCGCTTGCTATCCATTCAAGCGCCTGCTCTTTTTTTGTCTCATCGAGAATTGGTATCGATCGTCGTCTGAGTCATGTCCATACGAAAGGGATCATATCAGAATCTCCACGGAAAGAAGTAGACATCTTTCTTTGGCTGGAAGATGGTCTTTCTTCAGCAGATGTTACTGTTGCTTTCCCACGTACACCACAGACACAAACTTTTTTTCCCTTTCCACCACGCCTTTTTCCCTTTCCACCAGCAGCAGGCCTTTTGCCACTCATTTTGTATGTGAACAAATTGACAACTCTGCAGTTATTGGCAAAAAAAAAATTTGGATGGAAATCGAGCAGAGCTGAGTGGTCAAACTGTGCTACTAGGCCCAAACTATTACCTGGGCTAGATGCAGTTAAAAATTAGTATGAAATAGACAGGCGGTGTTGCTTGGTTCACAATTGAGCTAAACCATTGACTAACAGACACTGCTACTAGCCCAAAAGGATTGCCTGGGCTAGCTGCAGTAAAAAAAAATTGGCTACTGGATAGACAGGTGGTGTAGATTACTTTACAGCTGGGCTACACCCCGGACTACCAGACACTGCTACTAGCCCAAAATGATTGCCTGGGCTAGCTGCAGTAAAAAATTGACTACTAAAGACAGGTGGTGTAGCTTTCTCCACAGCAGTGCTAAACTACCTGTCCAAATGGATTGCCTGAGCTAGATTTGGCCAGATGCTGTGAAAAACACTTGCACAGCACTGGCACACACCTGCCTGGCAAAAACTGCTAGGAACTGCTCTAACCTAGCCCTCAAAAGGGCTGAATTTACAACTAGTCCCTACTCCTTAAACCTATCTCTCTATTTAACTTGAAATTTGCTCGCTGTTTGGCTGACTAACTGTAACACAGTATATCACACACAGCAGCAGCGGTGACGTCTGACACAGAGCTGCAGCAGTGAGGAAATGGTAGTGACGGGGAAAATGGCTGGGACTTATAGGTCAAGGACATGTGACATACACAGCCAATGACACATGCCCTTGCTTGTGTGCAAAATATACACTTTGTTGTGTGTGTGATTGACTGACAGCCTGCACTGCCCCACTGTATATGCGGTTAGGAGAAAAAAAATTGGAGATCGGCATTATTTCAGCAGCACTGATCTAACCCCCCCACCTTCCCGCACACTATACACTGAAACTGGATATTAACATTCAATAACAGTATTACTGTGAAAAGCCAGTTACGCTTTTGGTGAGTGAACCATTATCGAACATAACCTCGAACTGCCGAATTTGAAGCTATTTTTGAATTATTCACATTCACCAAATGACTCGAACACCGCCCAAAATAGCTTGAATTTGAGATTGGCGAACATTTCAAATCGAACACCGCTCATCTCTACTCCTTAAACTATACTAGGTATGCGTTATATAAAACAAAAAACATCAATAGAACTGAGATCTGAATGAGCCTTAAAGGGGTTGTCCAGTCTAAAACATATAATTCTGCAGTCACTCGATGTGACTGCAGACTTATCAATGCTAGCAGTGCTTAGTGTGGTTTCTTTCCAGGAATGGACTGCAGTTATGTGCTATGCTGTGCCCACTAGTCAGGTTCTGGCGAGGAGCATACATACCGCATAAGTGTGGTCCTTTCCCATCTTACAAAAAGATGAATATTTGTAGCGCCCAATGTGTCCAATGGGAGGATTGATGAATCTGCAGTCCCATAGAGTGATTGGAGAATTATCAGTTTTAGACCAAACAACCCCTTTAAACTAAAATTTACACATTCTGTCAGAGGCCGAGGGTGCAATAATAGCAAGATTCCCTACTTATCATGATATTGACTTATCTTATCACTTGCTACTACAAACCTCCTACTTTTTAATTTGCCATTCTTATGAAAAATCATTCAGGCTGCAGTTTTCGGAGCGGTTCTGAGCCCTGCAATGCGGTAACCGCATTGCTCAGGATGTGTAATCCTGAGCTATGCGGTTACCGTATACTTTGCTTATCCCGGCTGCCGCCGGGATCAGCAAAGTGTTAAATCTGTGAAAAAATATTAAATATTAATAATAATTTTGGGCAACATGTCTCTAGGGGGTGCCCAACCCCCCTGGAGACATGCTGCCCACTCAGGTGGGCATGTCATGGGTTAATAAGTGATGTACAGTAAGCCGCCTCCTGTCGGCTCTGTACAATTTTTTCAATGATGTACGCATAGTATGTGCCGCTGTCCGTGGTCCTGTAGGCTTGTACATTATATCTATGGCGGTGCGCTGCCCATAGATCTAATGTACAAACCTACAGTATCTCGAACATACTATACGTACATTACGTATAGTATGTGCGCAGCTGTCAGTGGAGCCACGGCTTCATTCAGAAAATTGTACAGAGCCGACAGGAGCCAGCTTACTGTACATCACGTATTTACCCATGACATGCCCACCTGAGTGGGCAGCTTGTCTCTAAGGGGGGTGGGCAACCCCTAGAAACATGTTGCCCACAATTCTTATTAATATTTAATCTTTACTCACAGATTTTACAGTTTGCTCATCCCTGCTGCCGCAGGGATAAGCAAACTGTACGGTAACCACAATGCTGCGGATTACACATCCGGAGCAATCCGGTTACCGGATTGCGGCTTCAGCAACACATTTTTCATAAAAAATGTGTGTGAAGCCCATTGCGTTCACCGCATCTGGATCTGGATGCGGTGAATGCAATTTCATTAACAAATGTGACCCTAGCCTTATTGTGAGAATTCACCAGTAGTATGTCGCTTGAACTAAACATGTGAACACCTTTTCATTTAGATAAGCAGTGAATAGGAGCTGTGTGGGTCTTTGAGTTCAATGTCAAGCATAATGAAGGGCAGAGAGCATGTGACTACAAGAAACCATTTTCTTCAGACATATGATCTGTAATATAGGTCAGAAGTGGTATCAATGTGCCTAAGGTCCAAAAGAATGAAATTCCAACAGATAAAGGGATCAAGCAATAATGAAAACAGAAAAATATTTTTAAATATAATTGTATGTATTGGATATATTTGTGTTAGTGAAAAGTGAATATTGCTTACATCAGCATAAACCCTGGCATTGGTCCATCTATAGTTAAATGTAAATAATATAGCCAATGTCAGAAGATCCTCCATTCAATGTATTTTTCAACAACATACAATGAATGTCACTTTGAGCGCATTCATTTAATGACTCGACAAAGTGTATAAAATAGAGAAAAGCACAGCACATCCGGACTATGTTATGGTGCCCTGGTAGGATTCAATCCCGGAAAGTAGAAATAGCTGTAAGCAGGCAATCCAATATGTTGCAATAACACTTGATTTATTAGATTAGCATCAAATTCAGTATACGAAGATGTTTCGGTCATAACATTTGACCTTCATCAGTAAACTGTATAATCACAGAGTTGCAGAGCCAGGTAGGTGGGTTATCCAAAGAATGACCACTGAAGAAGTAATTTTATATTTAGCCACTTATGATAACTTGTATACAGTTGTGGCCAAAAGTATTGACACCCCTGCAATTCTATCAGATAATACTCAGTTTCTTCCTGAAAATGATTGCAATCACAAATTCTTTGGTATTATTATCTTCATTGATTTGCCTTCAATGAAAAAACACCAAAATAATTATCCTAAAGCCAAATTGGATATAATTCCACACCAAACATAAAAAACGGGTGGACAAAAGTATTGAAACTGTTAGAAAAATCATATGATGTTTCTCTAATTTGTGTAATTAACAGCACCTGTAACTTACCTGTGGCACCAAACAGGTGTTGGCAATAACTAAATCACACTTGCAGCCAGTTGACATGGATTAAAGTTGACTCAACCCCTGTCCTGTCTCCTTGTGTGTACCATATTAAGCATGGAGAAAAGAAAGAAGACCAAAGAACTGTCTGAGGACTTGAGAAACCAAATTGTGAGGAAGCATGAGCAATCTCAAGGCTACAAGTCCATCTCCTAAGACTGAATGTTCCTGTGTCTACCGTGCGCAGTGTCATCAAGAAGTTTAAAACCCATGGCACTGTGCCTAACCTCCCTAGATGTGGACGGAAAAGAAAAATTGACAAGAGATTTCAACGCAAGACTGTGCAGATGGTGGATAAAGAACCTCGACTAACATCCAAGCAAGTTCAAGCTGCCCTGCAGTCCGAGGGTACAACAGTGTCAACCCGTACTATCCGTCGGCGTCTGAATGTATAGGGACTGTATGGTAGGATACCCAGGAAGACCCCACTTCTTACCCGAGACATAAAAAAGCCAGGCTGGAGTTTGCCAAAACTTACCTGAGAAAGACTAAAACCTTTTGGAAGAATGTTCTCTGGTCAGATGAGACAAAAGTAGAGCTTTTTGGGCAAAGGCCCCTTCCCCCTCCCTCCGCCGGTAGTTTCAAATGAACAGCTGATTCAGGTCAGCTGTTCATTTGAAGTAGCGATGCTGTCAGGGTTCATGTGAGTTCATGCTTGCCTGCATGAACTCACATGAACTTTCCCATGACCGGGTGCACAGTTCAGCCACATCTCTGGTAGAGGTTCTCTACCAGAGATGTAGCTGAGCTAAAGAACAACCCTGGATTGGACTACGTCAGACGGAAGAAGGATTTATAATAAAGATTGAGTCTAAGTGTCTTTTTTTGTTTTATTTCTAATAAAATATTTTCTCTCTGTGTTATGTTTTTTTTAAAAATTCAATAGAAATTCATGGCGGTCATGTCTAATATTGGCGTGACCCCAAAAATTTCGGGCTTGGGGCCAGCTGATAATACAAAGCAGGCCCTAATCCCTTTATTACCCAGTGAGCCACCGCACCAGGGCACTGGATGAGTTGGATAAAGCACCAGAGGATGGCGCTTCAATGAACGCGCCATCTTCTGGGGTGTCTGCGGGCTGCAAATCACAGTGTGGGGTGCCCAGAAAGCTTGGGCCTCTCTGCGCTGGCGGATTCCAGCCCCCAGCTGCCTACTTGTACTGGATGGACATAGAAATAGCGCGAAGCCCCACGCATTTTTTTTTTATTTCATGAAATTTATGAAATAATAAAAAAAAAGGGCTTCTTTCTATTTCTGTCTCCAGGCAGGTACAAATAGGCACCTGGGGGTTGGGGGCAGCCTGTTCCTGCCTGCTGTACCCGGCTGGACACAAAAATACGGCGAAGCCCACGTCAATTTTTTGGGGAAAAAAATCATTAAAAAAAATACATTTAGGGACAGCATCTTTATTAACCCCTTGAGGCCGGAGCGCAGTGGCATTGTAAGGGGAGTTAACTCAGGTCACCGAGGATAGCTCAGGTCATGCCTCCTGAGCTGTCCTCAGGTGACCTGAGTTAACCCCCCCTTACAATGCCACTGTGCTCTGGCCTTGAAGGGTTTATAAAGATGCAGTCCCTAAAAAATTTGACGTGTGCTTCGCCGTATTTTTGTTTCCAGCCGGGTACAGCAGGCAGGAACAGCCTGACCCCAACCCCCAGGTGCCTATTTGTACCTGCCTGGAAACAGAAATAGAAGGAAGCCCTTTTTTTTATTATTTCATGAATTTCATGAAGTAATAAAAGAAAAATGCTGGGTTTCGTGCTATTTCTTTGTCCAGCCAGGTACAACTAGGCAGCTGGGGGCTGGAATCCGCAGCGCAGAGAGGCCCGAGCTTTCTGGGCACCCCCCCACTGTGAATTGCAGCCCGCAGCCACCCCAGAATATGGCACGTTCATTGAAGCGCCATCCTCTGGAGCTGTATCCAGCTCATCCAGGGCCCTGGTGCGGTGGCTCTCTGGGTAATAAAGGGGTTAGGGCCCGAAATTCATGGGGTCACGCCAATATTAGACATGACCGCCATGAATTTCTAGTGATTTTTAAAAAAAACACAACACAGAGAAAAAAATGTTTAGTAGAAAAAAAAAGAAAACAACAATTAGACTCCATCTTTATTATAAATCTTTCTTCTGTCCGACGTAATCCAATCCAAGGTTGTTCTTTAGCTCAGCTACATCTCTGGTAAATAATCTCTACCAGAGATGTAGCTGAGCTGTGCACCCGGGCGTGGGAAAGTTCATGTGAGTTCATGCAGGCAAGCATGAACTCACATGAACCCTGACAGCATCACTACTTCAAATGAATAGCTGACCAGAATTGGCTGTTCATTTGAAACTACCAGCGGGAAAGCCGGCAGTGAGAAGACTTCACTGCCGGCTTTCTCCTTGGGTTCTGTGCTCCTCGCTGCTTGACAGCCCGATCCTCCACTACCCCCGCCACCTCCCCACCCGATCCTAAATTAGGACCGGGTGGGGAGCGCAGCTCCAGGGAGCGAGAAGGGGCAGGAGGGAGCGGGGAGTGCAGAACAGAAGGAGATAGCTGGCAGTGAGGTCTTCTCACCGCCGGCTTCCCCGCAGCTCCCCGCTCCTTGCTGCTCGCTCCCTGCCCCCTCCTAACTCAGGATCGGGTGGGGAGGCAACGGGGATAGTGAGGGATCGGGCTGTCAGGCGCCGGGGAAGCGAGAAGGGGGTTAATGATTCTTTAAAACCTGGCGGCTTTTTCCTGCCGGCTTTTAAACAATCATGTGGGCCATTGCAGCTTTTTCCTCTGCCGCCAGGCCTCTTTATAGGGTTCAGCAACTGAGGAATTACTCGCATTTTCCATTGACTTACATTGTACCTGTTACTTAGCGAGTAATCGCAAGGAAACTCGCAGAGTAATGAGTAGCCCGAGTACCATACTATTCGGCGAGTACCGAATAGTAACCAGTATACTCGCTCATCCCTAATCCTGAGGTCACAGTGTGTTTGCGGAAACATTAGAAAACATGATGGATCACAGCGGCCTCAAGAACACGTTGATGGAGCCACAGCTGTGAGAGCAGTGACATTAGTGAGTTCACCTGAGGTCACAGCTGGCAGTTCCCATGATACCCCAGCACTGACTTCAGGTGAACTCACCTCAGGGGAAGCATTGAACTAAATTCCTGTAAACCGGCATAGAGTTCAATGGTGCTAGATTACCAGATTATTGATTTCAACAATGCCAGATTACCTGATTAATGGGCACTATTGAAATCAATAATGCGGTAATCTGGCACCATTGACTTTAATGCCGGAATGCATATGAATTCTTGTAATCCGGGATTTAGTTCAATGAGTTCACCTGAGGGGATTTCTCTTAGTTCAATGAGAAATTGTGCACTAGATATGCATTTCCTTGCAGAAAGATGCCTCAAAAACGCAACACAGTTTTGATGCGTTAAGGCACCCTAAAGGTACCATCACACGTCTCCATATCGCCGGCGAGATTGCTGGCAATTCCCGAATTCAACGATGTGGAAACCACTGCATATGCGTAGTGGCGTGTGACTGGGCAATTTTATGATGAAAAATTGCTGGTGGAGCGTCGCCTGATTGCCCTGCACTGCAGTGAAATCAGGCAATATCCACCAGGCGATTTCAGCAGATCGTGCCGTGTGACAGGGTGATAGCGACATACTCAGTAATCCTGAAATCAATCCAATAGACATGCTTGGATGTTGTTTTTTTCGTGCCGCATCTGCAGCGGTTGGTGGGTGATACTGCGTTCCAATTGGCTGGCTGTGTCTGAGGCGCCTTATTTGATGACCTGTGCAGTCACGCAAGGCTGACCAATGGGAACGCAGTTCCGTCCACCAATCACAGTGATAAGGGCGCGGTGAAACCCACTCTAGCATGCCCCTATCAAAACAATATGCCCATATCCTTGCTACGATTGTGGTGTGTGACGCGGCGTTGTGTTAAGGGAAGATCGCTTCTGGTCTTCTGCAAGCGATTTCCGGAGCGCAGGATTGCCGAAGATCGCACGCGAAATCGCTACATGTGACATTTCCACAGCGATCAGAAAAAAGTGCCCGAAACATGCGCGCTGACATTAAATCGTCATCGATATGGAAGCCATATCACGGCATGTGACGGTACCTTAAGTTTAATTGTCATGTTTTAATCCCCATTTGGTTTCCATTTGCAGCCACCTGGCCCTTACTGCCACCATTTTATAACACTAATGTTTGGGTTCCCACAGACTTAATTGGGGTTCAGGGCTCGGGCTCATAACTCAAAAATATGTGGGTTCGTATATCTCTATTAGTGACAATATACCATACATTATTTATAATGATTTAAGCTAAACAATCAACCCCTGTCTGGAACTAATACATACATACCCACATGCATCATACAGTCATTCCCATGCCTTATAACTACTAGTCAGCTGTTTCTGGTGTGAGTAGGCTAAAGACATTAATAGCATAGAGTTAGATTATTTGGGTCATTTGTTAACCCTACAAAGATTTTGTTAAGGTGATTACAAACATTAGCCTTTATAAAAAAGAAAAAACTATGCCATATACAATATTTCATTATGCAATCAGAAACTGCAGGTATGAATTTACTATACTGGAGGAATTAGTACAATACTTACAGATTTTCCTGATTTTACTTTTGGGTCCATTTGCCAGGCTCCAGGCCAGAAAAGTGTATTGTCGTCATTCATTGTGCTGGATGGCCATTGTACATCCCAGGATGGAGTTGCAGCAGGTAAGCTACGACTTTCATGAGAAGTTGGTGAGTCTTCACTGCTGACCTTAGTACGATTCATTATTGGGGTGCAGTCCCATTGCAATCCTGTTGAAAACACATAATATTATATTATCTAGTTGAAACTTGTTTAAAAGGTGTTCTCCGGCCAGGCATATAATGTTGATGTCAGATGCTTTGGATAGATCTTCGGCCCCTTTCACATCTCTGCGTTTGCTGCGTTTTGCTGCGTTTTGCTTCATTTGCGTTTTTCCGCGTTTTTTCCGCAAAAAACGCATGGAAACGCATGCGTTTTTGTCCCCATAGATTTTAATGGGAACGCATGAAAAACGCATGCAAAAACGCATGTCAAACGCATATGCGTTTGCAAAAACGCAAAACGCATGCGTTTTTGCAAACGCAGCCAAAACGTTGTTTGCACGTTTTGAGCTGCGTTTGCAAAAACGCATGCGTTTTGCGTTTTCCCAAACGCACATGCGTTTTAACATGCGTTTTTGCATGCGTTTTTCATGCGTTCCCATTAGAACCAATTGGGACAAAAACGCATGCGTTTCCATGCGTTTTTTGAGGAAAAAACGCGGAAATACGCAAATGAAGCAAAACGCAGCAAAACGCAGCAAACGCAGAGATGTGAAAGGGCCTTCAATATTTTATTAAAGGAAGCAGGACATCAAACACCCCCCAAATCAGCTGTAAATTTGGAACAGAGCTGTACTGTGCAGTCATGAGTTCTAAATCACCTCTTATACTCGGCAGCACCCGCTATACGTGACCAGTGCAGTGCACTAGCTCCATTCATTGACTGCATCGGTTAGGGTACCAGGAGTCAGACTCCCCCAGTTTGATATTGATGATGTATGTGAAAGATAGGTCATCAATATCATTTAACGAAACCACTTTAGAGTTTAATACATGCAACTTGGGATCAAAGTAAATAACAAATATTAGGGAACTTCACATGCATTAGATTTGTGGCAGAAATCTATACAAGTACAAGCACAGGAACCTGTGGAAAGGTCATTGTGAGTTGAAGGTGACCAGGGTCAGGTCTGACGTCACCCATTATGAATGGTGGATCCTGAGTCATCAGCTGTGAATAGAGGTTTTACCTGTCATCGTAATCCTGGCACTGAGAGTCTAATCGAGAGTCTGCTGAAAACTTTTCCAGAAAGGACTGGATGTCTGAAGGCCACTTTACACACACCAACTTATCTGTCGAACTTCTGAACAACTCACTGGTTGCAGTGAAATCATGGACACATTGCTCCATTTTGTGGCTGTGTACAATGGAACCATGTGTCCATGATTTCACTGCAACCAGTGAGTTGTTCAGAAGTTCGACAGATAAGTTGGTGTGTGTAAAGTGGCCATGAGTCTAGAAAGCATTTGTGGCCAGTGTTTAAAAACGTTTATCAATTTATAAAAAGCCCAGTGACCAGATTACTATTTTTTGCTTTCATAAAGACTGTGATATGATTGAAAAAAAATTGGCAAAAATTAAAAAAAATATATATGTAACACAAAAACATCTTTAAACCATAGGTCATTTTCTAGAATATATTCCTTTTAAAGGGAATCTGTCACCATGTTTTTGCTACCAATATTTGTGAACAGCATGATTTAGAAGAAGAGACCCTGATTACAATAATGTATCACTTATGGGCTGCTTGCTGTGGTTTTGAAAAAAATCACTGTTTTATCTGCTAAGAATCTACCAAGTCTCTGAATCTTGAGCTCTATACAAACCCCCAACCTTCCTAACACTTATTGGCAGCTTTCTGTCCATGTACAGCATACACAGAAATATGCCAATCACTGGTGGGAGTGGGGTTATACAAAGCTTAAACATATGGAGGTCTAGATGGCAGCAGATTTATTAGTCCTCCCATGATAATCTCCTGCTAATGAGAGTGAAGTTATCAAAATTACATTAAGAATATCAGTAAATGGCAGATCACTGGAATCAGGGTCTATCTACATTATGCTACTCTCTGATTAGGTGGCAAAAACCTGGTGGCAGATTCCCTTTAGTATTGGTTTTAATCATTCATATAAAGTAATACTTTGACTTAGAAATTAAATTCGTTCTGTGACTGAGCTCTTAACTCAATTTACTCTTATGTCAAATTAAATTTCCCCATTAAAATGAATTGAAATACTATTTATTTATTTCAGCCCCTACATATGGCTTTCATCCTGGAACTGTATATATGATCCACCAAACTGGTATATGTCCATCATTGTGGTATATACGATCCCCACTCTGGTACATGTCCCCCACCACCCTGGTACGTGACACCCCATCCTAGTACATGGCCTTGTATATGTCATCCCAATCCTGGTACATGGCATCCCCTTCCTAGTGTACATGGCACCCAATCTTGGCACATGGCCCTGGTACATGGCACCCCCATTCTGCTACAATGCACCCCTATCCTGGTACACAGCCTCCCATCCTGGTGCATAGCTCCCCATCCTGGTACATAACACTGCATCCTGGTATATGGCACCCCATTCTGATACATGGCACCCCATTTTGGTACATGGCCCTGGTACATAGCACCCCCATCCTGGTAAATAGCCTCAATCATGCTGCAAACTTTAAAAAAAAAACCTTTCATACTCGCCCTCCCTCTAATCACCCGCAGTGTTGCATGGCATTCTCATCAAGCAGCAGCTGTCAGTGTCTGAGAGTGCAGCGCTCATGTAAGAGGGTGAACCTGCAGTCCTGTGCCCCCTGAAGACATTGAGAATTTCATTGTATATATGTGTGATATTTCATTACATAGAGTGTATTAAGCAAACTGTAATATAGTGATAGGAATAATGGAGGAGATTATATGTAATGGTGTGTCATAAGGTATGATATGTTGCACTGTTTGTAGGTGTAATAAGGTATAGTGTAAGGCATAGATATAGCAGTGCTGGCTATACGCACCTAGTATAGTTTCAACAATGTGTAAGAATGTAGGTGAAAGGTGAAAGTCTGCACAGACTGATTGCAGGGACTAAAAGACTTAAAACCAATCACAGCACTAGCCTATGGCAACCACTGCCCCAGTGAGCCTCGACACTGCTCCACTCACACGCTGATCAGTTGACCCATGCTCACTGATCAGCTGACCCACTCTCATGGGCTGTTCAGCTGACTCATGCTTGCAGATTAGCTGACGCGTACTTACACTTAGTCAACTGCCTGCACAATGAGAACGCTGAGCTGGGGACCAAAGGGAGTGTGCGTATATATTTTTTTTTTTTTGTGTTTGTGGCGTGATGCTGACAACTGATCAGTGTGTGGGAGATCCTACATACTGATTAGCTGATCAGGATAATGTATTTGCTGCTGCCCACTCCCAGAGTGATGGGTGAGGGAAGCAGGCAATAATTAGTTGGTTAATGAGTAGGATCACGTGATCGCAAAGCAGCTACTCATGGCTCATATTTGTGGTCGCATCATAAAGCAAAAAAGATACAGAGCAACGACCCTTATCTCAAAAAAATTGTATGATGGTTTAGTCTTACATCGAGGAACCACTGTACTTTCTAATTAACTTAGGTCTAACAAAAAAAAGTGCTGGCATTAGTAAATATCCATTTCATTAAACTCTTCATCGTTTCTCATATTAAGACAAGTCTAGGTCACAATGACACTTGGAAAATATTCAATATTTGAAGTTTGTATAAAAAGAGAAGAAGAATTATCTAGTATTGTCCAAAGTTTTGTCATTTTCTCAAGTTAATTCAATACTATGATGTTTGGCAAATTCACAGTGTACAGAATTTATTAATTTCATATCAATTCTGCTCTAGTTGCTTTACTGCCACACTATGAGCAATATAATATTGTATTCAAGATAGTAAAAGATGTCAAGGTACCGTCACACGTAGCAATATCGCCACCATATGGCTGGCAATTTGACGTGTGCGCACGTTCCGGGCACTTTTTTACCCATCGCTGTCGCCCTGTCACACATAGAGATCGCGCCTGCGTTCTACGGCGATCCTGTGTTCTGGAAATGACCTGCCGCAGACCGAAGACAATTTCCCTTTTCCACATTGCCGCGTCACACGCCACCATTGTAGCTGCGATGTCTCCATACTGTTATGATAGGGGCATGCTACAGTGTGAATCACCGCGCCCCTATCACTGCGATTGGTGGACGTAACTGCGTTCCCATTGGTGAGCCTTGCATGAACGCACTGCTCATCAAATAAGGCATCTCTGACACGGGCAGCCAATCAGAACACAGTATCACCGCAGATGCGATGCGAACACCACTACATCCTAGCATGCCTACTTGATTTCTTTCATGATCACTGTGTACGTCGCCCTCGCCCTGTCACACGCCACCATGCGCTGAAATTGCCTGGTGGAAATCAGCTGATTTCTCTTCAGAGCAGGGAGATCAAGCGACGCTCCACCGGCGATTTGACGCCGTAAAATCTCTCTGTCTCACGCCACTACGCACAGGTGATGTGGTTCCCACATCACCAAAATACACAAATTTACGGCCATATTGCTGCGTGTGATGGTAGCTTCAGTCTATCATACAGACTAGAGCTACATGTCCACTGATTCTTGTTCACCACTATGTGCAATACACATTTTTATTCAACATAAAACTTTTAGATTTGTTTTTAGGACAATATTTCACCTTAAAATTCTGCATATTTTTTAACAATAATGAAATGTACTTATAGGGGCTCCGAGAGACTAAGTACTCATTCCCTTTGCAATCTAGATTATGTTTTATATAAATAAAATAACTACTATTAATGAAAAATATTACAATCTAAGAGTCCTCAGTGGTTAATACCTTTTAATGGCAACTGAAACGATGGTAAGTGAAGCAAGCTTTCGGGACACTATGGCCCCTTCATCAGGCTCGAATGCCACAAATTCTGAAGACAACACACAAATATACATGAGCAGGGTGAGATGATGCAGTAAATACGACTGGTGATGTAATGCAGAGTCAGTCTTGGGAGGGGGAGAGGAGCTGGTAAAATCAAAATAAAATCAAAAAAGGGGGAATTGGAAACCACGACAACAAGTACAGTGCTGATCTGCCCTGGGGACTCAGCTCCGCCTGCATGGAGCTGCAACATCCAAGCTGCAGTACCATCATCTCTGGAGGTCTGGTAACCATCACCAGAATCTGCAGGTGGCGTCACGATAAACTTTATTCCCTTTTCAACAACTCCCCCAATTTTTAGGCTGACCACTAGGGCCACGGGTCCGGGCGGGCCACCGGTGACATTCCTGAAACCCCATGCCCGGGTACCGAGTTCCCATAGGCCCTTGGGTGAATCAGCTTTCTAGCGTGTCACGAACAGGATCCCGTGCCGGTGTAACCGGGTACTGTGCGCCTTACAAACTTACAAAATTGGCTAAATGAACTGTTCCCGCCATTTTACCGGGAACCCCAAAATGGCAGCTTAACCATGTGAAAGGACAATGTGCTGGCCCAGGGGTGTGCTTCAGCCCCTTACCATGGGATGGCCTAACTAGAGGTGTGAAGCTGTTTGCCCGTCCCAATGGCCATCAATCAACCAAGGAGGTGGGCCCCAGCAAGAGGGCCAAGAAGCTACACCCTTAAAGAGCAGGAGGGGTGCGAACGGAACTCAGACCGACAGAGAAGCAGTCCTAGTACCTGTAGTAATGGGGGCAATCCAACTGTCTGACCTGATCCGAGAGGTGGAGGAAGAGGCCCGAAAAGCAAGCGGGGACCCAAGGGCGGTCTCCCTCCTCACTAACAAGGAAAATGCGGCCTTTTGGGAAACCGTCTTCAAAGAGCTCCAAACCAACATAACCGAGACTGTGGAGTGCGTCGTCCACAAGTGGAGTACGGACATGGCCCTGGAGCTGGCCCGTAGGGCAATGGAGAGACAAGCCCTGGAAGCCAAGGTGACCGATCGAGCCTAGATGGAGAACCTGGCGACCAGTTGCAACCCGGTCAAGGGTCAGCAGCCTGAGAGCAGAGCAGAAGCAGGGGTACAGATGGAGAACCCCGAGGACCTGTCCGCAGACAGTGCTGAGGCCGCGATGCCGGAGCCTACAGACCCCGAAGGAACAGCAACAGATGCTGATGACCCAGGAGTAACCGACCTGGAGCAAGGAGTGATCATCGAGGCCATCGAAAGGGACGACAACCAGACCTGCTCCGAGCAGGAGGAACCCACTTACAGCAATCCAGAGGACGACAACGAAGGGACCAGAGCAACCAGTTCTGAAGCTGCCTGGTAAAGTGGCGGGGAGTTTCTGCATGAGGCCCCACAAGGGGTGCGTGCCACCATCAAAGCTACCTGGAGTCCCCCAGGATCCATTTCCCTGTTACCGGACAACTACCCCCAGGTCAGCCCGGCTGACCAGGCGGCATGACAACGCCGCTGCGAACAATGGTGGCAGATTGAGATTGACAGTCGCCAGGCCCGAGCTGAGGCCTGCATGCGACCCCCGTTGCCCCTCAATCAACGGAAATCAAGTACAGTGATGTCATTCAACCTGAGCGACGGGTGAAGGTTTGTATGGGAACCTGACCTCTACGAGGAGATTTTTGTGGGAAGGCAGGAGGTAGAATCCCACCTGCAGAGGGGTCACCCAGATCAAGACTTGTACCGTGGCGATAGAGTAACCTATGAGTGACACGCGGGGCCAATTGGGTGGTTTGCAATCCGTGTATCCCATATTTAAGCCATGTATATACCCGTTATGTATTGTGAGGTAGCGACGTTGGTTAACAAGTCAGAAGACAGGTACCCAGGCACTGGATTACTCAGCACACAGTTTAATTGGCACAGTCCACAACAGTACACACCTCCAGGTTCCGGGGCGCAGTCGGCTACACTGCATACAGTCACAATAGCCGATATAGACACACTGTCCCTTCTCACAGGTTCTCTCTCGGCTAGGTCCTACGCAAGACCAAACCCTCCTGGCTAGGCTGTGTTATCTCAGCACACAACCTCTGCTCTCTCATTACCGTCCGCTCACTAGCTTCATGAGCGTCCACACAGAAACAGCCTCCACAAGAGAGAACCACACCCTCCTATCCTGCTCAGCTTTAACCCTGTGCCTACACCTGGGGAATCCTCCAAGACCCGGAGTGGAGGGCTCCTATAGGGATATGGAGTCCAGTCTGTGAGGCACATACCGGCCGTTGTCCCGGTCACTGCCTCACAGTATGTACATAGTTTAATATTCATAATGTGAAACAGTTAAGCCAGAGACTCTTGTGTGATTTGAAGCAGCCCAGCGGTGGCAAAGGACACTTGCTTGGTGATGGATAATTACCACTTGGTCTGCAATATGTATATTAGCTCCGTTGGGTCAATGTTAAGTTTGCGACATTACAGGAAAGGTGCCTCCCATAAAGGAAAGAAACATGATGTGTATTGTTTGAAAATAGAAATGTTACCCGTTATTGTTTATTAAAATATATATATATATATATATATATATATATATATATATATATATATAAGGCTCTGTACCAGGTCGGGGTAGACACACTTGGGGACAAGTGTATTTCACCAAGGGGGAATGTGGTACCCCACTGGTCAGTGGCCACAGTAGGGGTGCTGCAAAACAGTACAGTGTGCAGTACTCCTGTCGCAGGGGAGTGTAAAGTCAACATGAGGTTCCCAGTCTAGCACTCATGCACAGGGATGATGGGTTTAAATCTTAGGACAGAGACACAGTCCCAGAGGGGCATAGTTAGGTGAGGTAGGAAGACACATAATCAGTTTTTAGTCTGAGCTGAGGAGCGAAGAAAGGTGGAACCCCGAGAGAGAAAAGGGTCTCCCAGGGAGGGGGCCCGAGAAAAAAAGGCAGCCCAGGAAAAGAACGAGGAAACCCTGTATCGGACTGTCCATAGTCCGGGGTAATCCTAGTCCTCCAACGGAGTGCCAGCTCCGAGGAACGGTACAGGCGAGTTCACCCCCTGAGCCGTTGCCCTCGGCCGTCGTGGGTTTGTTCAGCAGCCCCAACATACCTGTTCAGAAAGGGCAGGGCAGCGCAAGGAAAGTAAGGAGGCACAGGAAAGAATAGCAGGATGTGGGATTGACAAAAGAAGGTATTCTACGGGAACCTCAGAGAGATTTTACCCTTTTCTGCGATTAAACGGCCAGCTATCCGTCTAAAGACTGTAAAAGCTGTAACCTAAACTGCAATCTAAATTGGTTCCAGTAAAAGTACCCGTACAGAGTTACAGCCTCAGTGTTTCCTTTCATCCGAAATGCTGCACTACTCCATACATCACAACCAGCACCACAACAACAAGTACAGTGTTGATCTGCCCCGGGGACTCAGCTCTGCCTGCAGAGAGCTGCAACATCCAAGCTGCAGTACCATCGTCTCTGGAGGTCTGAAGCGACGCTGGTGACCATCACCAGAATCTGCAGGTGGCGTCACGATAAACTTTATTCCCTTTTCCACAAGTCCCCCAATTTTTTGGCTGACCACTAGGGCCACAGGTCCGGGCGGGCCACCATTTACATCTCAGTGACATCACCCCATAGGCCCTTGGGTGAATCATATCTATTATTCGACCCTGCAATCAGATCACAAGTGTGGAGAAGAGGGAGAGATTATTCTCCCCATCTCCTCTATTGTATGTCTTGCCGTATATCGCACTGCAATCAGGTGATATCTGAGTGCAGTTTGATGAATCACTGACAATCGCAGCATTCTGACATTCTCTCCTAGTCCAATTAGGGTTGAGAAATAAATTGCAGAGCTGAGCTGCCGCTCTCCGAGGAGTTATTGGAGAAAATAAGGAAAGGAAGCTGGGCCCCTGAACTGATCCTCAGAGTAGGAGAACCCTGACGTTCTTTAACTCAGGGGTACCCTTGATGGTAGAGAGTAGGGATGAGCGAGTATGCTCTGCGCTACTCGTTACTCGCACGAGTATCCCGGTCCTCGGGATGCTCGGCAAGCACCGAGTACCGCCGAGATGCTTGGGCTGCTCGCTAATAATTAGCAATCTGACACACATACACAGCTCCCTTCAGTGCACACAGTGAGCTGGCACCACACAGGGAGCAGATTCATTGTTAGGATCCCTCTGGGGGCCACAGCAAGGTGTTATATGTTGCGGCGATTTAAAAAAGCCCCCCCTCCCACCCTTTCCCAGAAATACTCGTTTTATAACCGGAAGTCTGTGGGCGGAGCCTGTCACTCATTGACTTACATTGGGCTCGGTGCTCTGGCCGAGTACACGAGTATCTTGAGATGCTCGGCCAGAGCATCGAGCACCAGAGCATTTTAGTGCTCGCTCATCACTAGTAGAGAGGTCTGAGTCTCTGACTTGTCCTTTTTCCCTGACCAGTCCTGAGATAATCTCCCAACCCCCATCCCAGGAGGTGTACCATAATGGAACCCACGGATAAACACAGACTGGGATAAAGTAAACAATTAGGGTTGAGAAATAAATTGCAGAGCTGAGCTGCCGCTCTCCGAGGAGTAATTAGAGAAAAGAAGGAAAGGAAGCTGGGCCCCTGAACTGACCCTCAGGCTAGGAGAACCCTGACATTCTTTAACTCAGGGGTACCCTTGATTGTAGAGAGGTCTGAGTCTCCGACCTGTCCTTTTCTCCTGACCAGTCCTGAGATAATCTTCCAACCCCCATCCCAGGAGGTGTACCATAATGGAACCCACAGATACACACAGACTGGGATAAAGTATACAGTTCTACACAGCAAGCAATCAGGAAGATACAATATGTGTCTAGGGAGACTCAAATACAAATAGGGAATGGAAAAAATAACAAGCATACTTCACCAGATACAAAACACGATTAGGGTTTCACCAGCAACTCCAACACAGGACCGGTTAGCAAGAGGCACGCAAATGCTATAGTCGGCGTCCAGGAATATTCTGATTCATATTTAAAGACACTAATCGAGAAGTTAACTCCTGCAAAGCTGAACATTAGTAAACAAAGCATCACCAACGCCCTAACTCAGGCTGCACATCAGACTCCCCCGTTTGAACATAGTCTGAAGCCGGCATGACAGCTGCATTGTTTAACATGGTGTCAAGTGCAATGCGAGATATTCTAACGTTGCATTCATGCGAGTCATACACCCGTGTGACTCTACCCATAGAGACATTATTGTGTCACTTGCATTAGAATTGAACTTCTTTGGGAACAAGAGCTAACCATCCATTCTAGCGATCCCAGCTAGCTTCAGAGCAGTGCTTATAAGATCTATTTGAAAGAGCTTGTAATCATTTTACATGTTCTGCCACTATTGCTAGACTGCTGTGGTGGCCAATTCCCAAGGCAATGGTAAACAATAAAAAAGAAGACACACAATATCGGAAGAATTGAGCAATAGTTTAATATACTGTATATTAGTGAAGGGACTCTGTCATCAGGTTTTTGCAATCTCATTTGACAGCAAGATAATATAGAAAAAGAGACTCTGATTCTAAGAATGTATCACTTAGTTTACTGGGTGCAGTAGTTGTGACAATCACAGAGTTCTTAGATGTAGTATGATGCAGAGCTGAGAGAGCTAAACCTGCCCACACCAGGCTCTCTATGTACATTGTCAATTGACAGTAAGCTGCTTATCACAGGAGGGAGTGTGGTCAGTCTAGCAAGCTATGTAGTTCATTCAGTGACAAGCTGTTGGTGATAAAACCTTCAGTTCAAGTACACAACAACACACAACTTGATAAATGACATATTGCTGAATTAACTTTCTTTAAAACCTACAGCATGGTGTCTTTACGTTACATAGCAAAAACCTGCTGACAGATTTAATTTAAAGTTCTTGTTAATTTAAGCACTATCCCAAAAAAATCAATGTAAATAACATTTTAAAACTTTAACCCTAGTGTTAAGTGCCAGTTATATGGATTTTATCCCAATATCAACATTTACAAATGCTATATCTTTTCAAGTACACCCAATTATACACCTCTTCTCCTGAAATCACCCCTGCATTAGTACTAGTGATTGTCTGCTTATCTCTAACATCATGTCTCCCATCTAACTAAAAATGAATCTTTCCAAAACTGATCTTCCTTTGTTTCATCCTCTACTAACCTACCTACTTGATACGTTCACACCTGCTGTCTCAGTGTGATTTGACTCAGATCTCTCCTTAAATCCCTATATACTGTAGAGTACAATAACTCAATCACACGTCACCTACATCTCAAAAACATCTCCACAATTCACCCTTTTTAACTTTTTGATGCTGCATAAACTTTTACTGTTGCACTTACATTTCTTCTGGATTACTGCAACTTTCTACTACTCAGTTTCCCTCTTGCTAAATTTTCCCATTTCCAATCTATCCTGAATGCAGTAGCCAGGTTTATATTTATAATAATTTAATAATAATAATAATTATTACTTGTCCTTTCCATCATCTGTTCCCATACCCTAACTCACTCACTAGCTCTTTGAGGCTGAACATAGGCTAGGGTAAGGCTAGGGTCACACATAAGCCCGTCCGTTTTTGGCATTGTTTTTAGCATTTTTTTTTTTTCTAAGTCCAAAAACTGATAGAAAAACAGGTTAGATGTAATAAACACACTACCCGTTTTTTTCTGCACCTAAAAACATTGCTAGGAACGTTTTTTACCCAAAAACGTTGATCCCAACGTTTTTGGGGGCCGTTTAAAAAAAAAATTTTTTATCATGGGCCCTATGGAAAAACGGATCAATTTTTTCTAGCATTTTTTGACAAAATTAAATTAAATAAAATTATTATTATTATTATGTTTATATTTATGTCCTGCTGTTATACTGATTTCTCCACTCTGTGCCAGTCATTGTACTGGTTGCCCATCCACTAAAAAGTAAGACTAGGGTCACATTTGCGGCTGAAATTGCAGATCCGGATCCGGTTTTGAGCATTAAAAATGCCCAAAACCGAATCCGGATCCGCACCCATAGGCAACAATAGAAAAACCGCATTGCACTATTTTTAATGCGGTTACCAGATCTGGTTTTGCAGCCTGTGGGAAAAATCATGCAGGCTGCATTTTTTGCAGCGGTTGCGAAACCGGATTCGGATTTCTAACATGGAGCCCTATGGGTCCAAATCCGGTACCACAAGACACATATGAATGCCTCCAGTACCTGATGGGTTTGGAACAACAATGCAGTTTCTGTGCGGCATATTGGGACAGATGCTGCATTGATGTACATTAATCCGGTGATTGAAGGGTTAATGTGTATAATATATGTGGGCAACATGTCTCCAGGTCTCCAGGGGGTGTCTACCCTCCCTAGAGACATGGTGCCCAAATGCATTGTCATTTTAAGTGTTAACTGCCTATATTAATGTTTAGCCGATATTTGTCGGCTTTTACAAATCATAATTGGAAGCCGGTGACTTCTGGTTGTCAGCACGAGCATCAGTACGCAATGAGCATAAGCACATTGCTGGCCAGCATCCTTAATAAGGAGCTGCCCCAGGTGCTTACGCCAATTGCGTACTGTACCCGCCGCTCTCCATGGTGCTGAAGGCTTAAACATCAGCTCTATGTCCAGTGCACATTGAAACTCTGGTGCGCTGGCCATAGAGCTGATGTTTAAGCCTTCAGCACCATGGAGAGCGGCGGGTACAGTACGCAATTGGCGTAAGCACCTTGGACAGCTCTTTTTTAAGGATGCTGGCCAACAATGTGCTTAATGATCATTGCATACTGATGCTCGTGCTGACAACCAGGAGCCGCCGGCTTCCAATCATGATTTTTAAAAGTCGACAAATATCGGCTAAACATTAATATAGGCAGTTAACACTTAAAATGCTAATGCATTTGGGCACCATGTCTCTAGGGAGGGTGGACACTCCCTGGAGACATATTGCCCACATACATTATACACATCAACCCTTCAAACATTGATCATCCCCGCAGCAGCAGGGTCAAAAAGAGCATTCGGCAACCGGTCTGATTTTTTATCAGACCGGCAGAATCCGGCACTCATACACACCCATGTTATAACACGCCGGATTGCACCAATCCGGCCCAATCTGGGTGGTTCGAATTCAATCCGATTTGAGTCCCGGGACACAAAATCCGTGTTTGGAAAGCTTGTGAACATTGTAATCACCACAGCTTCTACCGCATCCGGTACTGGATGCCACATTAAGGAGACATCCAGTACCGCATGTGGATTTAGAGACACACTTTTCACAGGGCAAAATTAGTATGAAGGCACAGGAGATTCTGCCTTCCAAATGTGACCTTAGCCTAAAATATAAACCTATCACTCTTACCCACAAAGCTCTCAGTAGTCTTCACCACTCTAGATGTTATCTTTCATCATGCGTTTTTTAAGTGCGCCAAAAAGTGTCCCCTGTGGGTCTGAACGTTTTTCTGAAGTTTTTGATTTTTGACATTTTTTCATTAAAAACGCATAGGCGGAAACGCATGCGTTAACACAGGTGCCTATGTGTGCCATGCGTTAACGCATGCGTTTCCCATAGGGCCCCATGTTAAAAAAACGCATGCGTTTTTAGAAACAACCCTTGCGTTATTTTACAGCACCCAAAAAACGCTGCATGCAGTGTTTTTTGGACTGTAGGAAAAAAAGCAAGTGTAGTTAAAAAACGCAGCTACACTTAAGTGCACCCTGCGTTAACGCATCTGCGTTTTTTTTAACAGCTACAAAAACACAGAGAAGCCCAAAAAAGCTGATATGTGTGAACAAGGCCAATGACTAAATCCAAAAACGTTCAGGGGCACAGGAGGCTCAAAAAGCACCAAAAAAAAATGGATTGGTCATGGAAAACACTTCCAAAAACGGATTGCTATGTGTGACCCTAGCCTAACATATGCCAATCCGTTTTTCAGAGTTTTTTTTTACAAAAAGCTCTTTGGATTCACTTGGAGTGATCAAACAAATAAAACGTCACTTGATTGCAACATTGTTATCCCGTTTTTTCCTCCTTTTTTTGTGTGTGCCGAAGTCTTATTATTGATATTACATTTTACTTCAGAGCACCACCATCAGGTGTGCCACACGTTCTTATTTGATTATTTCCGTTTTTCAGAGTGTTTCCCATGACAATTTCATTTTTTTTGGGTGCTTGTTGAGCCTCCTGTGCCCCTGAATGTTATTTGGACTTAGTCATTTTTTGCCAAAAAAAAAGCTAGGAAAAACGGATCCGTTTTGTTACTGCACCAAAAAAACATATCTGTTTTCCCTTAGGGCCCCATGTTAAAAAAAACGGATCCGTTTTTTTACTGCACCCAAAAATGTTGCTAGCAACGTTTTTGGGTAAAAAACGCTCCTAGCAATGATTTAAAGTGCAGAAAAAAAACAAATAGTGGTTTTTTAACATATAATCCGTTTTTTGCATCAGTTTTTGGACTTAGAAAAAAAAAGTGCAAAAACTGATGCCAAAAACGGATCCAGGGCTTATGTGTGACCTTAGCCATATGAAGATACTAGATGATGACCAGTTCATTGATCTTTAAAAGAATATTCCTATTTACTATAATGTTGGCTGGACCGTACACTACAAGCACTTTAAACATTTTGTGTCAGGCTGTGGTCACACATGCCAATCCGTTTTCATAGTGTTCTGTTGATCAAATCCATTTTTTTTGGGGTGCTTTTTGAGCCTCCTGTGCTGCTCTGCATTTTTTGGACTTAGCCATTTTTTGGCAAAAAAACGCTAGTAAAAAATGGTTTTGTTATTAGATGGTGCATATATGTGCCATCCGATAACAGATCCGTTTCCCATAGGGCCCCATGTTACCAAAAAAGGTTAGCTTTTTTCCAGCACCCAAAAACGTTGCTTGCAACATTTTTTGGACCCTGGGAAGAGGTCTTCAGAAACGGAATGATCCATAAAGTGCCCCATCCATTAATGGACCATTTTTTGGACTTAGAAAAAAAAAGAGAAAACATTTCCCAAAAACGGAGCAAGAGCAAAAACGGATTGGCATGTGTGACCACAGCCTCATCACTACTTAATTGTGAGCAGGGTGCTTACTCCTCTTGTTTAAATTAATAAATGAGATGTTACTTTGTAATGTCCAATGTTGTTTGTAGAGGTATACTATACTATGATACTGTAATAATCGGTACACAATTTATTCATGATAATATTGCAGTTACTTATATAATTACTTAGGGCCCTTTCACATCAGCGTTTTTTGAAATTTGCGGCAGATGCGGTGAAATTAACGCATCTGCCACAATTACCGCATACCGGCTGCACTTGCGGCGCGGTTGCGGTAAACGCCATGCAAAGTATAGGCGTACTTGCGGCAGGTGCGGCAAGTGCGGTTTTGCACTTGCCGCAGGTGCGGCAGCGAAAAGAACCGCGCTCCTCTTATATGCCATGGCTTTTTCTGGTTTTTAGTTGTTTGTAGAGGTACCTACCCTGTTTCCCCATAAATAAGACAGTATTTTATATACATTTTTGGTCCCAAAGATGCGCTACATCTTATTTTCCGGGAATGTCTTATTTTCCTATGAAGAAGAATTCACAATTATACAGCACCACCATTATCCTATTGCAGTCACCATCATCCCATTACAGTCCCCATCATTGCATTGCAGCCCTCATTATCCCATTATAGCCCCCAATACAGCACTCCTATCATCCCATTATAGTCCCCATCATCTCATTAAAGCCTCCATCATCCCACTGCAGCCCCTATCATCTCATTATAGCCCCCAATACTGCACCGCATCATCCCATTGCAGCCCCCATCATCCCATTATAGCCCCTATCATCCCATTGCAACCCCATCATCCAATTATAGCCCCAATACAGCACTCCCATCATCCATTGCAGCCCCCATCATCCCATTATAGCCCCCAATACAGCATCCCATCATCCCATTGCAGTCCACATCATCCCATTATAGCCCCAAAACAGTACAGTAGTGTATGGTACCTGCAAAAAAAATGTGCGCCAATCAGATCCCAGCATCTGCGCGGCAATCAGAGCCCAGTATCTGTGCGCTAATCAGAGTCCAGCATCAGCGCGCCAATCAGAGCCCAGCATTGGCGAGCTAATCAAAGCCCAGCAACCGCACGACAATCAGAGGCCATCTGCCGTCCTCACCTGCTAAGATCTGATTGGCGCACGGATGTTGGGCTCTAATTGGCCTGAGGTTTACCGTACATCTATGGTATGGCAGCAGAAGCAGAGGGGCGCCCTGAATACCACCACAGACGCTGGACAACAGCGGCGATCAGGGGGGCAATGGATGAGTCATAGCTGCACGCCCTGATCTTCTGATCGGTGGCATTCTGTTCTTCCAAAAAAAAAGGTATGCCTTATTTTTGGGGGGTGCCTTATATTTACAAGTACACTAAACCCCCTAGTACATCTTAATTTTGGGGGTGCCATATTTTCGGGGAAACACAGTATTGAAAAGTAAAGTGCTGCAGTAGATGTTGTCACTATCTAAATAGTTCCCAATCAGTGCAGAGTAACATTTAGTTGAGGAAAACATCTATTAAGAGTTAACTAAAGCTTATAAGACTATGACTAGTGTGACAAATAGTAGCTTGTATTTAAAATTGGGTTAAGGCCTAATAAATCATTTTAGCTATTGTACTGGCTAAATTGAGCAGAACACATTTATAAAGCTTAACAATAGCAATACACTAATGCTAAGTTTTATTTCACAAGATGCTGTTTTTAATTAACTGTTTTGGTAAATGTTGTCCCTGGTATGCTTGCATAGATTAAGAACAGATTAATTTTCCCCAGTGAAATGACATAACAGTACAATAGCAACTGCAATGTTCTCGGATATATATATATATCCTACCTGTCACGTCTCCAGTTATTGAGGAGGACCAAACGTCTTACTCTGAGTTATTGAGTCACTATTATTATTTTTTAATATTCAGAAAAAAATGATGACTAATAACATATACAGCTAAATATAAAGATACTTAACATCAAGATCCGTATAAGCATTTGTATTCATTACATCATACAACTCCTATCAAAAATTACTACACTTGGATGTTCACTCAAGTATGATACCATATACCATTTAGTTAATTGTTGAACATTCTGGCTTAGTATAATATATCTTAAAGGAGTTGTCCACTACTTGAACAAACCTTTTTTAAATGCTCAGTTCAGGAGCTGTGATCTGGCAGTGCTAATTTCCTACTGTGAAAATACTGATTGCATTGAAACTACAAGTAGAACACATACGTGACACATCCCTGGAATCAGGCTCTTCTGCTCCATGCAATAATACTCTTATGGTGCCGTTACACGCTAGGATATCATTAATGATATCCTTAGAAAGATCATGTGACAGTGATCGTTCCGACATCGTTAGTGCGTTGTCACACACAAGGATATCGTTAACGATATCCCATTCGCAATGCACCAGTTAAATAGGAGAGCAAGGACTGAACGATCTTTTAAAGGTGGAGGAATAGCAGAATTTTGAACGACATCGTTCATAAAGCTGTCACACTGAACGATGTAGATTCTTCAAGCAGCGTTAATTGGACGACGAACGATACATTTGAGGTCAGGATCTCAAATCTTGGAGGAACGATTCAACGATTCTTTCTTCCTATATTGTTCATTTACACGCAAGGACGCACAAATGATATTGTTTAAATGATCACAAACCTGTGATGTTTAAACATAACAATATCCTAGCGTGTGAAGCAGCCTTTAGATAAAAAAGTTGAAACTTGCTGACAGATTCCCTTTAAAATCATGGTTGGCCATGCTGCTCCTACTAAACGTCACACCTTTTTCCCACCAGTACCAAAAGGGGTAAAAAGTAGAGATGGTGTGAATCGACTCTCAAAAGCAAATCCAGCAGCCTGGTCAATAAGCTGTGGCCTCTTTTGATTAGCCAGCCAGGTCCAATGACTTTACTGCTGTATGACGCACCGTCAGGCCAGCAAATCAAAGGAAAAGGCGTGAATGCCAGGAGGTAAAAGGCATTTTTCGAGGTACTTTTCTGACAGCCACAGATAATTGCTTTGACTTCTGGTCCATGATAGTGATTCACATCACCTGTAGTAAAAAGTATTAAAATGCGCAAAATATTCTATGTACTAAAAGTTGCTATTTTTTACAACAAAAAGGGGGCTTAATTTGCTTGATAAGTATGAATATAAAATTTGTCCACAATTTAAACGATCCCTTTTCGCACTGCCAGCCACAGATATCCATCACTTGAAAGCAATAGTGGGGAGGCACTCACTGCGTTGTCCAGCTTCTTTATTAGCGGAACATGCACATAAAAGACATCCGGAGACAAAAGGTGTCAGTGAGGCTGGGAGAAGGCTGGGGGGAGGGAAGGTGGTGCAGGAGACACTGGACTACAGCGCTGTTTCGCGCCTGGATGGTCCACACATAGAAAAGTGTCCCTGTGCAAGAACATTATATAGGCCCCTTACAGTCCAAGACCTCATGATAATGCATAATTCTATGTGTTTTGGAGGTGTTGATGGTCCCCTTGCCTCCTGGGTCCCTGTGCAACTGCAAGGTTGCACCAATGATATGTCCGCCCCTGCCTTCTAGCAAAATCGTGTAAAAAATATATGTAATCCCTTCAAGAAACATTATCGAGAAAAAAAATATATCAACATCTTGCAGCTGTTCATATCATATGAAAGACATAGTAGAAAAGAGACAGAACAATTTTTTTTCAATATATGGCACAGATTCCTTATTCATTGTATCCACATAACAGTCAGGTAGCTGTCAATTAGATTTTTTGCATTTAGCTTTAGATCATATATAGACTATGCCCCTTTGCAAAAATTGATTTTTTTTTTATTTTAAGATTCACGTCATGCTTAATTTAACAATTTTGCCTTGAAATTGACCTGTGTATGATCCAGATATATTTCCTTCTAGTCTTTTAAATTAATATTTGGCAATATGTAATCTTTCTCTGTATTATTTATTAAAATAATAAAAGTATTCTTCAGCTCTTATAAAACTTTACTTATTGAGTAGGAATAATTCGTGTACAAAGTATTCAGTGTTGACCAATTTTAAAGTGATGTCTATATGCAGAGTTTTTGTTGTGTTTTTTTCTGCAGGCGATAACTGCTCTTTTGGCAGTAAAATGACAGTTTTTACTGAAAAATATTAGAATCTGAGAGTCCTCAGTGGTTGATACCTTTTAATGGCTAACTGAAAAGATGGTAAACATAGAAAGCTTTCGGGACACTATGGCCCCTTCGTCAGGCTATATAATGACACAAATTCTGAAGACACATACATATATACATAAGCAAAAGGAAAAAAAAAAAAAGGAAAAAAACAGTGTTAAAAGCTGTAGTAAATACGACAGGTGATGTAAAGCAGAGTCAGGGTGCGGAGGGGTAGAGGAGCTTGAAAATAGAAAGCAAAATTCTGTGATAAGGGGAACAAATTGTATTATTGTTATATGGTTAGTAGCCTGTGGAGACCTGAAAATACTTAAGTGAGTTGTGGAGAGCAATAAATCGAGAGAGTTCACATAAGAAAAGTCAAAAGTTCAAAGTCCTCAAAATGGAGTCTGTTGGAGATGTGACATCCCCAAGTGTCCTTTCAATTTAAATAAAATAGCAAATTGATACAAATTGATAATGACCTTTGACACATTCAAAAGAGGATTAAATATTTCACATGGATTCATGGGTTTCTATGTAAAATGAATGGGCATTTGGGGACATCACAGATTCATGCGTTTTTATATAAATTGAAAGGACACTTGGGGATGCCACATCTCCAACAGACTCCATTTTAAAGACCATGAACTTTTGACTTTTCTTATGTGAACTTTCTCGATTTATTGCTCTCCACAACTCACTTAAGTATTTTCAGGTCTCCACAGGCTACATAACCATATAACAAGAATACAATTTGTTCAGCTTATCTTAGAATTTTGGTTTCTCTTTCCCAGCTCTCTCCCCCTCTCTAGCCTGACTCTGCTTTATGTCACCTGTCGTATTTACTACAGCATCTAACACTGTTTTTTTTCCTTTTTTTTTTCTTTTTTCTTTTGCTTATGTATATATGTATGTGTCTTCAGATTTTGTGTCATTATCAGCCTGACGAAGGAGCCATAGTGTCCCGAAAGCTTGCTATGTTTACCATCTTTTCAGTTAGCCACTAAAAGGTATAAGCCTCTGAAGACTCTCAGATTCCAATATTTTTCTATCTACTGGCTAACACGATACAAACATTTTTTAGTTTTTACTGAATTATTTTGGTATATTTTTTGGTGTACGGATTACATGTTTAATTTTTCTAGAGCACATTTTTAATAAAGTCAGTTTTATTTACCACAAACACAGCAAAATCTGATTTTTTTTTCAACATTTTTGCAATTTCTCATTCCTTTATATGGGTGAAAAAATCAGGGCTGTGAAGTCGGAGTCAGTGTCGTGGAGTCGGAGTCAGTGACCATTTTGGTGGAGTTAGTGTCAGTGTCGTGGAGTCGGAGTCAGTGACCATTTTGGTGGAGTTGGGGTCAGTGCCATGGAGTCGGAGTCAGTGACTATTTTGGTGGAGTAAGATTTAATGTCCATTTTGGTGGAGTCGGAGTCTGTATGAAATGGACCAACTCTGACTCCTAAAATATATAATAAATGAAGTACAGTAGTTCAATGCAGAATGTGCTGAATATTATTTTCTATCTAAATATCTTGATTATTGTATAGTAATAATGATAAAAATCCTGATGTTCACATTGTACTATGATAAATTTATCATTAAAATGACCTTGTACAGTGAAAATGAGATTAAATATTTAGAGGTTCATGGGTTTGTTGGTAATCAGGGAATTGGGCAGTCAAGGATTTGGCTTCGTATAAATTACAAGGAAACCTGCAAACACATCTGCAACAGAACTACATTTAAAGTTCTGAACTTTAATCTTATGTGAAGCAGTTATAATGAGAATTTCTAAACAATCCTTTATATTTTCAAGCTTAGGCAAAATTGTTCCTATATAAAAAAAATTGCTAAGCATATATAGAATTTTGATTTCTTTACCCAGTCTCTCCTCTTCTACAGAGCTGTAATGTCGCTGTTATATTACAATCACATCTAACATGTTGTTTTTCCTTTCAATATTTCTTCTAAGTAGTAATCTCGTGGATCTTCATGTAGTTTAATAGTTCTTATATAGCTGATAAGAAGCTGATAGCCAAAAGCATTGCTATGTTAATCTAGTATTCATAGAAATACTATAAAAGGTATAATGCTTGAAGGTTCAGAATACAATTTTATCTCTCTAGTTCAACCACATAACCATTTTTAAGTTTATGAATTTTGGAAGTAAAAAAACTCGTGTGCGATCACTTAATTTTCATATTGGGACAATTATATTATCCGTTCATTTAACGCAATCAGACAAATCTGTTTTTTCAACGCTTTTTGCAATTCTCATTCTTTATATGTGAAAAATCAGGGCGTGAATAGTCGAAGTCAAGGCAGTCGGAGCTCTATGAATTTTGGTGACTTAGTGTCAAGTGCATGTGGCGGAGCAGTACTAGTTTAGTGGAGTTAGGGTAAAGTACCACGGAGTCAGAGTAGTGATTAATTGTGGCTCAAGATATAGATGTCCATTTGGTGGAGTCTCGGCGCTATAAAGGACAATACTGATCTTAAAAATCTTAAATGTCCATATCAATAATTTAATATTATTTTCCTCTCTAAATTCTTGATTTTGTAAGCTAAATGAACAAGTTCATAATGTCCTTGTATATGATCAACATTGTCCTCAATGCTCTGTACGGGTATTGGCAGCTTAGTTCAGTGGATTGTCTTAGTAGCACAGGGAAATTGAGGAGCAGGTCGATTGGTTGGTTACGCATAGGCTGGAAATAAGCCTCAAAATTGTTTCGGAAGAATCATGCTGCAGTTTAATAAATCATGTAAATTACTACAGCAGTACTGAACTGTCCTAAATTGTAGTTTTGCTTTAACTCATAAAAGTTGTCTTTTTGTGTAATATGCCCAGATTATAATCATGATATAATAACCTTATTCCAGCCTCACAGGTTGTAGACTTTAATCCTTCGCTTAAGAATATCCATTCGGATAAGAGAGGTTCATCACTAAATGGCTCCTGCAAAGAAATAGTACTCCATGGATTATTACCCTGCAGTAAAAATTATTATTCATTAAATTCAAATTGATAAAATATTGAGCTCCCTAGGATAAATAGCTAATAAAATAAGGCATAGTATTAGGCAGCACTGTGGACTAAGGGCCTTTTGTTGCCCTTTTTATGATTTTTGCATTTAGGATTATTGGATGTATATCCTGGATATTTTTTCATCAACCTTTTAAATATAATTTATAAAGAATCTTTTTAACTGGTTGGAAACTCCACTGAATTTACTACTTTTTTGCATGCAAAATACAATGCTGTATGTAAACATACCCTAAAAGGGTTGGTCAAACATTGATAAACGATGTGATGCGCAGCGAAAAATTACAGATGGTTCATGTGCTAACCTCGATACATTTAGATTGTATCATGTTTTCTTGTATACATTATTTGTATCAATGCGTAGTACATATAATATATGTCATAAATAATGATGAGTGAGTAGTAAGATATTCGGGTTTGGATAGCTCTAACCCAGGGGTGGGGAACCTCAGGCCCTAGGGTCATATGTGGCCCTTGATGACCTTTTTTGTAGCCCTCGGACAGATTCCTGGGACCACAGTACTTGGATTGGCAGTCACGTTTTGCCGACTGCCTGCCTATTAAATCCAGTTCCCCAGTATCTCTATGAGCCTCCAGTGAGTATACGCAAACCTGGAAAAACTATTGTAAATCTACATGATCAATATCACCTAACATCACCGCTGCATCAAAGAGAAGACACCACAGTAGGGGTGAGTTGATTGTTTAACCAAATATAGCAGGTTCATTATCAAGTTGTTTTGTGCGGCCCCCGAAGGATGGTAGAAATTTCCAAATGGCCTCGGCAGAAAAAGGTGCCCCACCCCTGCCTTAACCGAATACGTTGAAATGTTTCAGTATTCAGATCCGAGTGAGTGTCCCATTAACTTGCCTTGGAGGAGTAACGAGTAATGAAACAATTCAAAGAACTCAGCTAGAATATTCAGAACCCGAATATTCCACTACTCGCTCATTAATAGTCATAAACGGATGTGGTTAAACAATGTTCTGATTGCAGTAATCAGTCTCCTCTGATTTTATTAGGACATTGTTGCTAGTTGTACAACAAATTTACATTCTCACCATGCAAACCTTGTACATCCTAAATGTTCTGTCTTTTATGACATATTAAAACTGACAACAAGTGCCATCAGCGCAGGGAATAGGCTGCCAGTGATACTGCATTTAATTTTGTTTCTGGCAAGCGACTGTGTAATGCTGTGTTCATCTATGTCTATAAAATGCACTTAATATTGAGAAGACTGAATAATCTAATGATGTCATGATACATTTTTTATTGAAATTCATGAACTGAATGCTCTGGAAGGGAGCGCGTAGAGAGATGTACACTAAGCTTTGCAGGAACCTTTAGTCTATCAACACTGTAAAGTAATGGATGATAAGACACACGCACCTGCAAAAATGTCATCAGCTGTCAGCCAATCTGACACGAGAAGATTCATCATCTTAAAATAGAAGTGGCCAAATAAGTGAGGCTTTAAGTATTAAACAGCCCATCTTTGAGAAAAAAAAGTGGACTGGTCAGGTACTTTTTTTTACTATCCATAATGTACAGTAATTATAAATACTGTTAGATATATGCAAAGTGAAAGTTTGCTATCCTCTCTATAGGGTAAGATGTGTGGTTTTTCTTTATTTTATTTAAACTCGTCACTGCAAAAAAAAAAAATCTTTTCTAAGGGGACACAGCACTAATCCAATACTGTGATCCTTTCTTTCTCACGATGTCAACATGCATTCTCTGAGAGGCCATATGCAATGGAAAGCAGCAAACAGGTTGCAACATTAGGCCGGAGTAAGGCTACGGCCACACTAGCGTTGGCTTTCTGTCCTGGGGGTCCACCAAAGAGCAGGATTGCCACACGCAGCATCAGCGCAGCGTTAAGGTACCTTTACACGCCGCAACCGTGGGAGACATTTTTGACGGTGATATGTCGCCCTGGAATTATCGCCGTCAAATTGCCTCTCAATTGCGGCGTGTAATTAGGGAATTTGGCGGCGATATGTCGCCTCGCCACGGTCGTCTGATTTCAGTGCATGCTTGGGAGGCAATTTGACGGTGATAATTGCAGGGCGACATAGCGCTGTCAAAAATGTCTCCTGCGGTTGCGGCGTGTAAAGGCACCCTGACTGTAGTTTAACGCTGCATTAAAGCAGCCATAGGCTAATATGGGTGATGGGATCCAAAACGCATTCAAACGCCGGCATGTAAGTGCCGGAGTTTGAAATCTCACGCTATTTCGTAGCATACCACATGACGAGGAAGCGCACGTCACATGGTCCGCTTGAAATAGCACGAGATTTGAAATGCAGGCACCTTTTATGCCCGCGTTAACGTGTGCCGTGGATCCACTGCCCCATTATACTCTATGGCAGTGTTAACATAGCATTAGGCTGCGTTAAGGCTGCCGCTAACACACTAACACATGTCTATGGCGGATACGTCCTGAAAACTCATGACGCAAATGTGGCCCTGATCTTACACTAACGTCTGACTCGCGCAAGTGCAATGCAAAAAAATCTCACTTCGGCCCAATGTTAGACAATGATGGAGCTCAGATCTGCTACATTTTCCTCAGTGCTAATCAGACTAAGGAAAAAATGTCAGCATGCTGCGAGTCTTGGATCACTCAGCCATATAAGTCTTTGGATAGGGTCACACATACCATCCGTTTTTTCTTCAGGTCCATTTTTGTAGCAAAATTTTGCATTTTTTTTCTAAGTCCTAAAAACTGATCCGTTAACAGATGGTGCAATAAGGGGCATCTGCATTTTTCAAAAACGGTAATCCTGTTTTCCTGGGCTCCAAAAAACGTCGCCACTGGGGTCCTGTAAAAAAAAGCATGCATTTTTTAACATAGGGCCCTATGGGAGACGCATGCGTTAACGCATGGTACTTAGGCTACTTTCACATAACGATTTATGAGGGAGCCGATGCTGTCCGATAAATTCGGACAGCATCGGCTCCCTTCTGATGCCAGGAATCGGATGCCAAATAGGCATCCGATTCCGGCATTAAATCGAAGCCTCCGGGCAAAAAAAAAAAAGTTTATGCTCACCTCCCCCCGAGCCCCCGCCGTCTCCCGCCGTATTCCTGGAGGCTCCCGGTGGCTCCCGCAGGCTCCCAGTGTCTGCAGAGGTCTTCTTCTGCTGTACAGGACCTGCGGTGATGTCACAGTCACGTGACAGCAGGTTCCACCATGGTAACCCGCGGTCACATGACTGTGACATCACCGCAGGTCCTCTACTGCAGAAAAAGACCTCTGCAGATACCGGGAGCCTGCGGGAGCCACCGGGAGCCCGCAGAAAGACGGCGGGAGACGGCGGGGGCTCGGGAAGAGGTGAGCATAAACTTTTTTTTTTTTAACCCCCTGCTCTCCCAGTTGAGCATTTTTACTGTACTGAGCATGCTCAGTACAGTAAAATCGGGTCCGAGGAGACATCAGATGTTTTTTCGGACCCTTCTCCATAGGCCCCATGTTAAATTGATCGGGTAGGATCGGATATGCACTAAATGCCATCCGATTCGGTCTGATCCGATTCTGTCAGATTTTATTTTCGGTGCAAAAATCGGAGCAGGCTCCGATTTTTGCACTGATAAAAAAATTGGACAGAATAGGATCGGACCAAATCGGATGGCATTTAGTGCACATCCGATTCGGTCCGATGCCCATAGGGCTGCATGGGGCCCAAAATCGGTCCGATGCTGTCCGATTTTTATTGGACAGCATTGGATTTTAAAAATCCGTAGTGTGAAGGCAGCCGTATAAGTACCATACGTTAACGCATTCATTTTTTGAGAAAAAAATGAGTAAGTCCCAAAGATTCCAAAAAACGTCCTGCATCTCAGGGGGCACTATTGGCAGCCTTAGAAAAATGGAATTTGTTTTTCTAAGGGCTTAAAAAGATTTGGATGTGTGACCCTAGCCTTTGTGAGTGAAAAATTGCACTGCACTCATATGCACTCAGATCTCATTCCAGTGCAGTGTGAAATACGCTGAGGCCATCTCCCTCCTCTCTGCAGATGTTATCTGATCCGAGATCGGATCACAGTATAATGAAACTCGAATCACGCTTGCAGCAGAGCCTGAGCCAAGGGTCATTGTCATATCACACCATACACTAATGTGACTCCAGCCTTAAGCTGACACTGTGGCCCCTTCAGTCTAATGATATTGAGGGTCTCAAAAGCTGACCCTTGAATCACAATATTGTATAGCGATATGCCAAGGGATATAAGCGACGAATGGTTTGACATTTTTGTGAGATTCTTATGGGATCCACCAATACAGTCATTGAGAATAAGCTGGGCAGTACTTATATCAGCAAAACAGATCACTTTCCATTTTCTATTCTGCCATGACAGTGCCTGTATGAAAAGCAGGAATCCATGTAAGCTCCTCACCTTATCCTATATCCTTCAAAGATTTGTGCAGACACATCCATACTGTAATAGTCTGTAATGATCTGTAGTATTAATCAATCATACTGAGAGACATATTACCTACTTATTAAGTAGCCCATTTAGTAAAGAGACGTCAAAAATATTATAAAATGGAACAGAAAAATCTAAATTATAAATATTATTTTTGCAAAAAAAAAAAAAATAGGCTCATGAATATATTTGCGTTAATATAAAGGGACTTTTAGACCATAGAGTCAGGAAACCATGCTGCAAACTGAAGTGATACAGCAGATTGGGTCCCACACTGGGATAATTGTCAGGTATAAAACAGAACATTTATTCATTATATTTCCATTAATACCACTAAGCAGGAGTGATGATGGAACAGATGTCTGCAAGCAGATGAATACTAAATGTCATGTTGAACCTATCTGTTATGACAAGACTGAGCGGCTGCAGAGCCACCACACCTCTCTTGGCATGCAGTACCTCGTCCTTGGAAGCCTGGCTTTTGACAATGGTAACTTGTATGCACGCAAACTCGACAAAGAGTTAGAGACATTTTCTGTTATAAGGCACTTTTCATATTTAATGTAGTCAATGCATACATTTATCATTCCAAACAAGGATTATTGATGTGTAAGTGTCATTCTGTAGCTCATGCTAAACACTTAGGGACTAGAGGAATGTCAGTGGCCAGATGTTTCATTACATTTTCTACCCTTCAGTTGCAAAGTGGTCATTGGAAACTAGCCACGACGGGTAAGAGCATAGCTAAACGTGCACAAACTGCTTCATATTTAACATTCATTGTTCTAGCTTATATGATTTCACTCTTTCAGTTTTTACACTGCAAAACCAGTTTGTAGTATAACTTGTAATTTTTTATAATAACTAATCATTTTTTAAATTTAACATATCATCAGGTTTCTTGTTATTAAACTACTGCCAGTATGTCATATGTCTCCAAATTAGGATCCCAATAAATGAGCCCCTGCAGCCTGGAAAACCTTTGAAAATGCTTTTTATACACCGCTCTCCAATTGGCAATCAGCACCAAGCATCGGTGTGACTGGACCAACCTACATGCCTATTGTTCATTTGGTAACCTGGCTGCTCCATTTTGAATTGTACCAATCAATAAAAATCAAACAGGTTGGATTAGTAAATCCATATCCACCCATTGAACAGCTTGGCACTGATTGCCATATAGGGAATGTATAAAGATACATATTAGTAGTATGCCTGGATTCAGGGGCACACAGAATGGTTGTAATTTATTCTAATTAGATGTGCTGTCAACAGTTTAATTATGGGAAACCTGATGGCAGGTTCTCTTTAAGGGAACCAATTTTTTATGCACCTTGCCTGGTTCCAGCACCAAAACGAAACAACTACCTGCAGCTCCCTCTTGCAGCTGCATTTGGTTACCAAGCAATGGGATGCTTTATTTAATCCTTTCCAGGTTCTTTGCTCTCACTGGTGTCCTCCTGCTTCATGGTATGGAACTTCTGATGGTAGTGCACATCATCGGAGAATCCCAAAGCCCCCCACCCCAGAAGTTAATGTGAGGTATAATGGACCATATAAGTTGGACATATTTCTACTATGCATTGGCTATTTATTAAGATTTAGAATTTTCCTTGTTACTATTAGTATATTTTGCTATCACACCCTCCCTCGACCCATCCTCTGTGTCTAGCTATCACCCCATATCACTTCTCCCTTATGCCTCAATACTGCTGGAAGAGGTCCATCTTGAACTGTCCTCCCACCTCTCCTCCTGCTCACTATTTTACCAGTTACAATCTGGCTTCCGATCGCATCACTCAGCCAAGACTGCCCTAACTAAAGCCACCAATGACCTACTAACTGCCAAGAGCAAACTACACTACTCTGTCTTCCTCCTCCTGGAATTGTCTTCTACCTTTGACACAATGGACCATAACCTCTTGCTACAGATTCTCTCATCTCTTGGTATCACAGATTTGGCCCTCTCCTGGATCTCTTTATTTCTAACACACTGGAGATTTAGCATCCCCATCTGGACCTGATATCAACTCTAGAAATGAGCAAACAAAGTCAAAATCATTGAAAACACCTTCAAATATGTCCGAAAGCTGCTAAACACAGACATACACACTCAGATCATCTTACCGTGTCTTTGCTGCTTAATTGCCCTGCTCCATCTTCCCGAGCTCCCTCTCACTTCTGCATCCGCACTGTTCATGAGTGACATGTGTGGTCAGCTGATCTGATCACCATAGCAATAGCACAGATAGTGTCAGCTGATCTGGTCAACTGACTTCATTACAATGGTAACAAGATGAGCTATCCCGATAGCTGCTATCCCTTTAGATTGCTGCGGGGTTAGTGTTGGGTAAGCCAGGAGTCTTGAGTTCAGTCGAGGACCACATTGCTATAGCAACAGGCAATTAAAAATAGGGCCAAGCCCATGCATTTTTTTTGCCAGCAAAGGTAAAATTAGGCAGTGGCACACTCATGGACAGCGCAGACGTGTAAGTGAGAGGGAGCATGGGAAGATGGACCAGAGCAACCAAGTAGTGTGACCTGGTAAGTTTATCTGCATGCGTCTGTCTGTGTGTGTAAGATAACATAGAAAAGAAGCATTAGAGCATTTGCACTAATGCCTTTGTCTTATATTAAGCTACACACACATCTGAAGCATTACTAAATGTTTGCCGAATTTCCCGACTATTCAGCAGAATGTTCAAGTTCGAGGTGTGAAATCGAATCAGCCAGGTTCTTGCCGAATTTGAAATTGGCAAACATGTTCGAGCAAAGTTCATTTATCACTAATCACATCCTTAGTAACCAAAATCCCACAATGTCTGTCTGCTATTTCAACTTTTTTACCTGCTCGATTTGTAAAACTGAACATGGTGGACAAAACAGAATTCATCATCTTTTCTCCATCTCACTCTATGACACCACTATACATTTCCATCTAAGTAAATGGCTACTAACTTTCCCCAGTCCCACATGCTTGCTGCCTCAGAGTAATTCTTGACCACACACTCTCTTTCAAGCCAGAAATCCAATCCCTTGCCACCTCCTGCCGACTCCAACTCAAAAATATTTTCTGTAGCCGTACATTCATTGACCTAGAAACTGCAAAAACACTTGTGCATGCTGTCATCATCTCCTGCTTTGACTACTGCAACCTCCTACTCTCTGGCCTGCCGTCTAACACTCTTCACCACTCCAATCTATCATAAACTCTTCTTCCTGACTAATCTAATTGCCTCCCCGCTGTTCCCCAGTCTTTCATCTCTGCCAAGCCCTTGACTGGCTTCTCATTGCCCAGAGACTCCAATCTAAAACCCTAACCACAACATACAAAGCCACCTAGAACCTGTCCCCTCCATATATCTGTGACATGGTCTCCCAGGAGGCCACAAAGGGAACTGCAGCCAGGCAGGTACGACACTTGTTGCACACCAACACCCTCACAGCCCACACAACCCACGGGTAGAAGAGGTTTACATCCAGCCCTGAGATTAGATACTCTATGAGATTGAGAGGTGGTGGATCAGAGGAGTAGGTTGAGCACACCAGAGGTCAGGTGACTCGACAGTATATAGTGAGGGGGAGGAGTGAAGGAAGGTAGTAGGCCGATGTGAGCTGAGATGCAAAGACAGAAAGATTTACACACGTCCTGTGAGTGCAAGGCTAGGAGCGCAGAATCCGTACTGACCCAGTGCGAGCCAGAGGGGAGAGAAAGCCCGTCCGACGCTGATGCCACCAGGAGTGTGACAGGACAGAGAGGGACGGTGAAACCCGTGCCCTAGGCAGCAGCTGAAGCCACTGACTGCAGGCAGAGAAGTCCCTCCTATGATACCGAGAGGAACAGAGTGAAGGAGCCTGGTAGAGCCTCAGGCTTGAGGACTGCTGGAGGCTGGGCTAAGTAGAGTGTCGGCTCTAGAGGGGACCACAGTTTACCCCAAACAACACGACGGGGGACCACAGCTCCACGTTAGGGTCCCCAACCCAAAGGACAGGCAGCTCAGTGACAACCCGGAGGGCCCACCAGGGGTCCGAGTCACCGCCATACTGTCCAGTGTCGCACAACACGTAGTAAAGAGAATGTAACAGCCCGGAAAGGACACTAAAGACTGTGTGAGGGGTCACAGAGAGAGAGAGGCCTGGCTGCAGAGAAAAGGGAACCTGGAGAGGGAGAATGAGCCCGTGTCTTTGAACTGTGTATTGAGAACTGTACTGGAACTTTGTAAAGAACTGCCAATGACTTGTGAACTGCTTGGAAAGAACTGAGAGTAAAAGCATGGAAAACCCTGAATTGGCCTCTCTTGTCAGTCTCTATCTGCAGACTATTCCTCCCATACAGGTTGCAGCAGATTCCCACCTACAGAGCTGCAAGCCTGTCAGCACCAGCAAGGAAGAGAGATCCTGCAGCGTCTGCAAAGTAAGTGTCCTGAACAATTCCACAAAACCTTAACTCTCACTGCCCCGGGGGATACAGTTCTTCCCTCTGGAACTACACCATCTCCGCTGCTATCACATCACCCCCCGAGGTTCTGCAGCAGCGGCGGCCCCATCGCTGGCCGCATCAAGTGGGTGGCGTCACGAGTGACATTTTCCCCTGTAAATATTCCCCCTTTATTTGCCGAGCCAGGGACACGGTCCGGACCAAGCCACCCGTGACTTCCTCGGCACCGTCCGGTCCGGTACCGAGTACCCCCATCCCGTGGGGCCCGACAAAAAACTTACCTCTTCCAACAAGCCTACAACCTGCAGTGAGCCTCAGTCCACTAAACCACTGCATGACCAGCTCCCTCTCCTAGCGTATTCTCGTCCATCCCCTGTTGACTGTGAACCCTCATGGGCAGGATCCTTCCTCTTCTTGTACCTGTGTATGCCTTGTATTGCTCCTAATTATTGTACTTGTCTATATATGCCTCTTTTTCATATCTATGGCGCCATGGAATAAATGGAGCTATAATATTAAATAATAATAATAATATTGCACTTTGGTCCTTATCCTGATCTTGGTCTTATCCTTCATTGTGGTGCTACATTGACTTTTTTCTGATTAATACCTGGTGTCCTCTCACCTATTAAATCTTCTCCGCTCTTCTTTATGGCCCTTGGTACTGTTGCTGACTATGCTGTTGCTGACAACCTGTGACTATTAAGTAGTAAATCACAATATATTTCAATCCTGTTAGCTGTACTTGAGGTAAGTACAGTTGAAACTGAAAGTTTACATACACTGTATAAAAAGACACATATGTATGTTTTCCCACTATCTGACATGAAATCAGAATAAACCTTTCCAGGTTTAGGTCAATTAGGATTACCATAATTATTTATATTTGCCAAATGCCAGAATAATGAGAAAAAGAATGTTTTAAGGCATTTTATTACTTTCTGAAAAGTCATAAATTTACATTCACTAAGATTACAATGCCTTTAAAAATTTGGGACAGCCCATATAATGATGTGTTTGGAAGCTTTTGATAGGTTTATTGGCAACATCTGAGAGAATTAAAGACACATCTGTGGATGTATTTTAATTCACACCTGAAACACACTGCTTCTTTTTGAAGCATCATGGGAAAGTTTAAAGAAATCAGCCAAGATATCAAGAAGACTGTGGACTTGCACAACTCTGGGTCATCCTTGGGTGCAATTTCCAGATACCTAAAGGTGCTTCATTCATCTGTAGAAACAATTATATGCAAGTACAAACAAGATGGGAATGTTCTGCCACCATATCGCTCACGTAAGGAGATGGGTTCTGCCTCCCAGAGATGAACATCCTTTGGTCCAACATGTACATATCCACCCAAAAACAAAAGCAAAAGGCCTTATGAAGATGATGGCGGACGTTGGTAAGATTGTGTCATTATCCACAGTGAAATTAATATTTTATCAACATGGGCTGAAAGGCCACTTTGCCAGGAAGAAGACATTACTCCAAAAACATCATATATAAGAAAGCCAGATTAATTTTTTTGCAAATGCACACAGGATCAAAGACCTACATTTTTGGAGACATTTCCTGTAGCCTGCTAAAACTAAAATTTAACATTTTGGCCATAATGGAGGAAAAACAGAGAAGCTTGGAAGCCTAAAAATACCATCCCAACTGTGAAACACGAGGTGGCAGCACCATGTTTTGGTGTTTTGCTGTAGGAGGTACCTGGTGCACTTAACAAAATAGATGACATCATGAGGAAAGAAGAATATGTGGCAATACTGAAGCAACATCCTAAGACATAAACCAGGAGGTTAAAGCTTGTGTGGAAATGGATTTTCCAAATGGACAATGACCAGAAGTATACTGCCAAACTGGTTACAAAGTGGCTTAAGGATAAGTCAGTATTTTGGAGTGGCCATCATACAGCCCTGATCTCAATCATATTGAAAATGTATGGGCAAAGCTGAAAAGGCAGGTGTGAGCAAAGGAACCTACAAGCATGGCTCAGTTATACCAGTTCTGTCAGGAGGAATGGGCACAAATTCCTACCAACTATTGTGAAAAGCTTGAGGAAGGATATCCAAAATGTTTGACCCAAGTCATACAGTTTAATGGCAATGGTACTAAATACTAAAGAAATGTATGTAAACTTGTGAATTTGCAGAAAGTAATACAAATGCCTTAAAACATTCTCTGTTTCATTATTCTTACATTTGGCAAATATCAATAATTATAGTAATCGTAATTGAGCTAAAACAGGAAAGGTTTATTCTGATTGCATGTTAGATAGTGAGAAAAACATGCATATGTGTCTTTTTATATAGTGTACCGTATATACTCGTGTATAAGCCGAGTTTTTCAGCCCAAAATTTGGGCTGAAAAGTCCCCCCCTCGGCTTATACACGAGTCAATACGGGGGGGGCTGTGTCCGGGGCTGTGGAGGCTGCAGGAGGTGGGAGGGGGGCTGCTGTATGAGCGGCCCCGTCACGTGGGGCCGCTCATTAAATATGCACTGCTTCCCCCTGTCAATCAGCGGCAGGGGGAAGCAGTGCATATAGCCCCCAAATGCTGGCACTCACCCCCCCTTGTAAGGCCCCCCCCCCCGATGGTTATATTACCATTCCGGACTTCTGATCCGCGCCGCTCCTCGGTGCTTCATCCTCGCTGCTCCGTCCGTCTTCTACATCCGGGATCTCCGGCCGTCGCAGGCATATGACGTCATCGCGCGGCCGGGGATCCCGGATGTAGAAGATGGACGGACGGAGCAGCGAGGAGCGCCGAGGAGCGGCGCGGATCAGAAGTCCGGAATGGTAAGAGAAGCGGGGGGGGCCCTTGCAAGGGGGGGCGAGTGCCAGCATTTGGGAGCTGCTGGGGACCCCCAGGGGGCTGCTGGGGACCCCCTGGGGGCCGCTGCGTACTCCCTGGGGGCTGCTGTGTACCCCCTGGGGGCTTCTGGGTACCCCCAGGGGGCTGCTGTGTACCCCCTGGGGGCTGCTGGGGGCTGCTGGGGACCCCCAGGGGGCTGCTGTGTACCCCCTGGGGGCTGCTATATGTACCCCTGGGGGCCTGCTGTATACCACTGGGGCTGCTGTATACTACCACTGGGGCTGCTGTATACTACCACTGGGGCTGCTGTATACTACCACTGGGGCTGCTGTATACTACCACTGGGGCTGCTATATACTACCACTGGGGCTGCTGTATACTACCACTGGGGCTGCTGTATACTACCACTGGGGCTGCTGTATAGTACCACTGGGGCTGCTGTTTACTACCACTGGGGCTGCTATATACTACCACTGGGGCTGCTATATACTACCACTGGGGCTGCTGTATACTACCACTGGGGCTGCTGTATACTACCACTGGGGCTGCTGTATACTACCACTGGGGCTGCTGTATACTACCACTGGGGCTGCTGTATACTACCACTGGGGCTGCTATATACTACCACTGGGGCTGCTGTATACTACCACTGGGGCTGCTGTATACTACCACTGGGGCTGCTGTATACTACCACTGGGGCTGCTGTATACTACCACTGGGGAGGCCTGTATACCACTGGGGGGGGCCTGTATACCACACTGCTGGGGGCTGTGTACCTGTGCTGGGGTCCACCCTCGGCTTATACACGAGTCAATAGGTTTTTCCAGATTTTTGGGGCAAAAGTAGGGGGGTCGGCTTATACACGGGTCGGCTTATACACGAGTATATACGGTATGTAAACTTCTAGTTTCAACTGTACATGTATTAACAATGTGTATCTAAATCTATAAATAAAAGTGTATCAAGATCAAGCAACAATACAAAATGTCCAAATGGTAATAAGTAGTTTCTCCAACAAGAGCAATGTTGTTTTGGGAACCAAATGGGTTTCTTGTGAGGAAAATGCTGCATTAAACACTAATGTGTTTTTTTATTTAAGTTTCGTTTTGTAGAATTTCTTGGACGTTTCTTGAGTGTTTTTAATGTTTTTGGCTGCTATCCTTTATTTAAGTTTTCCCAATAAACATCAATAGGAATTGAGTTGCCAACCATAGCTTGACTTCCTCATGATGTTCGATTCACCAAAATGCGGGAAGGCTGAAGCCAGCACTAACTGGGTGCAGGGCTTGACCCTGCGAGAGCAAGTACCCAAACTGCTGGAACAGAGGAGGTAATGGAGATGGATATAAATGTTTTTATTTTAATGGGGGCAAACACTCAGATCGAGGAGAGGTTGTCCAAAAGGTGGACAACCCCTTCAACTTCTGTTATAAATTCTAGAGTTTCTTCAGAAGATAAAATGTCTAATGAATAGTCAGTTCACTTATTTGAATTGTTTCTTTGGAAATTTCAAATGGTTAAAAGATGCTCAAGAGAGTGAACATATAACAAAGTAAGTCATTTTTAATTTTGTAAATTGTTCATTCTTTTAAATGTTTTAGCTTGTGCCTTTTCTGGCAGGTTGCGGAGCTGACCCACTTGATAAAGACATTGTATACACTAAGGCTACCTTCACATTACGATTTTGAAGGGAGCCGATGCTGTCCGATAAATTCGGACAGCATCGGCTCCCTTCTGATGCCTGGAATCGGATGCCAAATAGGCATCCGATTCCAGCATTAAATCGTAGCCTCCGGGCTGAAAAAAATAAAAAAATAAAAGTTTATGCTCACCTCCCCACGAACCCCCGCCGTCTCCCTGCAGGCTCCCGGTGGCTCCCGCAGGCTCCCGGTGTCTGCAGAGGTCTTCTTCATGTGTGCAGGACCTGCGGTGATGTCACAGTCACGTGACAGCAGGTTACACCATGGGAGCCACCGGGAGCCTGCAGGAAGACGGCGGGAGACGGCGGGGGCTCAGGGGGAGGTGAGCATAAACTTTTTTTTTTTTTTTTTAACCCCTGCCTTCCAGTTAGGAGCAGTTTTACTGTACTGAGCATGCTCAGTACAGTAAAATCGGGACCGAGGAGACATCCGATGTTTCCTCGGACCCTGCTCCATAGGGCCCCATGCTAAATTGATCGGACCAAATCGAATGTGCACTAAATGCCATCCGATTTGGTCTGATCCGAATTTGTCCGATTTTATTTTCGGTGCAAAAATCAGAGCATGCTCCAATTTTTGCACCGATAAAAAAATCGGACAAAATCGGATCGGACCAAATCGGATGACATTTAGTGCACATCCGATTCGGTCCGATGCCCATAGGGCTGCATGGGGCCAAATTCAGATCCGATGCTGTCCGATTTTGATCGGACAGCATCGGATTTGAAAAATCCGTAGTGTGAAACCAGCCTTACTAAGATTCCATATATATCAAACCATGGATTCAAAGAGCACTGTGATGTCTAGCTTTCTGCTTAGTAATGTTTGGACTTATGCTATTTAGAATTTTTAAAAAATTTTCTGGGGAATTAACAGTTTTCCTGATGTTTTGCATCTGTGTGTCCCTCCAACTACAGCCTCATAATTTAATAATAAGGCTGACTAGGCTGGCAGTGCTAATTTAGGTACTTTTTTTTTCCAAATCATTTATAAAGCATTTTTTTTTGTAATAAGATGCAATATTTGAGGCTTTTTTCCCCCCAAAAATTATTTTTTTTCATGCTTCAAAACATTTTTTTTAACATATTTATTAGTCCCATGTGTGAAACTAAACAGGAGAACTTTTGATAACTTATAGAAAACTGTCACTACACTTATGTAGGATTTGGTTTGTAAGGCAACATGCTTCGGGAGATATCATGCATGGTGATCTATTTAAGGGCATTGTACTGCCCTGCAATAGCTGTTTATTGAAGTTCATACCTTTTCTTCATACTGTTCTTGTGAGTTGATATTTAGCACTGCCTATTTCTTATCCAGACTCCATGCTGTCACTAATTCATGACTATACTGAGGATAACGACCTAAGGATATAAAGTCCACATTTTAGGGAGGTTAAATAGTGAATAAGAGGAAATCCCTTAAAAAAGACTTGTCACTGCTCAAAAACATAAAATTCCTGTTAGCATCCTGCTGTGCAGCACGTCTAGGGTGCTATTGAATGTCATTGGTACCTGAGTGTCAGTATGTTTATGTTTAGAGCAATTCTCCATGCTGGTTCTAGAAAGGGTTGGGTTACTCCGGTGTTTCTACTTCCCAGTGATTGCTGTTATCTAACTGAGCAGCTTTCCTCAAAATACTGACAGTTGTACATTTTGCCTCAAAGGCTGTGGGGCCTGCTCTCCTATGTCTGCCCTGATCTCTGTATTATGACCTGGGCAATTGTTTGATTATGCTTCTGCCTGTTCCCTCTACTTGTCACATGGGCGAGTAGCGAAATATTCGTAATCACTATACTCGTAAGGAGTAGTTTTCAGTACTCGCATACTCATCCGAATACCGAGTCCAATTTTAGTCAATTAGTGATAGGCTCCACCCACACATTCGGCTATAAAATAAGTCTTTCCAGGGCAGTGCGGGAGGGTGGGCTTTGTGGCGCCCCACAAATGCAGGCGTCACAGAGGGGTATTACACCCCTAAAAGAGGTGTAAATACTCCAGTGGCAGGTGGACCCCAGGATGGTGGGTGGGATCCAGCGGCAGCAGCGTTGAACCAAGTTAAATAATGTCTTTTGTGCAGATAGTGAAGCCGGAGAGTAACAACTTTGCCAACAGGTGACCCTAGGACTGTGGGGTCTAATATACTAACTACTGCAATGTCTATATATGTGTAACGTTTAAAAAAAAGTGCCTCCTAGCAATAGGAAGAAATCTAAGAATGCTTGATTGTATATAGTTTACCCGTTGATGTTGAATATAAAAAGAAAAATGCTTTTTCACTTCCCAATAAACAGGTACAGATACTTGCGGACGAGTATATTCCATCAGGGGGGTATGTGGCGCCCCGCAAATGCAAGTGTCACAGAGGGGTATTACACCCGTGAAAGAGGTGTAAATACTTCAGCTGCAGGTGGACCCTAGGATGGTGGGTGGGATCCATTCCCAGCACTCCCACATTAGATGAGCGGTGAAAGGTTACCCGGGAGGGGATATAATCACCTCTATGGGGATCAAGGAGGTCTTCGCCCTTTGGTCTTGGACCGAGAGATGGAGGAAGAGGAAAGGTTTTAGAGAGATCAGCTAAGTGGAACGAGGCGGAAGGTCACACCGGGTCGGTTACAAGCTGAACTGGAGGAAAGAAGAAGGGACCTTGAGGAGGTTCAGAAAGGGGGCGCCCAACGGGGGAGTCCGGGCCCTAGAAAGAAAAGGAGATCCTCAGAGTGGAGCGCCCATACTCCAGGGGATACTCCAGTCCACCATGGGAACACCAGGCCCTGGGATCCGGCCAAAGTCCAGCTTTGCAGTCGGCAACCAGCTGCTGTGGGTTGTTCATCAGCCGTAGCACCCTGCCATCGGAGAGTCTGCCTGCTTCCTCACCAACGAGGGAGGGGACTCCCGGTACTACCTACACAGAGCTACTGGGTATAGATCGATCCAAAGCGGGGAAGAATGGACATGGGTTAGTTAACAAAGGTACACCAAGGGTTCCACCATACCACCTGGGATCCACATGCAGCCACCCATTAAGCTACCTGTTCTTGTAACATCTAAATGCTGAACTGTGAACTGTAACTGACGCTGCTACAAGTTAACAGTAAAGTGCCCGGGAGAAAGTAACTTTTCATCTGCCTGGGTTTCTTCTGCATCAACCTGTTCCCTTTGCAGGAAATCTGCCCCGGAGGTCCAGCCCTACCTGTAGGGGACTTTACCAACTAGCCGCATTACCATCTACCTCCGGCGGACTGTGGCGGCGCTGGTGACCCATCACCAGAAACTACAGGTGGCTTCACGTGAACTGTATATAAAATCCCCTGTAAATATAACCTCTTTTTGAAGTGTCACGCAGAACACGGGATCAGGCGCGGCCACCACTCCCCGTGACACAGCAAGGCTACCCTTGAAGCCTGATACCTGGAGTATCCCAAAGCCTGGGGCTCGACAGCTTTTTTTTGCATTTTCACTGCATAAAACACCTTGCTGTGGCCACCAGAGAGAGTCTAACACTCAATCTGCTCTCACTGGGGTGGCAGCCCCCTTTGTTTACTGAAGGGAGCTGGGAATTTGTGTCGTATTGCTCAAGACTGACACATCACTAACGAGCACAAGCGTTACTTGACGAGTAATGAGTATCGCAAATATCATACTATCCGTGCGATTGTAACGATAACACTCACTTAATACTACCTGTTACCTTTCTCCTGGAATTTACCTGTTTAAAATTCTGTTTAATACTTGTAATTTCATCCTGATTTCCTGGAATACCAGACCCTGGACGATTATATGACTACGTCCCTGCCTAGTCCCAGTATACTGCAAGCTCTTCTGGAACTGACCCCAGATTACCTGACCACTCTGCTTCCTATAAATCCTGTAAGTATTGACTGTGTCATAACCTAGCTTTTATAGTGACTAGCTTTACATTCTGTGTCAACCTTGTTATTGTAGTAACTAGCATCATATTCCCTTGTAAAAAATCTTTGAGCTTCTCATATGCTGATGCATGCACAATAAATGCATGAACAATAAATATTAATATCTCTGCAATTAAAAGATGCAGCGAAAAACAGAAAAAACAAAGCTGAGTAATCAAGGGAGCTCAGTGATTTTTAAAATGCATTTGATTACATTTTTTTGAGCAAGTAACAGATCCTTATTAAACTGTGCACCCCTGTCTGAGCCACATGACATTGAACGCAGCTTAGAGAATCCAAATCTCTAATATGCAATCATAATAATATCATTAGGACTAGTGATGGGCGAATCCTAAATTACTCGGAATCGCTTGACTCTAGCGAGTCCGAGCACAGGACTCGCTACTCGTTGCGAGTCTAGCGAGTCCAATGTTAATGAATGGGGAAGCGAGTAATAGCGAGTAGTGTGAGATTTACAAATCGCAGATGTGTGTCGGAAGCTTCAGCCTGAAGCAATCCTAGTTTTGTCATTTATTTGCATTGGACTAGTTTACTTTGCAACTGTAATCGCTGGCTGGGAAACTCGCACAGATAAGAGTCCTGACTTCTCCTCTGTGCTGGCTGCCAGCTCCAGGGTCCTAGAGCCTGCCTGCTGCCTGATGTAGCAGTGCTGAGATTGTTCTCAGTCTGCTCATTCCCTGTGTACAGACATGAATGTCTGTGCACAGAGATGATGTAGCAGAGCTGAGATTGTTCTCAGTCTGCTCATTCCCTGTGCATAGACATCTATATCTATACACAGGGGATGTAGCAGAGAGGACATCGCGTTTTGGACTGCGTCGGACGGAAGAGGATTTTTTTAATTAAAGATGGAGTCCCTAATGGCTTTTTTTTTTATTTCTAATAAAAAATTTTCTTTGTGTTGTGTTTTTTTTAAAACAATTTAATAGAAATTCATGGCGGTCATGTCTAATATTGGCGTGACCGCCATAAATTTCGGGCTAAGGGCCAGCTGATAATACAAAGCTGGCCCTAACCTCATTATTACCCAGCGTGCCACCGCTACCAGGGCCGCTGGAAGAGCGGGGTTCAGCGCCAGAGGATGGCGCTTCAATGAACGCGCCATCTTCTGGGGCGGCTGCGGGCTGCAATTTGCAGCGGGGGGTGCCCAGAAAGCTTGGGCATCCCTGCGCTGCGGATTCCAGCCCCCAGCTGCTTAGCTGTACCTGGCTAGACATAGAAATTGCGCCCCACGCATTTTTTTTAAATTATTTCATGAAATTCTGAGATTCTGACTCTGAGACTCTGACTCTGAAATTCATGAAATAATAAAAAAAAAATGCGTGGGGCTCCGCGCAATTTCTATGTCTAGCCAGGTACAGCTAAGCAGCTGGGGGCTGGAATCCGCAGCGCAGGGATGCCCAAGCTTTCTGGGCACCCCCAGCTGCAAATTGCAGCCCGCAGCCGCCCCAGAAGATGGCGCGTTCATTGAAGCGCCATCCTCTGGCGCTGAACCCCGCTCTTCCAGCGGCCCTGGTGGCGGTAGCACGCTGGGTAATAAAGGGGTTAATACCAGCTTTGTTATACAAGCTGGTATTAAGCCCGAGATTCTTAATGTCAGGCCACGTTTGACCCAGCCACTAAGAATCTCCAATAAAGGGTTAAAAAAACACAGAGAAAAATTTTTATTTGAAATTAAAAAAAAAGCAATTAGGGACTCCATCTTTAATTAAAAAAATCCTCTTCCGTCCGACGCAGTCCAAAACGCGATGTCCTCTCTGCTACATCCCCTGTGCATAAATATAGACAGGGAATGAGCAGACTGAGAACAATCTCAGCACTGCTACATCATGTCTGTGCACAGACATTCATGTCTGTACACAGGGAATGAGCAGACTGAGAACAATCTCAGCACTGCTACATCATGTCTGTGCACAGACATTCATGTCTGTACACAGGGAATGAGCAGACTGAGAACAATCTCAGCACTGCTACATCATGTCTGTGCACAGACATTCATGTCTGTACACAGGGAATGAGCAGACTGAGAACAATCTCAGCACTGCTACATCATGTCTGTGCACAAACATTCATGTCTGTACACAGGGAATGAGCAGACTGAGAACAATCTCAGCTCTGCTACATCATCTCTGTGCACAGACATTCATGTCTGTACACAGGGAATGAGCAGACTGAGAACAATCTCAGCACTGCTACATCATGTCTGTGCACAGACATTCATGTCTGTACACAGGGAATGAGCAGACTGAGAACAATCTCAGCACTGCTACATCATCTCTGTGCACAGACATTCATGTCTGTACACAGGGAATGAGCAGACTGAGAACAATCTCAGCACTGCTACATCAGGCAGCAGGCGGGCTCTAGGACCCTGGAGCTGCACAGAGAAGACAGCTGGGCTCGGCTCGCAAAGAAACAGCAGTTACTTTGCGAGTTTCCCTGCTATCACTGGCACAGTAGCCAGTGATTACTCGCACAAGTCTAATGCAAACAAAAGCAATCCTAGTTTTGTCAGCGTTTCTGACAAAACTAGGATTGATATTGATTTGCATTGGACTCGTGCGAGTAATCACTGGGAAACTCGCAGAGTACCGAGTCCTGCGAGTCCCTTACTACTCGCCGAGTAACGAGTCCTAGCGAGTAGATTCGCCCATCCCTAATTAGGACTAATATTTGACTAAGCCCTTCCACAGGAATTTCTAATAAAACAAAACTTCCTATTAATATTTGTTAATTATTTTTTAGGATTGCTGGCAATTATGGAACATTATTTCCAAACCTCTCGATCACTGCTTTTAGAGACTGTTTAGTAACTTTCAATTTAGTATTAATATGGCATTTGCAATTTGACTTGTGCCAAGTTCCTCTGGGTGTTTTTCACATGGGATATTTGGAACTTAAAATTTTAATAAATTGTAAAGATGACTTGTCAAGTAATTCTGATTTTCCATGAAAAATAGTACAGTTCTGTTTAAAGAGGAAATCACTTACCTCTTCCTCTCTGCTTGCTGCCATATGTCTCACTTATCTATCCTGCAAACCTATATACTACTTTGAATCAAGGAAACTAAAATTATATTTCAGCTTGTATCTGTGTAGGGTCAGATTTCCATGAGTTATCAATTTTAGGTCTGCGTCCACATATGTTATTAATTTGTACAGGATCAACAGAGTTATCTATTGTCAAACAGGATCAATTATTCTGTAAAAAAAGAAGACTTTTAGTACAAATTCCCATACCATCCCCAAGCGTTTCAGTTCAGTGGAACGCCCAAGATTTACATAAAGAGAGCTGAGAACAGATAGACAGATGACATTTATCGTCCAAATTATTATTATTTCCATGCGTGGAACAACAGTCTTCGATAGTGCTGACTAATATGGCACAAAACAGGGAAGGACAAACATTATGTGCTGACACAAGGCAAGAAGGGGGAGTTCTCTGATTGTATCATAAATGCTTCTGATGGGTGGTGAAATCTGTATTAGTTCAATTAATTTCTTTATGCAAACAATCCAAGTTATGTTTACTGTCTATAAACAATCCCGTAGGCACAGGGTCTAAGAGGGTCCAGAGAAAACTGCAGTTGTAGTGAAAAGACTCAAGGATTCCTCTTGTTCCCTGGCTACTTCCATAGTGTCTTCTAGGGCAGTGGTGGCCAACTACAGTCCTCAAGATATGAAAACAGTGCAAGTTTTAAGTATTTCTTTAGCATTTCACAGATGCTAATTTCAACGCCTGCAGAGGTGATGATTCTAGCACCTTATGCAATGCTAAGGAGATGCTGAAAATATGCACTGCTTGCGACACTTGATAGCTGCACTTGGCCAGCCCTATTCTACCAAAGTGTGTGTAGTGTCTTGCATTTCCATACCTCAGACAGTCAAGCCAGAGGTCTGCTGCTTGTTCACCTGTCTCTATAGGGTGCTATCAAAGCACCTGTTTGTAGAGATAGTCTAGCACACAAGGAGTGAACTGGAAAAAACTTTAACTCTCAAACACAAACATAACTATGTACATAATATATATATATATATATATATATATATATATATATATATATATATATAGTCCCACAGGGATCAAAAGCACACAGATTGATAAAGTGATGGAAAGTCTGTGAAGGGCAGCATCCAATAAGGTCCTTGAGTTGGACCCCAAAGGCTGCATACATGTCCACTTATCCAGTAGGGGGAAGCACAAATGGCACAAAATGTGGGAAAGGGAAATAATACTTTAACAAAAACACAGGTCTCGGTCAACGAAGGAATGTAAAAAAAAACAACTGAGAAAGTCATTGTCTAGCCAAAATGCCAAGAAAAGTCCATCCTACATGGCGTTAAAATGGTCTGCAAGCATTTTCCACCTTGTCTGAGTTGAAGGTCGGCGTTGGTGATTGTATTCCACTGCTGGATGGTCTCAGGGGTTGCAGGGGCTATTCCTGCTGGGGAATCCTCTGCCACCACCTGCCCAAGCACACTCCACCATGGCATCTTCGGGAGAAGATGATGGAGGAACTAAGGGAAGACCATGCCCTATAGGCCAGGTACGAGCAACTTGTGGCACACAAACATGCCCTGGCTAACCAAGTGAAGCCTGTCCTCCATAAAATGCCCCATTCTCTCCTAGTTGGCCTCCTCCTGCCACTTCTTAAATTGATCAGTGGTGGGAATCAAACATACGCCAACCGCAAACCACCCCTTGCTATCCCGCACCTTAATGAAGGTGACCTTCTCCCTGGAAAAGATAGTACACAGTCTTTTAGATGGTCACACAGCAGGCTGGACTGGTTGATGTAGCACCGATGCCCAGTACCTTATTCCACTATAAACCGAAACCCCTTATCCTGCAAGAATGCCACGATCTTGCCTCGGGTACACTGGTCGTAGAAGTCATTTGTCTTAGGCCCACGTAACCAGTCTTGGGCCATGTTATGCACAAAATGATTCTCCTCAATAAAGGAGACAGGAGTTGGACAGAGTGGTTTATGCCATGTCGGAGAGCTGCTTGGAGGGGGTAAGGGTCCCCAGATGGCATTGTCTCAGTTAAAGGCATGTGGTAGGAGTGATACACATGGCTGGGAAACTGGGTTTCTACTTCTTGCTCCTCAGCCCCCTCCTTGGGATCCATGTCATACTCCTGGTCCTGATGGTATTGGTTATCCAGTAGCTGTGAAACTGGCTGCAGGTTGAATACAGCCAGGCATGCTGCAAGGTCCTCTGCAGTGTGACATGTGATTCTCCTGGATGGCATGGGGAAAGGGACACCTCCTGACTGTGAGTTCAGGTCCTCCTTTGCCATCGGAATCCAGCACTCTATGTGCACTTCGCTGCACAGAAGGCCAAGTGTGGGTAGCGTGGTGATGCTCCAGGTCACACATGTGTCCATGTTATAATATAAAATTAAAAAAATTAAATATTCGAAAACAATTCCCTAAAAATATTAAGCTCTTTTAAATGGATGTTTTAGGGACACTGTAAGCATTCTGGACTTTACAGCTGCTGCCACATCTGACACTGTTTCCTAAATTCACACCCTGCAGGTGTCAAAACACCTGCAAACTCCAAGAAGCTTAAAAAAATCATTTAAAGCTGAAAAAAAGTCTACTAATTTATACAAGGCGGTAGACCCGATTGCTGGGGACACTCCTAACCATAAGGTTAGGTGTTGACCCCAGCCAATGTGTCTTACAATGAGCATTTTGACCTCAAACAAACAGGGAACGTTTTAAGGGCATTTTCATTTTCAAACTTATTTTCCAAACATGACTGAATTTTGAGGAAATCATTTGGATTTGCAATCCCATGCTGAATCTGCCATGTCCGGGCTGAATTTGAACATGTTTGAGGAAGATTTCCTCATCTGTAGTTGTGAGTGGTGACATCATCAGAATTTTGTACCTGTACAGCCCCACCTTTATCATGGGGGTCTGACCTGGTACTTATAAGGCTGTTTCTTTTTCTATGATTTTTCTTTTATTGTTTTCTGTGAGCCGTGAGACAGTAGTCTTCCAGAAAAGAAATGCACTTATTAATTGACTAGATGGCGGCCCGATTCTAAAGAATCGGGTAGTCTAGAATCCATATATAGTTTATTTACTAATAGTTACGGGAGTGCGGTGAAATGAATTGTGTGTATACAGGCGGCTCTGTGGGTAGCACAGTATACGGTGGCTCAGTGGTTAGCAGTGAGTGCGGTGGCTCAGTGGTTAGGTGAGTGCGGTGGCTCAGTGGTTAGCAGTGAGTGCGGTGGCTCAGTGGTTAGCAGTAAGTGCGGTGCTCAGTGTTAGCAGTGATGCGGTGGCTCATGGTTAGCAGTGAGTGCGGTGGCTCAGTGGTTAGCAGTGAGTGCGGTGAGATTGGTCAGCGCAGCGGCGTGGGCAGAGTCAGCGCAGCGGCGTGGGCAGAGGACAGGGGCAGAGGCGGCTGGGCAGAGACAGGGGGCATGAAGGACAGGGAGGCAGAGACAGGGGGCAGAGGACGCAGAGGACAGGGCAGGGGACGCTGGGGAAGGGCAGAGGACGCAGAGGACAGGGGGCAGAGACGCAGAGGACAGGGGCAGAGGACGCAGAGGACAGGGGCAGAGGACGCAGAGGACAGGGGGCAGAGGTGCAGGGACAGGGGCAGAGGGGCGCGATGACAGAGGGGCAGAGGACAGAGGCAGGGGCAGAGGGGCAGAGGACGCGGGGAGGGACAGAGGGGCAGAGACGAAGGGGCAGAGCGAGGGCAGAGACCAGGACGGCAGAGGACAAGGGGCAGAGGACACAGGGGGGCAGAGGACGGGCGAGAGGAAGACAGGCAGAGGGAGGGACAGAGGGGCAGAGGACGCAGAGGACAGGGGGAAGAGGACACAGAGGGGGCAGAGGACGCAGAGGCAGGGCAGAGGACAGGGGGCAGAGGACGCAGAGGACAGGGGGCAAGGACGCAGAGGACAGGGGGCAGAGACGCAGAGGGGCAGAGGAGCAGAGGGGCAGAGGACGCAGAGGGGGCAGAGGAGCAGAGGGGGCAGAGGACGCGAGGGGCAGAGGACAAGCGGCAGAGGACACAGAGGGGGCAGAGGACACAGAGGGGCAGAGGACACAGAGGGGGCAGAGGACACGAGGGGGCAGAGGACACAGAGGGGGCAGAGGACACAGAGGGGGCAGAGGACGCAGAGGACAGGGGGCAGAGGACGCAGAGGGGCAGAGGAGGCAGAGGGCAGAGGGGGCAGAGGACACAGAGGGGGCAGAGGACACAGAGGGGCAGAGGACACAGAGGGGGCAGAGGACACAGAGGGGCAGGGACGCAGAGGACAGGGGGCAGAGGACGCAGAGGGGGCAGAGGACGCAGAGGACGGGGGCAGAGGATGCAGAGGACAGGGGGCAGAGGACGCAGAGGACAGGGGGCAGAGGACGCAGAGGACAGGGGGCAGAGGACGCAGAGGACAGGGGGCAGAGGACGCAGAGGACAGGGGGCAGAGGACGCAGAGGACAGGGGGCAGAGGACGCAGAGGACAGGGGGCAGAGGGGGCAGAGGACAGGGGGGCAGAGGGGGCAGAGGACGCAGAGGACGCAGAGGGGGGCAGAGGACGCAGAGGGGGCAGAGGACGCAGAGGGGGCAGAGGACGCAGAGGGGGCAGAGGAGCAGAGGACAGGGGGCAGAGGACGCAGACAGACAGGGGGCAGAGGACACAGAGGGGGCAGAGGACAGGAGGCAGAGGACACAGAGGACGCAGAGGACAGGGAGCAAAGGACGCAGAGGACAGGGGGCAGAGGGGGCAGAGGACACAGAGGGGGCAGAGGACACAGAGGGGGCAGAGGACACAGAGGGGGCAGAGGACACAGAGGGGGCAGAGGACACAGAGGACACAGAGGGGGCAGAGGACGCAGAGGGGCAGAGGACGCGAGGGGGCAGAGGACGCAGAGGGGGCAGAGGACGCAGAGGGGGCAGAGGACGCAGATGACAGGGGGCAGAGGACACAGAGGGGGCAGAGGAGGCAGAGGACACAGAGGGGGCAGAGGAGGCAGAGGACACAGAGGGGGCAGAAGACAGGGGGCAGAGGACACAGAGGGGGCAGAGGACAGGGGGCAGAGGACAGGGGGCAGAGGACAGGGGGCAGAGGACAGGGGCAGAGGACACAGAGGGGGCAGAGGACACAGAGGGGGCAGAGGACACAGAGGGGGCAGAGGACACAGAGGGGGCAGAGGACAGGGGGCAGAGGACACAGAGGGGACAGAGGACAGGGGGCAGAGGACACAGGGGGCAGAGGGGGCAGAGGACAGGGGGCAGAGGACACAGAGGGGGCAGAGTACAGGGGGCAGAGGACAGGGGGCAGAGGACAGGGGGCAGAGGACGCAGAGGACAGGGGGCAGAGGGGGCAGAGGACGCAGAGGACAGGGGGAAGAGGACACAGAGGGGGCAGAGGACGCAGAGGACACAGAGGGGGCAGAGGACGGGGGCAGAGGACAGGGGGCAGAGGACAGGGGGCAGAGGACAGGGGGCAGAGGACAGGGGGCAGAGGACGCAGAGGACACAGAGGGGGCAGAGGACGCAGAGGACAGGGGGCAGAGGACAGGGGGCAGAGGACACAGAGGGGGCAGAGGATGCAGAGGACAGGGGGCAGAGGACAGGGGGCAGAGGACAGGGGGCAGAGGACACAGAGGGGGCAGAGGACCGGGGGCAGAGGACACAGAGGGGGCAGAGGACAGGGGGCAGAGGACACAGAGGGGGCAGAAGACGCAGAGGACATGGGGCAGAGGACACAGAGGGGGCAGAGGACGCAGAGGACAGGGGCAGAGGACAGGGGGCAGAGGACACAGAGGGGGCAGAGGACGCAGAGGACAGGGGGCAGAGGACAGGGGGCAGAGGACACAGAGGGGGCAGAGGACGCAGAGGACAGGGGGCAGAGGACAGGGGGCAGAGGACACAGAGGGGGCAGAGGACGCAGAGGACAGGGGGCAGAGGACACAGAGGACGCAGAGGACAGGGGGCAGAGGACACAGAGGGGGCAGAGGACAGGGGGCAGAGGACACAGAGGGGGCAGAGGACAGGGGGCAGAGGACACAGAGGGGGCAGAGGACAGGGGGCAGAGGACACAGAGGGGGCAGAGGACAGGGGGCAGAGGACACAGAGGGGGCAGAGGACACAGAGGGGGCAGAGGACACAGAGGGGGCAGAGGACACAGAGGGGGCAGAGGACACAGAGGACAGGGGGCAGAATACGCAGAGGACCTGTTAATCCCTTGCAGCCCGGCTCTCACCTCTGCGTCCCCTCCCGGTGCTGCTGCCCCTCATGTCCCCGGTGCTGAGCGCGGTGTCCCCCGGTGTCAGCAGTGCGGAGCTGTGGAGAAGGCGGGCGTGGAGACTGCGCTGTGCAGCATGATCCCGGGTGTCAGCCGCCTCCTGTCAGTGCAGCTACCCCCCCGGCTGCCATGTGCTGCCGCTGCCACCTCCTCACTGCCCGGGCACCCGGGGAATGTGTGTGCGGAGAGCGGGGAGGAGCCGGCCGCACACACTGGAGGCTCGGCTGTAACCCCTGCACTGCCGGGCGCCTCCTCCTGACAGTGTACTGATGTGTGGAGCAGGGGCTGAGGACATGATACATGAGGGGCGGCCTCTGGGCAGACAGCAATGGCAGAGGGTGGAGGGGAGAGGCTGCAGGGCACACGGAACTTCCGAGGTCGGAACGTTTCTGCGCCGCTGCCTGTAGCCGGGGGCAGCCAGGCTACAGTGCACTGGATGAGCCTGGGCGACGACCATCACGGAAGTAGGCGTGGCCTTTTCCGGATGTGGCCTTCGGGTTTTATATATAAGATGAGCACAGCTTTACACTTTGACAAAGAAGAGTATAAAAGCCCTAAGGGTTTGTTCACACATTAAGTATTTGGTGCAGAAATGTCTATACTATTTCTGCATCTCTTGGCAGGAAAAATGCAGCATAAAATACTCATGTTTTTGCCCTATTTTTGATGTATTTTTATTAGATTTTTACGTGGGTTTTTTTTGCAGATTTTTCCCAACTCATTTGAATGGGTGAAATCTACAGTAAAAACACTGAAAGTATTGACATTCTGCAAATTTACATCTGCACCAAAACTGCATGTCAAAAATAAGCAACATGTGCATGAGGTTTGAACATTCTCATTCACTTTGATGGCATCAGGAAACCCTTCAGGTTTTGTGACAAATCTGTACAGAAAAAAAAGCTTAAAAAATGCAATATGTGCGCACAGGCTTAAAGTGTTACCTGTACATTTTGGTCACTTAGGCTAGGGTCACATTTGCGGTTTTGTTTTCAAAACCGAATCTGGCTTTGACCATTAAAAATGGTCAAAACCGGATTCGGTTCCGCAGCCTTAGGCTGCAATAGAAAAACCGGATTGCACTTAATGCAATCCGATTACCGCATTTGGTTTTGCAGCCTGTGGTAAAAATCACGCAGGCTGAATTTTTCGGAGCGGTTGAAAAACCGGATCCGGTTTTTCTATAATGGGCGCCTATGGCAACCGGATCCGGGACCGCAATTTACATGAATGTATCTTGCGGTACCGGATCCAGTTTTTGGTGTCACAATTTTCTCTCATTGCAGATCTTGATCCATTAGTGGATCCATATCTGCTATGTGAAACCAAATGTGATGGCACACGGTAATGCCGCACCCGGTAATGGATGCGGTTAATGGATTGTGCCTTCCAAATGTGACCCCAGCCTTATTGGAACAGTGTTAATAGATGGAAACCGCAGTGGAAAACATGCACAATGATACTATTTAATAATGGAAAATAATGCAATAATCTGGATGCTCCCTACATTTCCAAAGAAAGAAAGAGTTTAACAGGCACTCAAAACATTCAAAAGATAATACATTTATTCAATGTAAAATGCAATGCGGCATATAAATAGATACAAATAAGGGCATGACAGGGAGTAATAGATGGAAAGGTGGAGTGGCAATGCACTTCAGTCCGATGTGGACCTAACTGGCGTTGAGTAAGGTCCACATCAGAGAGAAATACGTTGCCTCTCTCCCTTCTTTCTATCCATTGCTTCATGTCATGCTCTTATTTGTATCACTTTGGCTAGGGTCACACTTAAAAGGCACAATGTGGTAACCACATCCATTACCGTATGCGGTTTTACCATGTGCCTTCATACTATCTTTTGATAGTAAAATTGCAACCCTCATTCCGCACCTGGATGCATTAACGCATCCGGTTTTGGAATGGGGAGTTTTGCAATTTTCAAAATCGCATCCGGATCTGGATCAGGTCCCATAGGCACCCATGTTAACAAAACCGCATCCGGTTTTGCTACCGCTCCAAAAAATACAGCCTCCATGATTCTTCCCGCGGGCTGCAAAACCTTGTGGTAACCCGATTGCAAATAGTGCAATCCGGTTTTTCTACTGAAGCCTATGGGCTGTGTATCCGGATGCGGTTTTGAGCATTTTTAACGCTCAAAACTGGATCAGGATCTGCAAGCCCAACCGCAGATGTGACCCTAGCCTTTGTCTATGCTGCTTTGCATTTTACATGGAATAAATGTATTACCTTTTGGATAATTAGAGTGCAGGTTAAACTCTTATTTTCTTTTGATATGTACATTTAGTATTGGACCATGCACCAGAGCAGGTGAGCTGGAAATTTTTCTTTGAATTGCACTGCTCTTTACATTGTTTAAATTGACTGGAATTCAGAAGTCATGTAAGTCAATTTAATGAGCCAAAACCGTTCACTCATTAATTTTTTCTATTAGATTAGATGCAAGGCTTTAAAAGGCGCATGCTCAAGTTTAAAAATGAATCTCTATTTGTTGGAAGGGTGTTAACTTCCCAAACACTACTACAGATCATTGGGACCCCCAATTACCCCAATAACTAGGTGTAAAAGGAGTGGTAGTTGATTGATTATGATTGATTATGCGCGCGGCCATTCTATTCATTCTGCCGAAGACAAGCCATATGGCACCATTCAGCTATCTCCAGAGGTCCCATGAAGAATGAATAACAGGGCCCACTTGGTGCTTAGCCTAGGTGAACACATGGTATCAGGACCCCATATGGTTTATAAACTGGCTATAGGTCTTTGTCATAGTTGATAATGTATGTTCCTCCCCCTCCCCCCTCTTTCTTTTTTCTTCTTTGTATTTTAGTATTATTTGTGGTAATTCCAACTTGTGGTGATTGGCATGGATAGTATGGTATCCAGGAAGATTTTGGGATCCCTTATAATTGGTGGTTCTGATGTGGTCAGCTGTTCTCCAGCATGTGAAGATTCTATTTTTATATCTTGGTTGCAGGGTAGATATTTTGACAGTGGTTCTTGGATTTTTCTGGTGTCAAAATGGAAGAATAAAATTAAGGGGGCTGGCCCACGAATAAAGTACACTTTCATCAATAGCTCATGGCATAATAATATGATCCACGATTTGTTGTGTTAAAAAAGTTCCTGTGCTGAGATAATCTTATATATGTGTCACTTCTATGTACTATATAATGGATGTGTCTGACCATACCACATCTCCTGGGCTGAGATAATCTTATATACCATATATACTCGTGTACAAGCCGACTTTTTCAGCCCAAAAATTGGGCTGAAAAGTCCCCCCCCTCGGCTTATACACGAGTCATATACTTTTGTGTGAAGTGGGGGCTGTGTCCGGGAGCAGGAGGAGGCAGGAGGAGGCTGGAGGAGGTGGGGGAAGGCTGTGATATGAGCGCCTTGTGACGTGGAGCCGCTCATAACTTATTCATGAAATGCACTGCATCCCCCGCCCATCCGCGGGGGAGCAGTGCATATCGCATTACAGGCTCACCATCACAGTATGGTGCCCCCCGCCACAGTAAGGCCTCCCAATGCATAGTGTTGTTAGCTCTCACCGGCCCCGGGCTCAGTGCATCCTCCCTCCTCCCTGCGTGTCATGTGACCGGCAGGTGACGTCATCGCCGTGAGCCCCGGTCACAGGACAAGCAGGAAGGAGGGAAGATGCACTGATCCCGGAGCAGGTGAGAGCTAATAACACTGTATTTATTGTACAGTGAGCAGCTGCAGCATGGGGAGGGGCGGTACTGTGAGGGCGGGTGCCATACTGTGAGGGGGGGCGCCATTCTGTGAGGGGAAGCCTGTATTTACAGGGATGGGGTCCTGTATACCCTGTGCTGGGAGCTGTATACCCTGTGCTGGGAGCTGTATACCCTGTGCTGGGAGCTGTATACCCTGTGCTGGGAGCTGTATACCCTGTGCTGGGAGCTGTATACACTGTGCTGGGAGCTGTATGCCCTGTGCTGGGAGCTGTAAACACCGTGCTGAGGGCTGTATACACTGTGCTGGGAGCTGTATACCCTGTGCTGGGAGCTGTATACCCTGTGCTAGGAGCTGTATACCCTGTGCTGGGAGCTGTATATCCTGTGCTGGGAGCTGTATACGCTGTGCTGGGAGCTGTATACACTGTGCTGAGGGCTGTATACACTGTGCTGGAGTCCACCCTCAGCTTATACGCGAGTCAATAAGTTTTCCCAGTTTTTGGGGGCAAAAGTAGGGGGGTCGGCTTATACACGGGTCGGCTTATACACGAGTATATATGGTATGTGTCCCTGCTATGTACTATGTAATGGATGTGTCTGACCATACAGGGACGTGGTCTGATCATACCACATCTCCTGTGCTGAGATAATCTTATATATGTGTCCCTGCTATGTACTGTGTAATGAATGTGTCTGACCATACAGGGACGTGGTCTGATCATACCACATCTCCTGGGCTGAGATAATCTTATATATGTGTCCCTGCTATGTACTGTGTAATGGATGTGTCTGACCGTACAGGGACATGGTCTGATCATACCACATCTCCTGTGCTGAGATAATCTTATATATGTGTCCCTGCTATGTACTGTGTAATGAATGTGTCTGACCATACAGGGACGTGGTCTGATCATACCACATCTCCTGGGCTGAGATAATCTTATATATGTGTCCCTGCTATGTACTGTGTAATGGATGTGTCTGACTGTACAGGGACATGGTCTGATCATACCACATCTCCTGTGCTGAGATAATCTTATATATGTGTTACTTCTATGTACTATGTATTGGATGTCAAGAAGGGAGGGGGAGGGGAGGGCACATAGAGCGGTCACCAGGGTACAACAGAGGGGAGTTTTCAGGAACCACTCACTTCTTTCTGTTGTGAAACCCACAACTGGTAGAAATTGCCTGGTCGCTGCAGATCCCGTGGGGGATACGTTTAGGAGTTAGTTTGCAGAATCTGGGATTATAGACCGTGCTGACCAGAAAATGGATGACAAACTTTATTTGACACACATCACACAGCACACAGGATTTGCCGACGCGTTTCATGGTCCTCCAACCACTTCATGCCCTGAAGAAGTGGTCGGAGGACCATGAAACACGTCGGCAAATCCTGTGTGCTGTGTGATGTGTGTTAAATAAAGTTCGTCATTCATTTTCTGGTCAGCGCAGTCTATAATCCCAGATTCTACAAACTAGCTCCTAATGTAATGGATGTGTCTGACCATACAGGGACGTGGTCTGTTCATACCACATCTCCTAGGTGTGTGGGGGGAGCAAATGAATATATAGACAGGATAGCATGTGATCGCAGCTGATTCCTTTTGTGTGGTAAAACATTTCAAAAACCTGTTTTCAAACAATGTTTTACCCCACAGGAAGCAGCAGCTGTGATCCCATTATGTGATCTATGTATTCTCTTTTGTGTCCTCACCTTCCCAGCAGGGACAGATATGTAAGATTATCTCAGCACAGGAGATGTGGTATGATCAGATCATATCCCTGTACAGTCAGACACATCCATTACACAGTACATAGCAGGACACATATATAAGATTATCTCAGCACAGGATTTGTGGTATGATCAGACTATGTCCCTGTACAGTCAGACACATCCATTGCACAGTACATAGCAGGGACACATATATAAGATTATCTCAGCACAGGAGATGTGGTATTATCAGACTATGTCTCTGTATGGTCAGATACATCCATTACACAGTACATAGCAGGGACACATATATTAGATTATCTCAGCACAGGAGGTGTGGTATGATCAGACCATGTTCCTGTACAGTCAGACACATCTATTACACAGTACATAGCAGTGACACATATATAAGATTATCTCAGCACAGGAGATGTGGTATTATCAGACTATGTCTCTGTATGGTCAGATACATCCATTACACCAGTACATAGCAGGGACACATATATTAGATTATGTTTGGTTTATTGATTAATACATGGTTTGGATATTTAATTTACTATTTTAATAAAGTTTGAGTAATATTTATTCATGTTTTATTTACTCCTGTGTTACCTGGTGTTTCTTTCCTTATTTAATGTTTTATTCCTAGGCTTACTTATCATTGCTGCTTGTGTTACCATGGATGAGCAGTACGAATGATCAACCACCACTCCATTCAGATTGAGCTCCTCAAAGCTCCAGTTCTTGGGATCGTTGGTGATCCCAGCCATCTTGAGAATATCACTCTGATCTGCAAATATTGAAAAAATCTACGGTAATGTAAAGTAATATCTATGATGCAATTAGAAATATATCTATAAAAGGAATGGCCATATTAGCAGAAGTGACAAAATACTCCAGAGCTATCTGGAATGATACAGGCGAGCTACAGTCGCTGGACAGATTTCTGTCTGCCTTTTTAATGGGCTGTAAATTTAGGAAATGATTTCAAAGGTTTCCATGTTCTGTATGATATTAACATAGCTCTCTATATTAATGTTTATTAGTGGCAATATTCTCACACCACAGGAGGGGTGGGTGCTGGTTGAACAGCGCTATCATTTGCACCTCATTACTTCAAGGCTGAGGCTTTTAGAAAGCTGATATCCTCCTTACATTTTTACAGATGCTTCTAGTTTACCAGTTCATGACTGCAGTACGAAGAAGGACTTCCTGCCACTAAACTGTTTGCTGGCATGGGAGCTGAATTTCAAAAGCCCAGCAGAAAGTAAACCTTTGTGGCATGCATTCGCCTTCTTTCTGAGGGCTGAAAAAATGAAAATACACACACCTTAAACCAACAGTCTGCGTACTGAAGTTTGACTAGTGTGGCCAAGACTAAATGACATAGTAACTTTTCATAGCAAACATGAAGTATGAACCTACATTATGCAAATTTTCCAACTCCCTTTATAAGAAAATGACGATGAAAAAGTGTTATATACAATGTTCTCACAAAATGTATCTGCACTTGGCTACAAATTGTTCCATGATGAGAGAGTGAATGGCAGTAGCAAGTTCTTATCAAAAAAAGTGTATAAGCTCTGGGAAGGTTGTCAACCCATATGACATGTAGATAGATATATATGTACATGTGAATAGGATAAAGTAAAAGCAGCTAAGGTAATATTAGCACACTTCTTCAGTGACATTAAAGTCTAATAAGAAACTTCCGACTTAAAAGGGTTGTCTGGGACTTTATTATTGGAGATCTATCTGTAGTTGTTGCTGATAGAACTTCTCAGTTGCAGAGCTTCGTCAACAAAATATTTGATGCGACTGGGTACCGCACATTCATTTGAACAATCTACCACAAAGAGTACATTTAAGCTCACATCCTTATTGTATATTCTTTTAAAAAAAGAGAAAAATAAATCTTTTTCTTTTCATAAATATTGACAATGCAGAAAACATATGGACTAACAAGAATAAAGTTAAAATACACAAGGTCCTTAAACATTATATATCAAGAACTGCAGTATAATTCAGTCTAGTACTCAAAATAGCCCCATCACTTTTGTGTGAAAAGAGACACTGTGCTCAAATATATAAGGATCTTTTAAAAGGATTGTATCTTTGAAACTATCCTATACATATGTTATGATTAGTGATGAGCGAGTATGCTCGGCGCTACTCGGTACTCGCACGAGTATCTCGGTACTCGGGGTGCTCGGCGAGCACCGAGTACTGCCGAGATGCTCGGACTGCTCGGTAATAAATAGCGATCTGACACACATACACTGCTCCCTTCAGTGCACACAGTGAGCTGGCACCATACAGGGAGCAGATTAATTGATAGGATCCCTCTGGGGGCCACAGCAAGGTGTTATATGCTGCGGCGATTTGAAAAAGCCCACCCTCCCGCCCTTTTCATGAATTACCCGTTTTATAACTGGAAGTCTGTGGGCGGAACCTGTCACTCATTGACTTACATTGGGCTCGGTGCTCTGGCCGAGTACAAGAGTATCTTGAGATGCTCGGCCAGAGCACAGAGCACCCGAGCATTTTAGTGCTCGCTCATCACTAGTTATGATCAGTACCTATTAGCTACATAGATGCCAGTCCTGTATGCTCGCTGCCTCGGAGTAACCCTTGACTCTGCTGTCTCTTTCAAGCCACATATCTAAGCTCTTGCCACCTTTTGCCGACTCCAACTCAAAAATATTTTCTGGAACCGTACATTCCTTGACCAAGAAACTACAAAAACACTCTTACATACCCTCATCATCTTCTGCCTTGACTACTGCATCCTCCTGCTCTCTGTCCTCTAAAACTCTTGCACCCCTCCAATCTATCCTAAACTCTGCTGCCCATCTAATCCACCTTCTGTCTGGCTGTTCCCCAGCCTCTCCTCTCTGCCCTTCATTGGCTCCCCATTACTCAGAAGCGCCAATTCACAACCCTAAGAAAACATAGAAAACCATCCACAACCTGGCTCCTCAATACATCTGTGATATGATATTCCAGTACTTACTGACATGCAACCTACATTCCTCACAAGATCTACTTCTCTACTCACCACTTATCTCTTCTTCTCACAGCCACAAGCATGATTTCTCCCATAGCATCCCACTTACTCTGGAATGCTTTGCTCCACCACATCAGACTCTCACTACCTCTTCTGATAAGCCTACAATCTACAGTGAGCCTCAGTCCACTAAACCGCCGCACGACTAGCTCTACCCACTCTTAGTATATCCTCACACATCCCTATCCCTTGTAGACTGTGAGCCCTCACGGGCAGGGTCCTCTCACTTTTTGTACCTTTATAAGTATAATAATTAATTGGTACTCCACCCAACTAGGTGTCATGCACTTAGAATAGAAAGATCTCAATAACTAGAAGAAATCCCGTCACTCACTCTTTTTACTAATTTATTGTTTTATTTCAAACTTCACTACGTAAAGTAAAACAATGAATGACCAAAGAACGTGAGTGATGGGTTTCTTTTAATTGTATTGATTTGAACAAGGGTCAGATATCCACTACTGAGCTGTGGCCACTATATAGTTGACAGCTGTGCCAATACTGTTAACAGATGATCGGTAGGAGTTGTGGGATTCGCACCCTCATTGATCAGGTATTGATGATCTATCCTAAAGATAGGTCATTAATGTAAAAGTCCCTGTCAACTCCTTTAAAGTTAGGTTCACATGTGGTTTGCACCATTGTGAGGAGGTGGAAGGGCTGTCACATTTCCCCTGATGACACCAATAGGTTTTTTGTATCACCGGCCACAAAAGGCCATTGTCTTCCTTTTCAATATAGTATATAGACACTTGTTTTTATAGAACTGGGTGAAAGGTGCCCAACTACAGACAGCAGGGAAAGAAGTAAATAAACCTTGGAACCTCAGAAAGGAAAAGGTTCTACCTAGGTGAGAACACAAGAAGAGGGAAGTTTCTTTGGTAAGGGATCACTGCAAGTAGTTTTGGTGGAGGGTTCACAGCATAACACATTGACCCAGGTAGCAGTGAATTAGGAAGATGGAGGTTCACCTAAACTGTTCTATGTAATGTTCACCAGTTAAATGCTGTCACCAAAAACCATTATGTATGTGCATTATGCAGAAGAGTACTTCAAATGTACTACCTGCTACCCTCTGCATCTACGGTTATACTTAAGTGAAGAGAACTTTGTTTTCATCAACTTATCTGGCTTCCTCTTCATGGGGAAGATATCCATGGTAGCTGCAGTAACACCACATATACACACCCACAATGCCCAATTTTCTGTAGCGTGCCAGGGTGTTAAACGAGAACTCGAGCATCGCTACCGCTCTGTGCCACATTACACTGCAACATAATTTCCATCTGGCAATGAACAAAAATGCTGGATGGGAACTGATCGTATTGTTTTCAATCAGTCTGCAAGATATAGGTGCAGATGTCAATCTGGTTATCTAATCACCAGGTTTCACATAACCCAGGACTAGTAGTAGGGGGTAATAATAAAAAACTATCAAGGTAAATCTGCAATCAGTTCTTCTGATCATTGATTGAATTAAAAAACTAAGCCTGTGGCAATGAACTCAGCCTTAGAAAACCCATGCTTAGAGAATTAGTTAATAGCTCTATATGATAGTGTATGCATAGTACAAACTTCAATAAAAGCTATATTTCCCCTTCACAACATCTACCATACATGTACAGTGCATAACAGAAGCCGGTGTAAGGAGTGAGCTCATGAGGTGAGCTCGTCCCATACCCAACAGGTAATGGCTGTGTATTATAGCCAGGACTGAGGCTAATGATCACAGGCAGAGTGGAGCTCCATCTGTGATTGTTGACCTGTTAAATCCCACTGTAAAACTCTGACAGCAGGATATAACATTCTCCGTCATAGGGGGCACATCATCTTCAGTTCTCATTGGCACACCCTTGATGTGATTGCTGGTCACTGATGGCTTACTATGACAGCAGGGGGTCTGCTCTTTCTTTGTCAAAGCAATACTCCTTTGAAACCCTGCCTGTAGCCGGGCTTCAAAGGAGACTGTGTTTTCCGCTATATACAGCAATGCTATGGCATTGCAGTATATAGCACAAGCAATCAGTCAATCTCAGGATATAACCCCCTAAGGGGACAATGAAAAGTAAAAGAAAAATGTTTAAAAATGTGTTTAAAAAATAAAAAAAAAGGTTCAAATTACTCCCCTTTGCCCTATTAAAAGTATAGATAATAAAAAAAATACACATATGTGGTACCACCGCCTTCAGAAAAGGACGATCTATCATAATATAAAGATTATTAACCTGAGTGGTAAGCACTGTAAACAAAACAGTTCAAGAACACCAAAATTGCATTTTTTTGGTCATTGCAATACCACAAAAAGATCAAAATGTCATATCTATCCCAAAATGGTATCAATAAAAATGTTGTCTCCCACAAAAAATTGAGACATCCTGTGCCTTCGTCGACTAAAAAATAAAACCGTTAGTGTTCTTGGAACTTTAACCCCCCCTCCCTTTTTCTTCTCAAAATTCAGTTTTTTTTTCCACCGTTAAAATAATAGAAACACTAGACATGTTTGGTATTGCCATAATCATACTGATAAGGAGAAACACATTGCAAGGTAATGTTTACCAAAAAATGTACACCGTACAAACAATTCTCAAAAAAAAATTCAGAATTATGTTTTTTTCGCAATTTCGCTGCATATGGAATTTTTCCCCGTTTTACAGTACACTATCTGGTAAAATGAATGGTGTCATTCAAGTGTACATCTCATCCCACAAAATACAAAATCTCATATATATATGTGGATAGAAAAATAAAAAAAATTATGTCTCTTGTAAGAAGATCAATAAGAAACAGAAGCGCAAAAAAGAAAATTTGGCTGCATCATGACGTGGTTAAAGCTCTTCTTTCTGTACTGAGTCGCCTATTTCAGTATATTATAGCTTGAGGTCCATTTGTTAAATAATAAAAAAAGTTGTGTCACATGGATGTTCGTTTTGAAGCAATAAACTTTGTGAGTCAGTCATATTTATAAGAAGATTGGATTCTCATGGGACTATTCTCTATGACACCACCGAACGCCACTTCATTGACTGGAAGTGAGGACTATTTGTCAATCAGCTGTCTAGTAGTTGGAGATGTAGCTAGGGATGGCAAAGGCTGTGAAGGTGCAGGGAGCTAGTATGTCAAAGCTTTTTGTCATAATGATGTTCCACATAACAATGCCAAAAAGAAGAGATAGAAAATCGGATATTATGTAGTACTTGATGCCAATGGGTGTCTAAGCATACAATATCTTTCACCTATACTACTGGGAGACAACTGAAAGCAGACAGTCTGCTTGCTGGAGAACACTTACAGTATGAATAGCTAGGGAAAGACAGTGAGTAGGCTGGTGTCTAAGCTGTGGTGTCGGTTGTCTTTAGTAGCTTTGTTTCAATAAGTATATACCTATGACAACCAAGAGGTTGTTTAGCAATGTCTGTCTAGCATCACATAGATAAGACTTAAGAGTGTTAGTCATTAAGGTAGACAGTTTGTGGAACATAACTGAGGGTATGGTCAGGATTTAAATGGCCAATTTGGGGATGTGCCAAGTTAAAGGGATCCAAGAATATATATTAGCGAACCTTTGGAAGTTTGAATTCTGTTTGGTTCATCGAAAGGGCAATGTTCGACAAACAGTTCGACAAATAGTTCACTGAATATGCAAACCCCATCAAATCAATGGGTGGCAAAATCAAGGGCCTAGAAAACCCCTTAAAAGGAGCCCAAAATCTGCCTAATACAGCCCAAACCATTTTATAGTGGAGCCCTGCTGTTTTGGCACAGACATTAACTTCCTACACTATTTCATTATATAGTAAGCTTCAGCGCTGCTGTCACACTCAGTATGCTTCCGGGCCCGCTCATGAATCTCAAGGCCCTGTGACATGGCATGACATCGTTAACAATATCGCTTAAACGTCATGGGTTTAGAGTCGTTCAAGCGACGTTGTTGTGTGTGACTCTGCGAAGTTGTAACGATAGATTGTTGGATCACAATTGTTCTCAAACCACACGATCAATGATCAGCCAACCTGCTATATCGTTGTGTGTGACACCATGATAACGATGTTGTTCACGACTTCGCCCATTCACAGCAATGAGCAGGTATCGTTCATTGGGTTGTGCGAACGATACCTGCTCACAACATCGTTGGTGAGTCATCCACGATATCTAGACGTGTGACATCTCACCAATGATGTCAAAACGATGTCGGAAACGGACACGCGCCCACGAGATCATTGCCGACATCGTTCCAACGTCGTGCTATGTAACGGTACCTTCAGACATACTCATGACTTCCCTGAGGTTGTCTCAGGTTACACAGTGGGTACCACGCTGCAGGGAATCCTGCTGTGTGACCTGAAATAGCCTCAGTGACGTCAACGCTGGAAACAGTGTATGGTTGCTTATTTGTTGCAGGTCAGAGTAATATTTTCAGAGATACCATTTTAATTTACATACAACTTTTTGATCATGTCTTATTCTACTTTTTTAACAGTCTAATGAAAAAGCATTATTTTTTGCAACTTTTTGAATTTTTTTAAGGTGTTAACTGAAGAAGTTAATTAGTGTGATAGTTTCATAGATCAGGTTGTTCTGGATAAAGCAATTTCAAATATATGTGTACTTGTTTTGTTTCTTCTTGTTTTTACATAAACATATGTATAATATTTAATATATATATAATATATTTTTAATTTTTTGTTCTTTATTTTGGGATTATTTTAAATTATTTTATGCTTTTTCTTTCAATTTTTTACTTTTATTACTTTGATCACTAGTATAATTTATTGCAATGTACAAGTGTTACAATACATTACACCTGTTAGTGTTACACTGACAGAGGCCTCTTAGACCATGCTGCTGGCTACTATAGCTAGTAAACCCGGACGATGTCATGACCACTATTGGGCCCCTGTGATGATATCAGGGCACTCCCTCTCCAAGCCTCCTATCACTATCACTTACATGCAGGCTCAGCTACTTTGCCTGCACAGTCACTATAATGTTATTGGTACATCTATTTGAGGTAAGACACTGCAAAATATGACGTACTGGTATGACAAATGTCAGGTTTTTCATGCAGCATATTTTTAATTTACAAAAAATGCAGGGTTCCAGCAAAGTAGAGTGGATTTATAGAAATCTCATGTACACTGTATTATTATTATGCATCATAAATGGACCTTCAGTTTGTGGTTGAAATATGTAACATGTCAATTTCTCTTGCTGGCACATTTAGTTTTATCTGTGGATTTTCCTCATGGAATGGCATTAGATGCGCAAAATTTGAAAATAAAAAATGCATATGCAAGTAAACCACACATTACTCGCATCAATAAAGCCAAATACCATGAAATATCAAAAACAAATCAGCTTTAGTTAGAACATGACATAGCAAAAAGAAGCAAAAACTCAAATTCAAAAAACGAAATAAAAAAGCATAAACTAACTGACAAAAATGCAATGAAAAAAAACATAAATAATCCAATTTACCCACTAGATGCAGGAATGCTAGGCTGTGTGCCCACAATGAGATTTTTGTGAGTCTTAAAGACATCCTGTCACCTCATTCCCCCCCTCTCTTATCACTCCTGTCCATGCATCTTGTGAGGTCATCTCTAACCATCCCTCACTGACCTAAAGGGGCCCTATAATGTTTTAGAAAAATTACTTTTAACTTACATATGGTCTCCGTCTGGGAGACTTGAAAGGCGGGCTCCGGCTCCATTCTCCTCTCCTCATCAGCATTCTGCACATCCCGATGGGCGTCCTCGCTTGCCTTAGTTATGAAATTCCCGACTCTCTTGTGATGTAAAACGCCGGGTCGGGACATCATATCCAGCCCGGTGCATTCTGGGCCTAATCATGTTATCGGCCCAGTGCATTGTGGGCCAGATCATGTGATCGGCCCAGCTTTAACATGCACATTGCGCATGCACTGGAGCCAGGCCAATCATGTGATCAGGCCCACAAGGCACTGGGCCAATCATGTGATCAGGCGCACAATAACATGATTAGGCCCAGAATGCACCCTGTCAGATATGACGTCCCGGCCCGGTGTTTTACATCATAAGGGAGGCGGGAATTTCAAAACTTAGGTGGAACAAGACAAGAAGCGAGGACGATCAGCTGGGCATGCAGAATGCTGACGAATATGGAAGAATGGAGCCCGGAGCCTAGATGGAGACCATATATGAGTTAAAAGCAATTTTTCTAAACCATTATAGGACTCCTTTTTATGTCAGTGAGGGATGGTTAGGGATGAGCTCACAAGGTGCAGGGACAAGTAGTGATAGGAGGGGGGGAAAATGAGGTAACAGGTTCCCTTTGAGTCTACAACATGTCAATTGCTCTTGAAAATGGGCGACTTGCATTACATGTAGAAAATCCATGGGCAAAAATTACATATGCAATTCTAAACATTTCTCGGGTGGAAAGGAACTAAATCCACAAACGACAGTATGACAAAGTCCAGAATTATAAAAAACAAAGCATCTTTATTTAAAACATGGCATAGCAAAGAAGAAATAAAAACCTCAAGTTACGAAAACAAAACAGAAAATAATTTAAAAAGCTAGCAAAAAATGTAACAAAAAAACACAAGTAACCTAATTTACCTAAAAGATGCAGATATGCTACAGAAATTTAGCAACATCAAAAAATCACCAAATACCCATTGTGGGTACATAGGCGTACACAACCGTGAAACAAGGACTATGCTTTGATCGGAAAACCAAGTCCAACTGCTAGGTATACATATCTGAGCTATGTATATATGAAGGAGTTAGCTCTGGTCAGGCCAGATCTTTCGATCTAATCACAGTATGTGTTTCATTGATGTTCAAAAGAAGCCTACAGAAAAACATTAATAAATAGTGCCCCCTTCTCAAATGAAAGGCTATTTTCAGTTACACATAAAAAAACATACCGTATATACTTGAGTACAAGCCAACCCGAGTATAAGCAGAGGCCCCTAATTTTACCCCAAAAACTGGGGAAACCTATTGATTTGAGTATAAACCTAGGGTGGGAAATGCAGCAGACTACCATTCTGGTATATTGCCCCTCATCACTGGTGTATAGCTTCCCCTATCCCTGGTATATGGCAATCATGACTGTATATAGCCCCATCACAGTATATGTCCCCATCACTGGTACATAGCTCCCATCACTGGTATATAGCCCCCAATACTGGTATATAGCCCCATTACTGTATACAGCACCCTATCACTGGTTTATAGCCCCAATACTGTATATAGTACCCCATCAATGGTATATAGCCCCCATCACTGGTATATAGCCCCATTACTGTGTATAGCACCCCATCACTGACATTACACTGATTTGAGTATAAGCCAAGGGGCACTTTTCAACACAAAAATTGTACTGAAAAACTCAGCTTATACTTGAGTATATATAGTATGTGAGTACAAAAGGTATATATATGTTTTATAATGAAGCAATAATTTCTAATAATAAATGTTAGGACATATATTGATTTACTGTCAGGCTCTTTATTTTGGGGTCACAAAGAGTTAATGGTGAGGGGACAGAACTCCTCTGCTGGAAAAGAATACATTCCAAGCTTCCTGGACCCACTCACAGTCCTAATCCCCTGCAGCTGGAGCTAACCACCAACGTGAAGCTAATAGTCACTGGTCTCAAATATAGAGGGGACCAGTTCATTCTCCTTCCACAAGAAACCATCAAGACTTCGAAAGCTCTTTTTTTTTTTTTGGAAAATCTTAGTATGTCTGGCTCTTAAATGAACCAAATAAATTCTAGAAAAAGCCGTAAAATGCTTTATGTTTCAGATATAAACCACAGTCGATTAAAAAAATAAACACGAGCGTCCATCAGCTGACTTACTGCTGCCATTTTGAAATAGTGTTTATTTGGACAAAACACATGGACATCTGCACAACAGTATCTAGTACTTGATGGTGTTAAGATGGCTTTGTCTATCCACTGTCATAATAAATAAGGCAGAAGCATAGAAAAGAAATGTCTATAATATTCTTCATGGCGTAGAAAACATCTTGGAGAGACCTCTAAAGTACTGAGCGCTAATTCAGACTAAGCAAACACGTGCATATTTTGCTGTTTTTCTTTCCAGCTTGTTTTATTTCAAATTCACCAAGCTAAAAAGGTTTGATTATCAAAAAATAAATACACAAAAAGAAAAGTGTGATCCAACTGGCAGAAAGCAGGCGGCCTGAAACTGCAGTTCAACCCCGACACAGATTTATTTAATTTTCCAGTGTCGATGTAAAATGAATGTGGGAGAAATGCTCTAATTTCATTGTTTGTGGTGTTGAGAATAAAAATGACTGTATTGCTTCGAGAGCAAGTTCTCATAACAAACGAATACTAATGACTCCATTATAACATAAAGGCCTTGTTCACACAACACAGTTGTATAGTTTTGTTTTTTTAAATAACATACCGGGATTGCAGCCAAAAAGTAGAAAAGTTTAAGGTCATGTTTACATATACCGTTTATTTTACATTCTGGAAGCTATGGTCATACACCACCATGGCCAGATGTTGCCCCAGTTAATGGAAAGTCCTGTGTGCGTGCTATGGTTAGAAAAATGCATGTTCTTAATTGCTGCAGATTTGGCATGGTTGGGCCCCAATGATGTGATGAACTACGGCAATATAAACTACCTGTGATCAGAAAGTTCTTTTCATGGGTACAGCATGTAAGAAATGGACTGGTGGACACCAGGTTTATTCAGCTGCTGTAATATGGATACAGTCTATAAACAAGCCATGTTTGCTGTCTGACCTTGTAAACACAACTAGGCTTTCCTCCGTTCTAGTAAAAATGTGGCATAACTTAAAGCTTGTGGGCACCAATGTAAAATCTCTATCAGGGCTGCCAATTATTACGGCTCTTTAACCTCTTCACTTTCGGCTTTTGTGCTCATGTCTTCTTATTTTCTTCCAAAAAAGATAACTTTTTTATTTTTCCATTGTTATAGTTTTATGGGGCCAGGGTTTTTTACAGAACAGGTTAGGGTATGTGCTCAGTATCTGGAAGCGCTGAGTATTGGATGCAGTGCATCTGGATCTGCGGAAACTTGCGGGTATACACACAGAGCCAAAATTGGCTTACCACCTGCGGTACGTGCAAGGCGGCTCCTCCCTGCATTCCCCCCAGGAGATCACTCCAGACTCCACAGCATGAAATTAGCATGCTGCGAAAATGCGGGAGCACGGCAACCCGCACCGCAGCTGAAATAATGTTGCAGTTGGGTTAAGTATCCTCTATGCTGCCACTGTACAACGCAGCATTTTTGATACAGCAGCAAGACGCTGGGTCCAAAACACTGTATTTACTGATCATGAGTATGCACCCCTATAATTTTAAATGATATGCAAAAAGAGTTTTATATAAGGGAACAGCCAGCACAGTTGCAGAGGGTATGACCAATATTGCACCCATGAAGGCGAGGAGCTGCCGACAATGACTTCTATTTCTGAGGACACATATTTAGCTGAAATGCATTGCTATGCAGAGACCCACACTGCAATATTAGCTGCCAACCAATCAGCAGCTGCTAGCTGACAATGGCCAACTTAATACAGAACAGCTGCTGGCTGTGTTACATAGTTGGTATCTGCCTCTAATAGCAGCAATAAACACTAGGTGGGGTTTAACTTCTATATTGCAGCTGTTAGGGTACCTTTACACGCCGCTATTGGCGGGTGGCTACAACCGGATACATGCGAGAAATGTATCTTGCACCGGCAATTCACCCCGTGGTAGCGGCGTGTGAAGACGGTTATAGCCACCCGGCAGTAGCGGCACCTGTTTCAGAGCACTGCCCTGAAACAGGTGGCTACCCAGGCGATTGTAGCGACCTGTATCGGCGTGTAAAGAAGCAACAGAAGGGATGTCTGGACACCAGGCTATGTACCTGGTCTGTAGCTGGGGCGTGACACAGGCTCCGGGTTACCGCGCCCCATCAGCGATCATTGGAGGAAGCTCCTGCATTACGATTGGTAGTCGCTGCATAGGGAGGCATATTTAAGGAGCTGACCAGTCACACTACACAATTGCTCGAGCGTCATGTATTAATCAGCCTCCTGCGATGCCTGCCCAATCATGATGTTCTTGCTTTGTCCTATCAACGTACGGACGTCTCGTAATCCACAATTGTGGCACGCCTATGTGTTGTCCCTGCTGCACCAGGTTCGCCCATATTAGCTTGTAGCGGTGTGTAAATGAGGTAAGGTGCTCGGCAGGAGGTAACTTGAGACACCCGGCGGTGTATCTAGAGATAGATGTAACCTACTGTAGCGCACCTTGTTGCGGCATGTAAAGGTGGTGCGGGTACCGTTTGCAACCGTTTGTGCGTGCTCGTGCACGTGAAGTAGCTGGTTGTAGCCACCCACCAGTAGCGGCGTGTAAAGGTACCCTTACACTGATTGAGTTAAAGTTTGAGGTAAGACACCTCAGCAGCGGACAGCGTATATATAATATAGAGGCTGCGGGCTGTATATATTATTTGGAGGCTGGGCTGTATATACATAATAAAGAGGCTCTAAGCTGTGTATATTATTTAGAGACTGTGCAGTATATATTCTTTGGAGGCTGTGCTGTGCTGTGGTGGGCTGTACATATTATTTGAAGGCTGTGCCAGACTAGCAGCAACCTCCAAGTAATATAAACAGCCCAGAACAGCCTCCAAATAATATATATATAGATCAGCACAGCCTCCAAACAATAGATACAGCCCAGAACATCCTTTAAATAATATATATAGCACAACACAGCCTCCAAATAATATAAACAGCCCAGAACAGCATCCAGATAATATATATTTAGATCAGCACAGCCTCCAAACAATATAAACAACCCAGAATCCTTTAAATAATATATATAGCCCAACACAGTCTCCAAATTATTATATGATATGGTGGTTCTCCCCTGGTATATCTGTCCCTCCTCCTGGTATATATGTCCCCATACTGGGCGCATCCTGGTACATATAATCCACTATTTCACACCACTTACAGTAAAAAATATGAAATGAGTATACTTACCTCCTGTCCGTTACCCATGTGTCCTCCTCAGATGCTGTCCGTGCCACATCCTTGCAGCTGACAGCTACCCGTGCTCCTCATTGCCTGCAGCAGTGTGATGAGATCACAGCATGATGACCTCATCACTCTGCTTCAGTCGGCCAAGGAATAAGCACCACTGCCCCTGGTGCTATCACATGGCTAATTTTCATGCAATGTGCCTGAAAGGCTGTCTATCCCTGATGGCGAGTGAGCCCCTAGCTGTCCAGTGCCCCAGCACTTGCCCAGGAATACCGGGTGATGATGCCAGCCCTGACCACAGGGGTTAATATTGAATCCTATCCTTTTGAATATAGTTATTAATAAGCTTGTAGGGGACATCCAAAGAAGAATTTCAATATTTTCATATGATAATAGGATCTCCAAATTAATTTTGACACAATAGAGAATAATTTAACCCCTTAATGCTTTATAATGGATATTTAAGCACCATGGAGCAAATCAAGGTGTGTAGAGAGGGCTCAGGAGCTGAGCCAGCGCAATACAAAGTAATTGCTGTCTGTATTATATAGTTAACGTCTCCCTCTAATAGCAAATCACCCCCCTTTTCCCAAATTAAAAATAAAGAAATATACACATATTTGATATTCCTGTCTTCAGAAAAGTTCAGTTTATCAAAATATCAAAGTGTTTAACCCTCATGGTAAAAGTAAAAAGTTTTTAAAAAAAACTTCAAAAAGCCAACATTTTGGCATTACCGTTTTTACGTTGATGCACAGGTAATGCAATCAAAAGTGATAAAGACATCATGTACCCTAAAATGTTTTCGATAAAGATGCCAGTTCATTTGCCAATAACAAAACCCTTGCACAGCTCCACTGATTGAAAAGTAAGAAGGTATCGGTCTTAGAAAACTGTTACAGGAACCAATTTTTTTTTTTAAGATATAGTTCAGAATTTTTCTACGCCACCAAAATAGTAAAACAAAAATGAGAATTTTTGATATTATGAGAATCGTACTGAAAATCATATTGCCAGGTGATTTTTAGTGCTCAATTAATGCTGTAAAAACACCTTAATAAACCTGTATAAACATAATAAACAAAAAAAAATGGATTTTGAAAAATAGAAGGAAAAAATAAAAACACAAAAAAACAAAATTAGCTGCATTGTTAAGGGGTTAATTTTATCGAAGAATTTTGTAAATTGGAGGATTAGGCTGAGAAATTTGAGGTAGACAAATGTAAGATCATAAAATATTATTGTCTAAATGGTAAAAGTATCACTTAACCCCTTCACCACCAGTCAATTTTTTTCTTTTCTGTATTCGTTTTCTCATCCCTGTCTATCAAAAGCTATACCTTTTTATTCTTCCGTCAATATAGACTTATGAGGGCTTGTGTTTTGCGGGACGAGTTGTTGTACTTTCAGATGAAATCATTTATTTTACCATATAGTGTACAGGAAAATGGGGAAAAAACTCCAAGTGTGATGAAATTGCAAAAAAAGTGCAATTACACGTTTGTTTTTTAGGTTTTTTATTCACCATGTTCACTGTATAGTAAAACTGATGTGACGGTGTGATGCCTCCGGTTGGTACAAGTTCAAAGATACCAAACATGTATACTTTTACTGGTATCTAAGTGATGAAAAAAAAATTCTGAAGTTTGAAAGAAAAATAAAGAATTGCACTTTTTGCGCCATGTTCTGCGACCCGGTTCTCTCATTTTTTTTTTTTTAAATAGTTTTATTTTGAATGGGCAAAAGGGGAATGATTTGAACTGTTGTTTTTTTTTTTCATATTTTTAAAAACTTTATTTTTTCTTTATTTTACCTTGTCCCGTAGGGTGCCACAGTGCTGCACTGTCCGATCGCTTGTGCTATGTCCCAATAAGCTGCAGCACAAATGATCATTTCTTGTGGTTGCTGGCGCTTGTCAGGCTTCCACAGGAAGTGGACCCTGATAGCATCCGGGGTCATCGCAGGACCCCAGGCTATCCAGGTAACACACGGAGATCCCATGATCTTATCACGGGATTTGTGAACATGGCGGGGAACAGTGCATCCCCGCCGTGTTGCTTTGGATTGCGCTGTTAGTGAATGACATCACGATCCAAAGGGTTAACAGCAGTGATCGGATCACGGATCTGATCCGCACTGTTAACCTCACTCCTCAGCTGATGAGATCAGCTGAGATGTCGGGGGAATGATGTGAGCTCGCTGCAGGAGCTCACATCAAAGGGAGGAACACGACCTATGACAAATCTATACGTAATAGGTCGTGAAGGGGTTGAACAGACTTGGGCGTATAGGTCGATGGCAAACTCAACTTTAGTGACCAGTGCCAGGCAGCTGCTGCCAAGTCAAATAAAAAATGCATTACAAGGAGCATAGATGCTCATGGCAAGAACATGATATTGCCCCTATACAAGTCACTGAAGTGACGACACTTAGAATTCTATTTTTAGGGGGGTCTAAATACGGGGTTATTCCCTGCTTTTCATGTTGAGGCACTTCATTGGTATGGGTTACCTTGTGAATGTTGCTTTCATCTAGCCTGTTCTTATACTATGGATGATTGTATCCTTACTATGTATGTTCGGATTTGCAATTTTTCCACTTTATCCTTGTTGTTTTTTCATCTACATAATTTTGTCAATATAAATCATGTTTCACATGATTTATATTTGTTACTAATAAAATATTTACGGGTTTTTGACCACAATTCCTTATTTTTCTCCTTTCCTGCAGTTTGCATAGTATGTACAATTTTTGGCTCCAATGTATCAGAAGGGTAAAGGATCATCTTGTATGTCTAGAAGAAAGAATAGGTATGGATACAGACAGGGGGCTATTGTGCCAAAACAATATATGTGCCCTATGTGCAGTCCAATAGCTCATCAAAATGCATGATTTCACCTGCTTTGAAGATGGTATTTGGTCTCCTTATCTCTTCAGCCAAAACTGCATAGGTTACACTAATAGTATGTCCACCACTGGGGAAAAATATTCTACCATCATCATAGAGGCAGATTGTTTACTGTAAGAGCAGTGAGGCTGTGGACCTCTATCACATAATCTTGTAAAGTTTGATTCACTAAAAACATTCAATGAAGGCCTGGATACCTTTCTTAAAAAATATAGTATTCTAAGCTGTGATTACTAGATTCTGCGATGGGTCATTGATCTAAGGAATTAATCTGATTGGTATATGTTAGCTGTGAAGGAATTTTCTCCCTAATATTGGTCAATTAGCCTCATAGGTTTTTGCCTTTCTCTGGATCAACATTTTAGGTTATAAGTTGAACTGAATGGACATGTATCTCCTTTCAACCTTAAAACTATGAAACTATGAAACCACCCAGACCCTCTTGTGAAGCGGTGGTATATGTTGCATTCAATTGGCTGACCAATAAGAATCAGCTTATAAGAAATGGTTTCTCATCAGCATTGGTCCCATTTGCTGGATATTCCGAGAGACAATCAAAAGAGCACACAGTTATGTGAAAACAGTTGATACCTTAATTCAAAAGTCAGAGTTAGTGCTAGCGCTGATCCAGACCATTTAAACACCATGATGTTATTTTCAATAGTGATCTACATTCATCACTCCACAAACAACACAATTACAAGGAGACCATGGCTGTTATGTACAGAAGCCTAAATAACCATGCCAGCAAATGGATCTAATAGGCTTAAATATACAGAAGTGTTAAAGTGTATTTTACATACAATCAAAATGTTAAATAATTAAGTCTCATAGCTGAATAAGTAAGGCTGGTTTCACATTGCGATTTTTTTCCTGTCCGTTGGGATCCTACTTTTTGTAGGACCTCCGAATGCCATTTCTGTGTCTGAGTCCGTGCTCTTCATGGATCCGGACACATAAAGCCCGAACCTGCAAAGTGCAGGCAAGCCGGGCACTTTCACTCCTTCAATGTATATATATATATACATTGCGGGAGTGAACCGAGGTTAAATAAAAAAATAAAAAGATCCTCACCTCTCCTGCGTGTGTCCTGCACTATCTATCTCCCGGGGCTTAAGGACCTGGTGTTGCGTGGCAACCCAATCATCTGATGCAGTCATATGACTGATCAGCTGATCGGGTTGTCACATGAGCGTGCAGTTTAAATCCCGTGCCTGCCAAAATTGATCGGCGGGCAGGAGATCAGTCATATGACCGCATCAGATGATCGGGTTGCCACGTAATGCCAGGTCCTTAAGCCTCTGGAGATAGACGGCACGGGACACACGCCGGAGAGGTGAGGATTTTGTTTTATTTTTAACCCTTTGCTAGTTGATTTCACTTCCGCAATGTATGTATATAAATTGCGGAAGTGAAATTAAAGGGGAACAGAACAGTTTTAGTGTACTGAGCATGCTCAGTACACTAAAATCGGGTCTGGGAAACAATCCGATGTTTTTCCGGTCCCGTGCTCCATAGGCCCCCATGTTATTTGCCACAGATCGGGTCGGATCCGATTCGGTCCGATTTGGTCCGCTGTGCCCAAAATCGCAGCAGTCTCCGATTTTGGGTACAGCAAAAAATTGGACACAATCGGATCCAACACAAATCGGATGCCATTAAGGGCAAATCTGATCCGATCCGTTGCCCATAGGGATACATGAGGGTCAAATCGCATCCGTGGCTGTCCATTTTACAACGGACAGCCACGGATCCCCAAAAATCGTAATGTGAAAGCAGCTAAATAAAGTTGAAAAAAGTAAACATTTTTTTTAGAAAAAAAAGTAAAAAACAATCCAACTCCAGAAATGCAAATTGCAACTTTTCTTTTGAAGCTCTTTATTATGGTATATAAAATATATATAAAATAATAATTAATTGGAACACCATATCTGTAAGAATAGGAACTATGGAAATAGCTTGTGATTTATAGCAAATTGCTGTTTTTTTATATTGTCACTTCAGTGAGGAAGTAGACGAACTCTAGAGCCACCCAATAAAGGTAGCAATCCTAAAAGTCATTATTGACTCTTTAACAAACCTTTTAATATGACTTAGGAATTGTGCCAGATCAGAACCCCAAACTGCAGACGCTGCGTTTCGGGGTGATTGCCCCTCGTCAGTGCAGTGTGTGGGAATTCTGATCTGGCTGTATGAGAGGCTAAAACGAGGTCTGGGGGAATAGCTATTCTCCTTTTGGAAAGCCATGAGGAGACTTACTGCTGCTCTGGGAAATATGCAAATTGTCCCTTCAGTAAGGACGTAGACAAACTCTAGAGCCACCTAATAAAGGACCAAAAAAACACTTCAAAAAGCACTAGAAAATGGTTTGAGAGAAAGCATTGGAGACTTCTAAGGTGGCCAGCAATGAGTCCAGACCTGAATCCCATAGAACACTGGAGAGATCTAAAAATGGCAGTTTGGAGAAGGCACCCTTTAAATATCAGGGACCTGGAGCAGTTTGCCAAAGAAGAATGGTCTAAAATTCCAGCAGAGCATTGTAAGAAACTCATTGATGGTTACTGGAAGCGGTTGATCGCAGTTATTTTGGCTAAAGGTCGTGCAACCAAGTATTAGACTGAGGGTCCCAATACTTTTGTCCGGCCCATTTTGGAGTTTTGTGTGAAATGATCAATGTTTTGCTTTTTGCTTCATTCTCTTTTGTATTTTTTCAATGAAGACAAATTAAATGAAGATAATAATACCAAAGAATTTGTGATTGCAATCATTTTCAGGAAGAAACTGAGTATTATCTGACAAAATTGCAGGGGTGTCAATACTTTTGGCCACAACTGTATGTCATACCATTCATGAACATGGTTGGATATACCACAGCTCGTGGGCAAGGGAGGAAGTAAAAGAGCATACAAACATTACAGCCGGGGATCGCAGCTGATTTTTGTTATGATGTAAAACATTTCATTGCCTGTTTAAAAACTTCTTTTACAGCAAAGAAAGAATCAGCTGCATTCGTCCCCTACCCAGGAGATGTGGTATATCTGACCTGTTCCTGCATGGTCGAATACATCCATTACATATAAACACGTTTATACCAATATCTCGGGACAGGGACATTTTTTTTTCAAACACATCTGATTGTGGAACTTATTATTATTTTAAGATCTATTAATTAAAATGCACAATTTTTTGTGCCACAACCCCTTTAGGTACACAATGTGGAATATCTCCTGAAAAAAAGAATCAAGCGAAACAGCTTTATTGTATGGAGCACAAGTGTTAAATACAAAACAGCAAATAATAAACAGCAATTTAAAACAAAAAATAATGGGAGGGAAAAATAGAAAAACCTAAAGCTTGTTGTGACACTGGTATTGGCACCCTATACATTAAATTACTATGGAAACACATTTTGAATTGCCTGTGGTAAATCACAAATGAGAATCACCTGTGATAAATTGTCGGTGCCCATGTGAGATGGATTAGCAAATGAATGTTGACTTCAGTGTTTTAAAAAGCCAAATGTTAGGCCTTGTTCCTTTATCACAAAGCACTCACTGATCTCAGGGAGACCAGACGAGGAAAACACTGCGGGCAGCCGGCAAAAGCACTCAAACACAGTGAAATCCTAGATGCATTGCCCCCTGGGAATTACAAATATGCAAATAGAGTCAGTGGAGCCTCGCTTAGGAGTCTTAAACACGGAACTAGCCACATATCCCTCCAGGGAAGTGTGGAGCCCACTGGGACGGGGTACTCGGTACCGGACGCAGGGTACTGCTGGGGATGTCACGGCGGTCCTGGTCCGGACCGTGTCCCGGGTTCATACAATAAATGGGGGATTTTTTACACGGATTAGTCAGTCGTGACTCCACCCACGGGTTGTGGTCAGTGAGGGGACCACCACTGTAGTGTACTTCTGTCAGGAGGGTGGATGGATGCTGCAGCAAGGTGGATGAGCCCGCCGTGGGTTGGGACAGCTCCTGACAGAGTAAAATGGTGGGTTGACAGTTCTTTATACCTGGAATCAGACACGGACACTGCATCAGGGTTCACCGGGTTTACTTTCCAACTCTTCCAAGTCACACAGTGCACGGTACATTTCAGTTCTTAACAGCTTTACTCGGTTTACTCCAATACACTTGAACCCTCTGCAGCCAGGTTGTCACTCTGAGACTCCTCACTCTTTCTATGTGTCCTTTCAGGTTCATTCTCTCTCTCTTCTTTTAGGTGGATTGTGGAGCGACAGCTCGGTCCCTTGATTTAGCTTCCCCCTAAGTGCACGGGCGCAAACCGTGTCCTCCTGGTTGCTGATGTGCCCAAAAACCCTGTAGTGGGAACATGGACCTGGTATCTGTGTTTCCCGTCAGTTTGTCTAGGGAGCTCGTGTGAATCTTCAGTCCCCCTCAGAGCTAACACTCTGGTTTCAGCCTAGCCTTAGGTGTCCCTGTCTTACAAGGGATCACCGGGCTCTTCTCTACCCGTTTTACTTCCCAGATATGTCAGGAGAGGCTGTTCTGTCAGTTACTTGTCAGCGCTACCGTCTTCCTTGGACCCGATGGTACTGGTCCGGTCTTGGCTGCTCGGCACTCGCCTACTGGCTAATTACTTCCTGTTTCTCCCTTATATACTGGTCTGTTACCATGACTATGCTTCACTCACTTATAACCAGCCCTACTATCCCTTGCCTGCCTAGAGTCCCAGGCTCCGAGTTGGGTCTATGTCAGTGGATATGTGTTATAGAGGTGTTTGCTATACAAACTGTCTACCCTCCTGCCTCAGGGGCACAACAGAAGGACATAGTCTTGGGGTGGCTCCTTGCGGAAACCACCATAACCACCATATTAAGTGGCCCTTTCAGTCAATATCCAACTCTTTACGAGTTTAAAGATATGACAAGGGAATTACCAAAGCTTGGTATCCATCCACTAACAGCTGTTTTGGGGTTTTGCCCCTCATCAGTGTGGAGTAGGATTCTGGCTAGGTGGGAGCAAATACCTGGTAGACCAACATCACAAAGCTCTCACTTATCTCAGAGAGGCCTTGTTCCTTTGTCACAATGGTGAAGACAAAGGAGCTGTCTGTGGACATCAAAACTGCTATTATTTGCAAACACAAGACTTCAAAAGGGTATAAGGCCATCCTCAAAGACCTTGTATCCCAGTTTCAATGACTGATCTTTGCCAAAGAGTAACTTGATAAGCCACAATCCTTCTGGGAAAATGCTTTGTAGACAGATGAATAAAAAATAAAATTCTTAGCAATGCAAAGCAACATTCTGTTTACAAATGGCTCAACGAAGCTTATAAGGAAAAAAACACCCTACCAACAGTTAAGCATGGTGAAGGATCCAAAATGCTGTGGAGTTATACGGGTTGCCGTATCATTGCTGCATTGTTGAGTACATCTGACTGTTTGACATCGCACCAGCGACCACGTAGCAACATTCCAGCGATCCCTACCAGGTTGTATCGTTGTCAGAATCGCTGGAACATCACCAAGTGTGACTTAGCCCCTTGACTGATGCACCCTGAGCCTGCAGGACAGCTTGAATTTTATTGGAACTTGACTGATACTGCTTACACACCACCATTGGTATTATCTTACATTTCAACCTTTCATCAATCTTTCTCTGCCATCCATGACCAGAGAGATTAGCTACAGTGCCATGAGTTGTAAACGTCTTGATTATGCTGTGTACTATGGACAAAGGAACATCAAGATTTCTGGAGATGGACTTATAACCTTGAGATTGTTGATATTTTTAAATAATTTTGGTTCTCAAGTCTTCAGACTGTTCTCCTCTTTACTTTTTGCTCTTAACGCTTAGAGTAGCACACACAGACACACTGTGCAAAGATTTTGTCAATGGCTCTCCTTTTTATTTGATTACAGGTGTAACCTCCCTATTGCCCACACCTGTTACTTGCCACAGGTGTGTTTGAATGAGCATCATATGCCGAAACAAGGTTATTTACCCACAAGTTTTGAAAGGTGCAAACAATTTTGCCCAACCCAGTTTGTGGTTCATATGTGAATTTATATCCAATTTCCCTTTTTTTCTCTCTTTTTTTGTGTCATTCCAATGCACAAAAATGAAATAAACGTGTGTAACAAAATGTGTAACTGTAATAATTTTTGTGAGATATACTTCCTTTTCTGACAAAATTTCAAGTGTACCAACACTTTTGACCATGACTGTATCTAAGGCTACCTTCACATTTGCGATCCCCTCCGCAGCATTCTGCGGAGGGGATCCGCAATGTGACCGCAGCACCGCAAGCCCCTATCTTTATAATGGGAGCGCATGGTGCTGCGTAGGACCGTGTGCACCCATTCACTGCCACATGTGATTTGTGCGCAGGCGGAAGCCTGCGCACAAATCACCCGGGCACGTCCGCACCACGAACGCGACATGTTGCATTTCTGGTGCGGACGAGACTGAATGATTTGTGCGCAGGCATCCGCCTGCGCACAGATCACATGTGGCAGTGAATGGGTGCGCACAGTCATCCAGAGCACCGTGCGCTCCCATTATAAAGATAGGGGCTTGCGGTGATGCGGTCACATTGCAGATCCCCTCCGCAGAACGCTGCAGAGGGGAACGCTAATGTGAAGGTAGCCTAAGACAACCTAAACTCAAGATAAAAGCATAATTTTCTAAATATTCAATATTTGCAGTCTAAATATTGAGAACAGCAGTTTAATATTAAATGGAATGGCTACTACTGGACAAGTCAACATAAATGTCTCCAATGTGCTGAATACAATAAAAAAGCATATCTACCTACTGGATTACTCCTCCACTCTACCTATTCATGAGACAAGCATGAGTTATTTTTTATTTTATTTAACACATTGTAGCCATTCAAAATGGGCTTTCCAGTAGTAGATCTTTAATTTTTTATTCAAAATATAGTAAGTTATCCAACTACTGGTAACCCCTATGATCCTGAGAATGGGGTTCCAGAACGCAGGAACCAGAATCTACAGAGACCCTTCTTAAACAGATAGTAGGAGTGTACACTCGACCTCTGGTGTTCCATTCATTGGCTATGGTACTGCTGGAAATTGCTTGCTGTTAAGCTCAGCTTTTAAACTTTGAGCTGGCAAGATGGGCAATGTTATTCAGAAGACATATTGTTTAATGGTTGAGCCTACTTAAAATAACATTGGAAATGCAAGCAATTCTTAACCGTAGTGATGTCTTTCAGTTCTTCTGAAGATATTTACCCAATTGTTCTGTTTTCTGTTAACATTAGGGATGGGCGAGTCTACTCGCTAGGACTCGTTACTCTGTGAGTAGTAAGGGACTCGCAGGACTCGGTACTCTGCGAGTTTCCCAGCTATTACTCGCACAGTAACGAGTTCAATGCAAATCAATGGCAATCCTAGTTTTGTCAGAGACTCTGACAAAACTAGGATTGCCATTGACTTGCATTGGACTCGTTACTGTGCAAGTAATCGCAGGCAAACTCGCACAGTAACGAGTCCGGCTGTCTGCTCTGTGCCGGGCTCGGGTCCTGCAGGCTGCCGCAGCTCCAGGGTCCTAGAGCCCGCCTGCTCTCCCTGTGTACAGACATGAATGTCTGTGCACAGAGATGATGTAGCAGAGCTGAGATTGTTCTCAGTCTGCTCATTCCCTGTGCATAGACATCTATATCTATGCACAGGGATGTAGCAGAGAGGACATCGCGTTTTGGACTACGTCGGACGGAAGAGGATTTTTTTAATTGAAGATGGAGTCCCTAATGGCTTTTTTTTTTTTATTTCTAATAAAAAATTTTCTCTGTGTTGTGTTTTTTTTAACCCTTTATTGGAGATTCTTAGTGGCCAGGTCAAACGTGGCCTAACATTAAGAATCTCGGGCTTAATACCAGCTTGTATAACAAAGTTGGTATTAACCCCTGTATTACCCAGCGTGCCACCGCCACCAGGGCCGCTGGAAGAGCGGGGTTCAGCGCCAGAGGATGGCGCTTCAATGAACGCGCCATCTTCTGGGGTGGCTGCGGGCTGCAATTTGCAGCGGGGGGTGCCCAGAAAGCTTGGGCCTCCCTGCGCTGCGAATTCCAGCCCCCAGCTCCTTAACTGTACCTGGCTAGACATAGAAATTGCGCGGAGCCCCATGCATTTTTTTTTATTATTTCATGAAATTCATGAAATAATAAAAAAAAAGGGCTCCCCTATATTCTTGTGTCCGGCCAGGTACAAATAGGCACCTTGGGGTTGGGGGCAGCCCGTCGCTGCCTGCTGGATCCGGCTGGTTCCAGAAATACGGCGAAGCCCACGTCATTTTTTTTCTGAAAAAAATGCAGCACATATTAATAGTCCAGGGGGGTCATTGGGGGTGGTTGGTTCCCTTTAACTCCCTGCTTACCGATCACTGCAGCGCCGGTAAGCAGAGAGTTAACTCTGCTGTGACCACGGCTGCAGTATGAGCGGCGCATATACCAGCCGCTGTCACAGCACAGCCTCCTGTGGTGTGATGTAGCAGAGCTGAATGAGTTCAACAAGAAGAAGAAGGAAGACAGAAGACAGAAGAGAGAAGAAAGAAGAGAGAAGACCTGGATCTTTAGAGGGATACGTGGTGGTAATAAAGATGGAGTCCCTAATGGTGTCTGTGTCTTTATTTTTAATCCATAATTTTTCTCTGTGTGGTGTATTTTTTAACCCTTTATTGGAGATTCTTAGTGGCCGGGTCAAACCTGGCCTGACATTAAGAATCTCGGGCTTAATACCAGCTTGTATAACAAAGCTGGTTTTAACCCCTTTATTACCCAGCGTGCCACCGCCACCAGGGCCGCTGGAAGAGCCTGGCAAGTCGCCAGGAAATGGCGCTTATTATTAATGCGCCATTTTCAGGGGCGGCTGCGGGCTGCTATTCTTTAGCGTGGGGGGGTTCTATAACAATGGGCCCTCACCCCGCTGAGAATACCAGCCCTCAGCTGCCTAGTTTTAACTTGGCTGGCATGGAAAATAGGGCGGAGCCCACGCATTTTTTTTTTCCAGCCTAGGGGAAATTAAGCAGCTTAGGGTGGCAGCTCGCAGTTTGCCTGCTTTCATCGGGCTAGACTTAAAAATGCTGCGAAGCCCCACGCGTTTTTTTTTTTAAATAATTATTTATTTTACACCCTACAACGCAGAATCACTGTCCAGATTGTAGAAATCAAGTCTGATTACAACAGCCAATCACAGAGGTTCCCACAGAGTGTGAGCTCCTGTGATTGGCTGTTAGATTGACAGTGCATTGAATATGTAATGAGCTTAATAGGCGGCCCCGGAAGTAACAGCGGGAGCCTATTAAACATGATTTAGCTATTGTAGCAGATAGAGCCTGAAGCTTCCGAGACACATCTGCGATTTGTAAATCGCACATTACTCGCTATTACTTGCTTCCCCATTCATTAACATTGCACTCGCTAGACTCGCAACGAGTAGCGAGTCCCGGGCTCGGACTCGCTAGAGTCAAGCGATTCCGAGTAATTTAGGACTCGCCCATCACTAGTTAACATCTTCCAAACCATCAGATTTCATCAGGGTTTAACAATTGCTGAACACTGTTACTTGCTAGACACAATAAGTGCCCTTCAATAAAAGTACTAAAAATTGGAGATCGGTGGTAAAATAAAAATGAGTTATTAAGTATTATTAAATACCCAAACATTATTGTTATTAAAGTATTCAGATAATACTTCTAAATAAGAAAGGCTAAGTGTGGCTCATCGGGTGACATGTAATTGTGTTCGCTGCCCAGAGATTTTGGCTGATGCTCATCCAGTATGGGAAGGATGCAAAATTTTAAAGGTAAGTAGTAGTGATGAGCAAATATACTTGTTACTATTCATTACTCGCACAGATAGTACGGTGTTCGCAAAACTCATTACTCAGCGAGTATCACTGGTGCTTGTGAGTGATGTGTCTATCATTATCAATCTGACACAAATTGACAGCTCCATTCAGTATACAAGGGCAATCGGCACCCTAGTGAGAGCAGATTGAATGTTAGGGTCTCTCTCGGGGTAGAGCAAGGTGTTTTATGCAGTGAAAGCTCAAAAAAGCCCACTTTCCCACCCTGTCCTGGAAATGCTCATTTTATGGCCAGATATGTGTGGGTGGGGCCTATCACTAATTGAGTAACATTGGACTCGCTATATGGATGAGTACACGAGTATTAAAAGCACTCTTTATGAGTATAGCGATTTGCTACTTACTTGTAGTGAGGTGAGCAATTCAGACTGTATCATAGAAATGGATATGGAAATAAACTGTGTACAGTCCGCTACTGCCCCCTTGTGGACAAGTGCTGAAACAAACGCAGGGAAGTGGGAAATTCCCTTTTCAGCAAAAGTGTTTACCCAGGAAGAGAGAGAGCAGGAAGTCAGTGCAGATCCAGAGCTGAGCCAGGGGAGACCTGCGTGTGGATGTCTGTTGAAAGAGGGCTACTTTGCTACACCTTGCCGGAAAAATCACCCCGCAGAAGCCCCCGTGACTGATCCTGGGCCACTGGACTTTGGTGCTGTGACTCTGGCCGCTCTGCAAAACCTTGCCCGCCGAGCACCCGGAGTGCATGTGCAGGGGCCGTGACCGACATAAGGGAGCCATTTGTACTGCCGTGATCTCCCTCCTGCTGCTCGGGGTGCCCCCGAGACTGAGAGAGACTTCTGTGCTGCTGTGATCTCCCTCCTGCTGCTTGGTGTGCCCTGAGACTGGGAGAGACTAACAAAGAAAAATTCTGTTACCTGTGGAAGGAGACCAAAGAAGAAGACTGAGGAGTTTCCCCCTTCAGCGCTGCACCGGGACCCATCATCGTGAGATCCCCAGGCCTGCTGCGTGGGAGCGACATCTTCTTCTGTGATAGACTGGTACGTGATTTTAGGGAAAGTTAGGGAAAGATACCGTCATTGTTGTGTTTTTTTCTTTTCTTGCTGCGTACCCGGAAGAAGTGAAGATCCAGAGACTCTAATATATACAAGTGCGCATATAGTTGGGTTGACTGTGATATAAACATGTTTGCCAGTAAAGAAACGTTATTATCGGTTAAACCTGAGTATGGGGATTCTGTTGAGAAAGATCATACACACACACCCGCGGCCTTGCCACCGGTCATTACATCTGGCGTAGTCGGCAGGATGTGTGATCAACAGAATCTCCTCCCGGTAGTAACTTATAACCAGACTTATACTACGGCCTGCAGGTCCATATCCGGTGCCAGCACTCCGAACAGTGACACGTAAGAATTGAAGCAGATAGTAGCAGAGTTGCAGAAACAGATACTACAGCTACAGCTCATGCTAGACCAACAGGCGGACAGGCAAGCGAGACAGCAACCCAGCCGGCCTATGGGAAGGTGCTGGACATGCGGCGACCCCCGCCATAGGGCAAACCGTTGTCCGCATCCTCCACCCGTGGTCCGATATACCAGAACCAGCAAGTCATGCCCCACAACAGCAGCCACCTTTAAACTAGACGCCCCAGCCAAAGCGGCTCGCTCGGCAGGGGAGATCAGGGAAAAGGGTGTGAAGAGACAGAGCCAGACCTATAAGCAAGTACTGGCCACTCGGGTCCAGGGGACGGTGAAGTGGTTTAATGTCCGCGATGGGTATGGCTTCATCAACAGGAATAACACAAAGGATGACGTGTTTGTACATCAGACTGCCATAAAGTGTAACAATCCTCGTAAGTGCCTCCGCAGCGTTGGTGATGGGGAGATGGTACAGTTTGATGTTGTGAAGGGAGAGAAGGGTACAGAGGCCGCCGACGTCACCGGTCCTGGGGATGTTCCCATTAAAGAAGCAGATTTGCCCCCAACCGGCGCCGCTACCGCCGGCGATCCTACTCTCCCCGGGTAGAAAACGGGACTGAGTTTATTGGAGATATTGTGAGCCCTGAACAAGGGAGCGAAGGTGAACGGGGGATGACGGTTTCCTCCAACAGAGGTCCCTACCCCGCCGGAGATCAATCCCTGTGATATCCACAGCCATCACTGCCTTGGAGCCGATGGTTGTTGACAGGGACTGTCAACCTTTAAGTGGGGGGGTATGTAGTGAGGTGAGCAATTCAGACTGTATCATAGAAATGGATATGGAAATAAACTGTGTACAGTCCGCTACTGCCCCCTTGTGGACAAGTGCTGAAACAAACGCAGGGAAGTGGGAAATTTCCTTTTCAGCAAAAGTGTTTACCCAGGAAGAGAGAGAGCAGGAAGTCAGTGCAGATCCAGAGCTGAGCCAGGAGAGACCTGCGTGTGGATGTCTGTTGAAAGAGGACTACTTTGCTACACCTTGCCGGAAAAATCACCCCGCAGAAGCCCCCGTGACTGATCCTGGGCCACTGGACTTTGGTGCTGTGACTTTGGCCGCTCTGCAAAACCTTGCCCGCCGAGCACTCGGAGTGCATGTGCAGGGGCCGTGACCGACATAAGGGAGCCATTTGTACTGCCGTGATCTCCCTCCTGCTGCTCGGTGTGCCCTGAGACTGGGAGAGACTAACAAAGAAAAATTCTGTTACCTGCGGAAGGAGACCAAAGAAGAAGGAGTTTCCCCCTTCAGCGCTGCACTGGGACCCGTCATCGTGAGATCCCCAGGCCTGCTACGTGGGAGCGACATCTTCTTCTGTGATAGACTGGTACGTGATTTTAGGGAAAGTTAGGGAAAGATACCATCATTGTTGTGTTTTTTTCTTTTCTTGCTGCGTACCCGGAAGAAGTGAAGATCCAGAGACTCTAATATATACAAGTGCGCATATAGTTCGGTTGACTGTGATATAAACATGTTTGCCAGTAAAGAAACGTTATTATCGGTTAAACCTGAGTATGGGGATTCTGTTGAGAAAGATCATATGCACACACCCGCGGCCTTGCCACCGGTCATTACACACTCATCACTAGTAAGTAGTACATATGCTTATTCACGTATAATAGTTTCATGTATAAAATACAATTTTTTTTTACAATGATAGCATGCAGCCAAATTCTTGTCTATGGGCCTTGACATGGGTTGAAACATTTTTCAATTTTAGCTTTATACATGACCAAATTTGACCATGATAGTAAATAGTTTAGCAGGAAAGAAAAATAGACAGACATGCTGTCTGTGTTGCATATGTTTGCTGTTTGTTTTTTTACTATTATATATTTCTAATGATGAAGCATATTGACTGCAGAATTTGTCAGAACAACCTCTCTTATTTTCAATCTAATAATTTTTTTACAATAAGGGAAATGTGTGAACTATGTGGGTGCTGAGTCTTCTCAGCCGGAGTCTACTATCACAGCTATAAAAGTACAATGATGAATGATCATGTGTGAAATGAATTTAGGTCTCATTACATAACCTTTCATTGTCTCTAAACCCCCTCCTGAGGGCAGGTATTCCAGGCTGCCTTGGTGACCAGTTTCAACAGTCTCCACACAAATGGTATTTGTACAAGTATGAGGGGGAGAAGAAAATATATAAATTGACCAAAAGTCAATAAATAATTTTTGTGACCTTAGCTGAGTTGTCAAACTAGCCAAAGTAGGAGAAAGAGGCTAAAATAAATACTAGATACTAGCTAAACTTTGCACTGAATAGGACACATTTGTATCAGTGGCTCAGACAGAAGAAACTATCACAGATTCTCTTTTGTTTCTATTTTTCACATCAAAATGATTGACATCTTGACCGATCGTATTATAAGTCAATATGATAAGGTCTGTCCTGCACTATCAGTGTACATTGTACAATGGATTCAGCAATGCGCCCTGATTTCTTTTTTGTTTTCAGCAGAAAACACATACCGTAGCTGTAAACAGAATTAGGTGGTTTATGTCACATTTGGCAGCGCATTCTTGAAAGTGTCTGACTTGACAGGTTCTGTATGGCCTGTTCCACACCTCTGCACCTGACCACATCACCTGCGCCAGCCTGGTCACGCTGGCGCAGGTGCAGGCGCAGAGGTGTATGGGGGCACTGTGGGGCCGCGTTTACAGTTACTGTAAACGCATACTAGAACCCCCTAAGCGCTCAGCTGCGTTCGGTGCCCCCATTATAGCCTATGGCCGAACACAGCTGAGCGCGCACTCTGCCTAGTGAGAAGGGCAAGTAAAATTGGCAGAGCACACGACGCATGCGCCTGCTCTGATGCACCTGGAAACCCCCTATTGGGGCATTTCCGGGAGCGTCAGAGCAGGCACATGTGCTGTGCGCTCTGCCAGTTTCACTTGCGCTTCTCACTGGCAGAGCGGGTGCTCAGCTGTGCTCGGTCATAGGATATAATGGGGGCACCGAGCGCAGCTGAGCGCTACTGCAGGGCATGTATGCACTCACTACGCTAGGCTGCCCCAGGCCTAAATGGCCCTGCGCTTTTCTTTTGCAGCCAGAGCAGCCTAGCGCAGTGAGCGCATAAATGTGAAACAGGCCTATGTCTTGAAAAAAGGAATTCAGATATGCAGCCAATTAAGCCTTTAAGCTTTGTGAGATAAGCGACCTCCAGTATGAAATTTTGGACTCCTTTCCAGCAATGTCCATTGCATTAGATTGAAATAATAGCTTAGTCTACCATCCAGTGGCCGGTCCTATCGAGTTATTGACAATCTCCATGTACAGAGAGAATGCTCAGAGAGGACATTGAGCACACTGAGCATGTCTCGGAATAGATTAGGGATATGCTTAGTAAACCTTTTAGATTAGATCAACCCTGAAGCGAACATCACTGATGACAGAAGGAGGCAGGGACCTCAGGATCAGCCTACCGAGTGGATGTCAGTGATGATGCTCCATTTGAGACTCCACTATAAATGCTGTCAGTTTCCTACAGATTGTCATAGGAAGCAAAAAACAAAAAAAAAAGAAACTGGAAGTGGTGTGATTTCCCAAGCCGAAGCATGTCAATTTATGCTTGCGGAAACGTGCGTGTTCTCGGAGGGAGAATACAGTAAAATTCCCCTGCATCCAGACCACTAGCGCAAAGAAACAAAGAATTTTACATTTGAAATAAGTATTAGTGATGAGCGAACACTAAAATGCTTGAGTGCACAGTACTCTAATTGAGTACAAATAAAAAAGCCAAGAAGCCAGCGCTGCCTAAGGTTAGCACGCAATACAAAAAGTGCAGTTTAAAGTACAGTTAGAAATTATGTGCACATGCACTTTTTGTATTGCGTGCTAACCTTAGGCAGCGCTGGCTTCTTGGCTTTTTTATTTGTTATAGGTTTGTGGCTGACCACCACTTTTTGTGGCTTGGTTGTGCATGCCATTCTATCTGTCTTTAATGTGATTGATCTAGGCCGCTGTACATACATACAGCGGCCATACCCTGCCCATAGGCTCTGCTTGATTGTTGCACATGTGCTTGGGCCTGTTCTACCCTCATCCATGGTTGTTGGTTGGGCAGTGTGGGGGTCAGATCTGATAATGTCCGGATGTCATGTCCGGACCTGGTCTGCCTTTATCTGCGCTGCTTTTCTGGCGCCATGGGAGTAGTTCAGAAATGCTTCAGGTACGTGTGCATTTGATATGGTTCTGCTTTTAATGCATTCAGGAGGCCGTAATGGCACAGCGAATTAAAAAATGTAGAGTAGGACTGCCCCATCTGAGAATGCCGAGATGTGGCGGGGTAGCTCAAAGAATTGATCAATTGTTTGCCAAATGTCTCAGTTTAAAGTACAGTTAGAAATTATGTGCACATGCACTTTTTGTATTGCGTGCTAACCTTAGGCAGCGCTGGCTTCTTGGCTTTTTTATTCAACATATGTACAGTATATACCTAAAGAATTGACACTCTGCAGATTATTTTCTACATAAAATCTGCAAGTCACAAATACGGTTCATTTTGACTTTACTAGCATCAGGATTCCCTTCATATTTTGAGACAAATCTGTACTCAAAAATGCATAAAAAAATACAATAAAAACACTACATGTGCACACGGCCTTAAAGTTATGTGCACAGGAGCAGTGTTTGTTCAGGTTGTCACTTAGATGTATTTCTTCATGAATCTCGCACCTCCACTCACTTGGTTTTTTTTATGTGTTTTTGGATGCACTTTTACAGCATGCGTATTGCCTCATTTTTACTGCATGCAATTTTGTCTCAATAAAGTTGGTTGAAAGACAGGAAGCATAAGAAACAGGAAGTTGACTAAAGCAAAACTATTTCCTGACCCCTACATATTATATACTTGCACCCGGTAGTGCCTTTCATGTGGCACTAAGGGGTGTTTTTAGCTTTATTTAATCCAATAATTAATTTTAAAAAATGGTATGGGGTTGTCCCTATTTTTGATAACCAGCCAAGATTAACTAGACAGCTAATATTGTCAGGTGGGGAAGGTCCATGATTATTTGGCAGTTTCTAGACTAAATATACCAGTCCACTGTGGCCCCACCAGTCTCACACACACTAAATGCACCAATTGTACAAATCCTGCTCTAATCTAAGCTTTCCTTCCTAGATAAAGGCTGGGGTCACATTTGGCAAGGCAATTGCGGTTGCCTTTTTTACCAAAAATGTGTGCTGGAAACCGCAATCCGGTAACCGTATTGCTGCCGCAGGGATAACCAAAGTGTTAAATCTTTATTAAAACACTAAATATTAATAGTAGCTGTGGGCAACATGTCTGTAGGGGGTGCCCACCCCCCCTAGAGAGAGACATGCTGCCCACTCCTGTGAGGGGTTAATGAGCCTCTTGTACTATTGCCAGCTTTTGTCGGCTATGTACAAATTTATGAATGAAGCCGCGGCTCCCCTGACAGTACAGGAAATACTGTACGTAATGTACGTATAGTATCAGCCGCTGTCCAGGGTCCTGTAACCATTAACATTTGGTCTATGGGCAGCGCACCCCAATAGACCTAATGTTAATGATTACAGGACCAAGGACAGCGGCTGATACTATATGTACATTACGTACAGTATCTCCTGTACTGTCAGGGGAGCCGCAGCTTCATTCATAAATGTGTACAAAGCCAAAAAAAGCCGGCAATAGTACAAGATGCTCATTAACCCCTCACATGCCCACAGGAGTGGGCAGCATGTCTCTAGGGGGGGTGGGCACCCCCTACAGACATTTTGCCCACAGCTACTATTAATAATTAATGTTTTAACACACATTTAACACTTTGCTGATCCCTGCGGCAGCAGGGATGAACAAAGTAGACGGTAACTGCATTGCTCAGGATTACACATCTGGAGCAATCCGGTTACCGCATTGCGGTTAACAGAATCGCTCCAGAAACTGCAGCCTGCATGATTTTTAGCGCAGGTTGCAGATCCGGAGCCGGTAACCGGATTGCATGTAGAGCAATCCGGTTACCTTAATGGGCACCTATGGGGAACGTTTCCTGATCCGGTTTTGAGCTTTTTGACAGCTCAAAACCGGATCAGGATTTAACAATTATGCCGCAAATGTAACCCTACCCAAACTCTCCCTGAATTGCTTTAAGAGGAGAGTGTGCTGACCCAATGATGTAATGCAGGAGGCGAATCACAATACTGCCAGAAGCCAACATGGCTACGGCATTAATGTGTAGGCAGGCAATCCCCACATTTTTATTGACTGTCTGAAAGCTGCTAAACATGTGGGGTGAAAACTCGAGCATGTTGCTTAAGCACTTAAAATACTCAATTGAGTAACAAGTGTGCCCAAGCACCCTGAGGCTCAATCGAGTATCGAGCAGCGGCACACATGCTTGCTTATCACTAAAAAGTATCAAATATTAAATTATTCACTTTTTAAAGACAGATAATTAAAGATACAATTTTAGGTAGCAAAATCTTTAAAATTTCAAGAGAGGTTTTTGCATGCAAACGAGAGAATTAAGCTAAGGTGCCAGTGAACAAATTATCAGAAATCCTCAGTATAGTCCCAAAAAAAATCACTGCATGCTCTACAGTCATGGCCAAAAGTTTTGAGAATGACACCAAAATTATATTTTCACATGATCTGCTGCCCTCTGGTCTTTATTTGTGTTTGTCTGATGTTTATATCACATACAGAAATATAATTGCAATCATATTATGAGTACCAAAAGGTTATATTGACAGTTAGAATGAGCTAATGCAGCAAGTCAATATTTGCATTGTTGACCCTTCTTCTTCAGGACCTCTGCAATTCTCCCTGGCATGCTCTCAATCAACTTCTGGACCAAATCCTGACTGATAGCAGTCCATTCTTGCATAATCAATGCTTGCATTTTGGCAGAATTTGATCGTTTTTGTTTGTCCACCCGTCTCTTGATGATTGACCACAAGTTCTCAATGGGATTAAGATCTGGGGAGTTTCCAGGCCATGGACCCAAAATCTCTATGTTTTGTTCCCTGAGCCATTTAGTTATCACCTTTGCTTTATGGCAATGTGCTCCATCATGCTGGAAAAGGCATTGTTGGGCGCGAAAACTGCTCTTGGACAGTTGGGAGAAGTTGCTCTTGGAGGACATTCTGGTACCATTCTTTATTCATGGCTGTGTTTTTAGGCAAGACTGTGAGTGAGCTGATTCCCTTGGCTGAGAAGCAACCCCACACATGAATGGTTTCAGGATGCTTTGCAGTTGGCATGAGACAAGACTGGTGGTAGCGCTCACCTCATCTTCTCCGAATAAGCTGCTTTCAAGATGTCCCAAACAATCGAAAAGGGGATTCATCAGAGAAACTGACTTTACCCCAGTCCTCAGCAGTCCACTCCCTGTACCTTTTGCAGAATATCAGTCGGTCCCTGATGTTTTTTCTGGAGAGAAGTGGCTTCTTTGCTGCCCTCCTTGAAACCAGGCCTTGCTCAAAGAGTCTCTGCCTCACAGTGCGTGCAGAAGCACTCACACCAGCCTGCTGCCATTCCTGAGCAAGCTCGGCACTGCTGGTAGTCCGATTCCGCAGCTGAAACAGTTTTAAGATACGGTCCTGGCGCTTGCTAGTCTTTCTTGGGCGCCCTGGAGCCTTTTTGACAACAATGGAAGCTCTCTCCTTGAAGTTCTTGATAATGTGATAGATTGTTGACTGGGGTGCAATCTTTCTAGCTGCGATACTCTTCCCTGTTAGGCCATTTTTGTGCAGTGCAATGATGGCTGCTCGTGTTTCTTTAGAGATAACCATGGTTAACTGAAGAGAAACAATGATACCAGGCACCAGCCTCCTTTTAAAGTGTCCAGTGGTGTCATTCTTACTTAATCATGACTGATTGATCGCCAGCCCTGTCCTCATCAACACCCACACCTGTGTTAATGGAACAATCACTAAAGCGATGTTAGCTGCTCCTTTTAAGGCAGGACTGCAATGATGTTGAAATGTGTTTTGGGGTTTAAAGTTCATTTTCTAGGCAAATATTGACTTTGCAAGTAATTGCTGTTAAGCTGATCACTCTTTATGACATTCTGGAGTATATGCAAATTGCCATTAGAAAAACTGAAGCAGTAGACTTTGTAAAAATTAATATTTGTATCTCTCTCAAAACTTTTGGCCATGACTGTAATGTAATGTTGCTAGTATATGTGCTGTTGAAGCTTCAGCAGCACATATCATAGCAAGTTTTATTATAATGTGCAGTGATTTCTTCGGGCCTGTCTTTAAAATTTCAAACTTATTCATAAATTGGAAAATATTGACGGCATTAAAGGGGAATTTCGGGGAGATAAAATGTGTTTGTACTGTCCCTGCCCTCCTACATGATGAAGCAGAGCTGGGTGCTACAGTTCTTGGATCTATACTGTACATTGCTTATAAATCAATAAAATCATATCTGCTCCTCAGCTCTCACCCCTCCCTGTGGGGCAGAGAAATTCAGTCATGCATAGTGCTAAAGTTTCAGGAGACAGGAAGCTACCAAGTTGATATGGGGGAGAGGAGGCTATGGCAGTGTTGAATCAATCAATGCAATGCTTTGTCTCTGTTCCTAGCCTTCTACATGACAGCACACATTATGCACCATCATATCAGTGTACAGCAGAGGATGACAGTGTATTTATATCTGCTTGGTGACATGATTGTTATTTGAAGGGAGAAAATCCTTGTTCTTACATTACATAGAATGATATATAAGGGGCAGGATTGTAGTGTGACCATGGAAGGCAGCCATGCCCCCTTCCACACCCCCTGTTCATACAAGTGTAGAAGGGGAAGGATCCTGGAGCCACCAGGGTCCACACCCCAACACACCTCATGTCATTGCTGCAGCATGAGACTGAATTTCTCTGTCCCCAAAGGGAGGGGTGAGTGTTGAGGAGCACATATGATTTTATTGCTTTGTAAGCAATCCAAAGATTCTAAAACTGTAGTGTACAGCTATGCTTCATCATGTAGGAGAGCAAGGACAGTACAAAAATATTTTATCTCCCTGTAGTTCCCATTTAACATTGACAGTGGTCTGATAAACTTTTGATTTTTGTTTGATAATCATCAGAACCTACTCTATTCCAATTAAGGGTAATAATGAGGAATTTAAGGGTACCAGTTATTTGAGTAGAGGGTCTTGTTTAGTATTAAAATACATAGAATGCATTTTTGCTCACAGAAATCGAGCCTTCTGCATCAAATTTCATTGCAAATACTTTAATAACATACGTTGATTAGCAGGTAGTAAAAAAGAGAAGTGGCACTCACCAATTGGATGAAACCCTGTTTATTCGATCTGTCCTGCAAACATCATGCGGGATGATCAGTGCGGGTAGAGGGAGTGAGGAGTCGGCGGAAAACGGCTAGACATTTTGCAGGGTGACCGCTTCAACTGGTCATATTCAGGTGAATAGGACCCGTTGAAGCGGTAACCCAGTGTAACGGCGTGCCATCGCCCGCAGACTCCTCACTCCCTCTCCCCGCACTGATCATCCCGCATTGATCATCCCACATCCATTTGGTGAGTGTCACCTCTCTTTTTTACTACCTGCTAAGCAACATGATTTTTCCTCATATTGGCGTGCAACACCATTCCCAGGTGTACCTAGGTTCACAGAGGCAGCACCCGAGCGGTCTGAGATGTTCCATTCTTGTCCCTCGGTGCCCAGTTATTGACTTTATTAGAACTGGACATTTTAATAAAATAAATGTTATTCTTAAATAAGTGGAATCCTGAAATTCCTCGCACTTAGTATCACTGTGAGTGAGTTGTCCGCTGTATTAATTATTAGCATCTGCAAACTGCTATTTAAATTGTTCAATCCTGTTTGTCGAAAAATGGTGGCTTTTTAAAGTTCTCCATTTACATATTGTTTATTGAATTGTCGACAGTGGCATTCTGCCCAACTGCTGCACAACATTTCAAGGTGTGAGGACAACCTCACTACTTGGTATTTTACTAACAATTTACCTTTCTATTTGTACTTTCATACTGCACATAAATTGCACTATTTCTTTCTCTCATATTACTGCTGTGCTCTATATCATGCATGTGAAGACACAGTATCTGACCACTTTTGTAGGGGTTAACCATTTTTAATTAGGCCAGATGTATTGTTCCTTTACTGGAATATAATAACACAGCACGGTTCAAAGTAGAGTGAGGTGTCAAACAAGGCTGCATCCTGCCACCATTTCTCTTCAATTTATACACAGGAGCTATTTTCAGGAAGGCTGGACTTGCCGAAAAAGAAGAAGGAATCAAAATTTGTGGAAGAATCATCAACAATCTAAAATATACAGATGATACAACACTGATAGCAACAAGCGTAGATGGATTGAAGAACGTAATACGGAGTGTCAAGATGGAAAGCTCGAACATGTGACTGCTACTCAGCACAAAGAAGACAAAGATTTTGAATACTGTCAAGTACAACCAGGCTACATTTGAGATGGACGGTGACGAACTAGAAGTGGTAAAGGCCTTCAACTGACTCGGATCATGATCACACAAGATGCAGCAATGACACCGGAAGTCAATAGGAGAATAGCTATGAGCAAATCAACAATGAAATCACTGGACAAGGTCTTCAAATCAAGAAATATTTTACTGGCGACAAAGACACAGCTTGTACATAGTCTCGTCTTTTATGTAGTAACATGGAAGTGAAATATGGATGATAAAAAACAAGAAAGAAGAATCAACGCCTTTGAAATGTGGTGCTGGAGAAGGATGTTATCAATACAATGGATGACAAGAAGAACAAACAAATCCATTCTGGAACAAAGCAAGCCAGACAGGTCACTTGAAGTAAAGCTCCCGTCACACATAACGAGATCGTTAGAGAGATCGTTGTAAAATCACAGGTTTTGTGATGTAACAGCGATCTCGCTAACGATCTCGTTATGTGTGACACTTAGCAGCGATCAGGCTGTGAGATCGCAGATTGTTAGAAAGTGCTCTGGTTCATTTTTTGATGGTTGCGCTCCCGCTGGTCAGCACGCATCGCTGCATGTGACAGCGAAAGACCAATGATCAGGGACCTCACAGGCTGGTAACCATGGTAAACACCGGGTATCTAGGCAGCGCGAGCCTAGATAAAGTCACAGTTAGCATACACTGTGTGCAGAATTATTAGGCAAGTTGTATTTTAGAGGATTATTTTTATTATTGATCAATAACTATGCTCTCAATCAACCCAAAAGACTCATAAATATCAAAGCTTAATATTTTTGGGAGTTGGAGTGGTTTTTTTTTTAGATTTGGCTATCTTATAAAAACTAAATATATTCCCATCTCACTTGTTTATTTTCATCAGGTAAACCAATATAACTGCACAAAATTTAGAAAAAACATTTCTGACATACAAAAACACAACACAAAAAAATTAGTGACCAATATAGCCACCTTTCTTTATGATGACACTCAACAGCCTTCCATCCATAGACTCTGTCAGTTGCTTGATATGTTTACGACCAACATTGTGTGCAGCAGCCACCACAGCCTCCCAGACACTGTTCCGAGAGGTGTACCGTTTCCCCTCCCTGTAGATCTCACATTCTAGGAGGGACCACAGGTTCTCTATGGGGTCCAGATCAGGTGAACAAGGGGGCTATGACATTATTTTTTCTTCTTTTTGACCTTTACTGGCCAGCCACGCTGTGGAGTAGTTGGATGCATGTGATGGAGCATTGTCCTGCATGAAAATCATGTTTTTATTGAACGATACCGACTTCTTCCTGTACCATTGCTTGAAGATGTTGCCTTCCAGAAACTGGCAGTAGGTCCGAGAGTTGAGCTTCACTTCATCCTCAACCCGAAAAGGTCCCACAAGTTCATCTTTAATAATACCAGCCCATACCAGTACCCCACCTCCACCTTGCCGGTGTCGGAGTGGAGCTCTCTGTCCTTTACTGATCCAGCCTCTGGCCCATCCATCTGGCCCATCAAGAGTCACTCTCATTTCATCAGTCCATAAAAGCTTTGAAAAATCAGTCTTAAGATATTTCTTGGCCCAGTCTTGACGTTTTACCTTATGTTTCTTGTTCAAAGGTGGTCGTTTTTCAGCCTTTCTCACTTTGGCCATGTCCCTGAGTATAGCACACCTTGTGCTTTTTGATACTACAGTAATCTTGCAGCTCTGAAATATTGCAAAACTGGTGGCAAATGGCATCTTGGCAGCTTCATGCTTGATTTTCCTCAATTCATGGGCAGTTATTTTGCACCTTTTTTGCCCAACACGCTTCTTGCGACCCTGTTGGCTATTTGCCATGATTGTTCGGTGATCACACTTTAAAAGTTTGGCAATTTCAAGACTGCTGCGTCCCTCTGCAAGACATCTCACAATGTTGGACTTTTCAGAGCCCATCAAATCTCTCTTCTGACTCATTTTGCCTAAGGAAAGGCATTTGCCTAATAATTAAGCACACCTTATATAGGGTGTTGATGTCATTACACCACACCCCTCCTCATTACAGAGATGCACATCACCTGATTTACTTAATTGGTAGTTGACTCGCAAGCCTATACAGCTTGGAGTAGGACAACATTTATAAAAAGTATCAAGTGATCAAAAAACTAATTTGCCTAATAATTCTGCACACAGTGTAATAAGTACTTATAAATATTTGGCAAAGGATAGTTGTCACATATGATGTATACCTTTGTCATCAGGTCTGAACTCGAACTATTTACACAAAATCACATTTTCATTCCATCATCCATTTTGTTTGAGATATATTTTGTTTTTCTATCATTTATCTTTTAACTAATAAATTCACAGCAAAATATTCAGAAGATGACGAGGATGTTAAGATGATGAGGAAGTGATTTTCAGCAATGTATTCCTCATTTTATGTTCTGCATTTTTGCACAACAGTGTGAATATTAACAGACACACTATGTAGAAGAGATACAGAACAATCATGTGGGCCACATGGATATAGGTGCATGTGTACACATTAGGTGCATATACATTAATATATATATATATAATATATACAGTATATTAACTGATAAATGAGAATGGATAAAAGTGTCGTAACTGAATTTAAACTGCAATGAGAACAGTTTATACCCGTCCCTTATTGAAGTCCTCTTCCCTGTTTGTACCTCTTTCCCAACTGAGATCCAAGTTAGATTTTGTCATGCAAGTTGAAAACCACTGGAGGGAATAGGATCGCCATAACAACTGATGGAATGATCTTATGGAATGTGTCTAGTGGCACTAGAATAACCTGAATATGCGCTCCAGATGTGTCCGCTGTCACGGAATATGTAAACATGTCTGATGGACAATGTATGACTGGATGGCCTCATGTGTGACTCCTGAGAATTGGGATAGTGAAGACGAGAAGGACTGGGGGGAGTAGGGACGGGAGGGTGGATGAGGGTCTAGAAGAAAGTTAAAATAAGAGGATGAGAAGAAGTCAGGAATGTCACGGGCTGTGCATGAGTCACCCTGTGGACCTGTGCAGCCTGGCAGACTGAAGACTGAGCCAGAGGTGATAACTGGGCTTGATTGTTCCTTGTGTGTCCCTCCTACATGTGGCCTCTCAGGGACTTCTACAAGCCTCTGTGAACTTTCATCTGCCACAGTCCTGAGAGCTCCAGGGAGCAGACAGAAATACAGTATGAACTTTTATAGCTAGGCAAAAAAAAATAGGAATGAGATGTGACAAAGTGCTGCTGATTGCACACATGTACCATACAGTATTCGAACAACATTACACTTAAGGGTGCTTTCACATAACGATTTTTTCATTTCCGATGCTGTCCGATCAAAATCGGACAGCATCGGACCGATTTTCGGACCCCATGCAGCCCTATGGGCATCGGACCGAATCGGATGTGCACTAAATGCCATCCGATTTGGTCCGATCCGAATCTGTCCGATTTTTTTATCGGCGCAAAAATCGGAGCTTGCTCCGATTTTTGCACCGAAAATAAAATCTGACAGATTCGGATCGGACCAGATCGGATGGCATTTAGTGCACATCCGATCCGACCCGATCAATTTAGCATGGGGCCCTATGGAGCAGTGTCCGAGGAAACATCTGATGTCTCCTCGGACCGATTTTAGTGTACTGAGCATGCTCAGTACACTAAAATAGCTCCTAAAAGTAAATTAAGGGGTTAATAAAAAAAAAAAAAACTATGCTCACCTGTCCACGAGGCCCACGTCGTCTCCCGGCATCTCCGGTGTCTCCAGGTATCTTGCCGTCTGTGCTGAAAGACCTGCCGTGATGTCACAATCACATGACTGCCAGGAACCAATAGCAGGCAGTCATGTGATTGTGACATCACGAGAGGTCCTGGCAGCACAGAACAGCAAGATACCTGGAGACGCGCGGGAGTCGTGTACAGGTGAGAAAGTAGAGGAGGAGAGGAGGGGGACACATGGGGGGATCGGAGCACACATGGGGGCACCCGGAGGACACATAGGAGGACCGGGGGCCAAGAGGGGAGACAGGGGATGAGAGGACCGGGGGCCAAGAGGGCAGACACAGGGGATGAGAGGACCGGGGGCCAAGAGGGCAGACACAGGGGATGAGAGGACCGGGGGCCAAGAGGGTAGACACAGGGGATGAGAGGACCGGGGGCCAAGAGGGCAGACACAGGGGATGAGAGGACCGGGGGCCAAGAGGGCAGACACAGGGGATGAGAGGACCGGGGGCCAAGAGGGAAGGACCGGGGGCCAAGAGGGGAGACACAGGACCGGGGGCCAAGAGGGGAGACACAGGGGATAAAGGAGAGGACCGTGGGAGAGACTGTGACAGCTCTCAGGGAGCGATCTGACAGGAGGGCGGGCATCCTATTTTCTGTCGGAATCGGATGCCTATTTGGCATCTGATTCCAGGCATCAGAGGAATCCGATGCTGTCCGATTTATATCGGACAGCATCGGATTTTACAAAATCGTTATGTGAAAGTAGCCTAAGGCTGCTTTCACATAACGATTTTTTCATTTCCGATGCTGTCCGATCAAAATCGGACAGCATCGGACCGATTTTCGGACCCCATGCAGCCCTATGGGCATCGGACCGAATCGGATGTGCACTAAATGCCATCCGATTTGGTCCGATCCGAATCTGTCCGATTTTTTTATCGGCGCAAAAATCGGAGCTTGCTCCGATTTTTGCACCGAAAATAAAATCTGACAGATTCGGATCGGACCAGATCGGATGGCATTTAGTGCACATCCGATCTGACCCGATCAATTTAGCATGGGGCCCTATGGAGCAGTGTCCGAGGAAACATCTGATGTCTCCTCGGACCGATTTTAGTGTACTGAGCATGCTCAGTACACTAAAATAGCTCCTAAAAGTAAATTAAGGGGTTAATAAAAAAAAAAAACCTATGCTCACCTGTCCACGAGGCCCACGTCGTCTCCCGGCATCTCCGGTGTCTCCAGGTATCTTGCCGTCTGTGCTGAAAGACCTGCCGTGATGTCACAATCACATGACTGCCAGGAACCAATAGCAGGCAGTCATGTGATTGTGACATCACGAGAGGTCCTGGCAGCACAGAACAGCAAGATACCTGGAGACGCGCGGGAGTCGTGTACAGGTGAGAAAGTAGAGGAGGAGAGGAGGGGGACACATGGGGGGATCGGAGCACACATGGGGGCACCCGGAGGACACATAGGAGGACCGGGGGCCAAGAGGGGAGACAGGGGATGAGAGGACCGGGGGCCAAGAGGGCAGACACAGGGGATGAGAGGACCGGGGGCCAAGAGGGCAGACACAGGGGATGAGAGGACCGGGGGCCAAGAGGGCAGACACAGGGGATGAGAGGACCGGGGGCCAAGAGGGTAGACACAGGGGATGAGAGGACCGGGGGCCAAGAGGGCAGACACAGGGGATGAGAGGACCGGGGGCCAAGAGGGAAGGACCGGGGGCCAAGAGGGGAGACACAGGACCGGGGGCCAAGAGGGGAGACACAGGGGATAAAGGAGAGGACCGTGGGAGAGACTGTGACAGCTCTCAGGGAGCGATCTGACAGGAGGGCGGGCATCCTATTTTCTGTCGGAATCGGATGCCTATTTGGCACCCGATTCCAGGCATCAGAGGAATCCGATGCTGCCCGATTTATATCGGACAGCATCGGATTTTACAAAATCGTTATGTGAAAGTAGCCTAACCTGATGGGTTTGCTTAGAAAAGTGGGCGCTTTTTTTAGCAAGCAACACTAGTGTTGGCGGTTTGTCCTGAAAACATGAGGAAAAGAAAATGCAGTTAATAGGACAATAAAGTTTTGAGAAGAGTTCAATAATGTTTCCCACAAGAGGCTTTAGCAGAAGGATGTTGTAGAAGGCAGAATGTTCATAGCCATAAACTGAATAATTGTATACTAGAGACATTTATGTATTTTAGGTACTAGGAAAACGCTGCAGAGAGTAGTGATATTTGATGTGAGAAATCACAGCAATTTTCTGCTATATTTTATAACAGCAGACAAATAACAAATGTGTTAAAGGGGTTGTCCGGTATAAATCCACAAATCTGCAGTCACTCCATGTGACTGCACCCTTGTGAATCCTCACATTGTACACACTGTGGTGCTGTGAGAACTCTCTGGTGTCATAGTTTGGAATGGTGGTCTCGTGGCTGGCCAGTATTTGAATATTGCCAGAATCCGACTGTATAGTCCATGGGCTCACAGAATGCAAGCTCAGTTTCCATTGCTAATGGCTCGAATACAGAGAATCTTCAGCAGCACTCAGTTAGTGAAATGTGAGTATTCACAAGTCTGCAGTCAATATAGAGTGACTGCACACTTGTGTACCTGCCGTATATGTAGTACCCTTTGGGTCTATAATCAGCACGACCTTTCCAGTATATTTTTATACCTGTGTTTGATTATGACTATGCTACAACATTTAATACCACCGTTCTGTCAAGGCTAAGGGTCACACTTGGCAATACGTTTTTTAGGTGCTTTTTGGCAGCCTGCGTTTTGCATGCGATTTTGCTGATAGGTGAGAGGGACCCCTTTTAAAACGCATGCAAAAACGCATGTAAAAACGCATGCACCATTTAGTGCCATATAAAAACGCATGCGTTTCCATAGGGCCCCATGTTTCAAAAACGCATGCGTTTTTGAAAAAGCACCAAAAAATGCTGCTTGCAGTATTTTTGGTGCTGAGCCAAAAACGCATCCCAAAAACACACGGTACATTCAGACATGCATTTGTGCTATTGGGGCATGCATTTTTTGCATGGGGGCCTATGGATGCCTTTTTGCATGCGTTTTCAGAAAACGCAAGTCTCAAAAACACATGTAAAATCTGCAAGTGTGACCCTAGCCTAAGGCTGGGGTTACACATAAGCCCTCAGTCAGTTTTTGGCTTCAGTTTTGTGATTTTTTTTTTCTAAGTCCAAAAACTGACAGAAAAACGCATTGGGTGTAATAAACACCCTGTGCGTTTTTCTCTGGAGCTCAAAACATTGCCCTGTCCGTTTTTGAGCCAAAAACGCAGTAAACAGCGTTTTTGGCATCAGTTAAAAAACGCATGCGTTTTTATGCGTTTTTTTTAACATGGGGCCCTATGGGAAACGCATGCGCGAACGCATGCCATATTTGGCACTTGCGTTTGCGCATGCGTTCGCGCATGCGTTTTTTTAATGAAAAGTCCAAAAACGTTCAGGAGTGCAGGAGGCTCAAAAAGCACCCCAAAAAAAACGGACTGGTGATGAAAATGACTTCCAAAAACGGATTTCTATGTGTAACCCCAGCCTAAGTAAATCTTTTCAGAAGGGCACTGTAGCAATAGTCATTGATAAGCATTTGTTCATGTATACTAGTAATGAAAGTCTTGATTGGTGGACGTAAGTGGATAAGGCTGTGGTTCCACATAGAAATCCGTTTTTGGAAGTGATTTTCATCAGCAATCCGTTTTTTATAGGGTGCTTTTTGTGTCTCCTGCACTCCTGTACGTTTTTGGAATTTTCATTAAAAAAACGCATGCGCGAACGCATGCGCAAACGCAAGTGCATGCGTTTGCATGCGTTCGCGCATGCGTTTCCCATAGGGCCCCATGTTAAAAAAAACGCATGAAAACGCATGCGTTTTTTAACTGATGCCAAAAACGCTGTTTACTGCGTTTTTGGCTCAAAAACGGACAGGGCAATGTTTTGAGCTCCAGAGAAAAACGGACAGGGTGTTTATTACATCCAATCCGTTTTTCTGTCAGTTTTTGGACTTAGAAAAAAAAAATGAGAAAACTGAAGCCAAAAACGGACTGAGGGCTTATGTGGAACCCCAGCCTAAGTGTCATATGTTTGATGAAATACATCCTTTAGTCAAATTGGTGATATAATTTGACCCATCTAGTCTAGCACACAGGGAAAGTGAGGGAGAGCCTCCGGTGTATGGGGGCACCATAGGTATATCAAGGGGATGCCAACCTCTGCTTCTCTGGTAGTGGAAAGAGGTATAGGTACTGATATCAGGGTACAGCAAAGGTGGTATTATCATTCGATTGTGTATATATTTTGTTTGTGCTGTAAGCATTCTGTGTGATCTGGTATAAATATGCAAGAGCATCTATTTAAAAAATCAAGAGATGAGGAGAAACAGATATGCTGAGCTGATGATATCTCAACAGATAGAGATGTCAGAAAACACCTGAGATAAGGGGGTAGATAATATAGTTTTACTTCTCAGCACATTTCAAAGTGTACTAACTTCTGGATCATAAAAAGCACAAGAAAGGCACTGTAACTTGTTGCCATCAGTGGAGAAGTGGTTAGAATTCCCATGCTAATTAGCATTATGACTATGCTACAACATTTAATACCCACGTTCCGTAAGGCTAGGGTCACACTTGGCATGCGTTTTTTAAGGTGCTTTTTGTCAGCCTGCGTTTTTGCATGCGTTTTTGCTGATGGGTGTGGGGGACCCTTACAAAACGCATGCAAAAACACATGTACCATTTAGTGCCATATAAAAATACATGCTAATTATCTGGTATTTCAACCACCTCTTCACCAACAATGGCACAAATCAAAGCTCCATTCCTATCGGTGGGATATGCATTTCCTATACATTTATGGTATGTATCATTAATAAATGTCATAGATGAATGATAGGTTCTATAAATAGCCTTTGAAATGGCTCCATACACATTATATTAATTTCAATTATTTTAATTTGTATGACTCTGTCCTTATATCATGGGATCCAGCATTACTAGTGATGGGCGAGTCCTAAATTACTCGGAATCGCTTGACTCTAGCGAGTCCGAGCCCGGGACTCGCTACTCGTTGCGACGTTGACAAAACTAGGATTGCCATTGACTTGCATTGGACTCGTTTACGGTGCAAGTAATCGCTGGGAAACTCGCACAGTAAGGAGTCAGGCTGTCTGCTCTGTGCTGGATGCTGCGGCTCCAGGGTCCTAGAGCCCGCCTGCTGCCTGATGTAGCAGAGCTGAGATTGTTCTCAGTCTGCTCACTCCCTGTGCATAGACATCTATATCTATGCAAAGGGATGTAGCAGAGAGGACATCGCGTTTTGGACTACGTCGGACGGAAGAGGATTTTTTTAATTAAAGATGGAGTCCCTAATGGCTTTTTTTTTTATTTCTAATAAAAATTTTTCTCTGTGTTGTGTTTTTTTTAAAACAATTTAATAGAAATTCATGGCGGTCATGTCTAATATTGGCGTGACCGCCATAAATTTCGGGCTTAGGGCCAGCTGATAATACAAAGCTGTCCCTAACCTCTTTATTACACAGCGTGCCACCTCCACCAGGGCCGCTGGAAGAGCGGGGTTCAGCGCCAGAGGATGGCGCTTCAATGAACGCGCCATCTTCTGGGGCAGCTGCGGGCTGCAATTTGCAGCGGGGGGTGTACAGAAAGCTTGGGCATCCCTGCGCTGCGGATTCCAGCCCCCAGTTGCTTAGCTGTACCTGGCTAGACATAGAAATTGCGCGGAGCCCCACGCATTTTTTTTTATTATTTCATGAAATTCATGAAATAATAAAACAAAATGCGTGAGGCTCAGGGCAATTTCTATGTCTAGCCAGGTACAGCTAAGCAGCTGGGGGCTGGAATCCGCAGCGCAGGGATGCCCAAGCTTTCTGGGCACCCCCCGCTGCAAATTGCAGCCCGCAGCCGCCCCAGAAGATGGCGTGTTCATTGAAGCACCATCCTCTGGCGCTGAACCCCGCTCTTCCAGCGGCCCTGGTGGCGGTGGCACGCTGGGTAATAAAGGGATTAATACCAGCTTTGTTATACAAGCTGGTATTAAGCCTGAGATTCTTAATGTCAGGCCACGTTTGACCCGGCCACTAAGAATCTCCAATAAAGGGTTAAAAAAACAAAACACAGAGAAAATTTTTTTATTACAAATAAAATAAAAAAAAGCCATTAGGGACTCCATCTTTAATTAAAAAATTCCTCTTCCGTCCGACGTAGTCCAAAACGCGATGTCCTCTCTGCTACATCCCCTGTGCATAGATATAGATGTCTATGCACAGGGAATGAGCAGACTGAGAACAATCGCAGCTCTGCTACATCATCTCTGTGAGCAGGCGGGCTCTAGGACCCTGGAGCTGCGGCAGCCTGCACAGAGCAGACAGCCGGACTCAGCTCGCAAAGTAACAGCAGTTACTTTGCGAGTTTCCCTGCGATTACTTGCACAGTAATGAGACCAATGCAAGTCAATGGCAATCCTAGTTTTGTCAGAGTCTCTGACAAAACTAGGATTGCCACTGATTTGCATTGGACTCGTTGCTGTGCGAGTAATCGCTGGGAAACTCGCAGAGTACCGAATCCTGCGAGTCCCTTACTACTCGCCGAGTAACGAGTCCTAGCGAGTAGATTCGCCCATCCCTAAGCATTACCCATTTCAGATGGCTGATCCTGCCACTAGAGATGTCTAGCAGCGGCTGTCTCTTAGAAAACACAGGAGCACTTCTGTGTGTGGGAGAGTCAGCGAGATAGCTACCTACCGAACAATCTGCCGAAACATTCTTTGAACGCCAGCTATCTAATGTGTAAGCCCTTTTTCAAACACATGTTCTACTCAAAGTAAATGTTCCCCAAATTTTTCCAAGAACTTTTTTGTGTTACAGTAGGTAAAATTTTCAGTGGAACAGCGAATGTACGAAAATATATTCTGCAAACTTTAGGTATCCTAGGCTATTACTTTTTGAGCAAAAATTATTAATACTTACCGTACTTACTGAAAATAACTGAAAAAAATCTAAATTGGAAGATACATGATAACTTTAATTTACTTAAAAGTTCTTTTCAAGGACAAGGAGATTATTAGGCTGGCTTCACACTATGTTTTTCAGGAAACGGGCTGTCCAGTGTGAACCGGACAGCCCCGGAAAATATTTCGGCCCCACAGTATCCCTATTGGTACCTTTACACGCCGCTACAGAAGGTTAGAAACCACCGGGTGTCGGAAACAAATGTATCTTGCACCGTCAAAACAACCAGAGGTAGCGGCGTGTAAATCAGGTTGTTGCCACCCGTCACTGTGGACACCTGTTTTTGAGCAGTGCTCTAAAACAGGTTGTTTCAACCCAATGTTAGCAACGTCTAAATGAGGAACAGGAAGGTTTTTTCGTCACCTAGTTAACTCCCTGGGACGTGACACAGCCTCCGGGAAAACGCCCCCCTTCAGCGATCATTGGTGGAAGCTCCAGCGTTACGATTGGTTGTCCATGCATAGGGCGGCATATTTAAGGAGCTGACCAGTCACACTACACAATTGCAATAGCATCATGTATTAGCCAGCCTTCCTGTGCTGGCTGGCCAATCATGATGCTATTGCATTGTCCAATCATCGTACGAGCATCTTGTAATCCACAACTCTGGCACGCAAAATGTGTAAATGATGGAAGATGCTCTAGAGAAGGTAACATGCGGCACCCGGCGGTGCCTCCAGGGATAGATTAAACCTTCTGTAGAGCACTTTGTAGCGGCGTGTAAAGGCGGTATCGAATACCGTTTGCAACCGTTGGAATGTGCTCGTGCACGTGAGACCCCCGGTTGTTTCTAACCTTCTGTAGCGGCGTGTAAAGGTACCATATGGGGCCGGATGGAGCCAGATGGCAGTCTTTTGCCATCCGATTTCTATCTGTCCAGGAGGATCCAGGAGAATGCGCTTGCTGCGATTTTTTGTCCGGGGAAAAAATCTACACAAATCGGAACCTCCTGGATCGTGCCGGGTCTCACATAAAATTGGATGCGGCTCCCGGACGCCGGTTGCTGAAGTTTAGCAGCGAGCACTGCTAAACTTCAGCACCTGGAGCTGACCCCTGCAGATATTTCAGGACCGTGGCTAGCTCCCCGTTAGCCGCGATCTTGAAATTTCAGCAGCTGCGGCTGCGATCTGCCGATTCCGGTATATTTGCCCTCCGATTCTGTTTGTCTGGGGCAGTCAGTTCTGTCCGGTGCTTCCTGCAAAGCGTGTTATTTTTTAATCATTATATTTTTTAATGTCTTTTTTAATGTCACCATTATGTTCATTATAACTATGGATGGGAGTCATGAAACAGTTTTGATATTTCATGTCATTTGAAATAACTAATATCTGGCATTGATAGCAAAAAGTTCAAAATCTGCAGTGTGAAGTGGTTACCACGATACACATCGGGTAACCAGGGGCTGCGTTTCAAGGAAGCGCCGGCACACACACACCTGCGCTTCTCTCACAAAATCTAGGTATTTAGCGCAGAACCGCTAAATACTTAGAGCGCAGGTGTGTGGACATGGCCAAGCCCTCATATGTCTATATTAATGGAAAAATAAAAAGTTATGGCCCTCGGAAGCAAGGGAGCAAAAAGCAAAAAACAAAAAATCGCCGGGTGGTGAAGGGATTAAATAGCCCATGTTCCACCAGAGAGTGCAGGTTATAGAGAAATCGCATTCCCTAACTAGCCACTGAGGAGGAAGGTTGTGATTATGCTGGAACCCTTGCTGTCTTGTAGTTCAGCTGCTGGAAGCAGTGTAGGCTGCAGTCGTGGTGCCTGGCTGTAGCTGGGAAGCTTGATGTATATCCTTTTTGTTATCCCCTGTTTGTGTTCTATTTCTTGTGTTTTATTAATGCATTGGTGGACTAGCACTCTCGCCGGCTACCTCACTTGTGAGGGTCAGGTTAGGGCTAGCAATGTACTAGGTATCCTGCTCGGTGATGGGGTGAAAGAACCTGTATAGAGATGTTAGGGAGCTTAGTATACAGGCTTACGTGAGTGAAGGAGGTGTCCCATCACCCTCTCCCTATTGTCGGAGTCCATCGTTTTTATTGTGTACCTGGTGTACCCTTGTTCGTGGTGGCATTTGTTGGGGTTTCCCTGATGTCTGGAGGAACCGCGATAGTCACAGTGTTATAACCAGTCATTAATATTTTTCAGAATTCACTATGGATCCTTGTGTAGCTTTTACACAATTTAAGCAAACTCTTTCATAGGAAGGGACAGAGCTGCAAGAGCAGGTGGTGCATCAGCTGCAGCATATCGTGGGTCTTCTGTTGACGGCTCACTCTCAGACTCAGCCAGAAACCAAGATAGCCCTCTCTGACAGGTTTCCTGGGGTGCATAATAAATTCACACTGTTTAGGGAAGCTTGCTGTCACACAGGGTGGAATAACGGTTAAGGAGATATGGAAGCAAGATGGTAAGATGGGCAAAAAGCAATCAGGAGAGCCAGACTGCCCCTTAGACTAGGAGTCCCTAATTCACCATGTTCCCAGGATTACCGCTGATGTTGAGGATGTCTGGTTCACCACACTTGCAAATTGCTCATGATCTTTTCTAGGCTAAGAGCCCCTCACCTCCATCCACAGACCGGGAAGCAAAGCAACTCCCACCAAAGAAGGAAAACACCAAGAAGGCTACAGCTGAAAGCTCACACGTCTTCTCTCCTCCAGGTTTTGCAGAGACTAAATTATCAGTGACATCTGCTGATGGAATAGGGAACTATTTAGGCTGCCTTCAGACTTGCAGATGCCTCCGCAGCGTTTTGCAGAGGCATCTGCAAGTATCTGCATGCAGACCGCGGCCCCTATGTTTATAATGGAGCGCACGGCGGTCTGCAGATGCTTGCAGACCGCCGTGCACTCTCATTGCCCGCCATTAGTGATCTGTGCGCAGGCGGATGCCTGCTTACAGATCACACACTCTCGCCCGCACCAGGGACGCAACATCTCGCATCCCTGGTGCGGATGAGAGTGTGTGATCTGTACGCAGGCATCCGCCTGCGCACAGATCACTAATGGCGGGCAATGAGAGCGCACGGCGGTCTGCAAGCATCTGCAGACCGCCATGCGCTCCATTATAAACATAGGGGCCGCGGTCTGCATGCAGATACTTGCAGATGCCTCTGCAAAACGCTGCGGAGGCATCTGCAAGTCTGAAGGCAGCCTTAAAGGCTCGGGGAGCTGACAACTATGTCAGCTGACACACCCAGCAACAGCAGCAGCTCACATATGCCTGGAGAATCGTAAACCCATAGACAGCAGCAGTTTCTGACATTAACACTGAATGTGCCAAAGGGACTTTACTTCCATTTAAACTATTGCAGAGATTTTCATATGGACTGCAAGCTATACTTCAAGCTCCGATTCGTTCATCAGGGAGTGAGGAAAAACAAGTGAAGATTGTAGTCTCCATACTTCAGGGAGATCCTTAGTCCTGGATTTTCTCTTTGCTGACCGATTCTCAGTTGGTATGGTCGGTAGACAAGTTTATGGTAAGTTTAGCACTTGTATATGTGCAGGGAGTGCGGGTAGAAGAGAAGAGCTGCTCAGAGTTCCGAAGATGGGCAACGGACAACCTTTGGAATGATCCTGTACTTGTAGGTCACTTCTGTCAGGGGTTGTCAGCTAGGCTAAGAATTTTGCTGGCTCAATATGCTAATCCGGAGGCTGCCATGGCCATTGCTGTTATGATGGCTAGATGTCTCAGGGACAGTTCTACGAAGACCCTGTCTCCTGTTGTTCTCACAGTGTGTCAAACATATGCAGTTAGGGGGTTACTCCCCTCATACTAGGTCACCTGTGGGATGGGGACATGTTTATACTGTAACCTTAAAGGTACCTTTACATGCGGCAACTTTTCCTGGAATTTCACTGGCAACTTACTGGTTGCAGTGAAATCATGGAGACATTGTTTCATTTGTACACAGCAACAAGATAGAACAATGTGTCCATGATTTCACTGCAGCCAGTAAGTTGCCAGTGAAATTCCTAGAAAAGTTGCCGCGTGTAAAGGTGCCCTTAAGGGCATCTTATTGAGGTTTGTCCATCTATACGCAAACATACAATAAAAAAGCTACCTCTCCCAGGTCATATGGAGGATGGCGATCTGTGGTGTACATTTCCACTGTTTTTTTCATCTTTTCCAGCTAATGGGCTTCCAGAACAAACTGGGAATATCCTATGCTTCAGGTTAATACTAAGCCTCGGTCTTCCCTCATTAGAGGTGGTTGGGAGAGGGGAGTTGTCTATACTGAGTCCCATGTTCTTGAATATGATATTGAGAAGTTGTTTTTTCTAGTTACGCCCAAGCATGATATACCATCTGAAACCCCTCAGGTCATGTGGAGAAAAGTGACCTGGAATTGTACATTTTCTCTGTATTTCTCTCCTTTCTGGGCAAAGTTGACAAGTTTTAGCTGGAGAGAAGTGGCAAAAATTCACCCTCACTACAGGTTTATTCTAGACTTACGTGTCCCCTCAGGAGAGATGGTAGAGGAGGGTCATTCTCGCTGAGTATGCTGTTTCTAAGGGCAAGAGTTGCGAGCCCTGTGGTCATGCGCTGTTTGTCGTTCCTTTAAGGAGATTGCCTTTTTGTAATAGACACATGCATGATAGCAAACGTTCAGGTCTGGACCTTCGTGTAAATGATTACATATGGGTAGGGATGGGCAAATCTACTCGCTAGGACTCGTTACTCGGCGAGTAGTAAGGGACTCGCAGGACTCGGTACTCTGCGGGTTTCCCAGCGATTACTTGCACAGTAACGAGTCCAATGCAAGTCAATGGCAATCCTAGTTTTGTCAGAGTTTACTTTTTCTCACTCGCTAGACTCGCTATATCACATCGCTATGTAGCTTGAATCTCCCCAAATCGTTTAAACAATCGCACCGCTTCACGGATACCCGCTGTCAGCAGCGAGTCTGAGCAAGTCTGAGCGAGTCTACGAATCCGAGTCCTGTACACTGTATTCGGGACTTGCGAATACAGAATCTGTCATGTTCCGACAAAGCTTCCGAGACAGCCTAGCGTGTTAGTTCAGAAAACTTGTGAAGATGGACAAGCATGTTAGCCAATCATATTCAGTAATGCCACAGCCATGTTGGTTGTGGCAGGACTATGATTGGCTTCTGTCCATCGTGATGCCTATGTCATGTATGAGAGGCGAGGCTGTATATAAGCCTTGCCACCGCCATTTCCTCCACATTCCTGTGACAATCTGAGCTAGTGCAGGGTGAGGTAGATGCTTGAGCAGATCATAGGGAGTGTCAGTCAGTGTAGGGAAACTTCAAGATTCCTTATATTTAACCCAAACAGCTCTTCTGAGAGCTACCAGGAGGACAGAGAAGTAGTGTGTAGAGGACTGTAGGCAGGCAGGCAGGGAGGAGCAGCCTTTATGGTGGGTTTACACGTTGCGATATCGGCGTCCAACTCCGACCAAAAGTCACGTGGTTCGTGCGTTGGACCCGATATCGTTCCTACGTTGTACGGTGTGAACATCCAATACGATGCAGGAACGATGGTAAACCGATATCGGGGATCGAATGAGTGTGCTATTCAACCGCCCGACATCAGATGCCATTTGGAGCCGGATCATTCCGTGTGACAGCCCAACTCCGATGTGTACTGCAACGTCACCCATTCACTCCCATGTTAAATGGTCGTTCCTGTGTCAGGGGGCGTACACATCGTAGGGACGTTGTATCCCGATATCGCAGCGTGTAAACCGCCGATGCGATTCAGGGAAAACCGGGCACGAAATGCGCGCTCCAGCGCCGTTCTATACGATATCAGAACGATATCGTGACGTGTAAACCCACCATTACAGTGCACACAGGACCGACCTCATAGCTTAGCTTACTCACACAGCTTTCCTAATAGCTGAAGTCAGAGGCTTAGCTGAGGTACTATTTCTTATTTTTTTGCACTTGATAGATTTTGGGTCATAATAACCCCTTCAGCTTTATTTTCTCTGTGGCAGACCAGTGCGTTGCTGCTCTCCTACCTGCAAATAGCACGTACGCCACCTGCTTGTGCGACTACTTGTGCTCACTTAATAATTTTTGCAGGGACTAGTGTGCTGGCTTCACTGCCAAGTGTAAGCACACACTTAACCTGCCAAAACGGCAATGCGAGCGCTTTCCGAGACACATCTGCGATTTGTAAATCACACATTACTCGCTATTACTCGCTTCCCCATTCATTAACATTGGACTCGCTAGAATCACAACGAGTAGCGAGTCCCGGGCTCGGACTCGCTAGAGTCAAGCGATTCCGAGTAATTTAGGACTCGCCCATCACTACATATGGGTGCCCACTAAAACCATCAAGTGGAAGTGTGCATATGGGGCTCTGGGCTCAGGGTGTATCAGTCTGTATCAAGTATTGAACATTATTAACCATTCGGCTGTTTGGTTAGTACCCCCAGTACTTAATACCCATAACGTTTTTCACATGTCGCAGCTCAGGAGATGTCATGTGTCTCCAAAGCCAATGTTTTTACCGTTGTCAATGGTTTGCAAAATTGGTAACCTTGAGGGTCAGGTAACAACGAAAGTGAATGCAAATAGGTCAGGGCATTTCTTCCATATGTGTTATTCGAACAAGTCTGATCTAAGGGGTCTAGAGACCCCTTGAAGAAAGGGGGGAACTGTCACAAATGTTCCATATCATTAGAAGATTAGTCACAGGCTTGGGTCCAGGGTCTCACTTTACTTCATGAGACTTTGGATATTCCTTTTCTTTTGAGCATCTAGGGTTAATGTCAGTTTCCTTGCTAACAGCTTCTGATTACTTTTCATGTGCTTCCGGCTGGTGACCACACCCATCACCTTTAAAAGGCCCCATGTTCCCCCAGAAAGCACCAGTTATAGAGAATCCACATTCCCTAACTAACCATGAAGGAGGAAGATTGTGCTGCTGCTGGAGCCCTTGTTGTCTTGTAGTTCAACTGTGATGTACGCTGCAGTCCTGGTTCCTGGTTGTAACTGTGAAACCTGGTGTATATCATTTGTGTTATTCCACTGTTTGTCTTCTATTCCAGGTTTTTTTTAGTGCAGAGATGGGACTAGCGCTCTCATGGGTTATCTCACTACTGAGGCTAAGGCCAGCACTAGTGAGGGACTGTGTCCCATCCCCCGCTCCCTACCATCAGGGCCCACTATTGGTATTTTGTCCCTGGTGTATCCTTCTTTGGGTTGGCACTCGTCGGGGGTTCCCTGGTGTCTGACTGAATCCCAGTAGTCACTGTGTAACAATTCTGTAATCCAGGCTTTCTGTTCATGTCGTTACAAAGTCCTAATGCATATTAATTTATTATCTATTAGGATTAAAGAATTCCCTTAGTTTGAATATTGATGAAAGTAGCATAGCAAAATAATCCATTGTTTGTGACAAACATGTGGCCTATACGCTTAGAGTGAAATCCCGGAGAAGGGTGACTGTTGTGGATCCAACATTACAGAGACTCTTATAGGTGATGTGTTCTTCACTGACCAACACAAGGTGAACACGGATTGTTAAAGGAAATGAGGATTGATATCTAATAGTTATCTGTCATTATTGTTCATGTGAACTTATGAAGTTCTTTATCTTGATTTATTACCGTAGATTACTCATTTGATACACTACAGAATACATACGCCACTATGTGTGGCCTTAATATAATAAAATATTATAACCACTTAGGGTTCTTATTTCTCCTCTGCCTTACATTGACCTTTAATTTGCTACAAGGAAGTTCTCACACAGCACTTCTCTAGATGATGATCAAAGAAGAGGCCCTTGCCAGGCACCAAACAAATTTGTGCATGTTGAAACTGAAATATAAAATTGCTGTGCTAGCATTTCAGGTAAAATGAAAAGTTTCTGTACAAGTAAGCCGCACTGAGTTTTGGACAAAATATGTTGAGGTACCCTGACTATTGGTAAAATTATGTTGGTGTATGTACAGCTTGCAGTGAGGTAGAGTATATAACATCAGGGCCAGCGTCAGAACCTAGTGCACCTGAGCAAAAGCCGGGGCCCTGGACAGCTGGGGGGGCCAACTCGCCATCAGGGACAGGCAGCCCTGACAGTGAAGGGCTCATCAGGGAAAGGCAGACATGAGGGAAATGGGACCATCAGGCACAGGCAGCAGCTGAGTGTGTGCTACCTATCCACATGGCTAATTTGCATGTGATGTGGATCCAATCCAGCAGCCATAAGAACACTGGGACCGCAATCCGCATGCACTTCATTTCACTATAATAACAGATTATGCTAGGGATTGTGTCACTATTGGTCAAATAATGTTAGTGTATGTAGAACTTGTAGTGAGGTAGAGTATATAACTTCAGGGCTGGCATCAGAACTTTGTGCACCCGGGCAAGGGTCGGGGCCCTGGATAGCTGGGAGGCCCACTCTCCATCAGGGACAGGCAGCCCTGATGGTGAAGGGCCCATCAGGGAAAGGCAGACATGAGGGCGAGGGATCTGTCAGGCACAGACAGCAGCTGAGTGCACGGTACAGCGCTACCTGCCCACATGGCTAATTTCAATACGATGCGGATTTAATCCAGCAGCCATCAGAACACTGGGATCCACAATCTGCATGCACCTCATCTCATCATAATAACAGATAATGCTAGGGATTTTTATACATATATAACTGCATCCTGTCTAGATATATGATATTATTATTGCACGATGTGAAGGAACATAGAGCACAGTATATATATATGAAGAAACTCAGTGCAAATGATGTATGCTTTATAGAGGGGGAATCTACAGAGATTGGGAGTATAAAAATCATTCTGAGCAGGTAATTTCTCAAGCAGGTTAGTTAAGTGATGAGGAGTGTAGCATAGTTAACTAGAGTTAAGCCTGGGCACTCGGTACAAGTACAGTCCATAGGATAAGATACAAAGAAACCATTTTAAGATTAAATTAATCAATATGTCAAATGACACTCTCCCTATGAAGGTACAGGGATGATGAGTAAAAGTCAGTTCATACACAGAGTACCCACAAAAAAGAGGTCATAGGAAGATATTGCAACAACAGATTTCTGAGTACTCACAAAAAGCATGTATGAGAAAGCTGTTCATTAAGACCTCTAGGGACTGTAGAGTCCAGCCTAAAGATCCATTGGCTTTCCTTTCTGAGTATGCACTTATTGTCGTTCCCCTCTCTCGTATTTGACCTGACCACTTCAATCGTGTAAAATGACACCTCATTTATATTTCCATTGTTGACCATAATGCATATGCCGAGCCAGTGGGGTATCCCGATTATTTCTTATATCTCCCAGGTTTTCCCCGACCCTTCTCCTTAACTCTCTTTTAGTGTTCCCCACATAATTAAAGGGGCAGTAGGAAGTGGGCAAGTACACCACATCTGAGGTTTTCCAATTGGCTAAATCCCTGCTGAAGAACCTTTTGCCCGTTGCTGCACTCCCAAAGGATTTTGAAGGACGCATCTAGTTGCATGTCACACAATCTGTGCACCCAAAGAAATTATTGACCGTTTGGTCCAGGCACATGCCCTCTTTTTGGTCCATTGAAGACACTGTGCATTAGATGGTCCCTAATCGATAGGCACTTCCTAAAACTAATGCTTGGTTTTGAGGGTACGATGCCTGTTAAATCCGGATCCGCTCTCAGGACACCCCAGCATCTTTTAAGAACATTAAATACTTTCTGGTTTTGGTTGTCAAAAGTGCCTATTACACACAGGGTACCTATATTTTGGTTCAAGGTAGGAAGCAAAGAATCCAGTGGCATGCCAAGTCCATAAAAAATGTCCAACTTTATTTCATGAAGGTACAAAAGCACATCAGGGAGAAATGCAGGGTGTGAGAGACGACAGTCTATTTAGCACAACCTGGTTCTCTGCGTGTCTATAGGCCACATCCACAATCTGTATAGAATATCCTTTACCCAGGAATCTCCATGTCATTCCATGAGACTAATTTCTAAAGTCTGTCAAGTTACAACAATTCCTCCTAAGTCAGAGGAATTGCCCTCTTGGTATCCCATTTTTAGGGAGTACCGAGTGATGGCTGTTACATCTAAGGAGGCTATTGCTAGCTGTGTGTTTCCAATAAAAACTACTCTCCATGGTACCTTCTCCCTCCCTTTTTTGGATATAGACATCCAGGAAAGAAAGACTCACCTCTTGAATCTCTGTCGTGAATCTGAGCCCTACAGAATTTTCACTCAAGGCCTCAACAAATTCATCAAATTGCGATTTACTCTCGGACCACACAATGAACACATTGTCTTTAAAATTATACCATATTTCAACGTGTTAATGTCACCAGGATTTACCATCACCAAACTCAATCGTATCTTCCCACCAGCCCAGGTAGAGATTAGCAAAACTGGGGGCACATGGGCTCCCCATTGCGGTCTCCCTGAGTTAGTGGCAGAACTTCCTGTTGAAAACAAAGAAATTGTAAGATAAGACAAAGGACAGCAGCTTCAATACAATCATGTTATGTATAGTACATTTTACTGACTGAGTTTTCAAGAAAGGGCCACTCCACTGATGCCTGATTCATTTGGGAAATTATTACAGTGCCTTGTGAAAATATTTGGCCCCCTTGAATTTTTCAACCTTTTGCCACATTTCAGTCTTCAAACATAAATATATAAATTCTAATTTTTTTGTGAAGAATCAACAACAGGACACAATCGTGAACGAAATTTATTGGATATTTTAAACTTTTTTAACAAATAAAAAACTGAAAAGTGGAGCGTGCAACATTATTCGGCCCCTTTACTTTCAGTGCAGCAAACTCACTCCAGAAGTTCAGTGAGGATCTCTGAATGATCCAATGTTGTCCTAAATGACTGGTAATGATAAATAGAATACACCTGTGTGTAATCAAGTCTCTGTATAAATGCACCTGCTCTGTGATAGTCTCAGGGTTCTGTTTCAAGTGCAGAGAGCATCATGAAGACCAAGGAACACACCAGGCAGATCCGAGATACTGTTGTGGCAAAGTTTAAAGCCATATTTGAATATAAAAAGATTTCCCAAGTTTTAAACATTAAAGGGGTGTTCATATCTCCATGATACAATTAAAGAAATTCAGCAATTTAGATGTTCCAATTTAAAAAGTCCAATTTATTTCAAAAGTTACGTTGGATCGCTCCTATGTGCGTTAAGTTTTTTTAACTTTTGAAATAAATTGGACATTTTAAATTGGAACATCTAAATCTTTGGATTTCTTCTATTGAATTTGCATTTGTACAAGCTGAGACCAGGGCTTTTCCAGGTGGATTTGTTCCAAACAGATACAGGTGTTGGACTAAATTGGTGAACTGCCTTTCCACACTCCCCCAACCCTTCTCTTTACATTATCTCCAAGATACCTCCAATTTGAGATGTAGTAGAGTTTTCCTGATATAGCCATGTCTGTTACTTCATGTGCAGGCCTTTGCAGCTTAGGAATCCATGGTTACAGTCAGAAGAATCTAGATAACCAATTAGCTATCATTATATGAGGGGGTCGTAACTATGGATATCTAAGCTGAAATGTCCTGCACATGAAGTAAGTGACATGGCTATATCAGTAGAATTATCCTACATTTCTAATTGGAGGTATTTGCTAATATTACAATTATTATAACTACTACATATTGGGGTAGCAGGATCTTTGAGATGGGAATACCCCTTAAATCCTGATATAGTCCAAGAATTTGTTCCAGAAATTATATAATTACAATACAGCTGTACGGACTATTATGCAATGCTGGTTCCAAACCGGCACGTAATTACAGCACTTTACAATTATGGGCCACACAGCCTTTAAACCCTATATCTGCAACACTTAGGACTTTGTTTGTTGGAAATCAAAACTACCATACTATTGCAATGCTACTCTTTTCTTAAAAATAATCATTCATTTCACATTTAATTAGAGCTAATTATACTTAGAAATGTGCCTAATCGCCTGCCATTAAGGATGATTGTCATCTTAGCAAGTAAATTATCCTACAAAACTGCCTAAACTATCATTAATATAGGAGGAACTTATTAATATCTGCTCCCAGGAGATGGTTAGATGATTATAAGGATAACTAGACATTTATACGGGGCACTCTATAAATTGAGTTTATGCACCTGGGTAAAGAACATTCGAACAAAATGTCTACAAGATACAATTCGAGGCAACTAGTTTATTTTTGTGTGTTATATTGTTATTACTGTTTAGCTCATGGTAAATGTAGATGAAACCGTAATAGGTCAAGTGACCCAGCCTTTTTCCCAATTCCGTGAGATGCAGACATGCTTGGTACAACTGCTGGATTTCCTTACCTAGAGATGAATTGTAATTTTAACATCCATAATACAACAATAGCATCATTAAAATTCCTGTAGTTCTATGTAACCAAACATTTTAGAACAATATTGCACTCCAAGTTCAGTTCAATAAAAACGTATGGAGTCCAGCTGTTGGGGCCATGCTATGACAATATGAAATCTGTGTAAAGAATTTGCCTGGGATTATTATTGGTCTAGTTAGAGCTTTTCTTCTTTGGAATATAGATGTAAGATGCATACATTATAATGTAAATCTCTTGATCCTGATGAGACTAGTGGACTTACTCTGAAAACAATCCAGAAAATTCACATCAGGATGCTTGTGTAGATCTTTTGAAATGTTTTACCCCCTGATATGAAGTTCAATGTTCTCTCTAATTTAACAGATGTCTGTTAGACGTCTCTCTAAATTGCATACAGCATAACTTTATTATTTTGTGTGGTCATGGATGATTACATCCAGTAATATTAGACAGCCCAGGGGACCATTATTTGGCCAAATATTGCTAGTGTTCACAGTCATCCTATGCTATTATGATGACAGGGCTGACAGGAACAATGTTACTCACTATACAGTAGTGTATCAGGGGTTAAAAGACCACATTTGTTGATTATCCTGGTATCGCTGTTGTGCCAGCAGGATCAGTGATGACGTTCATCCAGGGCATTTTGTGTTAGGGCTATTGTGTCTCCTTTATTTACACTGACTATAACTTGCCTTGCTCCCATAGTCACCAATGTCTTTGATTTTTTTTTAACAGAAAATATATTTCTACTTATTATTATTATTAATAAATAATCTGAAATCAGATCAGTTGTTATTTGTAATAAGGACAGTTCTTTTCTATGGTGTTCCACAGCACTGAGAGTACAATGGAGCTTCCGTCCCACTGTTCTGTTATCGTCAACCCACTTCCAGCTTCTGCAAATGTGACACTTGCAATCTATGAAGAGATTACTTCTCAGTACGATCCACTGCCCCAAACTATATATTTTGGTCATGCTGATCTCTGATATATAGAGTGGGTATGAAAGTATTCAGACCCCTTTAAATTTTTCTCTCTTTGTTTCAGTGCAGCCATTTGGTAAATTCAAAAAAGGTCATTTTTTCTCATTAATGTACACTCTGCACCCACACTCTGCACCCCATCTTGACTGAAAAAAACAGAAATATAGAAATTTTTGCAAATTTATTAAAAAAAGAAAAACTGAAATATCACATGGTCATAAGTATTCAGACCCTTTTCTCAGACACTCATGTTTAAGTCACATGCTGTCTATTTCCTTGTGATCCTCCTTGAGATGGTTCTACTCCTTCATTGGAGTCCAGCTGTGTTTAATTAAACTGATAGGACTTGATTTAGAAAGGCACACACCCGTCTATATAAGACCTCACAGGTGACAGTTCATGTCAGATCAAATGAACATGAGGTCAAATGATTTGCCCAAGGAGCTCAGAGACAGAATTGTGGCAAGGCACAGATCCTGCCAAAGTTACAAAAAAAAATTCTGCAGTACTCTAGGGAATATGAGCATAGTGGCCTCTATAATGATTATATGGAAGACATTTCAAACCACCAGAAGTCTTCCTAGACCTGGCCTTTCAGCCAAACTGAGCATTCAGAACCCAAAGACCACTGTGGCTGAGCTTCAGAGATGCAGTAGGGAGATGGGAAAAAGTTCCACAAAGTCAACTATCACTGTAGCCCTCCACCAGTTGGGCTACCAGAGTTGCCTGACGGAAGCCTCTCCTCAGTGCAAGACATATGAAAGCCAGCAGAGAGTTTGCAAAAAAGACACATGAAGGACTTCCAGATTATGAGAAATAAGATTCTCTGGTCTGATGAGACGAAGGTAGAACTTTGTGGTGATAATTCTAAGCAGTATCTGTGGAGAAAACCAGGCACTGCTCATCATCTGCCCAATACAATGCCAACAGTGAAACATGGTGGTGGCAGCATCATGCTATGAGGGGTGTTTTTCAGCTGCAGGGACAGGACGACTGGTTGCAATTGAAGGAAACATGAATGTGACCAAGTACAGAGATATCCTGGATGAAAACCTCTTGCAGAGTGCTCTGGACCTCAGACTTGGCTTAAGGTTTATCTTACAACAAGACAAAGACATTAAGCACCCAGCTAAAATAACAAAGGAGTGGCTTCAGAACAACTCTGTGACCATTCTTGACTGGCCAAACCAGAGCCCTGACCTAAACCCAATTGGACATCTCTGGAGAGACCTGAAAATGGTCAACATTCACCATCCAACCTGATGGAACTGGAGAGGATCTGCATGGAAGAAAGGGTCTCAATACTTATGACCATGTCTATGACCATGTGATATTTCAGTTTTTCTTTTCTAATAAATTTGCAAAAATTTCTACATTTCTGTTTTTTTTAGTCAAGATGGGGTGCAGAGTGTCCATTAGTGAGAAAAAAAATTTACTTTTTTGAATTTACAAAATGTCTGCAATGAAACAAAGACTGAAAAATGTACAGGGGTCTGAATACTTTCCGTACCCACTGTAAAGTCATCCATACCTTTACTTATGCAATCTGTTGCACCCTGACAAAAAAAAATCTTTTATTTCATATGCAAATAAGACTAAAGCACTTTGGGCATGATCATAGCACTTACTGACCTTCTGCCTCCCTAGCTATAATCCTCACAGAGCAAAACCTTTTTCTGCTTGATCGACAGCTCACTGGCTGCTGTGTGATGAAGCCAGTGACCTGTCAATTAAGAAGAAGAATGTGACATTGGGCAGGACTACAGCTGGGGGAGCAGAAGCTTGGGAGGTGTTCCACTCAAAGCCAGAGATCTTTAAAGGGAACCTGTCACCTGGATCTAAGCCCCTACACTATCACTACCTGTCCCTGAACCTTCCTAGCTGCTCCCTATCTATCTCTCTCTGAGCTAAATTCCGCCCTATAAAACAGAAGAAAAATAACTTATAACTTACAGACGTCCCTGAGGCTGGGGACTGAAAAGGCGGCCCCAGGCTCCATTCTGCCCCTCCTCGATGCAGCAGCACACGCCTGCTGGGCGGCATTATTCTTTCTTCATCGCCGCCTCCTCAATTTGGAATCTCCCGCCTGCTTTACACCTATCATGTTGTGGTAATGCGACCTCGATGTGTCCCCTGATGGGACACAGCATATGGGAGATTGTATCTTCTGCTCGGTAGCAGCACACACATGGTTAGCTGCTGCTGGAGCTGAGTGCTGATTGAAAGCACTGACGCCCAGGTGTGCGGGTGAATAGGAGATGATATGAGCTGCCCTGGACTGTGGGGAGGGGGTGGAGTGTGTCAGGACAGCAGCAGTAGCTGCTGTGTAGAGAGCTGTGTGAAGATTTAGCACACCCTGTGAGCTCTCTGAGTGGACATTCATGAGGCTAATGAGCGGACGGTGGGGAGAGAAAGGTTGTGCTGACCTAACACAGCCTACCCGGGGGAAGGTACAGAGCTTTTATATCAGCTGTTGGGATTGTATGAGGTTGTACTCGGCTGCGCCCCGGAACCTGGAGGTCTGTGAATACCTGAACTATGCCATTAAACTGTGTGCTGTGTGAGTAAATACCTGAGTCACTGCCTTCTGCCGTGCCGATCCTAACCGCTACCTTACAGTGTAAAGCAGGCTGGAGATTCCAAATGGAGGAGGCGGCGATGAAGAAAGAATAACGCCGCCCAGTGGGGCGTGTGCTGCTGCATCGAGGAGGGGCAGAATGGAGCCTGGGCCCGCCTTTTCAGTCCCCAGCCTCAGGGACTTCTGTAAGTTATAAGTAATTTTTCTGCTGTTTTATAGGACGGATTTATCTCAGATAGGGATAGATAGGGAGCAGCTAGGAAGGTGCAGGGACAGGTAGTGATAGTGTAGGGGCTTAGATCCAGTTGACAGGTTCCTTTTAAGGCCACATCACACACTTCAATCTTGTGAATGATATCACTTAAGTGATCCGGAATTTTGATCGCTTAAGCGATATCGTTTGTGCGTCGTTGCATGTAACCGAGCGATCTGTCAACGAAAAATCGCTTGATTGTTTGGTGGAAGACTTGTGAGCAGGACCTCAAATCAAGCAATAATCCGTTGAGCGATCTGCAGCATCTTGGTGTGTGACTCCGCGATGTACGATCTCTCAGCAGCACAGCCTATGCTGGGAGATGGTAACCATGGTACACATCTGGTTACAAAGCGCCACGTGGTGCCTAGTAACCCGATGTGTACCATGGTTACCAGCGATCTCGCTGGTCCACATCTTTTGTAAGTCTTCCTGTGTGACAGCTCACCAGCGATGTGAACGATGTTGTTAGCGATCACGCGTGCATGTGATCGCTAACAACATCGTTCATCAAATTGAAGCATCTGACGTGGCCTTTAGCCTCATCTTCAAATGCATTAAACCATCATTTTTACAGTTAACTACAAATTGCATAAGCAAAAGTATGGACAACATTAACTTTCCAAGAGCAGCAAGTCCATGTAAACAATTTCGGCAATGGATTGTTCTAACTAGAGATTAGCTGAATTTTCCTAAAAACTCAATTGGCGGCAAATACATTTACGCAAACTTCAATAGTGGAACGTTCATAAAATACACTTGGGGGTGAAGGGAGAAAAAGAAAAAGCCTTGCAGACTATAAGAACATTCCCTTTAAAGGTGAGAAATTGAGGACCCTGCTTACATAAGAGTTTATACTCTGCAGGAAAGAGAGAACACTGCTGAAAATAAAAACTTACACATACTGGCGAGAGATAGAAAGGGTCTCACTGACCATAACAGCTTGTAAACTAATGAATACTTCCCAGTGACTCCTGAGATAAAAAATAACTTTGCTGTATGAACTCTACCAAAGGAAACCATTGATGATTGCCCAGATGCTAATTACCAATGTACAAAGTATGATAATCCATAAAATATGGTAGCTGCAGGGCATTATGGGGAAATTGCAAGGTAACATAAAATGACATTAGCCTCCTTTCTTGTGCTTCAGTAATGGTGCCGAGCATCTAAGTATTTAGCGCTTGCGTCAGGCTAGGGTCATGACGCAAGTGTGATCCTAGCCTTACGCTGTATTTAGGAGGCTATGTAGGGGATCATGTTGTATTTAGGAGGCTGTTGTGGGGCTCGTGATGTATTTAGGAGGCTGTGTGATGGTGGTACTATATAGAGAGAGGTTATGTGGGGGCTCACACTGCACACTGCATATAGATGGGCTATGTGTGGGATCACTGTAAATACAAAGGTGCTATGTTGGGACTCACAATGTATATAGAATGGATATATGGAGGGGATTCTACTGTTTATAAGGCACTATGTGATGGGCTCATACTGTATATCGGGGTCTTTGTGAGGCCTCCTACGGTATATAAGAGGGCTATGTAAAAGTCTCTTACTCTATATAAGGGGTTATGTGGAAAGCCATTACTGTATGTAGGGGTTTTGTGGGGGCTTATACTGGATATAGAGAGCTGTTTGTGGTCTCATACGGTATACAATTGGATGTCAGCATACTTAATTCTGCTCAATATTAAGCATTACAATTAGTATTAAGACCCCGTCACACCTGGCGACGGGGTTGGAGATGTCGGCGGCGACTGGCGGGTGCGCGCACGATTTTAGTGCCCCGCCAGCGTCGCCATCCCCTATTTACATGGGGCGACATCTCCAGGCCCGCGCCGGCGAGCTGACAGGCGGCATCGCCGCCGGGGTGTCTGAAAACCCCAGCGGAGATGCAGGACAATGGGAGCCTATGGCTCCCATCGCCTGTCAGGTCGCCGGCGGCCGGTTACATGGGGCGATGTGTGCACATTGCCCCAGATCGGTCGCCTGGTTTCAGAGCACTGCTCTGAAACCAGGCGACCTCCCGACGGCGCCGACATCACCCCTTTACATGAGGCGACTTAGGGGCGATGTCGCCATCGAAATGCCACGCCCCTACGTCGCCGATGTAATTGGCGGCGATGTCACCCCGTGTGACGGGGCCTTTACTATAAAATAATAATTATACGGCCTCCACACCAGTAATGGTCTCTCATGTGGCCCCTCGTGAACATTAATTGCCCACTCCTCCTGTAGTGTGTAGCACCAGCTTATTGATTTCTGGAATCTCATGCACATGTTGGTAATTTTTTTTCTTGCAGATTTGAAGTACTTTCAACTATTTCAGTGTTTTACCAATAAATGGGAAATATTCATAAAAATGCATCAAAAACATAAAAATGCACTTATTTTATGGAGGGCTTTTTCCTGTCAAGAGATGTGTTTTGGATGCAGGAATTTCTGCTGCAAATACTTAACGTGTGCACACTCCCTTGACTTTTGCAGCCAATTAAAGCTTAGCTTTCAGATTCTACACTGGTCTGGAAAATGAAAGCTTAGCTCTGATTGGTTGCTTAGAGAAGTGAAAACAGTTTTATTGCTAGTCAGTCCCTAACGTTAGAGTAAAATAGTGAAAATGAAAAAATATAGACTCATTAAATATGTAAAGAATGCAGAGGTGGCTGAATCTGCTGTTTAACTTACACAGTGGCTATCGTTTAAAGGAGGTGTCATTTACTTTGGGAAAGTTTAGGTATTTCACAAGCAGGAAATATTTAGTGAGAAAACCTCTTCATACAGCAGCTTGTGGCATGTCCAAAAACCACTGCAACTGTATCTCAATGACTTGCTTCTCTTCAAAGCCCACTCCAAGGGAAAGCTGCTGCCCTGATTAGGAGAGCTTGTACATTAGAGCGCTCAGTCGCCGCTCAGGAGCTACATGGGACTTCATACCAGTAAATAAACACCCAACTGGTGACAGGTGCTTACGCTCTGCCACATTATAAATATGACTGCTGCATATCCCATAGAGAGGAAGAAAGGCCTTGTGAATTAGGGGGCTATGGCTCGCTCCTGTTTATCTAAGCTTACCCAACCGCTTTTCCAGTCTGTGCGTTGACAGCAATATGAAAAGCAGAGCTCAAGTTAATGCTGGGGAATAGGTGTTTGGAGGAAATGTCTTTTTTAAAATAAATTGGGTTAAATCATTCTTTTTGTTTTACAATAAAAGAAGGGAAAAGGGTAACACCCAATGCCACCTTAACACTTTTATCATGTGCCAAACAATCTAGCATTGGTGTGTTCACTAGGTTGTGTAATGTAATATCTCAGCTTACATTGCAATAATAAAACAATGTATTTATACTTCAACAATGCTGTAATTCTCCCCTTTGTAATGCCTTTTTTGCACCTTATTCTTTATATGTTAAGCAACCGTTGTTTAACCTTCTTTTTTTTTTTTTGTTTCCTTCAACAACTTTGCTTATCCAGAAGTTTTAGACTGATTCATGAATGCAACTTTTTAAAGTGTCACATTTATTTGGCACACCTCACTCCAGTTCCTGACTAGAGTAAAGTTTCAGGCAGAGTTTTCAATGTATAACAAACAAAAAACAAACATGCTACTTTTAAAAGTGCTGAAAAGTGAAAGATGAAAAGATAAAAATTAAGAGAGGCTATTATGTAGTAAACAATTTTTATGTACAAAAAAAACAAATGTCGTAGCCAAATTTATCATTCAAACATAAACGGATAATAATGAGGGCAATCTGGGCTCTTGCCTAGGGCCCCACAGCTCAAGGGGTCTCATGGCCAGATTTCATATTAATGCTTTATGCATCTCTCCAGGCTGCTTTCTAGAAGCTCCGCTGCTGACAATACAGAATAGTAGTGCAGCTTCAAGAGAGTTCCCGTTGGGTCTTCTGCGACATGCCGGTGAGATGATGTCATCAGCTGGCATGCCCCAGCATTTACACGCCAGCCACAAAAAGTAGTTGATTCCCAGGGACCACAACAGAGTTAAGTATGTTGTTTGTTTTGTTTTAATATGTGTATATGATGTGACTCGCCCAGGGCAGGGTACTCAGGGCTCGGGCTCGGTTACGGTCTCAGGGATGTCACGGGTGGCTGCCCGAGGCTGTCGCCCTTGGGGTCAGTGAAAAGGGGAATTATTTACAGGGATTATTTACAAGGTTGTCTTCATGACACCACCTGCTGTGTCTGGTGAGGGATCACCAGCACCGCTACAGTCCTCTGGAGGTCGGTGGAATTGCGGCTGAGATGGGCAGAGTGGTGAGGATAGGCAGGATGCAGCAGAGCCGGGATGGTTATAGGTAAAGTCTATAGAGGAACACGGTGGGTGAAAGGAAAGAATGCACAAACGCAGCCAAAGTCTATTTACCTTTTTACTGGTGGTTTGCAGGCAAATTGTCCAGAGCACCGACGGATAGCTGGGTGGCACAGTGGGCTCCCACAGCAAGTGGGTATAAGGCCTCCTCCTCTGTGTGTGTGATGAAACACAGTCTATTAAATGCTGACTTGCCTCCATGCTCTCCTTCTGTATCTCTCTCCTCTCCTGTGCGGTCTCTGGGACGACCTCTCTCTGGCACTGCAGCGCCCTGCTAGTCCTGGCTCCCTCTCTGTGACTCTCTCAGGAGACAGGGTAGCTGAAGCTTCCTCGATGCCAAGGGGTTTCCAGTGGGACTTGGGAGTTCTCCACTGACAGTGATCCCCAATATCCGACTTCTCTTCTGGGGGTGAACCCGCGTTCTGAGCTACCTGCTCTTCTGTCTCTGCTTCTTCCTACAGGCTCCCTGCCTTCAGTCCCACTTAGGTTGGTGGGATCTTCTAATCTGCGTCTCTGGCCTGGGCCTTCTCGTGGCACCAGCACCAGAACTCTCCTGCAGCTCTTCTAGCATCTGCCACACTGACTAACTCCGCCCCCTGCAGCAGTATTTATAGGGGATCCTGCCTAAGTGCAGCAGGTTGAGCTCCCCCTACTGTGCTGGGGTGGAAGGTGTTGTTTGTAGTACTACCTACTGTGGAAACCCAGCTGTGCAGCAGAGAGATATGTGATTACCTGTGTGGGCAGGGCACCACAGATGTGTGAGGGCTCATCCTGTGTATAAAGAGCTATGTAGGGGCTCATACTGTATATAGTGAGGATATATGAGGGCTCGTACTGTATACATGGGGCTGTTTGATGGCTCATACCTTATATACGAAGCAGTTTAAGAGCTCATATTGTAAATATCGGCCTCATACTATTTATAAGGCTACGTGAAGGCTCATCTTGTATATAGGGACTATGTGATGGCTTATACTGTATTTGGGGGGACTACATGTGTGAGTATATCCTGTATGTAGGGAGGCTATGCGGGGCTAATATTGTCTGTAGGAGGCTATATGAGGGCTTATATTGTATATAGGAGGTATGTGTATCTAGGGATGTAACACATGGATATTAAAGCACATCCATCCAGTTAAGTATAAAATGAAAATGTTTCATTATTGGGTGTCCATTAAAGGCCAAAAAACAGTGGTTAAAAACATGCGATCGGATGCATGAAGTTCTTACACGCTTCAGGTGCAAGGCTCTTAATCATAGGGCCTTGTTTCTCCTGTATCTAGGAAGCTATGTGGGGGCTCATACTGCATATAGAGGAGCTATATTAGGGTTCATATGGCATGTTAGGTCCTGTGTGAGGCTCATAATGTATATAGGGGATGCTATGTGTGGGTGAAAGTGTATATAGTGGTTATGTGGGGGTTCATATGGTATATCAGAGGACTGTCAGCATTTTTAATTCTGCTAAATATTAAGTGATACATTTAATTTAAAATAATAATTCTGGTATAACTAATATGTTGCTAATAATATTTAGCAGAATTAATTTCAGCCTATTGGTTCAGCCTCCAGAACAGTCATGGTCTCTCATGTGGCATCTCGAGAAAATGAATGTCCCCCCACTGTACAATTGTATATAGTGCTATGTTACATCTAGCAATGTACATAAGGTGAAAAAAATGTGCTTTCTCTTAAGTTTTGCATCTAAAATGTGCACCAACGTACCTGTGCATTAATCTCCTGTGATCTATCACATTATCTATTAAAAGAGAATCATGTGAACATATCACATGATACATTTTTGGTTGTGTTCAGATGCTGTGGGTTTGCACTGAGAAGCCAGAATAAATCCTCACTATATGTAACAGAAAAAATGTCGTGTGATAAACAACCACAGTTTTTAATGTGCAGAAAAACTTTTTTGTAGACGTCCCATGAAGTTCATTTGTACAATATATAGGGTGCAATCTCCAATGAATCCATCGCACAAGCACATGTAGATTTTATGATGAAATCATTCTAATTATCTTCTAACACGACTTGATGTAGAGAGGTCTACAATGTTGATTCTGAGAAAGGCAGCTGAAATCTATGAAACAGTTTCCTATTGTCTCATTTTTGGGGGCAACAATTCCTCTTCAGCTATAGAAAGAATTCATTTCTTAAGCAACACCTAGCTCTAACAAATTATTGGCAATCTTCCCATTTCCTTAAAGGGATCCTGTCACCTCCAGAACGCCTCCTAAGCTAGCAAAACATGTCCCTGCAGCATCCTATCACTAATCTTACACTCCTTTTGTCTCCTAAAAGCATCCTGTGAAAGTGCATAACAACGTTTTAATACTCACTCATTAGTGATTATAATTAGCAGGGGCTATATTCTTTAGTCACCAAGACGGGCTGTTTTGCAGCTCCAGGTTCCTCCCTCTCTCTGTCTGTTTGCTCTGCTTGTGCAGGCATTGCCCTCCCCCCTCTCTATCACTCACAGAATGAAAATCATTATCCTGCCTTCAGCTGCACATCACAGCAGCACTGACAGAGAGAGGGCTGGATCCTGGAGCTGCAAAACAGCCCGCCCTGCTGACTAAAGAATATAGCCCCTGCTAATTATAATCACTAATGAGTAAGTATTAAAACGTTTTTATGCACATTTACAGGATGCTTTTAGGAGACAAAAGGAGTGTGACATTAGTGATGGGATGCTGCAGGGACATGTTTTGCTAGCTTAGGAGGCGTTTTGGAGGTAACAGGATCCCTTTAAAGAAAATAATTGATTTCCATTAATCAATCATCATATCCGCAGTGATCTCACTACTTTTACAGTAAAGGATCCCAGTTCATGATGATGGTTAAACCTTCATGTAAATCTAGTGGACAAAAGTAGCTATACAAACAGGAGGGGGAACAGTTATGGGCTAATAAACTGCCCTCTTGGTGCTTACTAAGTGTCGTGAACAGATTTTAAGCAAAATTTTAAAATAAAACAGCAGATCCCACTTGTAAACAAAGCAGTTTTGGTAAAGACACTGAATATAATATACTAGATGGCGGCCCGATTCTAAAGAATCAGGTAGTCTAGAATCCATATATAGTTTATTTACTAATAGTTAGGGGAGTGCGGTGAAATGAATTGTGTGTATACAGGTGGCTCAGTGGGTAGCAGAGTATGCGGTGGCTCAGTGGTTAGCAGTGAGTGCGGTGGCTCAGTGGTTAGCAGTGAGTGCGGTGGCTCAGTGGTTAGCAGTGAGTGCGGTGGCTCAGTGGTTAGCAGTGAGTGCGGTGGCTCAGTGGTTAGCAGTGAGTGCGGTGGCTCAGTGGTTAGCAGTGAGTGCGGTGGCTCAGTGGTTAGCAGTGAGTGCGGTGGCTCAGTGGTTAGCAGTGAGTGCGGTGGCTCAGTGGTTAGCAGTGAGTGCGGTGGCTCAGTGGTTAGCAGTGAGTGCGGTGGCTCAGTGGTTAGCAGTGAGTGTGGTGGCTCAGTGGTTAGCAGTGAGTGCGGTGGCTCAGTGGTTAGCAGTGAGTGTGGTGGGTCAGTGGTTAGCAGTGAGTGCGGTGGCTCATTGGTTAGCAGTGAGTGCGGTGGCTCAGTGGTTAGCAGTGAGTGCGGTGGCTCAGTGGTTAGCAGTCAGTGCGGTGGCTCAGTGGTTAGCAGTGAGTGTGGTGAGACTGGTCAGCACAGCGCCGTGGGCAGAGTGGTTAACACACACATACATACATACATACGCACACACACACACTCCGCTCTAGTTAGCACCGACCCTGCGTCTTCCCCGCCGGTTGGATCCTGAGTCAACATGTCGCCGCCCGCGGACGACTGGATCCAATATGGCGTCCGGGAATTTTGGCAAGACTTCATGGACGCTATATTGGATCCAGTAGTTCGGGGGTGGCGACATATCGACTGAGGATCCAGGCGGCTGATGCAGGGCCGGTGGTAAGTATAGCGGAGTGTATGTGTGTGTGTGTGTGTGTGTGTGTGTATGTGTGCGGACAAAGTGAGGGAAGTGCGGACAAAGTGAGGGAAGTGACTACATACACACATATATACACATACTGTACATTGCATATGGAGGGGTGAGGAGAGCGGAGGCTGGAGGGGTGAGGAGGAGTGAGGAGAGCGGAGGCTGGAGGGAAGAGCAGAGGCTGGAGGGCAGAGCAGAGGCTGGAGGGGAGAGCGGAGGCTGGAGGGGAGAGGCTGGAGGGGAGAGGCTGGAGGGGAGAGCGGAGGCTGGAGGGCAGAGGCTGAAGGGCAGAGCGGAGGCTGGAGGGCAGAGGCTGGAGGGAGAGGCTGGATGGGAGAGCGGAGGATGGAGGGGAGAGCGGAGGCTGGAGGGGAGAGGCTGGAGGGGAGAGCGGAGGCTGGAGTGCAGAGGCTGGAGGGGAGAGGCTGGATGGGAGAGCGGAGGATGGAGGGGAGAGCGGAGGCTGGAGGGGAGAGCGGAGGCTGGAGGGGAGAGCGGAGGCTGGAGGGGAGAGGCTGGAGGGGAGAGCGGAGGCTGGAGGGGAGAGCGGAGGCTGGAGGGGAGAGGCTGGAGGGGAGAGCGGAGGCTGGAGGGCAGAGGCTGGAGGGGAGAGGCTGGAGGGGAGAGCGGAGGCTGGAGGGGAGAGCGGAGGCTGGAGGGGAGAGGCTGGAGGGCAGAGCGGAGGCTGGAGGGGAGAGCGGAGGCTGGAGGGGAGAGGCTGGAGGGGAGAGCGGAGGCTGGAGGGCAGAGGCTGGAGGGGAGACCGGAGGCTGGAGGGCAGAGGTTGGAGGGCAGAGTCTGGAGGGCAGAGGCTGGAGGGGCAGAGGCGAAGCTGGACCGGCAGAGGGGAAGCTGGAGAGGCTGGAGGGGCAGAGGCTGGAGGGGCAGAGGGGAAACTGGAGAGGCAGAGGCTGGAGGGGCAGAGGGGAAGCTGGAGAGGCTGGAGGGGCAGAGGCTGGAGGGGCAGAGGCTGGAGGGGCAGAGGCTGGAGGGGGAGAGGCTGGAGGAGGAGAGGCTGGAGGAGGAGAGGCTGGAGGCAGTGGGGTAGATGGGCGGGGGGTGCACACTCACCGCGGGTGCTTCTACAGCGCGTCTGCTGTAGGAGGAGAGGAGGGGCGGGCAGAGCAGCAGGACAGGAAGTCCCGTCCTCCCTCCTCTCCGGCCGCGCGGCGGCCGCTGCTGGTAGCACGGGTCCCCTGCAGGTGGCGGGCAATGGGCCCCCCCTGCCTACGCTATTGACTGGAGGGCAGAGGCTGGAGAGGAGAGGCTGGAGGGCAGACGGAACGTCCGAGGGCGGAACGTTCCTCTGCCGCTCCCTGTAGCCGGGCGCCGGGCGGCTACCCTGCACTGGTGACGTCACCAGCATGGGTCCGAAGGCCATCACAGAAGTACCCTTCGGGTATTCCGGAAGTGGCCTTCGGCTTTTATATATTAGATACAGTTGAAACCATAAGTTTACATACACTACATAAAAAGACACCTGCATGTTTTTCCCACTACCTGACATGAAATCAGAATAAACATTTCTCATTTTTGGGCAATTAGGATTACCATAATTATTAATATTTGTCAAATGCCAGAAGAATGACAGAGAATATTTTTATAACTCTCTGTGCAACGTCTCAAGTTTAGTATTTGGTACCATTGCCCTTAAACTGTATGAGTTGTTTGTAGGTCTCACCTGCCTTTTCAGCTTTGCCCATAAATTTTCAATAAAATTGAGATGAAGACTTTGTGATGACCAATCCAAAATATTGACTTTGTTATTCTTAAGCCACTTTGTAACCAGTTTGGCAGTATGCTTCGGATCATTGTGGAATACACATTTCCACCCAAGCTTTAACTTCCTGGCTGATGTCTTGAGATGTTGCTTCAGTATTGCCACATAATCTTCTTTTATCTGATGCCATCTATTTTGTGAAGTGCACCAATCACTCCTGCAGCAAAACAAACCCACAACATGATGCAGCCATCCCATGTTTCACAGTTGGGATGCTGTTCACAGGCTTCCAATCTTCTTTCTTTTTCCTCCAAACATAACAATGGTCATCATTATGGCCAAACAGTTCAATTTTAGTTTAATCAGACCACAGGACATGTCTCCAAAAACTGTAGGTCTTTTTTCCTGAATGCATTTTCAAAATTAATCTGGCTTTTTTATGTTTCTTTTGGAGTAATGTCTTCTTCCTGGTAGAGTGGCCTTTCAGCCCATGTTGATACAGTACTCGTTTCACTGTGGATAATGATACAATCTTACCAGCTTTTGACATCATCTTCACAAGGTCTTTTGCTTTTGTTCTTGAATTAATATGCACATGCTGGAAAAAAGCATGTTTATCTCTGGGATACAGAACCCATCTCCTTCTTGAGCTATATGATGGCTAGACATTCCCATCTTATTTGTACTTGCATATACAGTTGTGCTCAAAATTTACATACCCCGGCAGATATTTTGCTTTTTTGGCCTTTTTATAGAGAACATAAATGATAACCTAAAAACCTTTTTTTTCACTTATGGTTAGTGGTTAGTGAAGCCATTTATTATCAAACTACTGTGCTTTCTCTTTTTAAATCATAATAAATCATAATGACTATATATATATATATATACAGTCATATGAAAAAGTTTGGGCACTCCTCTTAATCTTACTCATTTTTTTTTGTTTAAAATTGTTTTTTTGCAACAGCTATTTCAGTGTGATATATGTAATAACTGATGGACACAGTAATATTTCAGGTTTGAAATGAGGTTTATTGTACTAACCAAAAATGTGAAATATGCATTTTTTCAAAATTTGACAGGTGCCAAAGTATGGGCACCTCAACAGAAAAGTGACACTAATATTTAGTAGATCCACCTTTTGCTAAAATAACAGCCTCTAGTCGCTTCCTGTAGCTATTAATGAGTTCCTGGATCCTGGATGAAGGTATTTTTGACCATTCCTCTTTACAAAACAATTCCAGTTCAGTTAGGTTTGATGGTCGCCGAGCATGGACAGCCCGCTTCAAAACATCCCACAGATGTTCAATGATATTCAGGTCTGGGGACTGGGATGGCCATTCCAGAACATTGTAATTGTTCCTCTGCATGAATGCCTGAGTAGATTTGGAGCGGTGTTTTGGATCATTGTCTTACTGAAAGATCCATCCCCGGCGTAACTTCAACTTTGACACTGATTCTTGAACATTATTCTGAAGAATCTGCTGATACTGAGTGGAATCCATGCGACCCTCAACTTTAAAAAGATTCCCGATGCCGTCATTGGCCACACAGCCCCAAAGCATGATGGACCCTCCCCAAATTTGACAGTGGGTAGCAAGTGTTTTTCTTGGAATGCTGTGTTTGTGTGGTGCCATGCATAACGCCTTGTTGTATGACCAAACAACTCAATCTTTGTTTCATCAGTCCACAGGACATTCTTCCAAAATGAAACTGGCTTGTCCAAATGTACTTTTGCATACCTCAGGCGACTCTGTTTGTGGCATGCATTCAGAAACAGCTTCTTTTGCATCACTCTCCCATACAGCTTCTCCTTGTGCATTGTGCGCTGTATTGTTGACCGATGCACAGTGCCACCATCTGCAGCAATATGATGCTGCAGGTCTTTGGAGGTGGTCTGTGGATTGTTCTTGACTGTTCTCACCATTCTTCTCTGCCTTTCTGATATTTTTGTTGGCCTGCCACTTCTGGCCTTTACAAGAACTGTCCCTGTGGTCTTCCATTTCCTTACTATGTTCCTCACAGTGGAAACTGACAGGTTAAATCTCTGAGACAACTTTTTGTATCCTTCCCCTGAACAACTATGTTGAACAATCTTTTTTTTCAGATCATTTGAGAGCTGTTTTGAGGAGCCCATGATGCCACTCCTCAGAGAAGATGCAACTAGGAGAACAAATGCAAGTGGACACCTGAAATAGCTTTTTTCATGATTGGATACACCGGGCTATGAAGTACAAAGCTCAATGAGGTTACCAAACCAATTTAGTGCTTCAGTAAGTCAGTAAAAAGTAGCTACGAGTATTCAAATCATGAAAATCAGAAGGGTGCCCATACTTTGGCACCTGTCAAATTTTGAAATAATGCATATTTCACATTTTTGGTTAGTACAATAAACCTCATTTCAAACCTGAAATATTACTGTGTCCATCAGTTATTACATATATCACACTGAAAAAGCTGTTGCAAAAAGCCAATTTTATACAAAAAAAATGAGTAAGATTAAGAGGGGTGCCCAAACTTTTTCATATGACTGTATGTATATATATATATATATATATATATATATATGTGTATTCATTTATATAGCGCTATTAATTCCATAATGCTTTACATACATTTGAAACACTGCCCATTAAGGCTCATAATCTAAACATCCAATCAGTATGTCTTTGAAATGTGGGAAAAGACCGGAGTCCCCGGAAAAACCCACGCAAACACGAGGAGAACATACAAACTCCTTGCAGATGTTGTCCTTGGTGGGAATTGAACCACTGGGCCACCATGCCAAAAACATTCAAATGACCCTGATCAAAAGGGTCCTGGGCCTGCTGATTTTGGCCTGATAACATGCACAGAAGTTGACACAAATGGGTTTGAATGGCTGATAAAGGTAACATCCTCACCTGTGACCTGTTTGCTTGTAATAAGTGTCTGCATAAAAGCTGAGTGAGTTTCTGGGATCTAGACAGACTCTTGCATCTTTCATCCAGCCACTGACATTTCTGGATAGTGAGTCATGTGGAAAGCAAAATAATTGTCAATGGATCTACAAGAAAAGATAGTTGAACTGTATAAAACAGGAAAGTGGTGCAAAAAGATGTCCAAGGAATTGATAATGATAGTCAGCAGTGTTCAAACTGTGATTAACAAATGGAATATAAGAGACTCTGTAAACACCAAGCCACGATAAGGTAGGCCAATAAAAATTTTGGCCACAACTGCCAGGAAAATTGTTCGGAATGCAATGAAAAACCTACAAATAACATCAGTGGAAATACAGGACTCACTGAAAACTAGTGGTGTAGCTGTTTCAAGATGTACAATGAGGAGGCACTTGAAGAAAAATGGGCTGCATGCTCGAGTCCCCAGAAGAAAGCCATTACTGTGCAAATGTCACAATGTACAGTATCTCCCCTACAATACTCCAAACAGCACAGAGACTCTAAACTTCTAGAACAAGCTAATTTGGAGTGATGAGACTAAAATCAATCTCTTTGGCCACAACCATAAACATTACATTTGGAGAGGTGTCAACAAGGCCTATGCTTAAAGGAACACCATTCCTACTGTAAAGCATGGAAGTGGATCACTGATTATGTGGGGATGTGAGGGGAACAAAGGCACAGGAAACTTGGTGAAATTTGAGGAAAGATGACTGCAGCACGTTATCAGCAAATAGTGGAGGCAAATTATGCACTCATCAGCCCAGAAGCTGTGCATGGGACATTGTTCTCCCCATTTATGTGCAGTAAAGACAATATTTGTAGTTTTACACTTGTTGCAACAAGTAGAGGTAATCTGTTATACTTTTACATAGTTTAAATGTCTTCCCTTTGAGATTCAGTGTACTCTGTGTGGGAACGCCCCTGCTTCTCCTGGAAGAAGGAGTGACAGGCAGACATTTCCCGGGTTCCAGAGGGGAAAAACATGTGTCCCTGGTTCTTGTTCTCTTCTCAAACTACTCCTCCTGTCGAGATGAATCCAGTGAGATTGGTAGTATAAACTATATGCTTGTGCTAGAATCTGTGTAAGCAGTTTATGATATTGCCGCTGTTACATAAAGTACTGTATAATAGGAGTGTGTTATGCATTGCAATCCTCCATCTTAACTAAAGCTCCTGCACTGCATGCAGATAGATGTTACCTCTCTATAGAATAGTGCCCTTCGCAATGAACTTTTCCCCAGTTATTCATATTAACTGTGCTGGTTTCTGCTATGTGCCCATTACTGACTGACATTTTTGTACCTTGTAATTTTTACAAGCAAGAAAAGTGTTTCCAGCGAGCGTTGAATGAACAGTAATAGCTTTAAGATGTTGTCTGCCGAAATGAGTACTTTAAGGGGGTGAGGGGTTGATTTTTTTGTCTATATGTGTAACATTTTCAAACTCATTAAATATTGAAGAGTTTTTTGCAAAAAACGTCTATGACTGTTCCTTCAAAGCTTGCTGGGATATACCTGTGCTTAGCCTGGACTAGGCTACATCCATGCTGAAGCTTCCTAGACATCCGTCAAAGTAGTGAACTGACATCATTTTTTCTTTCTTTATTTTTTGTAGTTTTTACCCACCAAGTTCATATCATCACACCAATAAATTAAGACTACTGAACCCTACAGTCTGTTTACTTGGGATCTGAACAAGGGTTTAGCTATATGCTGGATTCCACACAGCACCAGACGTGGAAGAAGGTAGAAAAGATGGACTTGAACGTTCCAACATGGCAACAATCCAAAATACAAGGCCAAGTAGTCATTGGCTACAGCAGAACAAAGTGAAGGTTCTGAAGTGGACATCTCAGTCTACTGACTTCAGTATCATTGAGCCACTATGAGGAGAACTCAATCGCACAGTTCATGCAAGAAAGCCCATGAATTTACAGGAACTGGTGGCTTTTTGCCAAGAAGAATGGGGAGCTTTACCATCTGAGAAAATAAAGAGGCTCATCCACAACTGCCACAAAAGACTTCAAGCTGCCATTGATATTAGAGGGGGCAATAGACGTTATTAAGAACTGGCTTATGTGTACTTTTGATCAGGATCATTTGGATGTTTCTGGTTGTCATTATGATTTAAAAAGAGAAAACACAGTAGTTTGACAATAAATGGCTTCAGCCAACCACTAATATGAGTGGAAAAAAAGGTTTTTGAGTTATTATTCATATACTCTGAAAAAAGGCCAAGAAAGCAAAAAATCTGCCGGGGTATGTAAATTTTTGAGCACAACTGTAATTGTTTGGACAGATGAGTGAGGCACCTTCAACTATCTGGAAATTGCATCCAAGGATGAACCAGACTTGTTCAGTCCACAATTCTCTTTCTGATATCTTGGCCGATTTCTTTAGATGTTTCCATGATGCTACACAAAGAAGCAGTGTGTTTCAGGTGTGCGTGAAAATAAATTCATAGGTGTGTCTCTAATTAATTAGCTCAAATATTGCCAATAAACATATCAGAAGCTGCCAAACACATGACATCATCAAATGGGCTGTGCCAAACTTCTTTAAAGGCAAGTAGTAATTTTCCTGCATGTAAACATGTGACTTTGCAGAAAGTACTAAAAATACCTTAAAACATTCTATCTCAGATGATTCTTGAATTTGGCAAATAATAATAATTATGGTAATCCTAATTGACCTAACACAGGAAAGGTTTATTCTGATTTCATGTCAGCTAGTGAGAAAACATGCATACTGTATGGTTCTTTTTATATAGTGTATGTAAACTTCTGGTTTCAACTGTACATATATAAGTGAAAGTGATTTGGAAGTTTAAGAATAAATTCAAGTGTAATGAAAATGATGTTGATTTTTTTTCAGGATTTGTTCACAAAATATCTACAAAACATTACAATGCCAGTGATGTGAATTTTTTATAGAAATCTCATTCACATGTGGCTCAATTATTTCTTACAGAACTGGACCTCTGGGGCGGATTTTAAATTTGCAGAATGTCTGTCCAACACAAGAATGAAATATTTTGTTTGTTAGCCACTTATAATTATCATCCTTCACAGTGTACAGTTCGAACCATGTGGCAGATGTACTATCCTTGTGTAATAGGTAGTGTAAACGTAGGTTAGACAGTCTTAAGATATATATCATTTATCACACTGGCTCATGCTGAATGATAAATGTGGTACAAATTAAATCTGTCTAGTATACGTCTTCACGGCCTATTTGTTGGCTTATTTTTAGACCACTTTTTAAACCAAAATACTGGAGCACACGTTTAGTAAATTCAGATCACTCACTAACACTACTTCAAAGAGAAACTGTCAGTTCTCTCAACAAGTGTATTTCAGTAAGAAAAAAATATACATTGTTGCCCATGGAAATATAGAAATAAATTGACAACAAGGTGTCCCCTTCTCATTGTTCATATGTGTTATTACATAGTCTACACTGGATTACACTGGCAAATACTGAAATTGTTTCTGATTTAAATCTGTAGTATCTTGGTGTGCTGAACATTACTATGACTATGAAAATTTTTTATTGGTTCTTGTTTTGAATATATTTCATATAGTGTATTTTCTGTTTCATCATGTAAATGCATCCAGTAGGATTGTATCAACATGCTAAATAAGCATAGAATGATGTAATAATGCATCACATTGCCTAATACCATCATGCACACATCATCCACAGTTAATTGCATAATTTTGTGATGCAATGCAGTGCTAGTGGTGCCAGGCACCTGCTGAAATAAGCTAATGCAAGTAGTGTACTATATAAAGCCCATTCAAAAATTGACAGGATATGTACCGTATATACTTGAGTACAGTATAAGCTCAGTTTTTCAGCACAATTTTTGAGCTAAAAAGTGCCCCTCTCGGCTTATACTCAAGTCAATTTATTTGCTGTAAGAAGGGGTGGTGACTAGGGGATGGAGGAGGCTGGGAGAGGCTGCATAAGGAACGGGAGGTCACATGGTCCCGCTCATTAGTGTATTGTGATATGCACTGCATTCCCTGTCCATCAGCGGTGGGGGGAGCGGTGCACATTACGTTACACTATGCATACTCGCCCCCCATTGCTGGTATAAGGCGGTCAGAATAAAATAACAACCATTTTAACTCACCCTTCCAATGATTCTCTGCTGGCTCCGTGCATCCTCCGGTCTTCCTGCTTCTAATCATGTGACCAGCACCGCAGTGACGTCATCGCTGTGAGCCCCGGTCACATGATTAGATGCAGGAAGACCGGAGAATGCACGGAGCCTACGGAGAATCATCAGAAGGGTGAGTTAAAACAGTTGTTATTTTATTGTGACCGCCAGAATGGGGCCATATACCAGCTATGGGGCCCATATGCCAGCAATAGGGGTGCTATACCAGCAATGGGGACCCTATACCAGCAATGGGGGCCCTATACCAGTGATGGGGACCCTATACCAGTGATGGGGTCCCTATATCAGTGATGGAAGCCCTATACCAGTGATGGGGGCCCTATACCAGCAATGGGGGCCCTATACTAGCGATGGGGGCCCTATACCAGCGATGGGGGCCCTATACCAGCGATGGTGGCCTTATATCAGAGATGGGGGCCATATACCAGCGATGGTGCCATATACCAGCAATGGGGGCCATATTCAATGATGGGGATGCTATACCAGTGATGGGGGCTATATACAATAATGGGGCCATATGCCAGTGATGGGGACTATATACAATGGTGAGGGCCATAAACCAATGATGGGGGCTACATACAGTAATGGAGAGCTATAAACCAGTGATAATGGGCTATATACCAGTGATGATGGGCTATATACCAATGATGGTGGGCTCTGTACAGTGATGGGTGCTATATACCAGTGATGGGGGCTATATATCAGTGATGGGGGCATATACTGTGATGGGGGAGCTAAATAATAGTGATGGGGTTCTATATACCTTTGATGGTGCTATATACCAGTAATGGAAGTCTCATGTAAAGCGCCATGGAACCCAATGGCGCTATATAAATAAATAATAATAATAATAATATACCAGTGATGGGAGCGCTAAATACCAGGATGAGAGGTTATATACCAGCATAAGGGGTTGCTGCATTTCCCACCCTAGGCTTATACGCGAGTCAATAAGTTTCCCCATTTGTTGCTTATACCGTACTCTTGTCGGCTTATATACTTGAGTATATACAGTATTTAAAATATTTCAGAGCGTTTGTTTGAAGTGGTAAACACTGATATTGTTACTGACTTTAAAAAGTCCTAACATGTAGTACCTTAGTCTGCTGAACACGAATATGACCATGAAACATTTTTATTGGCTCTCGTTTTGAAGATATTTTATAAAGTATATTTTCTATATTTCAATGTGTAAATCTATCCAGTAGGACTGTAACGACAGCCTAAATAAGCATAGAATGATGTAATATTGCATCACATTGCATAATACCATCATGCACTCATCATCCACGGTTTCTTGCAATATTTTCTGATGCAATGCAGTACTACTGCCAGGTGCCTCCTGAAATAAGCTAACACCAGCAGTGTATTATATAAAACTCAGTCAGAAAGATTGAGTATTTAAAATATTTCAGATTTCGTGGAATACATTTTAAGCCACTGTTACATAAAACCTTTATTATTTTATCTATTTAGTTGCAATACAGAACAGTAATGCCTCGAAAGTTCATTAATACTGAGGACAATTTTTGCTACTTTTGTGGGGAAGTGATATTTGCCAACAAGATGAACTTCTCAAATGAAGAAGACATTACTTCTTTACTTCGGATGAAAGATAGGCAACCAGACCAAACCGTGAAACCTGCATATCCGCATACATGCTGTGCTACATATGCAACACAGCTTTTGCCTAGTGTCTACAGACTTACTTGGGAATGTTAAGGCAGAAATGTAAAATGAATTAGTAGAAGACATACTGATGTAGTATAAAGAAACTTGACATATTGTCTTCTTAGATCCACTTCTTTCATTACCCTTCTGGATTTCTTCCCTGACAACTGTGGTATGGTTACGGGTGAACATGGTGAATGTTTGCATCAAGATATCACAACAATGGAACAAAGATACTGGGAAAAATGGTCCACTACCATGCTAGCTGACTACTGCTGGATACTCCCCAGAGATGCTCCCGAAATGCTGTACAAGAGACAGGCAGAGAAATCTAAGACTTAGGGCCACGTCACACGCATCAATTTCCTGCACGATATAGCTTAAGCGATCTGCTTTTTTGGTCGCTGCGTGTAATCAAGCGATTTTACAATGTAAAATCGCTTGATTGATCGCAGATTTGTGAACAGGAGCTCAAATCAAGCGATAATCGCTTGATCAATCTGCATCATCGTGGTGTGTGACACCGCAATGATCCCAATGGCACAGCCTATGCTGGGAGATGGTAACTATGGTAAACTTTGGGTTGCTAAGCGCCGCACGGCACCTAGTAACCCGATGTGTACCATGTTTACCAGCGATCTCATTGGTCCACATCGTTGGTGAGTCTGCCTGTGTGACAGCTCACCAGCGATGTGAACGATATTGTTAGCTATCGCACGTGCATGTGATCGCTAACAATATCGTGCAGGAAATTGAAGCATGTGACGGCACCCTTAGTCTATGACTTTTTTACAGGTATTCATCATAGGCCTATTACTATTGGCATGCATTTTGTGACGTAAACAATAATTGCAGATTACAAAAAAACTTGAGCCAATTTTGCATTTTGACTCTCATATTTGTGTTGAACACATACAAATAGATAAACAATTACTAATTTTATTTCAGTAACATGACTTTTGTCAAACTTTGTTGACAAGTGTTAAGGTGTGTGCTCACGATCAGGAATTACAATGTTTTGGATGAAGTGTCTTGCCGCTCTCATCCCATGCTCACTTTGCTTCTCCAGACCGCAGTGTGTTTTCAGCTGCGGTGCGGGTTGCCGGACTTCCATATTTCCGTAGCATGTTCATTTCATGCTGCGAAGTCAGAAGTCGTCACCATCGGGTGACTACAGGGAGAAGCCACCCTGCACCCACCACAGATGGTGAGTACAGGGTGGCTGCGGTCTCCCTGCATGCACCACGGGTTCCTGCAGGTCCAGAGGCACTGTGCCCAGCACCCAGTGCCTCCGGATCGTGTGCACACAGCCTTAAAGGTAGTGCTGTCTATGATTTGGTTCCTTTTATGAGTTGATAAGGTATAAAATTGCAAATGTCCATATTTTTTTGCCTATTCTTATACAGTTGATAACAACTGTAGCTAAAGATGTTCAACCTTGCTTGGTCATCCCAAAATAATGCAAAAGGAATCACCTTTCTGAACGTGGTGCTACTAAGTTGTAGGCTATAGTGAATATAGTCTAAGTTCAAACTTTACTCAAAGTGACAGTTTTCCATACTTTTCCTGTTTCTCCATATAATTACCTCGTCAATTACTCAGTCAGACATCCTGGTGAAAGTAGCATGCTTACAGCGACATTTGTTCACAGTGATTTATTTAGTCACTAAAGATGAGATTAAGGGGGAAAATAACATTGCTTTCAGTGTAGCTCCTACTTACATAAATAACATGGGACCATGAAACTTCCTTAAAGAGCCTTTTATAAATCAAAGGGACAGAGTATAAATATATTTCCCTGTAAAACTTTCAGTACATTGTCCCTTATGCAAATAATTTAAACTCTGAAAAATTAGAGGTATTAGTCACTAACTTCAAAGCAAAGAAGTAAAATCTAGAGGTACCGTCACACGCGGCAATTTTGCAAGCAATTTCACTGGCAATTTGCTGGTTGCAGTGAAATCATGGATACATGGTTCCATTTCTACACGGCAACAAAACAGAACCATGTATCCATGATTTCACTGCAACCAGCAAATTGCTAGTGAAATTGCTTGCAAAATTGCCGTGTGTGACAGTACCTTGAGGGTATATTCATTTTTCACATTCACATTCATTACAATGAATGGGGATGTGCAAAATTGCACAACTGTGCAGTAATACCTTAAACTGTTGTTTTCTCACTTACTAATAGTCGTATCTCAAACAAAATGCAAAATATTAGAATCTGAGGGTCCTCAGTGGTTGATACCTTGTAATGGATAACTGAAAAGATGGTAAATAGTAGCACGCTTTCAAGACAGCTCAGGTCTCTTCATCAGAACATCCTGAAGAAGAGACCTTAGAGTCTCAAAAGTTTGCTATTATTTACCATCTTTTCAGTTATCCATTACAAGGTATAAACCACTGAGGACTTTCAGATTCTAATATTTTTCTAACTACTGGCTAACACGATACAAACATTTTTAACCTAACCAAAATGCACTTATGTATTCTTTTGGGCTTCGTCATAATTTTTATTAAATGAACAGTGTAAAGGAAATATTTATTCATTTTTTTCTATTTTGGATCTAATAACAATTTTTGCTTTTAAAAAACATTTTAATATCAGAATGTTATGATTGTGCTTAAAGATAAAATCCACAACAGGTTAAAGGGAACCTGTCCTCCCCCCCCCAGGGCCTATTAAACTAAAAGAGCCACCTTCAGCAGCATCTATGCTGCAATTAGTGAAGGTGGCTCTTATCCCCCCTAACACCCCATGACCCCAACATAATGACTTCATAAGAAATTAGTTTAGGTCCCCCGGTGGTATACTCCTCTCATAGGACCTGAATGCCTTGCTGGTGTTATTCCAATTCCTCGACCCTCTGGGACCCTCCTCCTCTCTTCCTTGAGAATTTTTGTTGGCACCTGCCTAGGTTCCTCAGTTCTTGGGCATGCTCCGTGAGCTCTTCCCGAGAGCTAAGGTCACTTGATGTTGGAACATTGCACCTACGAATAACGCAGGCACCAGATCCCGTCCTAAGTGGTCTTATGCTTTATGCAGACTGCGGGGCTGGGAATCTGGCACCTGCAGAAGCAGAATTCCCTCCTCACCAGATTTCCAGCCCCGCAGTGTGCATAAAGCATAAGTCCACACATGCTAGCGCAATGTTCTGACATCATGTGACCTCAGCTCTCGGGCAGAGCTCATGGAGCATGCATGATAACTAAGGGAGTGTGCAGGCACCAACTCCGCTCTCAAGGAAGAAAGGAGGAGAGTCCCAGAAGGTCGAGGAGGAGGAGTAACCGCAGTGAGGCGGTCAGGTCCTGGGAGGGGAGTATGCCTCCTGGACCTAAACTAATTTCTTATAAAGTTATTATTTTGGTGTTCCAGGGGGTAGGAGCACAAGAGCCTTCACAAAATGCAGCATAGGCTGCTGAAGGTGGCTCTTTTAGTTTAATAGGCCCTGGGGGTGAGGACAGGTTCCATTTACAACCCAGTAATGAGCACAAACAACAGAGCTTCGTAAGCAGCTTCCTTTTATATACCGTAATAATAGCAAATATCTCATCATAAGTATATAAAAAATACTACTTACTGTATGCATGTGAATATTCATATAAATGCATTAGAATACATATCACGTTGCATGTCTTGTTATGTTTTGTTTGCATTATTTTTTTTTTTTAAATTTCATAATGCTGCAATTAAATCAGCTGGTATCTAAACACAACAAATACTGAAAAATAAATTGTTACATGACATAGCCAACTTTACTACATCATTAGTTTTTTAATCAACATATTGACACATACCAGAGACGCTAATGTGAATATCCATATGGGACCATTACGATGCCACATTTTAATTACATTCATATGAGCTATCAAAAGTAACATCTAGAATCATACAAAGATATCCAGCTCTAAGCAGGCACAGACAATGATCATACATTTCTGCACATGCTGATACATATATAAAATGACATTGTTTGCTGCTCCCTTTAATTCAACCATGGGGACAAGCCAAGATATGTAGAGATAACTCGGTGTCTTAAACACTATAGTGCCGTGGGGGACAAAATATTCACTGCAATGCAAGTAAAGGCTGCTTTGTTCTCCAACTAAGGCTAGTGTCACACTTGCATGCTTTTTTAAGGTTGCATTTTGCAGCCTGCGTTTTTGGGCTGCGTTTTTGCTGTTAGGTGTGGAGCAGCCTTAAAAAATGCATGGAAAAACGCATGGTACCATTTAGTGCCATACAAAAACGCATGCATTTCCCACAGGGCTCCATGTTAAAAAAAACGCATGCGTTTTTGAAAAAGCACCAAAAAATGCAGCATGATGCATTTTTTGGTGCTGAGCCAAAAACACATCCAAAAGACACATGGCATTTTAGACATGCATTTTTGGCATGGGGCATGCGTTTTTTACATGGGGGCCTATGGATGCGTTTTTTAAATGCATTTTTCACAAAGGGCAAGTGGGAAAAATGCATGGAAAAAATGCAAGTGTGACCCTAGCGTAAGAATCAGTATTCCTATTGTAGGCAATTATCTTTACACTGCAGTATTGTTTTTACTGTTATTATATGGTTTACCTATTAAAAGTCACTTATAGAGATCATACTATCTGTATGTATGTATTTCATATCTATTTAACACTGTCATATGCTTCAACTTTAGGGTGCAAGCAGTCTCATTACTAAAGTCCTATGAACCGATGGGTAAAATTTTGATCAGGCTCCCCCCTACTATTATCATATTACTCAGATGTGTGGTCACAGTGAAGTTGATAGAGCGCAAAAAATATTACTTTATATAAATCAGACAGCAAAATCAAGGCACTACGATAAGTAATACTTCTAAATAATAGTCTTAGGCTGGGGTCACAGTTGGCATGCGTTTTTTAGTGCCTTTTAAAAACTCATGTGCTTTACCATGCGTTTTTACATGTCCGCTTGAGTTTTTTAAGGTGTGTGATGGCTCCCTGCGTTTTTGGCTGCGTGTTTAAATCCGCACTCAAAAATAGTGCATGTACTATTTTTTTGTGCGTTTTGAAAAACGCATGCGTTTTTGTAGAAAACGCATGCGTTTTTTAACATGGGCCCCTATGGAAAACGCATGCAAAAACGCATGTACAATTAGTACCATTTAGTGCCATTCAAAAACGCATGCGTTTTCCATAGGAGCCCATGTTAAAAAAACGCATGCGTTTTCTAAAACGCTTGCGTTTTTTTAACATGGGCTCCTATGGAAAACGCATGCGTTTTTGAATGGCACTAATTGTACATGCGTTTTTGCATGCGTTTCCCATAGGGCCCCATATTAAAAAACGCATGCGTTTTTGGAAATGCACCAAAAACACATGGTACTGTCAAACATGCGTTTTTGCTATTAGGGCATGCGTTTTTTAACATGGGGGCCTATGGGTGCGTTTTTACATGCGTTTTTGAAAACGCAGGTCTACAAAAACGCTTGTAAAAAATGCTACTGTGGCCCTAGCCATATACAGTAGTTATCAAATACCAATACAATGTTACTGAGCGAAGTCCAAGGAAAAAAATACTAAATACAAGGGCAACAAAAATGCCGGCACACCACGACCTTGTAGTAACCTCACATAAAGCCTGAATATTGACTGTCATCTTCTTAGTTACTAAAATACGCTTTGTCAAGACTAATAAACCAATCATACAAGAGACAAATACCATCACCACATATTAATACCATATATGCCAAGAGCCACTTCTAAAGGAGAGAAGAGGACTTGACCTATGGCACCACCTATGGGATGTAGCAATCCTAAAAGTCCTCTGTCTGTGGGTCTAAACTGAAACGTTTCTCCCTACAGAGAGTGGCAAGCCAGTGTTAGTAGACTTAGGCCCCTTTCACAGCAGCGGTAATCGCTGATCGCGGGAGTTGTGGTGAAAAAAACGCAACTGCCGTGGTTACCGCATAACGGCCGCACCTGCGGTTCACTTGCGGCGAGCCCCATTCAATGTCTATGGGGCTTACGGCAGGTGCGGTATAGTTGCGGTTTCGGCACTTGCGGCAGATGCGGCCACGAAAAAATCGCGGACAGCCGTGTTTTTTTTCGCGGCTCCATCTGCCGCAAGTGCCGAAACCTCACTTGCCGCACCTGCCGCACACTTACCTCAAGCCATATAGACATTGCATGGGGCTTGCTGCAAGTGAACCGCAACTGCGGCCATTATGCGGTAACCGCGGCAGTTGCGTTTTTTTTCACCGCAACTGCCGCGATCAGCGCTTTACCGCTGATGTGAAAAGGCCCTTATAGGCCGTGCAATGCACCTCTGTGAAGTTAATTATGCGTTGCCCATACATCTTTTTATGTAGCACGTATCGAAAAAGTGTTGATATTGCCTTTTACAAATATTAAAGAGGCTATTTGCATATTTAAATTCCCAGAGCAGCATTTTTTTTCCTATAAATCTCTTCTCTTTTCTTCATTATTCCACAAAAAATAAAATGTCATATGAAGTAATGTTCCCCTATGTGTATTGTATATCTATAATACCCTCATAAAAGTGTACTAGCAATTCTTGTGACATCAATATAGTAGTATTGTGGCCTACATAAATGTATAATCTCCCCCTATACAGTATATCACAAAAGCGAGTACACCCATCAAATGTTTGTAAATATTTACTATATCTTTTTATGGGACAACGCTTTTGTTGCCAGTGGTTTACACATTAATGGTTTTACATTTTACCAAAATGTGAGGTGTACTGACTTTTGTGATATACTATACAAATATATTGCCCCCATATGGCATCCATACATTAATAATATCCCCCAATGTGCTCCCCATATCCTTAAAATGTCCCACTCTTTGGCTTCGGTACCCCAATAATGTGGCAAGACAGTGCTCCTCACATTACAATTAAAACAAAAAAATCACTCACCTGTCTTCGCTCTCACTTCAAAAAGCTTCTTGGTCTTCATCCTTCTCCCAGGCCCTAGAAGCCCACAGACGCATAGCACATTGGCATACAGACATCAGGTGGTGCAATGAGATCACTACATTGCGCTGCCTGCTATCATTATGCCAATGTGCCCTGCAGCTATGGGCCTCTGCTGCAGAGTAAGTAAAAACCAAGGTGCCGGTAGATTTCAACTGGAGGTGCCTTTAACGGGCTCAGTCAATTTATGACCCTGGTTGCAAAGGGCTAGAAAAGCCCACCAGAGTACGAGAAGATGCTTTGGTGACATTCGATTCTGACTCAGTTACTGACCTCAAGTGTCCATAAAAATACATCAGCACGTGTAGGCAATCTTTTACTTAAATTTTATTTCTTATGAGTAAGGCTGGGGTTACACATAGAAATCCGTTTTTGGAAGTCATTTTCATCACCAATCCGTTTTTTATAGGGTGCTTTTTGTGTCTCCTGCACTCCTGTACGTTTTTGGAATTTTCATTAAAAAAACGCATGCGCGAACGCATGCGCAAACGCAAGTGCATGCGTTTGCATGCGTTCGCGCATGCGTTTCCCATAGGGCCCCATGTTAAAAAAAACGCATGAAAACGCATGCGTTTTTTAACTGATGCCAAAAACGCTGTTTACTGCGTTTTTGGCTCAAAAACGGACAGGGCAATGTTTTGAGCTCCAGAGAAAAACGCACAGGGTGTTTATTACACCCAATGCGTTTTTCTGTCAGTTTTTGGACTTAGAAAAAAAAAATGACAAAACTGAAGCAAAAAACTGACTGAGGGCTTATGTGTAACCCCAGCCTAACTGTGACAAACACTCTAGTCACCTTTTTCTAGTACAAAATGAATGAGAGTAGGGAATAGTAGATTGATTCTAACTAGACATCAAATAAAGAGAATTTTGTTTACGTACCGTAAATTCTTTTTTCTTTAATCATCAATGGGAGACCCAGACAATGGGGTTTAGGGCACTGCCCTCCGGAGGTCACACTAGGTACTACAAGTTTGTAGACACCGCCCCCTCCGCTTATAAACCCCTACCGCAGGGAACATCCTCAGTTTGGTCTACAAGCTGCGAGGAGGAAAATAAACCACACCCGAAACCTCGGGAAGAATGCCGTGCACAAACGGTTCAACAACCCGGCAAACACTGTCTCAACAGAGAACAGGGCCAATGCAAAACATGCAAAGGAACAACTGGGTGGGTACTGGGTCTCCCATTGATGATTAAAGAAAAAAGAATTTACGGTACGTAAACAAAATTCTCTTTTTTCTGGTCATCATAATGGGAGACCCAGACAATGGGGATGTCCTAAAGCAATACCCCAGGGCGGGAAGAGTTCCTCAACAAGACGGATAACATGGTTCCCTTTTAAAGGTGGGCAACCGCCGCCTGTAGAACCCGCCTGCCCAAATTTGCATCCGCAGAGGCATGGGCATGCACCATATAGTGCTTAGAGAAAGTGTGTAGGCTGGACCAAGTGGCCGCCTGACACACCTGTAGAGCAGATGCTCTATGTCGCAAGGCCCAAGAGGCACCTACGGCTCTGGTAGAGTGAGCCTTCAATCCCACCGGGAGAGGCAAACCAGAAGACCGGTAAGCCTCTTGAATGGAAGCCATAATCCACCTGGCTAAGGTTGACTTTGAAGCCGCGGACCCCTTACAGCGACCTGTCGTAAGAACAAACAAAGAATCCGAACTCCTAAAGGAGGCGGTTCTGGACACATAAATGCGTATAGCTCTCACGAGATCCAGAGTATGGAGGTCGCGCTCAACCTGATGAACGGGAGCGGGGCAAAATGATGGGAGAACAATCTCCTGGTTCAGGTGAAAAGTTGAAACCACCTTTGGCAAGAATTCCGGCCGTGGACGCAACACCACCTTGTCTTGGTGAACCACCAGAAAGGGAGACTTGCACGATAGTGCAGCCAATTCTGAGACCCTCCTCAGAGATGTAATCGCCACCAGAAAGGCCACCTTCTGGGACAGACGAGAAAGGGAAACCTCCCTCAGAGGCTCAAATGGCGGTTTTTGCAATGCCGCCAGGACCATGTTAAGGTCCCACGGATCCAGAGGTCTTTTGTAGGGTGGAACCATCCGCGACACCCCCTGCAGAAATTGACGGACCTTCGGGAGAAGCGCCAATCGTCTGTCAAACAACACAGAAAGTGCTGAGACCTGACCCTTTAAGGAGCCAAGGGATAATCCCAACTCCAAACCCGACTGTAGGAATGCCAACAAAGTCGGGATGGACAAGGGCCACGGGGACCGGCCCCCAGAGGCACACCAGGTAAAAAAGATTTTCCACGTCCTGTGGTACATTTTCCTGGAAACTGGTTTTCTAGCCCGATTCATAGTGGCAACCACTGTAGGGGAGAACCCCCTGGATGTCAGCAGCCAGGCCTCAAGAGCCATGCAGTCAATCTGAGGGCCTTGGAATTGAGGTGGAAGAATGGGCCTTGCGCGAGAAGATCTGCGCGTTCTGGAAGAGCCCACCTGTGTCCGCCTGACAGTTGCCACAGGTCCGGATACCAGGACCTCCTGGGCCAGTCTGGAGCCACTAGAATGGCTACCCTGCATTCCGACCTGATTTTCCACAGCACCCTGGGAATCAGAGCCATAGGAGGGAACACATATGGTAGATTGAATCTGGACCAAGTCAAGATCAGGGCGTCCGCTCCCAACGACTGGGGGTCCCATGACCTCGCCATGTATTGCGGAACCTGATGATTCAGCCGTGAGGCCATCAGATCCACGTCCGGAGTGCCCATCTGCTGCAGATGTCCCGAAAGACGTCTGGATGAAGGGCCCACTCTCCGGCGTCCATCCCCTGCCTGCTCAGATAGTCGGCCTCCCAGTTTTCGACCCCTGGGATGTGAACTGCGGAGATCAGGCAGTTGTTGTCCTCCGCCCAGGATAGGATGTGGTGGACTGCGGCCAGAGCCTCTGCACTCCTGGTTCCTCCTTGATGATTTATATAAGCGACGGCCGTCGCATTGTCGGACTGAACCCGGATGGGTTGTCCTGAGAGGAATCTTTGAAAAGCCAGGAGTGCTAGATAGATCGCCTTGATCTCCAGCACGTTGATCTGCAATGCCGACTCCGACAGAGTCCAGAGGCCTTGGGCCCTGTGGTGTAAAAACACCGCACCCCAGCCCTTCAGACTGGCGTCGGTGGTCACCACTAACCAAGACGGTTTTATGAAGGACCGGCCCCGCGACAAGTGATGTGGTTGAAGCCACCACTGCAGGGAATCTCGGGTCGGTTGTGACAGTGTCACCAGCCGATTCAGCGAGATCGTCCTCTTGTCCCACCTGCGTAGGATCTCCAGCTGGAGAGGACGGAGGCGAAATTGTGCAAACGGCACCGCCTCTATCGCCGCCACCATGCGACCCACCAGCTTCATCAACCCACGAAGGGATGATTGTGGTGACAGGAGCACTGCTTGTACTCCCGATCGGATCGCCACCTGTTTGGATTGTGGCAGAGACACCAGGGCTGAGGACGTATTGAAGTCCATGCCCAAATAAGTCAAGGACTGGGTCGGAACCAGGGTTGACTTCTGAACATTGAGGAGCCAACCGAATTGTTCCAGAGACCGCATGGTCACATCCAGGCTCGCTTGACAGAGGTGTTCCGATGGCGCCCTGACCAGCAGGTCGTCCAAATAGGGAATGACGGCATGGCCCTGCACGTGCAGGAGAGCCATCATAGAGGCCATCACTTTTGTGAACACCCGCGGTGCCGAGGCCAAGCCGAACGGCAGCGCCACAAATTGGAAGTGTTCCTCCCCCACTGCAAATCTCAACCATCGCTGGTGAGCCGGTGCAATGGGCACGTGAAGGTAAGCGTCTCTGATATCTATGGACGCCAAGAAGTCCCCCTGTGACACAGCCGCGATCACTGAGCGCAGTGATTCCATACGGAACTTCCGAACCAGCACGTGGCGGTTGAACAACTTCAGGTCCAGAACCGGGCGGAAGGATCCGTCCTTCTTTGGGACGATAAAGAGGTTGGAGTAAAAACCCCTGAACCTCTCCCCGGCAGGCACCGTGACCACCACTCCGTCTCTGCGGAGTCCCTCCAACACCAAAGAAAAGGCCAGAGCTTTTTCTGGGGAGGGGATCCGACCGATGGAATCGGGATATCGGTTTTGACGTCAGCTCTATCCTGTAACCTCGCGAGATCACGTCTCGAACCCACTGATCTGGAACGTGAAGTAGCCACTCGTCCTGAAGGCGAGACAAGCGGCCCCCCCACCTGTGGGGAGGCAGGAAGAGAGAGCGAGTCATGTAGAGGCGGGTTTGGGGGTGGCAGCTGCTGCCCCCGCCGGCTTCTTTGTACGACTCTTAGAGCGCCACTGAGAAGCGGGCTTGCCCCCTCGGTCCGTGCGAGCGGACGGTGCTGATGACTGTGAGCTGGACCGAAAGGACCACTGTTTTGGGTTCCTCTTAACGGTATACCGTGGCTTAGGTTTATTCTGCGGTATTTTAGACTCAGCAGAATCCTTAATTAGCTTATCCAGCTCTGTGCCAAAAAGCCTGTCACCAGAGAACGGAAGATTCTGCAGAATCTTCTTAGATGTGGCATCTGAGTCCCAAAGACGCAGCCACAACAACCTGCGGATCGCAATAGCATTGGCCGAAGCCACAGCTGAGCGAGTGGCAGTTTCCAGAGTCGCCGTTCTGGCGTAGTCCGCATAGGCCCTTGCCCTTTCGGTAAGTGCCAGGACCTCTGGACTGGACCTTGCCAGGTCAGTGATACCATCCAAGCAGGTAGTGATCGCTTGTAAGGTCCATACCGTGGCAAAGTTAGGGGCAAATGACGACCCCACCGCCTCATAGGAAGACTTGGCGAGTTGCTCGACCTGTCTATCAGTAGCATCCTTCAGTGAGGAGCTATCAGAGGCAGAGAAAAGGGAGCGTGCAGCAATCCTGGTCATGGAAGCATCCACCTTCGGGGACTGCGACCACTCCTGAAGCACCTCCTGGGGAAAGGGGAAGCGATTGTCCTTGGGTTTGCGGACATAACGCCGCCCAGGATGTAACCTGGGGGCTCTAATCACCCTTCCAAAATTAGTATGGTCCATAAAGGAGCCACTTGGTCTAGCCTCCGGCCGCAGCCATTGATAGACCTCCTTCGGGTGCACCGTCACCTCCTCAGGGGGTGTCACGAGACGTAAGGTCTCGTTGATAGAGGACACCAGATCCTCCACCCCATCTGGTGGTTCAGACACAGATACAGACCCGAAAGTCGAACCCCCATCATCTTCCTCACCATCAGAGGAATGCTCCTCCTCAGAGAGAGTCTGGAGCTCGGGTGAAGCCTCACGACGAGCCCGCTTAAGGGGTCTCACAGCAGAAGAGGGAGACACCCGGGGGTAACTGGAAGGAGTAGCTGGGCTATCCAGTCTCCTATTAAGTGCCTCCAGGGATTGCGACATGGAGGACAGCTGAGACAACAGAGATTCATTGATCCTGTTCTGAGTCTCCCAAGGCCCTGAGATCACCTGAACCTCGGGGTATAGCACCGGGGTTGCTGACCCAGCAGTTGCAGCCCGGGCCTCTGGGCGTCCACAGTTATTGCAGGACCCCTCCACCAGTGTTCCATTGCACGTAGCACATGTAACGGTGGTCTCGGCCGCCTTAGCAGCACGCTTCCCAGCTGAGGACATGGCCACAGTAGGGGTAGATAAGCCCAATTGCAGACAATAAAACCGGGATCCCGGTGGCTTACCGACCGCTGTAAAGCGGTATGAGGGAGCGGTGTGTGTGTGTGACCTCCGCGCCGTCTTCCGGTCTCCCCTCTTGGAGTGCAGACGCACGCTGCATACAGTTCCCAGCCGGGAAGTGAGGGTAAAGATGGCCGCCGACAGAGAAACTGTGGGCGGCGCCGAAGACACGCGGGAAACACACACACACGCCCCGCGGTGACGTCACCGCACGGGCTGCATCCCATCCTCCAAGCATCCTTCTCATGAGGGAGCTGGAGCCCGCCGGGCGGGAAACAGTGTAAAAAACATTGTACACAGACTGCAAATACATGTCACACATCCGCAGCCTACGGCCTCAGCCCCTGTAACACACAGGGCGGTCAGCCAGGGTGACCCCAGCACCGGGTACACCCGCAGAACCGCGGGCCCGAGGGCAACGCGCGGTCTGAGTGTCATGAAACACATAAAGTGCCAGACACTACCCCCAGGCACACAGGAGACACAGAGTGCCTCAGTGCCGGTCCGGTCTGTAAGCACCATTTAGGGAGGCCTCGGACGGGGGTGCAGCACCAGTCTGGAGTGTAAGCACCATTTAGGGAGGCCTCAGACTGGGCCGCTCAGCCCAGTCCGGAGTGTAAGCACCATTTAGGGAGGCCTCGGACTGGGCTGGCTCCAGTCCGGTCTGTAAGCACCATTTAGGGAGGCCTCGGACGGAGCGGAGCTGTGCAAGGCTCCCATCTCCCACTCACCAGAGCCCCCCAGAGAGGGATGGAGAGGAGTGTAACAGCGTACCGGGAGAACACCAGGTGTCCAGGCCCTAGGCCCTCCGGTACCTCCACCAGCGTGTGCCACTAAGGGTGAGCGGGGAGGCTGTCACCGGTCCCGACTGGGACCTTATTACCTTGTCTTCAGACGCCATCACGTAAGTAGTGAGAATGCAGTGAAGTGCAAGCAAAGCGTGATCCTCCGAGCACACTAAGTTTAAAACTGAGGATGTTCCCTGCGGTAGGGGTTTATAAGCGGAGGGGGCGGTGTCTACAAACTTGTAGTACCTAGTGTGACCTCCGGAGGGCAGTGCCCTAAACCCCATTGTCTGGGTCTCCCATTATGATGACCAGAAAATAGCTATAATAGACTGTAATAGACTTTAGGCGTGCTACTATCTAGTATGTGGAGTGGCAAAGTTATTTTATCACAGGAGAAGATTATCTCCACATGAACTGGTGGATTAGGAAGAGGTTTAGCAGCAAGTGAAGGCTATCTGTTTCAAATAAACACTGACATAACACCTCAGCATCTGCTTTGTGGTCAATGGGACGCTGAACAACTTGTAATTTTGCTAAACACAAGCAGTCGGCCTCAGCCAAGTAAAACAGTGCATATTGTGCAACATGTTGCTGGGTGCTGTGAATGAAGCTGCTACTTCTTGTGCCCTTCCCCAAAGTAGCTTTTTCTTATCCTGTATTTGCAGCTAGTTGTCATTTTCAGAAAAAACACAACACTGTATAGTGTAAGTTGATATACTCTATATAGAGTGGCATATCGGGTATAAATACTTGATCACAAGGCTGGAATCCATTGGCACTGATTGTGTTTGGATATTTCAGATACCTAGAAAATTTAAAATATAGACAAAAAATTGCCTGTTTAAAGGGAATATATCACTATGATCAATCATTTTAATGGTCCCTTTACAAGCGGCCACAGGAAGGTAGGAACAGGCAGGCATCAAACACAATTGTGCCTGTTGCCTTGAAAAGACCACGATGTGGCAGCGTGTAAATCAGGACTTTCCTTCCTGTGTCTTCCCTGAAGGAAGGAGAGGCCTGAATTACACGCAGACACATCATGGTCTTTTCAAGGCAACAGGCACAATTGTGTCCGATGCCTGCCGGTGTCTACCTTCCTGTGGCCGCGTGTAAAGGGACCATAAGCCATTCATATGGGCATGTAGGTCATAAAAAGCTGAATAAAATTGTAGTAGTGCTAGGATGTTCAGACTGTGAGCCAGGAACAGCAGTATGCCATACACACTTGGCACAAGCTACCCTGCAGCTGTATACCCTTAGCGCTGGGAATACTCTTCACCTGCTACCACTGATGGGAGGTGGGCTTTTGCTGAGCCCTTCCAGGGTGCCTTAAAATGGTATGGCTGTGCACACTGGCCAAAGATGAGTCAAACTCACCAGTACCAATAGATAAAAGGGCAGAGTATAAACAATAAATGTAAGGAAAAATTAGTAGAGGCAAAATAACCAGTGAGTACGAAAACCAGAGCAAGAGAAACTCTGCCCTAATAGTGCAACTAAAAATAATCAGCAGTGTAAAAGAGCAAAGGGCTTGTTTAAATTCCCTCTAACAGATCATCTGACACTACTGAGGTAACACCCAATCTCCACCCTCCACCCAGAGAGACTAAGAACAGGGCAAGGAGGACAGAGATGAGGGAATCTCCCACACTTGAGCCAGAGGACAGAGTGTCCAATGTTCTCTGACACCCACACTGGGGAACCCAGCGTCCCAGTGCCCCAGAACAGTGTCAGCACTTAGACTGAGGGCATCCCAACCCTCACCACACCAGGACCCAAGGCCGGACCCCTGGAGCAAAAGGCAAGGGCACGGCAAGGACCCACACTGACATCACCCTCTGAAGGCAGCACCTCACTCTGCAATCAGAAAAACGTAAACATTTTACCATGGTATCTGCAATCTGAAGTTTTATTCCAGAGAAATCCATGTTTTTCTTAATACGTGAATGAGCTGTTAAGATCTATGGGTCGAACATAGATCTCCCTAGTAATCTGTCTCCAGAGCTGTATTATAAATGAAAGCGGGAGTTACTAGTGTGAGACATGTAATGGCTGACAGTGTGATCTGATTTACATGTCTCACACTGATAATGAACCCTTCATTTAAAATAATCTCTGGAAACAGGCTCTCAGGTATATCTGTGTCTGAATAGATCTTAACAGCTCATTTACATATAAATAAATTGTGGATTACTCTGGAATAAGCCATCAGATCACAAATATCAAGGTATAATATTATTCAACTTCCTTTGACCTACAGTGTAACATACTTTTTTTTTTTTAGCTTTTAAGGTTGAAGGAAGACTGTTAAGGTACCATTACAGGCTTCAATGTTGAAACAATATCCCTAATGATCTCAGGGGCGTACGGTCGTTATGACATCGTTTTGACATTGTTGGTGAGACGTCACACGTGTAGATATCATGGATGACTCACTAACGATGTAGCGAGCAGCTATCATTTGCACAACCCAGCGAACGATACTTGTTCACTGATGTGAATAGGAGAAGTCGTTAACGACATCGTTATCGCGGTGTCACACAGCATGATACAGCAGGTTGGCTGATCGGATGTTGGATGTTCTCAAATCTGCGATCAAAGATCCAACGATTTATCATAGTCATATCTCGGTGTTACACACAACAACGTCTTAACAATGTAATTTGAAAGACTCCAAACCCGTGTCATTTAAACTATATCATTCACAATATCTTATCGTGTAACGGTACCTTAAGTCTATCTAGTTCAACACATAGCCTGATGGCCACTTTACACACACCAACTTATCTGTCCAACTTCTGACCAACTTACTGGTTGCAGTGAAATCATGGACACATTGTTACATTTGTACACAGCCACAAAATGGAACAATGTGTCCATGATTTCACTGCAACCAGTAAGTTGGTCAGAAGTTGGACAGATAAGTTGGTGTGTGTAAAGTGGCCCTAACATGTTGATCCAGATGAAGGCAAAAAAAAACCCATGTGGCAACACTAAGCTCCACATTGGGGGAAAAAATTCCTTCCTGACTCCAGATATGGTAATCAGACTAATTCCCTGGATCAACGCCCTATCAAAGAATCTAGTATATAATAATAATAATAATAATATTTATTAATTTATATAGCACTATTAATTTCATAGCACTTTACATACATTTGCAACACTGTCCCCATTGGGGCTCACAATGTAAACATCCTATTAATATGTCTTTGAAACATGTAACCTGTAATATTATACTTTTCATGAGAGGCATCAGGGCACTTTTTTAATTTTAGTACTCAATCCCTCACTAAAACATCATGTGGCAGAGAGTTCCATAGTCTGACTGCTAATACAGTAAAGAATCCGCGTCTGTGATTATGATTAAACCTTCTTTCCTCCAGACGTAGAGGATGCCCCCTTGTCCCCGTCTCAGGCCTAAGAGTAAAGAGATCATTAGAAAGCTCTCTGTACTGTCCCCTCATATATTTATACATTATTATAAGATCACCCCTAAGCCTTCGTTTTTCCAAGCTAAATAACCCCAAGTTTAATAACCTGTCTTGGTATTGCAGACATGTCCATATCAATGGCTTAAAAGGGTTGATCCTACTGATAGATATTCTTTAAGGGGCAGATTGCATAAATAGATGTAGTGTTCTATATCTGTCTTTACTGTAATCCACTAGTGCAGTGTGTATTTCATTATTTCATTATACTACTTTGGTCATCCAGGTGATTAACCACTGTACATGTAATTACAGCAGAAACAGCCATAGCAGTTTGTGCTCCACCTAGATGGAGAACATAAACATTTTTCCTTTTTATAGGAAAGATAACAGAATTTTTCAGTTCTAAAAGCTTCTAAAATTATTTTGGTTGCTCCCTTTGTAAAAGTGAATATGCTGCTTTAAATTTCTACATTTTAGTTTACTGAGAGGTAAACTAAAATGCAGGCTTACCGATTCTGCTATACGGCATTATGACTTCTAGTTACACTGTCAACCAACCATTGTGCTGCCTGCATCGTTAACATAGTGTCTTTTTCTAAAATCAGCTAGATGTTACATTTTTTCTTAAGAAAAGTGATCACCCTATTATCTGTACTTGTTCTGTAATAACTCGACGTGTCTTTAAATGAACTGTTTTTAAATTCTCTTTTAGATAACCTAAAACTTTTATTATTATGATGCATTTCTTATATAGCCCCAGTATATTCTGTAGTGTTTTAAGGTACCTTTACACGCCGCAACTACAGTGTAGCAACTGAGAGGCAATCGAGATTTCCGTCACGGTTGCCTTGAAATTGCTACAAAATTGCGGCGTGTAATTGGGGATAGTGATGGAGATTTTCGAAGTTGCTCCCGGATGCGGTTTCAGAGCATTGTTCAAAAACCAGAGGCAACCCTGAAGGTGAATTGCCCTGGTTTTGGCGTGTGAACGAAAGATAGGGATGGAATCTGCGTCGCCTACTGATTTCCCAGAGGTGTGCCACAGCTTGCTGGATACCACGCCCCATCAGCGATGATTGGTGGGGGCTACTGTGTTTCCATTAGCTGTCCCTTCAAAGGGCGCCATATTTGAAGAGCTGTCCATTCACACTACACAATTACAATGGCGTCATGTATTAGCCAGCCTTCCTGCGCAGGCTGGCCAATCATGACGGTATTGCGTTGTCTAATCAGCGTGTTTGGGGTGCGGAATACACAACTCTGTCACGCCTATGTTCTTGCGGCGCTGAACATGTACGCCCACATTCCCTTAGTGATTGCGGCGTTTGAAGCGGCATCGGGATTCAACCGGATGTTTCCCGCAGGTTCTGTGCCAACTTCTGCGGAGCCACGTTCCCTCAGGTTGACGACGCAATTGCAGCGTCTAAATGCAGCATCGGCGATCGGTATCAACCATCAAAAACGTGCACACGCACGTTCGGTTGCCTCTGATCGCCGGTGATAGTTGCAGCGTGTAAAGGTACCTTTACAGAGTATATGATCACTGTACCCATTGGGGACCACATTCTAAATTTTCACTCAGTATGTCCTTGGGGTGTTAAAGGAAACCGGAGATCCTAGGGGAAATTCATATAGTTTCCAGCTCACCAAGGCTTCCTCCATATATTCCTCATGGAACAAGGAAACAGGTTTCGCCTTAACCTCGGAAATCCAAAATAAATGGTGAATCCGGCTCTTCAAATATGAGACATGTTATGAATAAGGATGTGTTCATCCGAAACACGTTGACACGTTGTAGTCATGCAAATCATGCACATATTTCTATCAATGCACTTTAATTAATATCAAATAAAAAAGTATCATGTTTGAAGAATTGGATTCATCTTTCATTTTGGATCCTAGAGGAAACCCACACAAACATGTACCATGCTGGTCTGCAACAGAAGGCTTGGTCATATGTCTGCTGCAATATATACCTTAGTTTTAAGTTTAAGGCCCAGATACCATCCCCAGGAGGATATTGAAACAGATATGACACAACTGATAAAGAAAAACTCAATTTACACAGAAGATGCACAAAACATAAAAAATAGATCATTAGTAATTTTGTACATGTTTATACAGTATCATTACATTATCATGTATTGATTAAAGCCAGTAAAGTCAAGCAGAAAGAAGAAAAAATTATCCTCATTTCTGTAATGCTTTTGTAGCTGCACTAGGCACTTACCTAAGTTATTTTACTTACCGTATATACTCGTGTATAAGCCGAGTTTTTCAGCACAAAAAATGTGCTGAAAAGTCCCCCCTCGGCTTATACACGAGTATATACGGTAATCATAAAAAAAAATATATATATACCCGTCTGTATACAGCCCCCCCCCGTGGTATACCGGGCCCCCCCTGTGGCAACCTGTAAAGGAAGCGATGATTATACTTATCGGGTCGCTGTCGCCGACGCCGCCGCTCTGTCACCGTCCGTCACCGCGCTCCTCCTGGTCTTCATGCTTCCTTCACCGTCGCACAGGAAATGACGTCATTTTCTGTGCGCCCGTGAAGGAAGCATGAAGACGGGAAGGAGCGCGGTGACGGACGGTGACAGAGCGGCGGTGTCGGCGTCGGCGACAGCGACCCGATAAGTATAATCATCGCTTCCTTTACAGGTTGCCACAGGGGGGGCCCGGTATTCCAGGGGGGAGGGCTGTATACAGCCGGGTACCGCTGTATACAGCGGGAGCTGCTGTATACAGCGGGGGCTGCTGTATACCCCTCTGGGGCTGCTAAATACCCCTCTGGGGCTGCTGTATACCCCTCTGGGGCTGCTATATACCCCTCTGGGGCTGCTGTATACCCCTCTGGGGCTGCTGTATACCCCTCTGGGGCTGCTGTATACAGCTCTGGGGCTGCTGTATACCCCTCTGGGGCTGCTGTATACCCCTCTGGGGCTGCTGTATACCCCTCTGGGGCTGCTATATACCCCTCTGGGGCTGCTATATACCCCTCTGGGGCTGCTGTATACCCCTCTGGGGCTGCTGTATACCCCTCTGGGGCTGCTGTATACCCCTCTGGGGCTGCTATATACCCCTCTGGGGCTGCTGTATACCCCTCTGGGGCTGCTATATACCCCTCTGGGGCTGCTGTATACCCCTCTGGGGCTGCTGTATACCCCTCTGGGGCTGCTATATACCCCTCTGGGGCTGCTGTATACCCCTCTGGGGCTGCTGTATACAGCTCTGGGGCTGCTGTATACAGCTCTGGGGCTGCTGTATACCCCTCTGGGGCTGCTATATACCCCTCTGGGGCTGCTGTATACCCCTCTGGGGCTGCTGTATACCCCTCTGGGGCTGCTGTATACCCCTCTGGGGCTGCTATATACCCCTCTGGGGCTGCTATATACCCCTCTGGGGCTGCTGTATACCCCTCTGGGGCTGCTGTATACCCCTCTGGGGCTGCTATATACCCCTCTGGGGCTGCTGTATATCCCTCTGGGGCTGCTATATACCCCTCTGGGGCTGCTGTATACCCCTCTGGGGCTGCTGTATACCCCTCTGGGGCTGCTGTATACCCCTCTGGGGCTGCTATATACCCCTCTGGGGCTGCTATATACCCCTCTGGGGCTGCTGTATATCCCTCTGGGGCTGCTGTATACAGCTCTGGGGCTGCTGTATACAGCTCTGGGGCTGCTGTATACCCCTCTGGGGCTGCTATATACCCCTCTGGGGCTGCTGTATACCCCTCTGGGGCTGCTGTATACCGCACTGGGGCTGCTGTATATAGGGGCTGCAATACCACTTGGGCTGCAATACCACTGGGGCTGCTGTATATAGGGGCTGCTGTATACACCACTGGGGCTGCAATACCACTGGGGCTGCTGTATACAGGGGCTGCAATACCACTGGGGCTGCAATACCACTGGGGCTGCTGTATATAGGGGCTGCTGTATACACCACTGGGGCTGCAATACCACTGGGGCTGCTGTATACAGGGGCTGCAATACCACTGGGGCTGCAATACCACTGGGGCTGCTGTATATAGGGGCTGCTGTATACACCACTGGGGCTGCAATACCACTGGGGCTGCTGTATACAGGGGCTGCAATACCACTGGGGCTGCTGTATATAGGGGCTGCTGTATACACCACTGGGGCTGCAATACCACTGGGGCTGCTGTATATAGGGGCTGCAATACCACTGGGGCTGCAATACCACTGGGGCTGCTGTATATAGGGCCTGCAATACCACTGGGGCTGCAATACCACTGGGGCTGCTGTATATAGGGGCTGCAATACCACTGGGGCTGCAATACCACTGGGTCTGCTGTATATAGGGGCTGCTGTATACACCACTGGGGCTGCAATACCACTGGGGCTGCTGTATATAGGGGCTGCAATACCACTGGGGCTGCTGTATATACCACTGGGGGCTGCTGTATATCATACTGCTGGGGCCTGTATACCACTGCTGGGGGCTGTATACCTGTGCTGGGGTCCACCCTCGGCTTATACGCGAGTCAATAGATTTTCCCAGGTTTTGGGGGCAAAAGTAGGGGGGTCGGCTTATACACGGGTCGGCTTATACACGAGTATATACGGTATGTGTCCACTATCCAGGCATATCATTTCCCAAATTCGCATTAACATTTTCCGTTGTGTAAAATCCTGATAGTTCTTTATGGTGACATTATTTGATAAGAATATTTAAAACACTATATTTTTCTCTTGTACCAAGACTAACAAACATTATATTATATGGCTTCAACTGAAAAATACTTCTCACTTTGGTGGTGAAACTTGAAGACCATAGCCTGCATTTGACTACAGCTAGTCATGAATTGTTAAGTGCTGCAAAATATATTGGAGCTATAGAAATAAAAAAAATATTACTAATTAAAATTATTAGTCTAATCCTTGGTACGTTATATAGTAAATACAGCCATATTAATGGACCTATAACACTCCTGGGTAGTGGTAATCATAAGAAAAATGAGTACTGTATATTGTCATGAATGTATATATTTTCTAATGGTTACTGATACAGAACTTTGTCAATTTATCCCTTAATCCCTTCCTAAAGTCAGCCTTATTTTGTTAATATAAATTTTACCTTAAAGTACAAAGGGCATTCATTAAGGATTTCCCCCGATTGCACTTCAATTTATCAATGGACACTGAAACTGCACATGTGTAATGATATGTCTGTATAAATTACGTGCCAATTGGCAACTCTGAACTGATAATGGTTTTTCTTTACAGGTGCTGAAAGGGAACCTGACCCCTTCAAATCACCCCCAACCCTATGAATACCTGTCCCTGCACCCTGAGACATCCATTCTAGCGGTCCTTTTGTGTAAAAAATGAGTGGGGTAACATTGCCAAAAAGACCTTTATCCACTTACAAATCTGCAACTTCTTCTCCTTGAATAAGTCTCACAGGGCGTTCCCTGTGAGACTCTAATGGTACCTTTACACGCCGCCACAGGAAGGTAGAAACCGCCAGGCATCGGACACAATTGTGCCTTTTGCCTTGAAAAAAAACGCGAAGTGGCGGCGTGTAATTTAGGAAGTTCCTTCCTGTGTCTTCAGATACCTGTGTTTGAGCCGTGCTCAAAAACAGGCAGGCATAATCCCTATGGTGGCGGCATGTAATCAGGGCACAGGCAAGGTTTTTGCGTGGCCTAGGGAAAACCCAGGGGCGTTCCACAGCGTCATGGTTACCACGCCCCATCAGCTATCATTGGTGGGGTCTAATGTATAACCATTGGCTGTCCCTGCACAGGGCGCCATATTTAACGAGCTGACCAGTCACACTACACATTTGCAATAGCGTCATGTATTAGCCAGCCTTCCTGCGCCGGCTGGCCAATAATGAGGTTATTGCATTGTCCAATCACCGTACGAGTTTCACGTAATACACAACTCTGTCCACACCTATGTAGTTACGGCACACAATATGTACGCCCATATTCCCTTGTGGTAGCGGCGTGTAAATCAGGGAAGGTATTCGACAGAAGGTAACCTGCGGCTCTCGTCGGCACTTCCGGGGAACGAAAATACCTTCTGTGGAGCACCTTGTGGCTGCGTGTATATGCGGCATCAGGCACCATTGGCAACCGTTGAAAACGCTCGCGTGCACATGCGGTTCCTGCCTGTTGCTGCCCTCTGTGGTGGCGTGTAAAGGTACCATAAGCCCGCCTGAGCTGCTCATTATCACGCTCTGATGGGCATGATAAATAATACTAGTCCTCCTCGCCCTGCTGTATGGGCGTAATAGCCGGTGTGACGCTATTTGCATCACATCCGGTCATGGTGACGTCTGTACACCCTTTAGGTGTACCGCCGACCTCACCATGTGCATTGCACATGCGCGGCTTTTGCTTTACACCTAAAGGGTGTACAGACGTCACCATGACCGGATGTGACGCACATAGTGTCACACCGGCTATTACGCCCATACAGCAGGGTGAGAAGGATTATTTATCACGCCCATCGTGGCGTGATAATGAGCGGCGCAGGCGGGCTTAGAATCTCACAGGGAAGTGGATAAAGGTCTTTTTGGCAATGTTACCCCACTGATTTTTTACACAAAAGGACCGCTAGAATGGATGTCTCAGGGTGCAGGGACAGGTATTCATAGGGTTGGGGGTGATTTGGAGGGGTCAGATTCCCTTTAAGTGGTGTTCGGTGTGATAATGGACTTAGTGGAATACAGAGCAGTCATCAAGTTCCTTTACTTGAAACGTGTGTTTATCAATAGCGGAATGGAGAATCAAATCCATCAAAGTTTGGCCACATTTGAAAAGACGATGACAGTTTTTGAATACATCATATGATAGGGAATTGTCTGCATAAGCATCTTTCATTTTCTCGAATGTCTCCCTTGGTGTGCAGCCTTTCAAGTAAAGGAACTTGATGACTGCTCTGTATTCCATTGAGTCTATTATCACATCTCCCACCACTTCAGCACCTGTAAGAGAAAAACCATTATGAGTTCAGAGTTCCAAATTTGTACATAACCTATAGAGACATATATCATTACACATGTGCAGCTTCCTGCAATAAATAGAAGTGGGTCAGGGGAAATCTTTAATGAAGGCACCTCGTATCTACAGCTATCTCCAATATAGCAATCACCATTATAAAAACGTATACAAAGCAGGCTCTGTTTTCAAGTTAATGCTGGGAGAGGAATAAACTCAGGGAGCCAAAGTCTTCTTTAGTAAGGCTAGGGTCAGACTTGCATCTGCCCCTAGCCTGACGGATGCACTTGAAAATTAGAAATTTGCAGGCTGAACACATACCGTTACCGGCATGTAACGCTATGCGCCTGTGTATTGATCCCTATGGCAACCAGCAGCCTCACGCACCCAGCGGCTCCACTCAGCACTCCCAGATATGCGCTTTGAGGAGCACACAGGAAATGCTGCTTGCAGCGTTTTCCAGTACCCTCTCCAAAAGCGCATATCCTAGAGATTTGTGTGGAGCCACCGGGTGTGTGAGGTTGCTGGTTGCCATAGGGATCAATACACAGGTGGCGCATAGTGTTACATGCCGGTAATGCTATGCGCTCAGCCTGCAAATTTCTAAGCTGTAAGTGCAACCGCCAGGCTAGGGGCAGGCGCAAGTCTGACCCTAGCCTATTTGCTACATACCATGTCAATAAAATACAGTGTTCCTCGAATATGTTTAAAGACATACAAACGATCAGAAGTGTGACAGGTGAACTCAGAAGGCTATTCACAGGATAGTCAGACTACAGGACAGAACATATATTCAATTCTATAATGATTTAAGAGTGGATCAGTAAATTGAAGGAAATCCAAATGAAGCTGTAAAATGAGAACTAAAAACGTCTGTTTGAAAGGTACATACATTAGAAAGTTCATTTCACCATCGTAGAAAGTCCTGCTGTCTAAAGCTGTCTACAATATGTATGCAGAAGGCGTTTAATACAGAACATTACAGTTAGCTGTCCAATTGGATTATACTATTAATATTAGATTTTTCAAAACTTTATGACAGGTAGACTTTAATTAGCAAACCTTAAAATCAGCGGATTGCTAATTATAATACCTTCACTCATTCAAGATATTCTGAAATGTGCACAGGAAGCCAACTGAGGTGAGCTTTACTGGCAATGTGCGTAAAAGAAATTATGTGAGTATTTTTCTTCTCTTTTTTTAAACTATGCCTCAAACAGCGTGTCCCAAAGTAAAGACTTAACGCTTCCCAAAGTAATAATAAAGTCACACATTTTGTATTATTACACGCAGCTGCATTGCCATAAAAATATAACTGTTTTTCTAGAAACTGCAATTCTAAATGTTTGTATTTAACCCTGACAGTCACCAAAGTGCTCACTAAATATGATAAGTAGGAAAATGAAAAAAATCACAATGATAAGGTTACATTTACAAAAGGAAAACTGTATTTTTTAGTATTAGATTCAAATTCTTAAAAACTGGACCTATCCTTCATAAGCAAATGTGTAATGAGCTACAGTATATAGCTGGAGAGCTCACAGGGTCTCTTCCATCAGTAGGAAACTTAATTATTACGGTAAGTCCTATTCTCTTAATTAACATCTCATCATATTATCATTCCATATAATGTGCATTAAATTAATCAATTAATTATGATTTTAGTAATTCATTTTAACTGTTTTCCATTATAAGACTGGGCAATATAAAGCAGATCAACTGTATGTCAAAAATAAGTCTTCTATTCCTTACAAGTAATATATAACTTGCTGTTGTGCACAAGACACCCTATTAAACGGAATCTGTCACTCCATTTCATGTATCTAATCTATTACTATGGGTATATAGTTAATATAGTGCTGAAAGTAATAATACCTGTAGCCTCATATGAGATGCTTTCAAAGGCAAAAATCATCTTTCATCCCTCTACATAAATGAGCAATGTGGCCGATGGTGCCCGGAAGATAACTCTGCCTCCTAGCTGTCACCTCTGTGATGTCTAGTTGTGGTCCTGTAATCCCCCACCTCACCTGTGCACTGCAATTGCCAATATTTCACTTGAGAGTTTTGCTCTTCCATGCCATTGGCTTCTTCTTTCTTCTGATCAGGAATCATGAAACCAATCCCAATAGAAGAGTGGACCACTCAACTTGAATGTTGGCAATTTCAATGTGCAGACGAGGGATTTCAGAACCACAATTAGTCATCAGAGGGATCTTGTGACACTGATGGGAGGTGCCTACTATGAAAATGAAGCAATGAGGCAGTGCTATCTTCAGGGCAGCATCCTCCCCATAGCCTGGAAGACCTCATTTACATAGAGGGATAAAAGATAATTTTTTCACAAGCCATCTGATATGAGGCATAAAGGTATGATTATTTTCAGCTCTCTATTACCTGTATGCCCTTGTTAACCACTTCATCCACAGGCGATTTTCTATTCTTATTTTTTCCAAGAGCTATAACATTTTAATTTTTCCTTCAATATGGCCATATGAGGGCTTGTTTTTTGAAGGGTGAGTTATACTTTTGAATTATAACATTCATTTTACCATATAGTGAACTGGAAAATGGGAGAAAACAGGAAAAGAAAATCCAAGTGTGGTGAAATTGCAGTTTCACAATGTTTTTTTTAAATTTTATTTACCATGTTCCTTATACGAGAAAACTGACCAATCAGTATGATTTCCCTGGTCAGTACGAGTTTGAAGATACCAAATATGTATACTTCTACTTTTATTTAAGGGGTAAAAAAATTCAGAAGTTTGTACAAAAAAGAATTGTGATTTTGTCGCCAATGTCTGAGACACGTAACATTCTCAGTTTTTGGGATCTGGGGCTGTATGATGACTTGAGCTGACATTTTTAATGATACCATTTCTGGGTAGATGCAATGTTTTGAGTGCCTGTTATTGCATTTTATTGCAACTATGCTGTGACCTTAAAAAACATATTTGTAGCATTTTGACTTTTTTCAATTACGCAGTTTAAGGATCAGATAAATTTATTTTATATTTTGATAGAAAAAGTGTCGATGCAAATATGTGTATTTTCTTTTAAATACCGGTAGTTTTATTTTCAATGGATCTAAAGGGTATGATTTGAATATTTACATTATTAAAAATGTTTAAACAGTTATTTTTTTAGTTTTTATTTTTTTTACTTGTCCCCATAGGGTGTCTCAACACTTCACAGTCTGATTACTTCTGCTAATGCGTGTCTCTGCACAGCAGAAATAATCTTCTCCTGTGAATGCCGAAACTCTGCCGGCATTCACAGGATCAGCGACCTTCATCCTGGGCAGCTTTCAAAAAGCTGCTCAAGTCTTTCTGCTTTTAATAAATAGGACTGGCCTCAAAAAGGCCTGTTGTTGGGTCACTGACCCATCCTTTACTTGACATGTTGTCCGGAGAAGGACTTTTTTTCACTGTTATTGAGTTCTTATTAGAGCAAGGCCTGTTTTTTTGTTTATTTTATTTCTCCACTTCCCAAATTTAATGCTGATTGTGCTTCCCTCTTCTAAGTTAGCGGGACTGCAGCCTTTGCTTTACACCTCAATGGGCTTAATAGACTGTGCCCTTAATCGACTTTGCATCATTGCAATGGAGTCTGCAGATCCCTATGAGACTTTCCTTATACATACTGTGTATATTGATATATGTCCTGGACTGTTTCTGCAAACAGGTGTTTTGATAATGCCCTACAGATACTAGCCTGATGTTTGAGGTATGGAAATGCAAGATACTACACATAATCTTGTAGAGCTGACCAAGGGCAGTCCTTAAGTGTCGCAAATAGTGCATGTTTTATGGATGTACTTAGCATTGCACAAGGTACTGGAGTCATCACCTTTGCAGGCCATGAAATTAGCACCTGTGCAATGCTAAGGAAATCTTGAAAACTTGCACTGTTTTCAGACTTTAAGGACTGTAGTTGGCCACCCCTACCTAGAAATGTCTGTGGAGATAGCCGGGGAGCAAGAAGAATCTTTGAGTCTTTTCACCACCACTGTGGCTCTCCCTAGACCCTTTTAGGCCCTGTGCCCAAGGTGCATTGTTTGATGCTTTTTTTGACACAGATTTTGAGAATCTGCATCAAAATGTGCACGTCTATTCTGTCTATGACAGGTCAGCAGTGCTATAAGGCTGGTTTCACACTGCCATTTTTTGGCATCAGTGTGAGTCCAACCGAAATTGGATATATCACTATCAGTTTTTGGCCCCATTGACACTCAATGGGGTCGGAGTAATGTGTGGATGCATCCAAATTTTTCCATTTCCTCACTGGATTTTTGACTGCATTTTGTGGCAGTTTTGGTTTCCGTGACAAAACCTGTGTACATCCGGATCAGGAGCATTCCAGGTGGATTTACAATGGGGCTCAATGTAACCCTGATCCATGGGACTCCAGATCCACTGGATCCGGATCCCTGGATCTGGGTTTTAGAACTACACCTACCCAGAACGCATTTCCAAAAGACACGTGTCATTTGACCCCAAATCTTGGGTCTGGGGTTTTTCATAAGAAAAACAATGGTGTGCTTCATTTTAAAGTAACTTTATTCTTTCATGAGTTATTTACAAGTTGATATCACCATTCATTCCCATTTAATTTAGATGTATCCATAGAAATGGCCCAATTGCCTAGGTGAGCCATTTATATTGATAACCAAGCACACTATGGTTTTTGTTATGAAATTTTACCATTCCCATTTTATTTACATGTATCCATATAGATGGCCCACCCTGTAGATTAGATACGTCAAATAGGGTGAAAGATTCCCTTTAAGGCTATGGCTATTCAGGGGCGGACACAGGGCATATCCGCAATGAAAAACATATAATAAAATGTGAATACGCTAATACATAATACTTACACATTTCTGCATTAAGCAGGTATATAATTAGTATACACATTATTTTATTTATGCACACAAGCATAAATAAGATACACATAATACATGCATATTCAGTGCACAGTGAAATTTTTGTGAACCATTTTTTCAGATGATCTGATGATATTTTGTACATTTGTTCACACCAGCCATCCTTTATATTTTTACATGCATTTCATTGAGTCTTTAATTTTTTTGCAAGACAAACAAATTTTTTTAAGTGCCATTTTTCCAAATCCATATCTAAGGCCCCTTTCACATCAGCGTTGTTTTTAAATCGCGGCAGATGCGGTGAAAAAACCGCATCTGCCGCGATTAATGCATAACCGCGACACTTACAGCACAGTTGCAGCAAGCCCCATGCAATGTCTATGGGGCTTGCGGTAAGGGTGCGGCAGGTGCGGCAAGTGCGGTTTCGGCACTTGCGGCAGGTGCGGCCGCGAAAGAAAACACTGCTGACTGCGTTTTTTTTGCGGCCGCACCTGCGGCAAGTGCCAATACCGCACCTGCCGCTCCCTTACCGCAAGCCCCATAGACATTGCATGGGGCTTGCTGCAACTGTGCCGCAACCGTGCCGCAAGTGCAGCCGGTATGCGGTAATCGCGGCAGATGCGTTTTTTTCACCACATCTGCCGCAATTTCAAAAAAACGCTAGTGTGAAAGTACCCTAAGAGATACATTTAAACTAACTTTCAAATGAATTTCATGAAGCAAAAAAAATTATCCCGATTTGATGCATTTTACTGATCACCTATCATGATAACTATTGGATCATGGAGAACCAGGGCACTTGATCTGTCCCTCAAGCTAGGGAACCCTATGCTATCCTTTATCTCAGTGGTACTTTTAATAGTGAGGAGGCCCGAGTGTCTGACCTGACCCTGCTCCTTACCAGTCCTGATCTGATTCCTCCTTCTCCTCCCTCTCGAACAGTAGAGTATTGACACCCACAGATAGACAGACACAGGAAGTCCAAAACTGTCACTAAGCACACACACACACAAAGATAAAAACAATAAGGCTGCTTTCACATTACGATTTTCGGTCATCAGATTGTATCCATTTCAAAACGGATACAATCGGATCCGAAATCGGATCCCATGTTCCCCTATGGTAATTGGATCAGATCGGATGTGCCACTATTGGCATCCGATTTTGGCACCATCCGAACTGATTTGATTTAATCACCTGCTACGATTTTGTGTCCGTGACTCAAATCGGACAGCAACGGATCATTGCTGATCCGAGTGCCCACAAAATGGGAGCCTATGGACATTGGATCCGAGTTCACCTCGGATCCAATGTCGGCTCCGTGTTCCCTGCCTCTCTCTGTCTTTCCCTGCTTCTGCCTCCTCAATCTTCTTCTCCCTGCTATTCTATTCTGTCCCTCCCGCTATTCTATGCTGTCTCCCCACTCCTCTATACTGATCTAATCCCTATCCTGTCCCCTGTTCTCTTCCCTGCTGCCGCAGGGATGAGCAAACTGTTAACACTGTAAAAAAAGCCGGGATAAGCAAAGTATATACGGTAACCGCATTGCTCAGGATTACACATCCTGAGCAATGCGGTTACCGCATTGCGGGGCTTAGAACCACTCCGAAAACTGCAGCCTGCTTGATTTTTCATGCAGGCTGCAGAGCCGGATGCGGTAATCGGATTGCATGTAAAGCAATCCTGTTTTTATAATGGGCTCCTATGAGGAGCGTTTCCTGCTCCGGTTTTGAGCTTTTTAAAAGCTCAAAACCGGATCAGGATTTGAAATTATAACAGCATATGTGACCGAAGCCATAGTTGATACAATATTTCCCCCTGGAGTATATATTCAATGTAGTCTTTTTTGTTCTTTTTTTTTACTGTAGGACATGTATGAATTGTATGCTTTTAAATGTTTTTAAAAATGAGTATCTGATTTATTTTGTTTGTGGAAAAAATAATTGGTTAATATTTTTTGTATTGATTTGGGTAATGTAAATGATTTGGAAATCTCTTATAACCATATTTTATTCACAATTAAAGATATAATACAAATCAGAAGTTGAAAGTTAGATATTTTTCCATTTCATTTGCAAAAACTAACTTTTTTAGAAATTGATAGCAGCAACACATGTCAAAAACGTTGGAGCAGAGTCATGTCCACCATTGTGTTTCTTTCTACAACAGTCTATAAACATCTGAGATGAGATTAAACCAATCGCTGTAGTCTTGGGACATGGCTGTTGCACTCTTTCCTGATGTAGGATTCTAGCTGCTCAACAGCCCAGGGACTTTTCAGATTTTTTTTAACTTTATAGTACCCCAAATGTTTTCTATTGGTGATAGGTCTGGAGTGCAGGTGGCCAATTCATCACCCAAACTCTTCTTCTGTGAGACCATCCTGATGTGATGAATGGAGTATATGGTTTAACATTGAAATATGCCAGACCTTCACTTAATGAGATTTAGTCTATATGGGAGCGTATGTTGTTTTAAAACTTCAATGTTATGCTCAGCATTTCTAGAACCCTTTAAAATGTGTAAGGTGCTCATGTCATAGGCTTTAATAAAGCATCATAACATTAGAGATTCAGGCTGTTGGACTGTGCACTGATAATAAATTGATGGTCCATCTACTGGTTTTTGAAGGGCATGGTGTCGGTGGTTTTTGTATTCCAAATTTTGATTAATCTGACACAAAATAAGCATCAAATATTGACCGTTGGCCTTGCTCTTTACACACAGATTTCTCCATAGTCTCTGAATCTTTTCCTGCTATCATATACTGTAAATATTGTATATTCAAAACTTTTGCAATTCTACACTGAGGCATAGTTTTCTGAAATTGTTCCACAATTTTTAGACATATTTGTTGACAGATTGGTGAACCTCTGACCATCTTTGCTTCTGAGAAACTCTGGCTCTCTAACATGCTCTTTGTATGCGTCATGTGACTTGATGATACAACCTCCAGATATTTTTCATTAGCACCGCTTACTATTTCAGTACCTTTTGAACCTTGACCCAACTTTTATGAGATGTTTTGCTACCATCAATTTGTAAGTGCGTTTTTTCTTATTTTTTTTCAAATGAAACGAAACATGTCTTTCAACTTCTGATATGTTCTATGTTCTATTGTGAAAAAAATATGCCTATAAGGCTGGTTTCACACTGCCATTTTTTGGCATCAGTGTAAATCCATCACAACCTGGTAGCACCTGCATCAGTTTTCGGCCCCAGTGACTTTCAATGGGGCCGCAGATACTTTCAGGAGCATTCAGTTGTGTACGATTCAGTTGTGTACAGATCTGGGTGGATGCAGGTGTTCACAGATCTTTCGTGGAGACAAAATCTGAATCTTGTTGCAATTTTGTCTCTGTGAAAAAGAATGTGAACCCCCAGCATTCGGGGCACCATGGGCAAAATCTGAATGGGGGTCTACACGACAAGGATTCATCAAGACTCCAAATCCCGGTGGATCGGGATTTCCAGTCCATGTTCTATGAACTTCACATGTACAGAACCACCCACCGGATCCCTGTCAAATATGCAACCTGATGTTCCCACATATTGTGCAGGTGCATCCAGTTTTATCATTGCGGGGGATTCTGAGTGTATGCAGGTTTTTCCTGATTGGCCCCGGATTCTAAAAAAACACTAGTGTGTGATCAGTCTAAGGCTAGGGTCACACTTGGCATGCGTTTTTTAAGGTGCTTTTTGGCAGCCTGCGTTTTTGCATGCGTTTTTGTTGATAGGTGTGGGGCACCCTTAAAAAATGCATGCGGAAATGCATGGTACCATTTAGTGCCATGCAAAAATGCATGCGTTTCCAATAGGGCTCCATGTTAAAAAATGCTGCATGCAGTATTTTTTGGTGCTGAGCCAAAAACGCATCCAAAAACGCATGGCCCATTTAGACATGCATTTTTGCCATTGGGGCATGTGTTTTTTTGCATAGGGGTCTATGGATGCGTTTTTCCATGCGTTTTTCCAAAAACACAAGTGTGAAAAACGCATGGAAAATCTGCAAGTGGGACCCTACCTTTAGAGATTTCCAAATCATTGCATTTGAGTTTTCTTTACATTCTACACTTCTGTGGGTCATATGGTATTTTACATTTTGAGCGCAGAACCTAATAATATTGAACTGTTTAAATTGTTTCCTAACACATGTGTGTTAACAATAATCCACTTTAACAATCCATATCCTTTTAGTATAATTAACTAATATTTTTAAATATTTTACTAGTTTTCTTAGTGTAAACTCAGGCATATTGTGGGCAGATGAGGATAAATCAAAGTGTATTAAGTATGTGTAGAAAAGCTAAGTTGACCTATAAAAGCACTGTGATCTTTTCAATATGGAAGAGATCATCACATATCCGCAATACAAGCGCACTGGATGCACTCACACCATAGCTAGTACATTCAATTATTTCTTAAAATTAGCCCATCATAAAGGAGAGGAGACATATGCAGAATCTAACATGAGGAACAACTTACACTATCCAATGTATATATATTAATATATACATGTATATGTATATATATATACAGGGGTTGGACAAAATAATGGAAACACCTGGAAAAATCAACAAAAGTTAGTTTAATATGGTGTAGGTCCACCTTTTGTGGCAATTACAGCCTCAATTCTCCGAGGTATGGATTCATACAAGGTGATATTATTGGCCCGGAGGATCTCCATGAAATAGCACCCCAGATCATCACAGAACCTCCGCCATGTGTTACGGTTGGGAGAAGGCAGTCTGGATGGAATGCTTCTTTCGGCTTTCTCCAAACGTACACTCGGCCGGAGGTCGGAAAATGGGGTAAATGATGATTAGTCTGAGAATATCACATGTTTCCACTGCTTGAGGGACCAATTCTGGAGGTTTCTACACCACTCTAAACGCTTGGAAACATTTGTCATTGAGAGCAGCGGTTTTCTAATTGCAGCTTTTCCGTGGAATCCAGATTTGTGCAGCTCCCGACAAACAGTTTATGTGGAAACTGGGTTCTGTAGGCATTCATTGAGCTCAGCAGTGATTTTCAGAGCCGTGGTCTTGCGATCCTCTCTCACAATTCGCTTTAGCGTCCGACGGTCTCTCTCAGTGAACTTCGACTTTCGGCCGGACCTGTGCTTTGCTGCAGACGTTTTTCCTTCTCTTTCAAACACAGTCATTACTTTGGAGACAGTAACTCTTGACACGCCAAGCATTCGGGCACTTTCTGTTACACTAGCGCCTGCCATACGAGCATCAACAATTTGGCCTTTTTTGAAAATCCGAAAGGTCTGCCATTGGCATCAGATTCTCATCAATGTTCTTACAATTCGGCAAAACAAAAAGTTAATTTACACACACATATCACTTAACATAAATAATCAACTACAAAACATTAACATATCTCGCGGTTTGCATGTTTATAACATGTTCGAAGATTATGATTAATGATGAGCGAGCATGCTCGGCGCTACTCGTTACTTGCACGAGTATCCCGCTACTCGCGATGCTCGGCGAGCACCGAGTACCGCCGAAAATGCTCGGACTATTCGCTAATAATTATCGATCTGACACAAATACACAGCTCTCTTCAGTGCACACAGTGAGCTGGCACCTCACAGAGAGCAGATTGATTGTTAGGGTCCCTCTGGGGGCACAGCAAGGTGTTGTATATTGCGACGATTTGAAAAAGCCCACCCTCCTGCACTTTCCCAGAAACACTGGTTTTATAGCCGGAAGTCTGTGGGTGGAGCCTGTCACTAATTGACTTACATTGGGCTCGGTGCTCGGGCTGAGTACACGAGTACCTTGGGATGCTCGGCCAGAGCATCAGGTACCCGAGCATTTTAGTACTCACTCATCTCTAATTATGATGCCAAAACGTTTGGCGTTTCCATTATTTTGGGTAACCCCTGTGTATACATTATATATATATATATATATATATATATATATCCAAGCAAAAAAATGGAGGCAGCACTTCCTTCAGTTCGGTTATATGGGCTTTATTCCCAGGACAGCTTGGCGTTGCTCGCTGCGGTGCAGCTTAATAATATATCATGGAAGAAAAAAAAGAGACCAGCAGCACTCACCAGCGTCGATCTTGTGCGTTCATTTACAGTCCCAGATCATCACTGAGGAACAAGTGTCGCGGGGGAGGGAGGTGCGTGGACGGCGGACGTCGGCCTGCCGTTTCGCGGCTTGTTAGGACCTGAATCTTTTTTTCTTCCATGATATATATACATATATATATATATATATATATATATATATATATATATATATATAATGTTGGCGAGAAGGGCAATTGCATTACATAACAGAGTACACAGGCTTCCTTAATTTTAATTTTCAATACCTATTGTTCTTTATCATGACAGAATGGCACATTGAGAAACGTACCTTAATGGGGAGGATCCAGGACATTGTGACATAGATTGACAGTGGGATTAACTGTTTAATAGCTGTGTGGATCTCTGATCCCTCCACAGCTGTTAGGTGCAGATGTTGGCTGATCAGATCATCCGATATGTACAGGGAAAAATGCAAGCCTGCGTCTAAGCAAGGTACATGACCTAGGATGTACCAGTACATCCTAGGTTGTGAAGGGGTTAAAATTCACTTTGTTCATGGGAAAATCTCTTTAATGCAAAAGTCCATCTTTATGGCAATAATGTGCTATTACTGATCACTAATATTTGCTTATGCACTGTAGCTGCTGTATTCATATATTATGCCAGTCTAAACTGTACAGAGAGTGACAGGGCGACATGTGGTTTTCTAAGACAAAGTTCTATTTGTTGCTTTAGAACTTTGCTTGTGAGGGTAACAGAGCGTTCTGGAGTAGTGTAACCAGTGGAACTGTCTGCTGACGCAGAAAGAGAGCAGCTGACACTCACTGATTTCGGAGTGACTTCTTATCATCTATGGCTTTTGGAAGGCTTAAATAATGCGTTCTGTTTTAGAGATAATCACATTTGCAGTTGACAGTGACCTCTCAATGTATGAGCTCTCAGAGCTAAAAATACTATCTATGTAGAAGAGAGGTTAGTATAAACTAAACTCCAATAAATGTTACAAAATAAAAAATGAAGTCTTTTCACCTGTTTAAAACACAAGCTTTGGGTTTCCTTCACCAAGATTTATGTCTGGATGAGGGGGAAAAAGTAGTATCTGACGTCATGATACATGCATGGTTTGGGGTTGTAGGATATACTGTATGGCAATTTGAAGCACGGAGACAAAAAAGAAGAACAGTTAAGGTATATGGGGCTTTTTGTTTTTATAGAATATGCAAAAGTCCTCATAATATTTTCTATTTACATTGTAATAGCAGTAGTTTGAATAGGTTTACATTGTTATACCCAGTCTTGTTTGTGTCCATCATTTCAAACTTTTGATTATTTATTATAATACTAATTACATTATGCTCTGGTGCTGCTTTCCAATACAAAATAGCACAAGTTTTTAGATAATCTACGTTGCCATATTTGGAAAACAACTTAATGTACCTGCCTGTTCAATATCGTTGTTCTAAAAAAAAAAGGACTTTTATTCATCAGGACATAAACTAAAACATTTTACTAATAATGTGATAATGTGCAAGAAGAATTGGAAAATAGCAATAAAGCTGAAACTAATGATATTGTCCCTGTCCCTCTCTGGATCTGTTAAGGTGGGTTTACACGCTTCAATCTCGTTCCGATATCGCAGTTCAATGGCGCGGGAGCGCGCAATTAGTGCACGTTTCTCCCGCATTGCATTGGATGTTTACACACTGCGATATCGGAATACAACGTCCGTGCGATGTCTACGCCCCCCAACCCAGGATCGCACACTTAACATGGGAGTGAATGGGTGACGTTTCAAATCGCATCGTAGTTGAGCGTTTACACAGCACGATCCGACTCCAATCTCCCTTCAATATCGGGGCATTGAATAGCACGCTCATTCAATCCCCGATATCGCATTGACATCGTTCCTGCATCGTATTGGACGTTCACACCATACAACGCAGGCACGATCTCGGGTCCAACGATTGAACCACGTGACTTTTCATTGAAATTGGACTACGATATCGCAATGTGTAAACCCGCCATTAGGAATGGAGATACAGTATGCAAAGCTGTCTCCATTTAGGGCTTGGACACACTCATCCGAGTTTGATGGACAAGACTCGGAAAGGGCTGGAGCAGTGACCCTGAACGGCCTCTCCCTCTCTAGATGGGGAGTCTGGAGCTGCACAAAAACACAATCAGCTGACAGCCCCGTCCTGACAGGGAGGAGCCGTTCAGGGTCACTGCTCCAGCCCTTTCAGAGTCTCGTCAGTCAAACTCGGATGAGTGTGTCCGAGCCCTTAAACTCTAAATAGTATTGGGATCCACATCCATTGGATGTTTATGCCACATCCTGATAATATACTATATATACAGAGAATAATATAAGTATTGAACACGTAATACATTTTATAAGTAAATAAATTGCAAAGACCTCTTTCCTACTAGTGTATAAAACAACATTTGTTGACATATCTGTGGCATGGTGGCTGAGTGTTTAGCACTGCAGCCTTGCAGCACTGGGGTCCTGGGTTCAATTTCTACCAAGGACAACATCTGCAAGAAGTTTGTATGTTCTCCCTGTGTTTACATTGGTTTCCTCCAGGCAATCCAGTTTCCTCACACATTTCAAAGACATAAGATAGGATGTTTAGATTGTGATCCCCTATGGGGACAGTGTTGCAGATCTGTGTAAAGTGCTATGGAAGTAACAATGCTATATAAATGAGTACATATAATTATATATGTGTAAGTGTATGTTTTTTTTCCAATAGCATCCCTATGACGAGATGGCTTGTTTCATGAAAATGCCATTCATATGCAATGCGTTTTTAACATCATGTTTTACAGACTATACTTTTATATGTACTTTAAAGCTAGTTGTCATAAATAACAAATCATTGTTATAGATAAATAAATACAGTTGTGCTCAAAAGTTTACATACCGTAACAGATTTTTTGCATTCTTGGCCTTTTTTCAGAGAATATAAATGATAACATAAAACACTTTTTTCCTCTCATGGTTAGTGGTTGGGTGAAGCCATTTATTGTTAAACTACTGTGATTTCTCTTTTTAAATCAAAATGACAACCAAAAACATCCAAATGACCCTGATCAAAAGTTTACATATCCCAGTTCTTAATACAGTGTATTGCCCCCTCTAATATCAATGACAACTTGAATTCTTTTAGGGTAGTTGTGGATAAGGCTCATTATTTTCTCAGATGGTAAAGCCACCTATTCTTCTGGCAAAAAGACTCCAGTTCCTGTAAATTCCAGGGCTTTATTGCATGAACTGTGCGCTTGTGTACTCCCCAGAGTGGCTCAATGATATCGAGGTCAGGAGACTGAGATGGCCACTCCAGAAACTTTACTTTGTTCTGTGTTAGCCAATGACATTTACTGAAATTTATTTAATATCTTTTTTTGGACTATAAGACACACTTTTTCCCCCCAAATTTGGGGAGAAAGTGGGGATGTGTATTATAGTCTGGATGTACAGTACCTGGCTGTCCAGTGGAGGGATAGTGGTGGTGAAGCAGGTCACTGGAGACTGTACAGGCTGTAGAGTGGGTACACTGTTTAAAGTAGTTTAATATTCATTAAAGTACTGCATCCCCCTTCCCATCTCCTCTCAGCACTGAAGGGCAGAGGGAGAGGTCAATATTAAATTATGTTAAACAGCCAGCATACGGGATCACCCACCGCAGTTGCGATCGTTTGTGTAGATATTCAATGCTTCCCATGTATCATAATTAGCGTGGGAGCTCGGCAAAAGATGATATTCACCAACCATTGCTCCCCTGCAGCACCGCGACATCCTCCTGTGTGTTTTTATGCTGACAGATGATAGTGTGGAATATGGTGCTTGACAGTAATGTCATGGCTACATGGTCACACACTAATAAGTATCCAGCATGAGAAGATATAACTGGAAGTCACGCTGCAGGGAGGGAGCAATGAATGATAGCTTCAATCGTTTATTTTTTTAAGTCTTTGCTCTGATGGGGGCCATATATACCAGGATACGGGTCATATAACATGATGAGGGATCATATACCAGGTGAGAGATCATATACTATGATGGGGGCTGCATAGTACAAAGGGAGATTATATACCACAATGACGGGATCATGAATCAGGATGGGGGATTATATACCATGATGAGGGATTATATACCATGATGTGGTCCATATAACAGGAAGAAGAATCATATACCAGGATGGGTGATCATATACCAAGATGGGGTCCATACACAAGAATGGGGCACATCTACCAAGATCAGGAGCATATACTAGGACATGGGCCATAAATACCAGAATGGAGGACATATATATCAGGATTGGGAACATATATACCTGGAAGGAGCCCTAGATTGTGGACATTAGTATACAATTTGGGTAAATTATCCCCATAGCAACAAATCCCCCCATAACTGTGCATCATGACTATATTCTGTGCTTGAAAATTTTTTCCTGTTTCTCCCCCCCTCTAAAACCTGGGTGCGTTTTATAGTCCAAAAATATGGTATTTCCTTTGTTGGCGAGGACTGCTTCAAGATAACTCCTGTATGAGAAACTAGTTGAATGCATTGTTCAGGTGTGATTTTAGCTCTTTTTCCACGCAAACACTCTTTAAAGGGAACTTGTCACCTGGATTTAAGCCCCTACACTATCACTACCTGTCCCTGCACCTTCCTAGCTGCTCCCTATCTATCCCTCTCTGAGCTAAATCCGCCCTATAAAACAGCAGAAAAATAACTTATAACTTACAGAAGTCCCTGAGGCTGAGGACTGAAAAGGCGGGCCCAGGCTCCATTCTGCCCCTCCTCGATGCAGCAGCACACGCCCCGCTGGGCGGCATTATTCTTTCTTCATCGCCGCCTCCTTCATTTGGAATCTCCCACCTGCTTTACACCTATGATGTTGTGGTGATGCGACCTCAATGTGTCCCCTGACCAGGACACAGCATATAGGAGATTGCATCTTCTGCTCGGTAGCAGCACACACAGGGTTAGCTGCTACTGGAGCTGAGTGCTGATTGAAAGCACTGACGCCCAGGTGTGCGGGAGAATAGGAGATGATATGAGCTGCCCTGGGCTGTGGGGAGGGGGTGGAGTGTGTCAGGACAGCAGCAGGAGCTGCTGTGTAGAGAGCTGTGTGGAGATTTAACACAGCCTGTGAGCTCTCTCGGAGTGGACGTGCATGAGGCTACTGAGCGGACGGTGAGGAGAGAAAGGTTGTGTGCTGACCTAACACAGCCTACCCGGGGGAAGGTACAGAGTTTTTATATTAGCTGCTGGGATTGTATGAGGTTGTACTCGGCTGCGCCCTGGAACCTGGAGTTCTGTGAATACCTGAACTGTGCCATTAAACTGTGTGCTGTGTGAGTAAATACCTGAGTCACTACCCCGCTGGCCACCATTATTCTCTCTTCATCGCCACCTTCTCCATTTGGAATCTCCCACCCGCTTTACACAGTAAGGTAGCGGTTAGGATCAGCACGACTGAAGGCAGTGACTCAGGTATTTACTCACACACCCCACAGTTTAATGGCACAGTTCAGGTATTCACAGATCTTTCTCTCCTCACCGTCCGCTCATTAGCCTCATGAACATCCACTCCGAGAGAGCTCACAGGCTGTGTTAAATTTTAGGGAGCAGCTAGGAAGTATTTGATCAGACCCAGGATATAAAGGTATTTGACTGCCAATAAGGCACCTTTTATTCAACCTATTTATCCAACTAGTAAACCTAGGTGGTTTATGAGAACAGGTATACACATAGATCTCTTTGTATTATTTTCCCTATGATATCCTCCTGCTATAACCCCTGTCCATAATAGGGCAGTGGTGTCTATACCTCTATCCCCTATAACAAACTTCGTTTTCTCCACCTTAGGCTTAGGTATTCAAGAGATGCCCAAAGTGATAAACTATACATCCTAAATCATACAGGACAATTTGAAGGTAGGTATTGATATATATCCCTCACTTACCCTCACACTTATACCGATCAGAATTTTCACCCCCATTAGCACATGGTTCCCTTTCAGCACTGTCATCCACTTACCCGTATTCATATCTGGCCCCTAGCACTTTTTCAGTTACGCCTGGGGTACGTTACTTACTTTCCTTTTTTTCACTCATCACACCACCAATCACGTTAGTCCACTTATTAATTCTCACACACACTGTACACACTCGCACAATTTCCCCCACACTCACATGTTCCTGTACTGTAACACCTATCACCCACACCACAATACTCACATAAACCACCATTGTGTGATAACTTATTTCTATGTATGATTTGGTTTTTGTAAATATTTTCATTAGACCAATCCAGATGAAGACTAGATGTGGGTCGAAACGTTGATTTTTTGTCTTCACAATCACAACTAATAAAACCCCAATACGCAAAGTACTTCTCAAGTTTCTTTTGCAGTGCCAGGGATTGATATTAATTAGCTTTGGAATTTTTTTCCCTTGAGCACCCGAACGGTGGTCGAGCTTTAATTTATAATTTTCACATGAAGCAGAGGTAGGTTTGGGAGGGGGAGAGGAGCTGGGAAGGTAAAATCAAAATTCCAAGATAAGAGGAACTGATTGAATAACCGATTGTATTATTGTTTTATGATTAGTGGCCTGTGGAGACCTGACAATTCCTCAGTGAGAGTAGAAAGTCATAAATCGAAGTGAGACAGTTCACGTAAAAAGTGTCAAAAGTTCATTGTCCTCTAACTGGCGTCTGTTGAAAGATGTGATATCCCTAAATGCCCTTTCAATTGATATAAAAACGCATGAATCCATGTGAGACATTCAATCCTGTTTTGAATGTGTCAAAAGTCGTTATAAAGTTGTATTCCCAAATTCTTCTCTCACTCTGAGATTTGAAGTTGCTTTTTAAGATGAGCAGCCTCTTATCGGTTCACTGTGGTCAGGGCTGCAGAAATGCTTTGCTACAGGTAGATCCATACGCCTTTCTTTTATGGTGTGGCGATGAGAATTCATTCTTGCTCTGAAAAAATCAGAATGTGAGCCCACAAGGGCAGGGTCCTCTCTCTCCCCTCTGTATCGGTCTGTCACTGTTAGTTTGGCTGGTTTCACATTAGGATTAGATGGCAAAGGTAAGAGTGGCTTGTTTTGACTTAATTTTAGGCCCATATTGAGTTGATTTAAACATTGTGTAGAGTTGGAATACGCCTTTAAAATAAACTTATGTTCAAAATGGATCATTTTCTTGCCCTTTAACCTCTAAATGGCTGTGTATGAGCATTATTGCCCAATGAAATTCCATTCTGCATCTACATACATTATGTTCAAAGATCAACTTATTTTCTATAAGGAAAATAATGAAAAGCAGCAAACAGAAATAATCACTTTTTAATTCCCTCAATTAATCTTCAAGGAAAGAAGTTTGTAATGAAATTCAGTGAAATGTAGAGTGTGAAATTCAGCACTAAATAAATCTAACCTGGATAAAGCATGGTATGAAGAACGTCCAACTAGAACTAGGAATGAAACTACCAGGTGCGAGGTGACATGATTCCATAAATACACGTGTGCGGAACAGAAATCAGCAACAGTACGTGACAAATAAAGACAGATTGTTCTTACAGGACCCCTCACTTTTTATAAACAGATATTTTATTACTGTTGTCATCTCTAAGCCACTTTATGATACTTACAATAGATTTTAGGCTTGGTTCACACCTCGTCTGGTAACAAATCCTTTCAGTATATGCTTCAAACAAATGCACAGATACTGTCAGAAAATTCTCCTATTGTGGAAATCTTTGTCATCCATTTCACAGATACATTTTTTTAAACATATGTTTGACATAAAATGTTGACACTATTTTGAGTTCAATTTAATAATAATAGTAATATAGGAATAATAATAATTTTTATTTATATAGCACCAAACATATTCCTCAGCACTTTACAATTCAGACGGGATATGTACAGAAAATATGGGACAATACAGAGAAACAAAAAACTCAATAGGAGTGAGGGCCCTGCTCACAGCAAGCTTACAATCTAGGTAAACCTCAACCCTAAACAACCCTGGATATCTTTGTATGTGTCAATCTACTTACAGAGATCCCTCAACTAACTATCCTGACATACCGGATTTCATTTCTTTCTCAATATTTTAAACAATAACTCAATTTTATGCTTTTTGTAACAATTATGTCCAGTATGGAAAGTTATGAAATTATGCAAATCACTTAAAGGGAACCTTTCAGGTGGTTTATGCCCCTCCCACCTATCACTATCTGTACCTGCAGCTTCATAATACTTTTCTAATCATCCCTGTCTGAGCTCATAGTGTCATGGTAATGGTGAAAAAAAGCATTTATACACGTACATTTCAGTCTACAACTTGGAGGACGGAGACTGTCTGGTAGGTTAATAGTTAACTCACTATAAACTTGCATGGCTAAAGGACCTGTGTGATGTAACGATCATGTGACCATAGTGGGCGGAGCTAAGCCAGCAAATGTATTATGTTCTATGAGAACTTAGCTCCGCCTATTGTAGTCACATGGTTGTGACATCACATCAGGTCGTCCAACATTTTCTAGCACAAGGCTGAAATGTTAACTATTAACTTGCCAAACAGTCCCCGTCCTCCAAGCTGGAGACTGACTGCCTCATTACATAAGGAAATGTAAGTGTATAAATGCTTTATTTCACCTTTCACATTACACTCTGAGCTCAAACAGGGATGATTAGACTGGTATTATAAAGCTGCAGCTACAGACAGTGATAGCTGGGATGGCATAAATGACCTGACAGGTTCCCTTTAATTAGGAGATGCACATGAACTTGTTTTTCTTTTTTTATAAAATTTTGCCCAGCATGGAAGTTTATGAAGCTTTGCAAATAATTTTATTAGGAGATTTGTCTTGTAAAGAAAAAAGTTAAAGATGTAAGTGTCATCCAAACCTCTGCTTTTCTTCAATCTATTTGTCTGCCTTCAACTGCATTGATATCAGAATATGCTCATTTGGAGTACAGATGATGGCAGTGATAGGGTCAGCACTTGTCTCATCTTTTTGAGCATTGTGTTATTAGTACAATTTCCTGCAGCAGGCTTCCATCAAGAATTACATATTTATAAAGCCAGGACGTTAGAACTTGTCTCAGCTGATAGCAAGTCTTCACGCTATCTCTGGTGCAACCGTGCCCTGCACTGAATACTCCAGTTGAAATATTGCTGAACCTCCATGAAAACCGTTGTCATCATTTTGGACGTTGAAGTTTGCCCTTAATACACTTTCTCTTATTAGCATTGGGCTACTGGCATTGCAAGTTTTCATAATCGGGTCGGAACATCAGTGGTTTCTGAGTGTATGGCTTCATATATATATGTATTACTGCACTATAGTGGGTCAATATTCATTGATAGATTTGTAAATCTTTATACATATTTAAATCTCTGGTGGAATTGTATTTTATGTACTGTAAGCTCACCATGTGCAATACAGTGCTAGTAATGCTATTTGTGAAATTAAAGGGAATAGGTAAGCTACGGACCGTCTGAATGTAGCCTTACAACACCGGTTGATCTCTTTTTTTAACAATGTGTAGTGATATTGCACTTTTATTCTTCCTTGAAATGCATGAAAAAAAAAACACAACTTTAAAGGTGTCCGCTAGTATACCGTATATACTCGTGTATAAGCCGAGTTTTTCAGCCCAAAATTTGGGCTGAAAAGTCCCCCCCTCGGCTTATACACGGGTCTATACGGTAGACCCGTGTGGTGGGGGCTGTGTGGTGGGGGCTGTGGAGGCTGGAGGAGGCGGGGGGGGCTGCTGTATGAGCGGCCCCGTCACGTGGGGCCGCTCATTATATATGCACTGCTTCCCCCTGTCAATCAGCGCAGGGGGAAGCAGTGCATATGGCCCCCCCAAAAGCTGGCACTGTCCCCCCTTGTAAGGGCCCCCCCCGGTGCTTATACATTACCATCCCGGTGTTCTGATCGGCGCCGCTCCTCGGTGCTGCGTTGCCGTCTTCATCCTCCCGTCCGCGCTCGCTGCATCCATCCGGGTTCTCCGGCGGTTGCAGCGATATGACGTCATCGCGCGACCGCCGGAGATCCTGGATGCAGCCAGTGCGGGAGGATGAAGACGGCGACGCAGCACCGAGGAGCGGCGCCGATCAGAACACCGGGATGGTAATGTATAAGTAGCGGGAGGGGGAGGCCTTACAAGGGGGGACAGTGCCAGCTTTTGGGGGCTGTTGGTACCCCCAGGGGGCTGCTGGGTACCCCCAGGGGGCTGTTGGTACCCCCTGGGGGCTGTTGGCACCCCCAGGGGGCTGCTGGGTACCCCCTGGGGGCTGTTGGTCCCCCCTGGGGGCTGTTGGTACCCCCAGGGGGCTGCTGGGTACCCCCTGGGGGCTGTTGGTACCCCCTGGGGGCTGTTGGTACCCCCAGGGGGCTGCTGGTACCCCCAGGGGGCTGCTGGGTACCCCCTGGGGGCTGTTGGTCCCCCCTGGGGGCTGTTGGTACCCCCAGGGGGCTGTTGGTACCCCCAGGGGGCTGCTGGGTACCCCCTGGGGGCTGTTGGTACCCCCAGGGGGCTGTTGGTACCCCCAGGGGGCTGCTGGTACCCCCAGCGGGCTGCTGGGTACCCCCTGGGGGCTGTTGGTCCCCCCTGGGGGCTGTTGGTCCCCCCTGGGGGCTGTTGGTACCCCCCTGGGGGCTGTTGGTACCCCCAGGGGGCTGTTGGTACCCCAGGGGGCTGCTGGGTACCCCCTGGGGGCTGCTATATGTACCCCTGGGGGCCTGCTGTATACCACTGGGGCTGCTGTATACTACCACTGGGGCTGCTGGGGCTCCTGTATACTACCACTGGGGCTGCTGGGGCTCCTGTATACTACCACTGGGGCTGCTGTATACTACCACTGGGGCTGCTGGGGCTCCTGTATACTACCACTGGGGCTGCTGGGGCTCCTGTATACTACCACTGGGGCTGCTGGGGCTCCTGTATACTACCACTGGGGCTGCTGGGGCTCCTGTATACTACCACTGGGGCTGCTGGGGCTCCTGTATACTACCACTGGGGCTGCTGGGGCTCCTGTATACTACCACTGGGGCTGCTGTATACTACCACTGGGGCTGCTGGGGCTCCTGTATACTACCACTGGGGCTGCTGGGGAATCTGTATACTTCCACTGGGGCTGCTGGGGCTCCTGTATACTACCACTGGGGCTGCTGGGGAATCTGTATACTACCACTGGGGCTGCTGGGGAATCTGTATACTACCACTGGGGCTGCTGTATACTACCACTGGGGGGCCTGTATACCACACTGCTGGGGGCTGTATAACTGTGCTGGGGTCCACCCTCGGCTTATACACGAGTCAATAGGTTTTTCCAGATTTTTGGGGCAAAAGTAGGGGGGTCGGCTTATACACGGGTCGGCTTATACACGAGTATATACGGTAAAAGTTATTCTTATTGGCCACAGGGTGGAGGGAAAAAAAAGATATTGTTAAGGCCCTTTACACGCTGAGACTTTACCAGTGCCCAGCATCTAATGTGCGGCGCTGGGCATTGGCTGGGAGGTCGTTGATCGTTGGTCTCTCGCTGTCAAGCGCAGCGATGCGTGCTGACCAGCGGGCGTCCAAGGACCAAAAAATGGTCCTGAACGATTTGCAGCAATCAGCGACCTCACAGCAGGGGCCAGGTCACTGGTGCATGTCACACACTGCAACATGACTGGAGAGGTCGCTGTTACAAAACCTGTGACGTTTCAGCGATATCGCTAGCGATGTTGCAGTGTGTGAAGTACTCTTTACCTCCTGAACTGGCACTGCTCCTGTGCCCGCCATACTATGATCACATGATACTATGACCATACTATGACCCCAGAAACAAACATTCAGCAGGTGATGTCATAGGACACCTGAAGACAATTAGCGATTCCTGAGCAACTGTAGCCTTCACTTTCCATCTTAAGAAAAGAAGCAAGGTTGGATGAAATGTGAATAATTCAGCCAATCAACAGTCACTGATTGATTCTAGTTTTCAAGTGGCACCAACCACTAGATGGTGAAGCCAGCGAACATATGGGAAACCAATTTGGAGTAAATAAAGTGTTGCCAGTATGTAAGGTGAATATGTTTTTTTTAGTGATGAGCGAGTATACTCGTTACTATTCGCTACTCACAAGAATAGTAAGGTATTCGGGATGCTTGTTAGTTGACAAGTGATTTGGGTTTACCTCGTGATATTCGATTGAGCTGAAAAGCATGTTTACTAACTGATTTTCAGCCAATACATATGCTGGAATTGCTTGCCAGTCATTGTAATGCCATATTCATCTTTGATAATGGCATTACTGTGATTGGCAGGCGCAGTATAACCAAAGAAAAAAAAACGCTCAATCCCAATAGCGATGAGGTCTGGGGGAGGGCTGTAAAAAGGCAGAGATTACTGAGATCGTGCTCAAATTGCATGATGTACACTGTCTACATACTGTTATGCCATACTGCTGTCTGTTCTGAGTGACAGGACTTAGTGAAGATAGGTAGAAGAACAGGTAGATCAGGCTTTCCAGACTCCTGCGGCTGCTCCCAGGTCAGTTCAGTCTCCTGCTCCTGCTGAATCACCTCCGGGGTCGCCTATTAAGCTTCTTGCATATTCACTGCACTGTCAGGCAAACAGCCAATCACAGATGCTCACACTCTGTGATTGGCTGCATAATTTTACCTTGGCTGACAAAAAAAATTTGCGGGTTCTGCCCTATTTTTAATTGTCAGCCAAGGTAAAACTAGATAGCTGAGAGCTGGTATTCTCAGCGGGTGAGGGCCCATTGTTTTAGGGCCCGCACACACTAAAGATTAGCAGACTGCAGCCACCCCTGAAAATGGCGCATTCATTGCCATTTGCAGGCACTCTACCAATCTCTTCCAGCGGCCCTGGTGGGGGTGGCACGCTGGGTAATAAGGGATTAACACCATCTTTGTATTGCCAGCTGGTATTAAGCCCTGAGGTTTTTAATGTCAGGCCAAGTTAGACCCAGCCAATAAGAATCTCAAATAAATAGTAAAAAAGAAAGAGTCAGGAAGGAATTTTTTTTCCCCAATGTGCAGCTTAGAGTTGCCACATGGGTTTTTTTTTGCCTTCCTCTGGATCAACATGTTAGGCTATGGATTGAATTAGATGGACTTAAAGTCTTCCTTCAACCTTAAAACTATGTTACTATGTTACTATGTAACACAAAGAAAAATGATATTATTCAAAAGTGAAAACACAGAGACACTTAGTGACTCCATCTTTATTACCGCCTCCCCACCTCATAACCCTCCATGATCCTCTTCTTCTTTTCCTGGATAGACTCAGCTCTGCTACATCAGAGACCATGGGGAGGATTAACACATCCAATCCCGTGGCCTGTGATCACTGAATGACAGCAACAGCCTTTACTATGGCAACAGTTAACTCAGCGCTTAGTATATGACAGCGCTGAGACCTCCGCTATAGTAAAGTTGTAAAGCGCAGGTCTCAGTGCTCTGCATAGCAACAGCGGTTACTATGGCAATGGTTACTATATGACAGCACTGAGAGCTGCGATTTCCTATTGCACAGGTCTCAGCACTGTCACCGTTGCCATACTACCTGCTGTTGCTATAGACAGCACTGAGACCTGCACTATATATAGCAGTAAGTGCAGGTCGCAGTGCTGTCATATAGTAAGTGGTGAGGTCACCGTTGTCATATCAACAGTGGTTACTATGGCAACAGTGACCTCACTGCTTACTATATTGCTACATTCACAGACAGCGTTTTGGCTGTGTTTTGTATGGATCTGTTTTTGGTGCAGAAACTGCAATGCGTGTAGTCTATGGGTCCATTAACGCATGCGTTTTTCAACATCTCAAAAGGAAAAGAAACTGAATCCAGTAACTGGATAGCAGACGCAAGTGTGGCCCTGCCCTTACTCTAGCCTACACGGGTATGATAATATTATTAGGCTAGGGTGACATTTGGGTGAATGCATCCGTTGGAAGGATGTTTTAACCCCTTCAGGACCCAGCCTATTGTGACCCTAAAGATCTTAGCATTTTTGTCAATTCTGACCAGTGTCCCTTTATGAGGTAATAACTCTGGAACGCTTCAATGAATCCTAGCGATTCTGAGATTGTTTTTTTGTGACATATTGGGCTTCATGTTATTATTAAATTTAAGTCAATAATTTTTGCATTTATTTGTGAAAAAATTAAACATTTTGCAAAAATTTTGAAAATTTCGCAATTTTCAAATTTTGAATTTTTATTCTGCTAAACCAGAGAATTATGTGAGACAAAATAGTTAATAAATAACATTTCCCACATGTCTCCATCACATCAGCACAATTTTGGAAAAAAATTTTTTTTTTGGTAGGAAGTTATAAGGGTTAATCTTAAAGGTTGCAATTTTTCATTTTTCCAGCAAAATTTACAAAACCATTTTTTTTAGTGACCACATCACATTTTAATTCACTTTGAGGGGTGTACAAGGCAGAAAAAAAACAAAAGTAACCCCATTCCAAAAATTGCATCCCCCAAGCTACTCAAAACTACATTCAAGAAGATTATTAACTCTTCAGGTGCTGCACAAGAACTAAAGCAACGCAGAAGGAAAAAATGGACATTTTAATTTTTCTAATAAAAATGTTCTTTTAGCCTCAAGTCTTTATTTTCACATGGGCAACAGGATAAAATGGATCCTAAAATATGTTGAGCAATTTCTCCTGAGTACAACAATACCTCGTATGAGGCCATAAACCACTGTTTGGGCGCACGGCAGGGCTCAGAAGGGAAGGAGCACAATTTGACTTTTGGAGCTAATTTTCCATTCAAAAAGTGAAATATCGCTCCTTCACTTCTGAGCCTTGCCGTGCGCCCAAACAGTGGTTTATGACCACATATGAGATATTTTAGGATGGCTTTTATTCTGTTGCCCATGTGAAAATTAAAAAAATTTAGGCTATAAGGAAATTTTTGGGAAAAAAAAGTACTTTTTCATTTTTACGGATCAATTTGTAAAAAATCTGGGGGTTCAAAGTGCTCACCACCCATCTAGATAAGTTCCCTTGGGGGGTCTAGTATCCAAAATGGGGTCACTTGTGGGGGAGCTCCAATGTTTAGGCACACAGGGGCTCTCCAAACGCGACATCGTGTCTGCTAACAATTTGAGCTAATTTTCCATTAAAAATGTTAGCAGACACCATGTTACGTATGGAGAGCCCCTGTGTGCCACCAGCATTGCTACCAGCACAAGGGCAACTGGAAGAGTCGGGGCACAACACCAGAAAATGGTGCCTCTAATGAATGCGCTATTTTCTGGGGTGGCTGCGGGTTGCAATTCACAGCTGATTTTCCATTCTAATTGTTAGCGGACACCATGTCGCGTATGGAGAGCACCTGTGTGCCTAAACATTGGAGCTCCCCCACAAGTGACCCCATTTTGCAAACTAGACCACCCAGAGAACTTATCTAGATGCGTAGTGAGCACTTTGAACCTCCAGGTGCTTCACAAATTGATCCGTAAAAATGAAAAAATACTTTTTTTTCCTACAAATTTTTTCATTTTTCATTTTTACGGATTAATTTGTGAAGCACCTTGGAGTTCAAAGTGCTCACTATGCAACTAGATACGTTCCATGGGGGGTCTAGTTTCCAAAATGGGGTCACTTGTTGGGGAGCTCCAATGTTTAGGCACACAGGGGCTCTCCATACGCGACATGATGTCTGCTAACAATTAGAATTGAGGAGACTGACTGGCGGGTGCACAGGCGTGTGCAGGCCACCAGCGGATAAATGGTACCGGAGGTAGAGAGTCAGAGGAAAGGGATTGGGGGGGCTGATGAGCCCTGGAGTGGAAGGGGGCTGAGGAGGGAGAGGGCACCCGCCGGCCTGCCCCCAGGTCTGATTGGAGACCTCCAATCAGATCTATAGGGGTTACTCGCTCTGATTGGCAGTTTCACTTTCAACTGCCAATCAGAGCTACTTTTTCCATGGGGGGGGGCTAAGCCTTGCGATCCTGCAGCTCCGGTGACTTGTCACTGACTCGATCACCGAAGCTGCAGGACCGCAAACAAGCCATAACGTTATAGAGACGTCATGGGTCGGGAAGTCACCGACTTCCATGACATCTCTATAATGTCATGGGTCAGAAAGGGGTTAAAGGATCCTGTTTTTCCCTTGCAATTTTTATGGCATTTTTTCTCAACTTTAGCACTAGTGTTAACTCCTGCATTACCACATGGTACATATATGTACCATGCGTTAACGCAAGCATTTCCCATAGACTCCTATGTTAAAAAAATGGTAGTGTTCTAGAAAACGCCCCCAAACATGCTGCTTACCGCGTTTTTTGGTGCTTTTGCAAAAACGCATAGTGTGAAACGCATTACACGTTTGCAATGCATTTTTTATATGGGAGCCTATGGATGCATTAACGCTAGCAATTTTGAACATTTCAACATGAAAACACGATAGCTTTTAGCGCATCCATGGACCCAATGTGACCCTAGTCTTAGTGGAATGACTATTTTGGGGAAAACAATGCCCCAAAGACTAGACACCAACTAATTAGCATATCATCACCATAGATAATATATAATAGTTTTTTTTTTGCTTATGAAGAAATCAATCAGCCACTAAAAAGGGCCTGTTACGAAGGGCATAATGACAGCAAAGAATATATGGGGGTGGTTTAGATTATTTTGGGAAGCCATCAGGTTCCCTTCAACATATATTATAACCTAAACTTTACATGTTACTATCTCTGCTATGTAGAGAAATTAAAAATTATAAAGGGAATTTTTACTCAGCACTGAAGCCACTAGTCTATGATGTGGCCAGTTTAACAAGGTAAACCTTACAAATCTTACATACATAAAAATATATATTATATGCAATCCCACCAAAAACAACATCTACAAGGAGTTTGTATGTTCTCCTCTGGTTTCCTCCCACACTCCAAATACATATTGATAGGGAACTTAGATTGTGAACCTCAATGGGGACAGGGATGATGATGTCTGTAAAGAGATTCATCATATCTCTTGGTCCCAGCTCCTTCAGAACAGGACATGGGGCAAAGAGGAATATTGGGATTAACTGTAGTGACACCTGCAATTATTTGATTTTGTCCATTACTCCTCTCTATTGTAAATTATAGAATGGAGTCAAAGGATGAATGGCTGCCCTGCTATTTCCTCAAATCACAAGGGTAAGATGAAAGTGTGGACAGTCCCTTTTTCAAAACCAACTATTTTAGCTGAACACATCCCATTCCCTACCCTATTCATCCCTACAGTATCACCCTATGTGCTTGTTGTCTCCAGATATTATTTGATGGCATAAACCATCACAAGTCCTGATGGTGCTAACATAAGGTAGTAGTAGACAGTCAAGATAGAGGCAGCACTTAGTCATTTTATTTTATGTAAAATACATATAGAGATAAAGCAGATCATGAAAAGAAGTTTCCTGAGATTTGTATTTGTCCAAACATTTTACTTTTACACATCATAAAACTCAATAGTTGACTACTTGACAATTCTGTCTCCAGAATCAACACTGTAAAATGTATTTGTATTAAGCTGACTTCAGCGAGACTAAAAATCTGAAGGGAAGTTTACTGAAAACTGTTCCTCTTTTAACTGTGACATATTTCTTCTTCCCTTTTGTATACTCAATATTTAATGCCACCTACCTTTCTCTGCCAGCATAGAATCTAGAGAAGTGACTATATCCCAGAGTTACTGACATTAAAGCTACATTTTCCAGAACTGCTGACGTGCCCGCCATTTTAATCAATAAATATGCAGTTTCAGGAGACATGTATCATGTCCGGATGGTAACAGCAAGCAAAATGTAACGTGTTTTTCTTGCACATAAAAAATATCTTATTCTTTTAGTGCTCTATTTTTGACCATATATATTATGCCTACAGGAGGATAAAAGAAATATTTGATGCATATGCATTCTTCCAGTTTTTATCTCTTTTAATGATTGCAAAGACACTAAATTTAGGAGAGTTGTTGCAAAAAGGTGTAAAACCATCTTTGGTTATGTTATACAGAGACTATTGATCTTCTCTTTGTTCGTCTACAAGATAGACGCTACACAGTGTGATGAAAGTAAAGCTAAAGGCGCCATATGATAGGTATATAGTGCCTTGAAGAAGTATTGTTACCCATTAACTTTTCCACATTTTTTACGTTATCCCTACAAACTGGAATGTATTGCATTAGAATTTTATGTTAAAGACCAAAACAATGCAACAAGTATTTGTAACGTATAATGGAAAGGATACATGGTTTTATAAATAGTGAACCCCTCTAGCCTGATACCCCTGAATTAAATTCTGAATGACCAAATGCCCCCAAAAGTCACCTAATTAATAAAGTGCGTTCACTTATGTGTAGTTTATTTTCAATAAAACCCCAGTTGTTCTGCAACGGCCTTAGAAAATTTGATTCAGAACATTAGGAATCAAACAGCATCAGGAAATCAAAGGAACACTTCAAACAGGTCAGGGACACAATTGTGGGAAAGAGTAAAGTAGGGTTAGGCTGTAAAATAATAGGCCCAATTCTAAACATTTCTTGGAGCACTATTCAATCCATCATCCAAAAACGTAAGGAGTATGATACAACTTCAATGCTATCAAGACATGGACAGCCACCTAAACTGATGCCTCATTCAAGAATAGCACTATTTAGAGAAGCAGCCAAGAGGTCCTTGGTCACTCTGAAAGGGCTGCAGAGATCCACAGCTCAAATAGGAGAATCGGTTCACAGGACAACTTTTAATCGTATACTCCACAAATGTGATCTTTATGGAAGATTAGCGAAGAGAAAGCCATTAAAAGTCTGGTTTGCAGTTTGCAAAACGTCATGTAGGGAACACAGTGAGCATGTGAAGGAAGATGCTCCGGTCAGATGGGACCAGAATAGAACTTTTTGGGCTAAATGCAAAATGATATGTGTGGTGGAAATAAACGCTGCACATCACTCTGAAAACTCCATCCCAACTGTCAAACATAGTAGTGGCAGCAACATGCTGTGGGGCTGCTTTTCTTCAGCAGGGACAAGGAAGCTGGTCAGAATGAATGGGAAGATGAATGGAGCAAAATGGAGGGTGCTCATAGTCAAAAACCTGTTAGAGGTTGCAAAAGACAGCAAGACAATGATCCTAAATATACTACCAGAGCTACAATTGATTAGTTTAGATCAAAGCATATTTATGTGTGTGAATGGCAGACTTGAAAATTGCTGTTCAATTGCACTCTGTCCAATTTTATTGAGCTAGAATGGGTACAAATTTCAGCTAATAGATGTGCAATGCAAGTAGAGACCTACCCAAGTAGGTAGCAGTAATTGCAACAAAAGACGGTCCTGCAAAGTATTGACTCAGGAGGGGAGGAGAAGGGTGAATACAAATGTACATCACAATTTTCAAATTTGAATGATTAAAACACTTAGAAAACCATGTATGACTTCTTTAAAATTCCAGTAAAATAGATTTAAGTATGTGGGTATATCATTAAAAAATGTGGAAAAGTTCATGCGGTATGAATTTATTTCCAAGGAATTGTACATGAAGAAGTGCTTAAGTTGACATTCAGGACCAAGACACAAAGAGAAATTAGTGAAATTATTGGAACTCAAATGTCATTGAACTCACCATGACCATTATCAACTGTCTACCTCTGTTCAGGTGAACCTGTTACCTTTAGTGGAATTATTGAAACCATTAAACTCATTCTCTGTGTAATCATAAAGTTATTGTACTGACTACTACTGTCAGTCTGAAACCACATCTTTACACTACCCCTAAGTTGGAATAATAATAATGATAAATCTTTATTTATATAGCGCCAACATATTCCTCAGTGTTTTACAATACAGTGATGTACAAACGGTCATAGGTAACAATGAAAAATATACAATACACAAAAAAAAAATCCAACACAGCAGGGTGATGGCGGTTTTATTGTTCTGTGCACCTGTGCTTATTCCATTTAAGTGGGGTATGTTCCCTTCCTGCCAAGTGCTGTGTTGGATTTGCTTTTTGGCTGCATATGGTAAGTTGTTTAATGCTGCCATCTTTGAGTAGTTTTAGTGTTTCTTGAATTTTTGGTAGGTTATTTTTAACAGTGAGAGATAGAATATCAAATATAAAATCCAGAAAATCACATTGTCTGAATAATAATATAATAATCCTTACAGGATTGGTAATGGGCGAGTCTCATAGAGACCAGTTATTACCAATATGGGCTTAATGGCAGCTGTCAATACTCAGCTGTGATTAGCCCCTTCTATGACCCCAATGCCACCGTGCCAGGACATCAGGAAGAGCCGGTTAAAGTGGAATTGGAGTTTCTAATAAATGTGCCAATTTCCGGGTGCTAGCTGCTATTCGGTAGCCTTGTAGGCCCAATAACTATAGGCCTCACCACACTGAGAACACCAGCCCCCAGCTGCCTGAATTTACCTTGGCAATTAAAAATAGGGCAAAGTCCACACTTTTTTTTTAATCTATTTAAATAATTTAAAAAATAATAATTGGCCCCCCGTATGTTTAATTGCTAGCCAAGGAAAAAACAGGTAGCTGGGGATGGCAGCCCATAGTTGGCTGCTTTAACTGCGCTGAAATTTAAAAATGCAGGGGACCCCACACAATTTTTTTTCAAAATTATTTATTTTTACACCCCTTTGATGGCAGGTTCATTGCCAATGGCAAACAATCACAAGCACCGACACAATGGGTGAGGGTGCTAAAAACAAACACAGACTCTGTTGGAGTCAGAGTGCAGTGAATAATCAGGAAGATAATGAACAGGACTCAGTAGTAGTGTGCCTGCAGCTGCCGAAGACTCAGTAAGTATAATGCTTCTGTTTAAATAGCATTTTGCTTATTCTTACAGCCCTTCCAGCCTAACTTGAACAGTAACACAGACTTTACAGGGAAGTCTGTGTTCGGAGTACATGCCCAAAAACCAAACTTTACAGTTTGGGTTCGCCCATGAGTGCAGTAGTGCTCAAAAGTTTACATACCCCAGCAGATTTTTTGCTTTCTTGGCCTTTCTTCAGAGAATATGCATGATAACACACAAACCTTTTTTTCACTGGTTTTCAGTGGTTGGATGAAGCCATTTATTGTCAAACTACTGTGTTTTCTCCTTTTTAAATCATAATGACAACCAAAAACATCCAAATGACCCTGATCAAAAGTTCACATACTCCAGTTCCTAATACCGTGTTTTGCCTTCTCTAACATCAATAAGAGATTGAAGTCTTTTGTTTCTCTTGTATCAGAAGACCATCGGGCAAAGATAATGGCCTAAGTGTATTCACCCTTTCCCCATGCATCACTAACTCTAATACCCCTGCATTACTCCTGATAACCCCCATTGCATCTATATATATAGATAATTAGTAGAGATAGATAGGTATCTTTGTAATTGTGTGTATGTTTAGGTATAACACCGATGTCCATGAAGCAGGGATGACAACCTACTCACTGCTGGAGCCAGACCGCGCACCTTCTTACCCCTACATAGCTGTCCACATGTTGCTCTGCTAAGTCTCACTCTTAGGTACTGTGCAAGTCTTCTGGGAGTGTGCTTAGGGCATGCCCCCATGCTCCTGCTCTGCTCTCAAAGAACCAGTGTGCTGTTACTCCGAAATGCCCCTCAGCCCATGGCTGAGAGACACTGGGTATTTGAGACATCCTCAATTAAGAGAGGTGCTTGTTCAATGCCATTAGTTAGATAGTTTTCACTCTGGCCAGCTAGTTGTCACTTCCTGTGTAGTCTCATGTCTGTCCCTGTACCTGCTTTACCCTACATCCATGCCTGTATCTACCCAGAGGCTGTATCTATTTCTGTCACTGTTCTCCTGCTTGCACTAGAGACTATGCCTCAGCGCTTTCTGTTTGTTCATCTTATCTTACCCTGGCTGGACACTGCTTCAACCTCAGGAGAGAGCTGTCAAAGTTGGTTGTGGCTCATACAACCTGACCAGGTGAGTCTTTCCATAGAAGGGGGACACCTGGTGGCTAAACTAAGAGGATATCACTCTATGTGTGCTCCAACTATTTTATTTCTATGGAATATACCGAGGCTTTGCTGCATACATCACACTGGATACAGTGCGAGAGCTGCCTGCAACATATACAACAAATATGGTTCACTGAGGCTATGCTGTATACATCACATAGGATGCACTAAGACTATACTGTGTTTATATCATAGAATACACTGAGATAATCCTGTATTCATTACAAGGAGATGATGGGAGTACAGGTGTGAGACGGTCCGCGCTGCTCCAATGTAAAAACTCACCAAAAAAGTCACAAAGTCATCAGTAGGTTTTATCTTTTTAATCCTCCTTCCTCCTACGCGTTTCGGCGCCCCACCTGGCACCTTCCTCAGGGATATAACTCTTTGAGACTCTGAAGATTACATCACATAATATACACTGAGACTCTGCCATATACACTTCTTAGGATACACTAAGATCTTGCTATAAACATCAAATAGGGTTTTCTGAGACCCTGTTGTATATATCACATAGGACATACTGAGACTGCTGTATGCATCACATAGGATACAGTAAAACAGTTGTATACATCATATAGGATACACTGATACTCTGATGTATACATCACATAGGAAACAAGGAGACAATGACACTCTACTTATATATTTCACATAAGATACTCTGAAAGTCTGCTGCTTTGTTAATAATTTTCTACCGGTTGGCAGTACATAAGAGCAAGAGTATAATGATGAGACTCTGGCATAATAGGAAATATATCCTGCTCTATATATCATATAGGGTTTCACTTGACACTCAGCTATATATATCACATGATCAACATTTCTGTAGATTTCCAAGGGAAAAAAAACACCACTGTCCTACAGCTCTGATACGAAAATACCAAGGACAGTTGCAGATAACTTTCAGCACACTACAGTCTTGCTCTGAAATTTTAATTTGTTGATTTTAAAGCAGTCTGTTTACTGACGCCCTGACAGCTTGGTTTTGTCAACGATTTGTTTATCCATATTTGGTTGATTACTTGTCATCCACATAGAAAACATTGCTTACTCTTTAGCAATGTAAAGGACAACTACAATCATGTCATGTCCTTTAAAGGAGGTATATTCAGCTAAAGACCCATACCGTCCATATTTCATGACACTTTGAAGCACTTTAATAGAAATGCATTGTTATAAAATGGCCTCTTCTTATACATAGTAAAACATGGTTCTGTCATATTTATGTTTTTATCCATGTAAAGATAAACAGTTAAAGCTTTCAGTTTTCATACTGAACAATGAGTTTAATATTAGTGTGATACGTTTCTGTAGAGGTCACTTTCCAGATATCTTCACATTATCATTACATTACAATGACAGATAACACCGATACCATCTACTATATAATTGCCGTAGCACGTTTTGTGTCGGACCCCGGCACGTCGTGGATATGTCACACTGTGACGTCACCACGCCGTGCGAGGCATGAGGGGCCCATTGCCTCCACCCCCTGGGGGGCCCCGTGCTCACCACAGCCGCCCGCCGTGCGCCCGGAGAGGAGGGAGGACGGAACTTCCTGTCCGGCAGCTCTGCCCGCCCCTCCTCTCCTCCTACAGCACACGCACGGGCCGCGGCGCGGTGAGTCTGCACTCCCCTCCAGCCTGTGCTCTCCCCTCCAGCCCTCCGTTCTCCTCTCCAGCCTCCCTTATGCCCTCCAGCCTCTGCCATCCAGCCTCCGTTCTCCCCTACAGCCTCTCCCCTCCAGCCTATCCCCTCCAGCCTCCGCTCTCCCCTCCAGCCTCTCCCCTCCAGCCTATCCCCTCCAGCCTCCGCTCTGCCCTCCAGCCTCCGCTCTCCCCTCCAGCCTCCGCTCTCCCCTCCAGCCTCCGCTCTGCCCTCCAGCCTCCGCTCTGCCCTCCAGCCTCCGCTCTGCCCTCCAGCCTCTGCTCTGCCCTCCAGCCTCCGCTCTGCCCTCCAGCCTCCGCTCTCCCCTCCAGCCTCCGCTCTCCCCTCCAGCCTCCGCTCTGCCCTCCAGCCTCTGCTCTGCTCTGCCCTCCAGCCTCCGCTCTGCCCTCCAGCCTCCGCTCTGCCCTCCAGCCTCCGCTCTGCCCACCAGCCTCCGCTCTGCCCTCCAGCCTCTGCTCTGCCCTCCAGCCTCTGCTCTGCCCTCCAGCCTCCGCTCTGCCCTCCAGCCTCTCCCCTCCAGCCTCTCCCCTCCAGCCTCTGCTCTGCCCTCCAGCCTCCGCTCTGCCCTCCAGCCTCTGCTCTGCCCTCCAGCCTCCGCTCTGCCCTCCAGCCTCCGCTCTGCCCTCCAGCCTCCGCTCTGCCCTCCAGCCTCTGCTCTGCCCTCCATCCTCCGCTCTGCCCTCCAGCCTCCGCTCTGCCCTCCAGCCTCCGCTCTGCCCTCCAGCCTCCGCTCTGCCCTCCAGCCTCTGCTCTGCCCTCCAGCCTCTGCTCTGCCCTCCAGCCTCCGCTCTCCCCTCCAGCCTCTCCCCTCCAGCCTCTCCCCTCCAGCCTCCGCTCTCCCCTCCAGCCTCCGCTCTCCCCTCCAGCCTCCGCTCTCCCCTCCAGCCTCCGCTCTCTCCTCCAGCCTCCGCTATGCCCTTCAGCCTCCGTTCTCCCCTCCAGCCTCTGCCCTAAAGCCTCTGCCCTCCAGCCTCTCCCCTCCAGCCTCTCCTTTCCAGCCTCCAGCCAATCCCCTCCAGCCTCCGCTCTCCCCTCCAGCCTCTGCTCTCCCTTCCAGCCTCCGCTCTCCCCTCCAGCCTCTGCCCTCCCCTCCAGCCTCTGCCCTCCCCTCCAGCCTCCGCACTCCCCTCCAGCCTCCGCTCTCCCCTCCAGCCTCCGCTCTCCCCTCCAGCCTCTGCCCTCCAGCCTCTGCCCTCCAGCCTCTGCCCTCCAGCCTCTGCTCTGCCCTCCAGCCTCTGCTCTGCCCTCCAGCCTCTGCTCTGCCCTCCAGCCTCCGCTCTCCTTTCCAGCCTCCCCTCTCCCCTCCAGCCTCCACTCTCCCCTCCAGCCTCCACTCTCCCTTCCAGCCTCCGCTCTCCCTTCCAGCCTCCGCTCTCCCTTCCAGCCTCCGCTTTCCCCTCCAGCCTCCGCTTTCCCCTCCAGCCTCCGCTTTCCCCTCCAGCCTCCGCTCTCCCCTCCAGCCTCCGCTCTCCCCTCCAGCCTCTGCCCTCCAGCATCCGCTCTCCCCTCCAGCATCCGCTCTCCCCTCCAGCATCCGCTCTCCCCTCCAGCCTCCGCTCTCCCCTCCAGCCTCCGCCTTCCCCTCGAGCCTCCGCTCTCCCCTCCAGCCTCCGCTCTCCCCTCTAGCCTCTGTTCTCCCCTCCAGCCTCTCCCCTCCAGCCTCCGCCTTCCCCTCCAGCCTCCGCACTCCCCTCCAGCCTCCGCTCTCCCCTCCAGCCTCCGCTCTCCCCTCCAGCCTCCGCTCTGCCCTCCAGCCTCTGCCCTCCAGCCTCTACCCTCCAGCCTCTGCCCTCCAGCCTCTGCCCTCCAGCCTCTGCTCTGCCCTCCAGCCTCTGCTCTGCCCTCCAGCCTCTGCTCTGCCCTCCAGCCTCTGCTCTGCCCTCCAGCCTCCGCTCTCCTTTCCAGCCTCCCCTCTCCCCTCCAGCCTCCACTCTCCCCTCCAGCCTCCACTCTCCCTTCCAGCCTCCGCTCTCCCTTCCAGCCTCCGCTTTCCCCTCCAGCCTACGCTTTCCCCTCCAGCCTCCGCTTTCCCCTCCAACTTCCGCTCTCCCCTCCAGCCTCCGCTCTCCCCTCCAGCCTCTGCCCTCCAGCATCCGCTCTCCCCTCCAGCATCCGCTCTCCCCTCCAGCCTCCGCTCTCCCCTCGAGCCTCCGCTCTCCCTCGAGCCTCCGCTCTCCCCTCCAGCCTCCGCTCTCCCCTCTAGCCTCTGTTCTCCCCTCCAGCCTCTGCCCTCCAGCCTCCGCTCTCCCCTCCTGCCTCTGCCCTCCAGCCTTCGCTCTCCCCTCCAGCCTTTCCCTCCAGCCTCTGCCCTCCAGCCTCCGCTCTCCCCTCCTGCCTCTGCCCTCCAGCCTTCGCTCTCCCCTCCAGCCTTTCCCCTCCAGCCTCTGCCCTCCAGCCTCTGCCCTCCAGCCTCCAGCCTCTGCCCTCCAGCCTCCGCTCTCCCCTCCAGCCTCTGCCCTCCAGCCTCCGCTCTCCCCTCCAGCCTCTCCCCTCCAGCCTCCGCTCTCCCCTCCAGCCTCCGCTCTGCCCTTCAGCCTCCGTTCTCCCCTCCAGCCTCTGCCCTAAAGCCTCTGCCCTCCAGCCTCTCCCCTCCAGCCTTTCCCCTCCAGCCTCTCCTTTCCAGCCTCCAGCCAATCCCCTCCAGCCTCCGCTCTCCCCTCCAGCCTCCGCTCTCCCCTCCAGCCTCTGCTCTCCCTTCCAGCCTCCGCTCTCCCCTCCAGCCTCCGCTCTCCCCTCCAGCCTCTGCCCTCCCCTCCAGCCTCTGCCCTCCCTTCCAGCCTCTGCCCTCCCCTCCAGCCTCTGCCCTCCAGCCTCTGCTCTAGCCTCTGCCCTCCCCTCCAGCCTCCGCTCTCCCCTCCAGCCTCCGCTCTCCTCACCCCTCCATATGCAATGTACAGTATCTACTATATAATTGGCATAGGCACTTCCGTGTCGGTCCCTGAAAAGACCGTGGCTATGTCACTCTGTGACGTCAGCACGGCGAAGCATTGGCCGCGTAGCGGCCAATGCGAGTCGCTGGTTTGCGCGAGCAATGGCCGCGAGGCCATTGCTCGCGCAGGCTGAGTACGAGCAATGCGAGTCGCTGGCCTGCGCGAGCAATGGCCGCGAGGCCATTGCTTGCGCAGGCTGAGTACGAGCAATGCGAGTCGCTGGCCTGCGCGAGCAATGGCCGCGAGGCCATTGCTTGCGCAGGCTGAGTACGAGCAATGGCCGCGAAGCGGCCATTGCGAGTCGCTGGCCGAAAATTGAACCAGAGGCTCGGCCTCAAAGTTAACGATTTACCGGTCAGGTAGCGCGAGCAATGGCCGCGAGGCCATTGCGAGTCGCTGCCTGAGCCGCGCTTCTAATTGGTCGGCGCCAGCGAGTCGTTACACTTGCGGCGCGCTTGCGGTAATCCTCATACAAAGTATAGTATTCTAGACACCCGATGCATTTGCATCGGGCTCACAGCTAGTATATAGATAATACAGTATATCATATTTAGAAGTTATGATGGACTCAGCTTCTCTCACTCCCCTTATAGCACAATAACCTCTGCACAGATCACAGAGCTTGCCTACAATTCTATCATAGAAGTCAGTGAACGTCATCAAATTATATGTACCTCTGGACTATGAGTCTGCTGCAAAGAATATCTCTAAATGCTTTTAACACCAGTTAAAGGGAGCCTGATGGCTCGTTCTACCTCTCTCTGCTACCACTACCTGTCCCTGCACCTTCCTAGCTGATTCCTAATCATCCCTGTCTCACCTAGAACTGCACTATAAAGTTCAAGAAAATGACTTATATACTTACATGGTGATGGCTGGGGTCTGGGGCTCCATTCTCCCCTCTTTGCTTGCTTTTAGCACTCCCCGCTGGGCATCATCATTCGTTCTTCTGTTCCTTCTCTATTTGAAATTTCCGCCTCATCTTCTACTGTGAAGCGCTGGCCGGAACGTCATATCTGACCCGATGCATTTTGGGAGCTTATGATGTCACCGGCTGGGCTTCAATATGTGCACGGCACATGCGCCAGAGCCGAGCCGTACCACGTGATTAGCCCGCACAATGCAGCGGGTCGGATATGACATTCCGGCTAGCGTTTCACAGTATGACATCCAGCGGAGCATGCTAAAAGCAAGCGAAGAGGGGAGAATGGAGCCCTGGAGCCCACCCATCACAGTCTACGGATGCAGACTACATGTAAGTATATAAGTAATTTTCTTAAACTTTATAGTTCAGTTTTAGGTGAGACCGGGATGGTTAGGGATCAGCTAAAAAGTTGCAGGGACAGGTAGTGGTAGCAGAGGGGGTAGAACGAGCTGACAGGTTCCCTTTAAGGCATGATTTATTTTTTAGATTTCAGGTTGCTGACTACTTTTCACTAAGTTTCTTTATTGTTGGTTATATTGTACACCGGGTTTCCTGCGGCAGTTTGGCTTACAGTGGAGTTGTGCCTTCACAATCCGCCAAGGTGAGCATTGCTCATTTATAAATCACCTGGGTATTGTTGATAAGACCCTATTGCGTTTTTCTTTCCCTTTTAGTTTATTGGTTCGGCAATTTGAAAAGGACACACAATGCCCAGACCTCAACCCCATCAAACCTGCATTTTACATTGTTTAGACAAAACTTAAGGCAGAAAGAACCATAAACAAGTAGCAACTGAAGTCGGCTGCAGTAAAGGCCAACAAAGCATAACAAAGGAGGAAACCCAGCATTTGGAGACATCCATAGCTTCTAGACTTCAGGCAGTCATTGCCTGCAAATGAATCTCTACAAAGTATTAAAAATGAAATTTTTTTTAACGGGGATCTGTCACCAGTTTTTTTCCTTTTAAACAACTTTAAAATCATGTGAATTGGGGTTGCTACAACCTCTTAATATTCTCAGAAGCTTCACTGCGTTCCTCAGAAAAAGAGGTTTTATACCTGTCTTGCACTGTACGTAAATTGCACGGTCCAGTCCAAATAGGGTGTTTCCAAATTGTGATCACTACTACCCTGCTCCATTCAAATGATGCCTCTTTTAATTGCTTGACATCACTATTTTATCAACAGAGGGCCCAAAGTCTCAAACCTGCAGAGTGGAATTGGAGAATTGTGTCCAATTGAACAGCCAGTGATTCCATAATGGTTTAGAAGCAAAAACTAGAGAAAGGTTCACTTTAAGGTAAAGTTATCTTGTCCAATTACTTTTGAGCCCCTGAAATGAAGAAGCTTTGCAGAAAATTGTTGCAAGTCATAAACGTTTCACAGGATATTTCTGCTCCACACCTTTAATTAAGTCAGGAAAGTCTAAACTTTAAATGCAACTCAGTTGTTTCATTTTCAACAAAAAATAGTGACAAGTTGAGCCCAAGTCATAAAGATTCAATCATGAGAGCTGATAGAATGGATAAGAGCTGATAGAATGGTTTGCAATGTGACACAGGTAAACTCCGCTGTCAGCTGTACTAAACTCTCCACATTTACTCATTAGACCAGAGGATCAAGGCTATACCATTTCATCTCAAAACACTGATAAACCTACTCTAATGGTCTAACCTATGGTGGGGTCATGTTCTTCTTATCTATGAGTATTGTTGCCTGTTTATAATTGGTCAACGTCACACAAGGGGAAGAAGTACATATCCTCAGTAAAAACTACCTGATATTACCCACTATGACTTAACGAAAATTAACTTATTAGGGTCAAATACTTTGATTATAATATCTCTGCATTGGAGAGGCAAAATAAAAAATAAAAACTATTTCACTCTGTAGCCATTAGCGATAGGCGAACCTGAACAGTAGAGTTTGGGGTCCATACCAATCACCTAGGGTTCGGGCACAGACCCCGATCAAGGACTTACCTGAGAAATCTGTGTTACTGTTTTGGTGTGGATCCAGCCAGGGATGGCTGTAAAATGAAGAACAACAGTGATTAAATCAGCAACGTTATACGTACAAGTCTCCATTGCTGCAGGCACACTGTTTCCAGGTTCCGCTCATTAACTTCCTCTGTATGCACTGGACTCCACCTCCAACAGCCAATCATAGACGTCTACTTTCTGTGACAGCGTATGTAATCGGCTGTTGTGCCACCACCCATTGTGTCAGTGTCTGTGATTGTGATTGGACTGAGGATGTCGCTGCTGCTGTCATTGAAATCAGGTGACCATGCTGTCAGGATTTTCGTACAGCAATGCCACTATGTTCTGTTATCCGGCAGAGGGGTCACCTGAGTTCACTTACAGCTGCATGGAGTGGTGACATCACCGAGGACTTCCCTGCTGCTGTCAGTTAAATCAAGTTACCCCATTGCCACATTGCAGATCATGGCAGCACAGCTGTACAACAATCCGGCAGCATGGTCACCTGAGTTCACAGCAGGGAAACCTTAGTGACATCACTGCTCCCCAAGGCTATCAGTGTGACCCAAAAAGACTGCAGCAAGACGACGTCTGTTCCATAGATGCAGTCTCTGGCTGTAGCAGAGCCAGGACCATCATGGGACGCCATATGTTAGCCTGCTTCAGATCTGGAGTGTTTTTTGAGTAATAAACTTGTGAAAAAGGGTCTGTGTGTTTTATTTGAAACAAAGGATTTTTCTGTATGTTGTGTTGTTTTTAACTATTTACTCACTGGATTGATAATGTATAAGTCTCATAGAAGACTGAGCATTACCAATCTAGGGCTTGATGACAGCTATCAATTCTCAGCTGTCATTACCCCTTCTATCTCTCCAATGCCACCGCACCAGGGCATTAGGAAGAGCTTGGTAAAGCACCATGAATTAGCGCTCCTAATGAAGGCTCCAATTTGTGGGGAAGCTGCAGACTACTATTCTGTAGCATGGTGTTCCCAAATGCTTACCATACAATTATGCAACTTACCACACAAAGAATACCAACACCCAGCTGCCTAGTTTTGCCTTGGCTGGCAATCAAAAATAGGATGACCTATGCATTTTTTAAATTATTTATTTAAATAATTATAAAAATAATATAAGGCTGTATTTTTGATTGCAAGTCAAGGTAAAACCAGGCAGCTGCGGGTAGCAGCCAATAGCTGCCTGCCTTATCTGTGCTGAAAATCAAAAATATGATAGAGTCATGTGCAAATTTTTTTTAAATGATTTATTTTTACACACATATGATAGCAGGTTTGTTGCCATATACACTGATGTATATAAAAAACAATCACAGAACAGACGCCGTGACATTGGGTGTTAGCACAACAGTGAATCACAGAAGCTGTCACAGAGAGTGAGCAGTTGTGAATGGCTGTTGCGTCCCCACCCATTGTGCCAACATCTGTGGTTGGTTCCCATATACATTAGTGTATATGGCAATGAACCTAACGTCATAGGTGTGTAAAAATAAATAAATTAAAAAATTTGTGTAGTGGTCCCCAGCATTTTTGATTCTCAGCACAGATAAAGCAGACAGCTGCAGGCTGCCACCACCAGCTGCTGGTATTATCTTGGCTGAATAAATACAGAGACGCCCATCACTTTTTTAAATTAATTAAATTAATAATTTTAAATAACTGTGTAGGCTTTGCCCTATTCTTGATTGGCAGGCAAGGTAGGAGCTGGGGGTTGATATTTTAAGTGTGATAAGGCCCATATTTACTGGGCCCCCCAGGCTACAGAATTGCAGCCCGCAGCTGCCCCAGAAATTGGCGCATTCATTAGAATCACAAAATCCTGGTGTTTTACCCTCCTCTTCCCGACGGCATGGTGCGGTAGCATCGGGTTAATAAAAAAGTGGTTAATGACACCTGAGCATTGACAGCTGTCATTAACCACTAGATTGATCATGTTCAGGCTTCTATGAGACCCCCACATTATCAATTCAGCGAGTAAATAGTTAAAAACAAACAAAGAAAAAACCTTTATTTGAAATAAAAGACAAACACACCCTCAATGGTCCTGGTTCTGCTACATCCAGAGTCTGCAGCATAGGAACAAGCGTCCCTTAGCTACAGCCCCTGGGATCACACTGACAGCCTTTGAGAGCGGTGACATCACTGACTGCTTCCCCATTGTCAGTGTACTTAGGTGACCCTCCTGCCGGATTGTTGGACAGCTGTGCTGCCATTGCTCTGCAAACCAGCAGCAGGGTCACCTGATTTCACTGACAGCATGGAAGCCCTCATTGATCTCACCGCTCCCTAAATTTGTCAGTTATTGCAGAGCATAGTGGCATAGCTGTCCAACAATCCGGCAGTGGGGTCACCTGATTTCAATGACAGCAGCAGGGAAGTTGTCAGTCCAATCACAATCACAGATTTTGCCACAATTGGTGGGGGTGCAACAGCCAATCACAGATGCTGTGAGAAAGAAGAAACATCTGTGATTGGCTGTTGGAGGCAGAGTCCAGTGCATACAGAAGAAGTTAATGAGCAGGACCCAGAAGCAGTGTGCCTGCAGCAACGGTAAGCTTTTACTGGTAAATATAATGCTGCTGATTTAAAGTGAGCCTGTCACCCCTTTTGAATCGTGGGGAAAAAAATGGTGTATCATGGTCCGCGCTGCCAAAAACATCCACTCTGAAAGTAATGCACGTGAAGATGGAACTTCAAAGTAACTTCTTTATTGCCTCCTACGCGTTTCGGTGCCCTCCCGGCACCTTCCTCAGGGTTCCCTGAGGAAGGTGCCGGGAGGGCACCGAAACGCGTAGGAGGCAATAAAGAAGTTACTTTGAAGTTCCATCTTCACGTGCATTACTTTCAGAGTGGATGTTTTTGGCAGCGCGGACCATGATACACCATTTTTTTCCCCACGATTCGATATATTTCCGCACTTGAGTAGACGGTGGAAGTCCTGCAGCAGCCATCCAGAAATAAAGTATTGAGTACGCCTTCAAGCCAGTTGTGGGTGACACAACTGTCCCAGGTGAGTGAATTCCTTTTTCACCACTTTATATCTAGTGCCACAGTGATAGGGCACTATTGCGCCTCTTGTTCCCCCCCTTCTTCTATTTTTGTCACCCCTTTTGGGCGTTCTAAACTGTTCCTACCAGCTGTAGCATGATGTAATTGGGGTTCCTGTAACCCCTCTATATGCCCCTCTATATGCCCAGATATGCCCTGCATACCTCAGAAATTAACTTTTATTCTCTCCTGCTCTGAATGTAAATGAATCTTGAAAAGGACTGGGGGGAAGTGTCTGCTCTCTGTGGTCCTCGCCGCCCTGCTGCCTGCAAAACCCGTTATCTATTGAAATTGTCGCCCCTCCTATGAATGCATGTTGAGTGACAGCCAATACTCTTGCACCTGCGCAGTGCCGCGGGTCACTGTGTATCTATTAAAGATGCAATGCCCGAAATCTCGCTAGATTCTACTACACAGGCGCAAGACTTACAAATCTTGCGAGACCTCAGGCACTGTGCGTCTTCAATGGAGCACGGTGACCTGTGCCACTGCACAGGTGCGATAGTAGTGCCTGTCACTCAACATGCATAAACAGGTGGGGTGGCAGTTTCAATCGAGCGGAGCGGGTGCTCCAGTCTGGGGGGCGGCAAGGACAATAGAGAGCAGACCTCATGGACCTTTTCAGGAGTCATTTACATACAGCGCGGGAGAGAACAAAAGTTAATTTCTGAGGTATGCAGGGGGACATGTGGGCATATAGAGGGGTTACAGGAACCCCAATTACATCATGTTACAGCTGGTGGGCACAGCTTAGAATGCCCAAAGGGGTGACAGGTTCCTTTTAATCACTGTTTTTCTTCATTTACAGCCCTTCCTAGACAACATTTTAAAACAATAAAGTCCAACTTTGGAGTTCTTGCTCAAGTTTGTGCATTACCCGGACTTTAAAAAAACTCCAGCCGGATCTGCCGAAACCCAGCTTCTTCAGGTTTGCTCATCTCTAGTAGCCACTATTACATTGTGTATTCATTTGAACATAAAAATTTAATTATCAATTCCAACTTATACAAGTGTAGAGCATGTTGCTATGTATCAAAGATGTATCCTGTTCACTACTCCTGGCTATCCCCCACCGCCCATGTGTGAATCACATGACCAGGAGAGACTTTTAGTAGATAAGTATTTTGTTATATAAAAAACTGTAACAATGATACAAAACTGCATAGCTACAATAGAAAGTTCTCTAGCTGTATCCTATACAGTGGGTAACGTAACGTAAAATAGGAAATACGATCCATGTGCAATTTGTCTCATACGACGTTCATTATTACTATGGTCAGAAAGGCACATGTTGTGATTTAGCCAGCGCAGCTCTTACATTGTGAGCAAATCTTCTAAGTCTGTTGTGTAGCCCAAGCTTAAGTAAGTTTTGCTTTTATCGTATAGTTATGCTGTGTTTTGCAAACTATGACTACAGCTGTTGCGCATTACTTTTATTCACTAGGACAATATTCCGCTCTACTGTAGAAACCTTTCAGTGCAGAAATGTTAAAAGCAAATAAACATACCTTATTTCATCAAGTAAATGCTTAAGAAGGCAAACAAGGAGTTATACTGGTGAGTGCTCTCCGTTTATTGCAAGTCCTCTACAACTTGTTAAGCTGCGCCGATGCTTTATGGTCATAATAAAGGGAACATTTAGGCGGTAATGCTAGCAGTGCATTGTAGATAAAAAACACAATGGTGAAATGACAAGATAGCCAATAATGGTTTTGGGACAGCTGTATAAATGATGAATGCTACATATATTTGGTGCGATGATTTTTAAAGAAGAAAATGCTTTTGGTTTTATCTTTGCAGCTTTACTTTCAAATGGCTCAGCTGAGGGTTTGCCTCTTATTTTCTCACTTTTATATAACCTTTAAAGAGAGTTGCACTTCTTAGTTTCTTATCATTTTGAATCAGAAACTCATGTGCTTTGTAATAAATACTAAGATGGTGTCAGCTTTGTACACGGCAGTGCAATAAGGTTTATAGGAAATATGCAGGTTGTTAGAATGTAATATTATATCATGTGAAACATCATAGTACGGTATACTGAATGCATATAGGACAGATGACCCATAAATATGCTAAATGATGACGTAGGAATGGTGAATTATAGGAAAGGTGAATTACATGCTACTAGACACCTCGGGTGACATGTATTTCCCTGCAAAACAAAGGATCAGGAATGTAAAAATCCAACATGTCCGATTCTTTTGTTTTATTATTAAATCCCAACCTATAGCATAATTGCATGAGCTTTCATAGTAAAAGACCTCATGTGCAAATTACGAAATGAACTACATGGATAAAAGTCCCCGAATACTGCAGCTGTGTTTCTTTGTGATCTAATTAAAAAAAAACAGAAGAAATATATTTACGTGTAAACAAAAATTATACTTGACATACCTTTTTTAGTGGACTATAGGATGCAATTTTTACATCCCAAATTTGGATAGAAAATGGGGAGGGGTCTTATATCTTGAATATAACTTCCCGTGGTGCAGCAGCAGTTGACTGGGGTGACAGCAGTTTCATTGCTGCAGAAAAACAGCAATGGCAGGAGTGGGGCAATGTTGTGGGTTCTGTGCTGGGTGGAGGGGGTGTCCCAGTGTAAATGATGAGCTGAAATCTCAATCTGCAAATGCTCCACCCCTGGTGCTATTTTCCTGAAGCCCACTGCCAGGAGATCAATGGCTCCTGCCTTGCCCTGATGACATTTCCCTGAAGCCCACTGCTGAGAGATCAATGGCTCTTATGTTACACTCCCAGGATACCCTGTCCTCCCAACCCAGGGCCAGCAGCATGGCCCCAATCCTGTCGCTACTGCCTTTCCGCAGCAGCGACCCTGCTTCCTGTGACCCTGTGAAACCATCATCATCTCCACTTTGTAAGCTCAATTAGGACTATAAGATGACCACCATTTTCACGTAAAACGATATTTTATTTCCTATTTTCCCCCTCTAAATTTGGGATGCGTCTTATGTTCTGGTGCATCTTATAGTTCGCAAAATATGGTACATATGGGTATGTATCACACTTAGGCTAGGGTCACACCTGCGATATTTTTTTACATCCGGATCCGGTTTTGAGTATTAAAAATGCTCAAAACTGCATACGGATCCGCAGCCCATAGGCTTCAATAGAAAAACTGGATTGCACTATTTGCAATCCGGTTACCGCATCTGGTTTTGCAGCCTGCGGTAAAAATTATGCAGGCTGCATTATTCGCAGTGGTCAGGAATGAGGGTTGCAATTTTACTATCAAAAGATAGTATGAAGGCATACGGTAAAACCACAACCGGTAATTGATTTGGTTACCGCATTGTGCCTTTTAAGTGTGACTGTAGCCTTAGGCTACATTCCCATGATCAGTATCTGGTGAGTTTTTGATGCAGCATGTTTTTGGTTTATCAAAACTGCTGTGTCTTAGGCCCTTTTCACATCTAATGCATGTCTGCGTTTTGCTGCATTTGCAAAGCATCTTGACACACCAAAGAAAAAAAAAATTCAAACAAAAATGCAATGAAAAAATGCAAACAATCTAATTTACATAATAGGTGCAGATATCATACACAAATTCTGCAATATCAAAAATACACCAAATACTGGTCATGAGAATTTAGCCTTAATAGTCAAATTACAGCCTATGTTATTGCTATTGCAGAGTTCAGACTTCAACATTTTGGCAGAATGAACAGTTTTACTTGGGACAAACATCAATATGTAGGTAAAAAAGGAAAGACTGATGTAAACAAACCAAAGTGGTCACATAAAATGATATTATAAAACTCAGCACCATCTCTATGTAGATACATTGCGAAAGTGAAAGTACAGACCCGCTTGCCTGTGCTTTGCAGGCTCAGCTCCTCCCAGCTCTTTCTGTGTTCGATCTCTCAAAATCCCGGATCCGGACACAGAAATGGCATCCGGAGATACACATTCGGTCCTGTCCATTCCTGTCCGTGCGGTCCTGCAAAACCAGGATCCCCACGGACAGGACCAAAACGTGATATGGTTGGGGCTTTAGCCATTATACGCCTGCTATAAATTTTATCAATTAAAAAAAATATATAATGTTTGGTAGTTATTGGTATAGGAATATACAAGGTGTGAAAAGAAGCAAAATAATGATTTGTACCAGAGCTAATTCTATCCTCAGTTTATAAAATTCTGGCTAGCATTATTCTCAATATCTATCATTCTTTATATACTTGATTCAGAAAAATAATACTTAAAATTGTAACATTCCACATAAAAATTTCTACATTGGTTTTACCTAAAGGTAATATCAAAATTGAGGACAACTATGTGTTGTAGAATATAAGAAAAACGAAGTTTAAGGAATTAGCTAAGTGTATTTCAGTATGTAAGTCTCTAAGCAACAAGGAGAAACAATATCAACCCTCATTTACGGAGCTTTATAATGTAACCAGAATCAAAGATTCATACTTACAAGCGCCCACAGACAAGAGTGTTTCTTTGAAAGTACTAAATTCAATTACAGCAGAATTTGACATAGGTTCCAATGTCTAACAAGTACAGCCTGTTACCGGCTAGGTACATAATAACTACTATTGTACAGTGGGGAAAAGGGGAAATCCGGTAAGTTATTTAGGTGAATTTTGTGACTTCCCCACCAGTAAGTTTATTTTTAATAAAATGAAGTAAGCCCATTTACTTTCTCCATTTAGAAGCACTGCATTATAGCTTCACCTCAGATGGTGCCAGACACCGCTCAATTTTTCATACTTCGCTTTGGTTATACTATTATGCTATCATTTCTTTGGCATATTGAAAGGTTCACATTTCACTTTTCTGACATACAGCAATATATATAGACTTGTTATTTCAGGAGAAATTTATGTTGGCTATATATGTTGGGTTGGAAGTAATACAGATGTGTCGATTCACCCAGTGTAAATGTGAAATGTTGATCAGCTTGAAAAACTCACTAAACTGTTATTGTCAAACTTAAAATTGGGGGTCATCGATGGTTGATACCTTTTAATGAATATTCGAAAAGATGATGACAATAACAAGGTTTTGAGAGTACTTGGGGATGCTGTACACACAAGGTATTTCACTGTTTTTACCATCATGACGACAAATTGAACCCAACTCTCCAGCTCAGCACCATCATGGTGACACCAAAGTTGTATAGTATTTTTATTACTTTCATGGCGTAAATAAATTCTACATTTTCCAAACAGAAATGTCTTGTGTTATAATTTTCAGAGACCCATACTGTTTTTTTTCTCCATGAATGGAGTTATGGATGTCATGTTTTTTGCATGTAGATCTGTAATTTTTAATGGTACCATTTTGGGGTACACATAATGCTTAGATGGCTATTGCATTATTTGGTGGGGGTGCAATGACTACTAAATAGGAATTTCAATGTTCCAATTTTTTTTTCCTAAAGGCTTAAATAATTTTACATTTTTATGGATTGGACTTTTCCATATTTGACAATACCAAATATGCTTATATTTTAGCTTCTTTCTTTTCTAACTAGGGAATAGAGGGGTGATTGGATTCTTTTAATATATATTTTTAAAAAATCTTGTTTTACTACATTTTTCTATATTTTTTAGGCCCCAAAGGAAAGTTGAACCTGCATTTCTTGGATGATTTGCTCACCTTCATCAATATTACAGTATATAGCATACATTAACAGTCAACTAATATTGAGGGATTATTTGATGTAACTGTTTCCAAAATATATTCCCAATGTAAATTATAAAAAGATAAGATTGGTATGAACTGCACATTTTACATAAAAAAGACTTAGAATCCTTAAAGAGAATCTATCACCAGATTTCACATTACTATTTGTATAAATTATTAAATAGCTTTTTTTGACATGATGAGACTAGAAGTGAACTTTAAAAATCCATAAAAGAATGTCTAATAAAAATCATTTTTAAAGTTTGTCTAATATTAAAATGGGTGTTTTATGAGTCCTGCACCAACTGGACCTATAAAATGCTTGTCAAAGTAAATTCTCCATCCTCATTTGGTCTAATATATCTATTCATTATTATATGCATTGTGAAAATCTGTTACAGATCCGCTTTAAACTAAATATGAAACTTTTAACAACAAATCTAATGGATCAATGAAGGGCTTTAAAGAATTTGACTTCCTCATGACGTAGATAAACCTTTATCTTTCTACTGTTATAACTGCTACCTCTATAAAAATGGACCTATCATCGTCATGTGCTGATACATGAGGTGTCACATGATTCCCCCATACACTGCACACATCATTCTCAGACTTGTATGTATCATATAGTGCATTGTAATATACACACACATTTCAGAGGAACACAGAGAAATCACACTGATTAAGGCCAGGGTCACACTTGCGTTTGCAATCCTGCTACTGGATCCTGTTTTTCATCCTGAAAACCTGATCAGGTACCTGACCCATAGACTCCAATATTAACAATTGTTTGCCAAAGTGCAACCCGTCTACTGGATCCAGTTTTTTGAGATGTCAGGTTTTAATAGGGTCTGCAACGTTTTTTGGTGTTTGATCAAAACCTGATCCTTTTTTTTTTACATGCGATCCTATTGGAAACGGATCCAGTACCGGATGGTACATGTAGGTACCATCAGGTACCGGATTATGTACCTGATCCGGTAAAAATGCCTCACAAATGGCAAGGGGAAAAACTGGATCCCTTAATGCATCCAGTTATTGGTTGCCTACTCCCAATTGTGGCCCTAGTAAAATATTGTGTTTGACATGGTGGCTAAACTAACATGTCATTGAATGTGGACTATGCAAATTGTCTCTTCAAAGAGGACTTAAACTCTAGTGCCACCTATTAAAAGTAGCAATCCTAAAAGTTAAAATTGACTCTTCATTGAGCTTTATCATATGACCAAGGATATGACACAAATCATAGTCTCAATTTGCAGACACGGTATTATTGGACTGTTTGTTCCTCATCCGTGCAAAGGACGAGATACGATTTGGCTAGGTGAGAGGATAAGACTGGGGATCTAAGCTAATGAATGTGAACAAACAACCTAATATGTCCGTAGTGAAAATTCAGCAATATTTTATGTATATCTTGTTCATAATGGACAATGAATATATACTAGTGGTGGGCAGATTGATTTGCGGCACTCCAATCCATTGGCTAGGTTGGTAGTAGTTGTCCACTGGACGAGAGGCTCATGAATCTCTTATCAGGGCTGCCACTGGGAATCTCGGGGCCCCTTACTGCCAAAATTTTGGGGCCCCCCCCTTGAGACTCCGCATAGCCCCCACCCAGATCTGCCTCCACCCGTGCTTCGCCTCCACCCATGCTCCACCTCCACCCAAGCATACATTATATTTATAGAGAAAAATTGGAACAGCACCAAAAATTACCTCAATTTATGTGCAAAGCTTTTCCAACCAGCAACCCAGATGGTTCCTTACAAAAGAGTAAAAAAAGGAAACACAGCACAAAAAAATAGAAAAAAGTGGACTTTATTGCCCAATGCATGGCCACGCCATTGGGCAAAAAAAGTCCACTTTTTTCTATATTTTTGTGCGTTTTTTCCTTTTTTTTTTTTTCACTCACTCTATTATATATTACACACAAACAAACTTGAGACTGCTGTGGGCTAATACACAATAGCTGTATACATAATAGAGAATACACAATAGAGAAGGCTGCTAGCTGTATACACAATAGAGATGGCTGCTGGCCGTATAGACAATGGAGATGGCTGTGGGCTATACACACAATAGAGAATACGCAATAGAGACTGCTGCTGCCTGTATACACAATGGAGACAGCTGCAGGATAAATGCACAATGTAGACGGCTGCATCTTTGATCTAAAAAAATCTGCAACATGTCAATTTCAATTAAATTACGCCATTTACCTTGTGTACTGGCAGGCACTTCTTGGATTCAAACGCATCACACATCACGGTGGTAGGAGTTGTGTGACCTATGTGGTGTGTGACACGGCCGAAACCTGAAAGTGCCTACCAGTACGCAAGGTAAGCAGCATTCAACAGGCCGGGGACGGCAGGGAGGATGCAGAATTTTCTGCATCAAAAAAGCTGATATTATGTAGCAAAAGCACAATGTTTTTGCTACGTAATTTCTGCTAATACTGTGGCAGATACAAATTTGATGCAGAAAATTCTGCATCACATTTTTTGCCCATCGGCACAAAGCAACACATACACACATGCATACAGATTTATAGAATATATATTATATTATATTTACATTCATTATATACATATATGAAGACATTCACAAACATAAATATACTCATACACAAATCATATACTCACAAAATTGTACATACAATTATATACAAACATGCACAATTACTGTATAAACACCAATCATATGCACACAATCATATATATATACACATACACATATATACACACAATCATAAACACACAATCATATACACCAATCATATATACACACAGACACATACACTGTATATATACACAATCATAAACACACAATCATATATATATACACAGGCACATATATACACACAATCATAAACACACAACCATATACACACACTCATATATATATCACAAAAAGAGTGCAAAAAACGTCCAAAAAAATGTATCACTGCTTCAAGAGTAAAAAAGCAAGTGCAAAATAGTATCAACAGCAGGGTTCTTAGTTAGTACGTTTTTTGCAAAAAAGTACGGAAGCCGTTCTACCACTCCACGGTGACCCCTATCAGAACGGTCCTAGACTAACGTATTTAAAACCTGATCTAGTGTGAACATACCTCATAGATGCAGTGTGCAGCAGGGCCAGATTCATTATGGGCACACAAGGTAAAAACAGCAATTTATGTGTTCAGGCTCAGTGAGAAGGGGTGGAGCACCTCTCAACTTGCAAGACAAGAAACTAATGAAAAAACTGATACTGAGCCAGATCACAATGTGAACAGGGCTGTAAACCGTGTTCACTCCACCAAGATATATATCACAAAAAGAGTGCAAAAAACGTCCAAAAAAATGTATCACTGCTTCAAGAGTAAAAAAGCAAGTGCAAAATAGTATCAACAGCAGGGTTCTTAGTTAGTACGTTTTTTGCAAAAAAGTACGGAAGCCGTTCTACCACTCCACGGTGACCCCTATCAGAACGGTCCTAGACTAACGTATTTAAAACCTGATCTAGTGTGAACATACCTCATAGATGCAGGGTGGAGTGAACACGGTTTACAGCCCTGTTCACATTGTGATCTGGCTCAGTATCAGTTTTTTCATTAGTTTCTTGTCTTGCAAGTTGAGAGGTGCTCCACCCCTTCTCACTGAGCCTGAACACATAAATTGCTGTTTTTACCTTGTGTGCCCATAATGAATCTGGCCCTGCTGCACCCTGCATCTATGAGGTATGTTCACACTAGATCAGGTTTTAAATACGTTAGTCTAGGACCGTTCTGATAGGGGTCACCGTGGAGTGGTAGAACGGCTTCCGTACTTTTTTGCAAAAAACGTACTAACTAAGAACCCTGCTGTTGATACTATTTTGCACTTGCTTTTTTACTCTTGAAGCAGTGATACATTTTTTTGGATGTTTTTTGCACTCTTTTTGTGATATATATTCTTGGTGGAGTGAACACGGTTTACAGCCCTGTTCACATTGTGATCTGGCTCAGTATCAGTTTTTACACACTCATATATACACACATTTACACACAGACACAATCATACACAGACATACACACATATTCACCAATGAGTCAGAATTTCATCAAACAGATTTCCAAGCTTTTATTCTCCTTCCTCCAACGCATTTCAGTGCCCTACCTGGCGCCTTCCTCAGGGATCCCTTCCTCCAATGCGTTTCAGCGCCCTACCTGGCGCCTTCGCCAGGTAGGCCGCTGAAACGCGTTGGAGGAAGGAGAATAAAAGCTTGGAAATCTGTTTGATGAAATTGTGACTCATTGGTGAGTTTTTTGAGCTTGGAGCAGCGCGGACCGTGACACACCTTTATTCCCATCATCATTCTGGATATCACCACTGGTCAGTGGTTGGTGGAGGTTCTGCAGCAGCTCTTGATTATTTTACGCCTTCAAATCAGTTGTGGGGATCACAACTGTACCAGGTGAGTGGTTTCATAGCACCACCCTGACTTCATACAGTGTCACTAGTGATAGGGCACTATTGCGCCTCTTGTCCCCCACCCCTTTATATTTTTGCAATACACACATATTGGTGTTTTTTTTTTTTACTTTTGTTGTCTGGGGACAGGCTCTTCTCTTCTCCCGTGCGCCTGCAGCCTTGTACACTTGCTAGCAGCAGATCCTCCTTGGCGGGAATCAGGCCGGGCGCGCAGTTCTGCAATGATTAGAGGACCCGGCAGCGGTGCAATGTGCTGACGTCATTGCAACACTTGGCCACGCACAACAAACAACTTACGGTGCTCTCTGTGTACAGTGATGCGGATGGGCTGGCGCCGCACAAGTAAATGTGTCATTGTGCCGGGCCAGCCCATCCGCATCACTGTACAGCAGAGAGCACCATTTGCAGTTTGTTGTGCGTGGCCATTTCTAATACAGCCGCAGCTACTTCCTCGACACTGAGTCCTGATTCAATGGCAGCTGTGGTGCGGCGCAGCTCACAGGTTGCACACGGCAGTGACGGGCGGCACTGGCTGGAGGCACACTCACAGCAGCAGAGCCAAGCCGAGGAGGACACCCACAGCATCGGTCTGCCACCTGCAACGTGTGCTAGCCGGGGGGGGGGCAGGCCTCTTTGCTCCAAATGGCCACACCCCCCACCACCACACCCGGACCCCCTGGCCCTGTTTAAATGGACACGCCCACTCCAATAATTGCCGGGCCCCTTACTCAGTAAGGTCTGTAAGGCCCTAACGGCGGCCCTGTCTTTTATGCTCCAAGATCCCAGACACAGCTTTTGGTGATTAACAGGACTGGCATGATGTCATCTGTGCATTACTGTGAAATGAGGATGTCATGCCAGTGCTGACTAATCAAAAGCCAGGTTAAGGTTCCCAGAGGGTAAGGGAAAGAGTTTTAAAAGAACCTCATCAAGCTGAAAGAAACTACTGACATGATGCATGGAAGTCCATCAATCCATCCATCTCTAATATATAACAATCTGTTTAAAAATGTCTACCTAATGTCCTTTAATCTGTCTTGGAGCTTTATTAATAATGGGCACTTTTCATTATTACAATTTTTTCCATATCGACAGGATATGCCATAAATGTATGATGGATGCAGGACCCAAAGCTGAGGCTCGTATATATCTTGAGAATGGGAAACCATCATGTGTTGCTGTCACGGGAGAGGTGGCCATCCCATGCTGCTGGTTCCGGAGATTCTTGTAATCATGCTATTTAGTTCTATTTGTATTATCTTACCTTTACATTAATTTGTCGTTTTTTTACATCTTTTTTTTTTTTTTAAATCTTCTAGTGCAACCCAAGCCTTATTAAATGGGAACTGTACAGAAAAAATTATGTAATGAGCTACTAAAAAGAAACTTTACTAAGTGGGGTGATCCCATCTCTAAAATCCTATCTCAATATGTAGTAGGTTGTAGAACATGGTTACCCTACTGATGAAGGAGTGAGGATACGCTCAGAAACGCGCTGAATATAGGCTCCAATACTCTCTGATCCATTGTAGTCCTTTTCCTATTATGGCTTGCGCGGATCCTAGACTAATGCTAATACTAATATGTAGTAGGCGTAATAATAAAAATAATAATATTAGCAACTACCTCTAGTGTAGGTCTGCTGATAAAGCTATATCGTTTACCTCATGTGCAGGACATTGCAGTAGCTTAGGTATCCATGGTTACGACCACTCATATAGTGACAGTTAGTTGCACATGGTCGTAACTATGGTTACCTAGTCTACTGTGATGCCCTGCATATGAGGTAAGAGATATTGTTATATCAGGAGAACTATTCTACATTTCTAATTGGAGGTATTTGCTATTAGTATTGTAATATTACACCCAATACATACTGGGATAGGATCTTGGAGATTTGAATATCCCTTTAAGATTAACCTCTTTCTAAATGGGGACATATCATATAAGTACATCACACGCCAGTAACTTCAATAATAGAAGTGACTAAGGCTGCATTCACATCAGCAGTAATCGCTGATCGCGGCAGTTGCGGTGAAAAAACCGCAACTGCCGCGATTACCGCATAAGGGCCCTTTCACATCAGCGTTTATTTGAAATCGCGGCAGATGCGGTGAAAAAACCGCATCTGCCGCGATTGCCGCATAACCGCTGCACTTGCGGCGCGGTTGCGGTAATCCCCATAGAAAGTATAGGGGGACTTGCGGCAGGTGCAGCAAGTGCGGTTTTGCACTTGCGGCAGGTGCGGCCGCGAAAAAAAACGCGGCTGAACGCGGGTTTTTTCGCGGCCGCACCTGCCGCAAGTGCCAAAACCGCACTTGCCGCACCTGCCGCAAGTCCGCCTATACCTTGTATGGCGTTTACCGCAACCGCGCCGCAACCGTGCCGCAAGTGCAGCCGGTATGCGGTAATTGCGGCAGATGCGTTTTTTTCACCGCATCTGCCGCGATTTGAAAAAAACGCTGATGTGAAAGGGCCCTAACAGCCGCACTTGCGGTTCACCTGCGGCAAGCCCCATGCAATGTCTATGGGGCTTGCGGTAGGTGTGCGGCAGGTGCGACAAGTGTTGTTTTGGCACTTGTGGAAGATGCGGCCGCGAGAAAACTGGGCGGGGCTGACCGTGTTTTTTTCGTGGCCGCATCTGCCGCAAGTGCCGAAACCGCAACTGTACCGCCGTTTTTTCACCGAAACTGCCGCGATCAGCGATTACCGCTGATGTGAATACAGTCTAACTGTAGTATTTTATGACAATAGCTTTTCATAACAGCCGGAGTCTTAATAAGACCCACATGCTTGCCATCTTTGAACTATTTTCATATTAAATTTACATCAAACTAACATATTTATATAGTACATAGATCATGATATCTACAATAAAATAGGTACAGATTGCTGTTTTTCTCTCATCTTGTCTCCCTCCTTATACAAATTAAAATAAATAAACACCCCATAATAGTACCAATAAATATTAAAGCTAGCCCACAAAAACAAGCCTCCGTATACTTCCATTGGCAAATAATTAAATAAAGGTCACAGAATACGGCAACACAAACCAATTTTATTTGTAAAGTTTTTCATTTTTTAAAACTAGTGAATCATTAAAAAAATATCTAATATTGCCATAGTCATACTGACCTACAGAATACGGTTAAATGTTTTTACTGTGATAGTCAATCAAATTAGACAAAAATATATTGTTTTACTCCTCTTTGTTCCATATACCGTAGGTTTCTGAACGATATATGGTAAGCTGCTACTCATTATTTAGAAAACTTAAGACTTCATTATAATAACATATAATAATAATTGTATTTATAAAGCTCCAACATATTCTGTATTCCATATGATTATGCGCAGGAAAATGTTTTCTCTCTTAAAAAGTGGGGATAAAATAACAAAAATAAAGAAATAAAAATAGTGAACACTGCTGGAAGGGGTTAATCACCCATGCTTTATTTTCAATTAATCTGTAATTTATATGTATGACCTTTATGTTTACTGACCTTCAATAATAAGTTTTTTTTTTAAGAAAAATCTCTTTTTTAGTGTAATTTTTATTTCGTAACCTCATATAGTTGCCATCAGTTATAAAAGTGAACATTCAATAGCCAAACCGCCCCTGTGAATAGGGCTAAATTAAGATAAATTATTTTTTAAGAAATAACCTTAAAATATGTTATGTCTAAATGTGGAATGGTCACTTTTCAAATAAATGTTAGAATTTTTATTCTTTTTATTCCAAAATGATCCTTATGAATATAGAGAGAGCCCCCTTCACTCTTATGGTATTTCAAGAGCAGAGCCCTCACATCCCATTTGTGTTCCTCTGTAATGTCTGCTATTGTTTCTACATGTTCCCTTTGAATTATAAAATGCTGCAAAATATTTTGGCCCTGTAGAAATAAAATGATTTTTAATTATTTTTTACTATGTAAGAAGAATGAAAATATTGGCAGCGTTGCTTCTCGAATGTAATGTAAGCTATTATCAGTAGGTCAAGGCCAGAATAAAGTCATATGCTTAGTTTTGCCTTCCTCACTGCTGGCCTCATATAAACTGCCTAGCAGGTGGAGAAAAAATTTACGTCATATGCAGAAGATTATTAAACAAGAGATCAGGGCTTTTACAGTCATTATCTCACCAATTAACGTAAGCCATAGACATCAATGGGTGGTATTTCATTCAATACTACTTAGCGGGGCATTTTTTAGCATAACCCACTTGCACAATAAAATAAGGCATGATTCTTGAAGTTTCATTTCATTTTTTAAAAAAAAGGTGATGTTGAAAGCAGGATGCAGAATTTATTATTCCGAAGCCGTACTCTTCCTCGCAGTTCTTAAAACTCTTGAGGACCTGTGAGTGATAAACAAAAAGCCTTGTATTGGGCTTTTGGAAATACGACAGCAGAATTATTTGCTGTCTCTGCATCTGGTTGAAAGAATTTGTACAATTCATTCAGAATTTGTATCGCAAAAACATTCTCCCGTTGCCAGACTGTCCTTGACTCTGCAAGAGCAATCTGTTTTCGTAATGAACTGCAACTAAATTGCCATCGTACGTAGATTTAACCCCTTTGCCAAATGCAAGAGAGGTTATCTTCAACTGCGAATAAGCAGTAAAATGCACTGATGACATGCATATTATATATCCAAACATAAGGAAAACACTTCACAATAGAGGACAAATGTCATTTTCATGCTGTAGTTTTGCAAATAAGTCATCCAAGTTCTTGCAAGCAAAGTATGGGACAAAGCTGCAACGCCAAGCACAGTTGTTACAAGAACTATGGCATGAGCAGTGTGAATCTCGATATAAAAAATGAAAGGCATGCAGTGTTCATACAAGTTACTTCCCAAAATACTTGAATAGACCCCAGCAAATGTAATACTGATGGCCTATCTCCAGGATAGGTGTTCTGCAAGCTCATACTGTATCATGTCTCCAAGTTTTATTTCAAACCAAGTCTGTATTACCACCAATTCATAGAGTATCTGTCAGAACAAAAAGCTAGCGGCATTATCCTGTTGCATGCCATATTATGGAGGTATTGCTCCTCAGGGGTGTTATGTCTGGTAGAGAAGACAGCATTTCACGGAATCACCATATGGCAGCATACAAAATGCCTATGAATTCGTAATCCTTAGCTTTGTTCAGTGGGTGAGGACTAAGCATAAATCTTTGGGTTGTTTTCTTCTTTTAAGTTGTTCAAAATGTTATTCTGCCATATCCTAACTATATTCCCATAATTCTGATCTTTACTGTTTATTTGCTGCTAAAGGAAATCTGGCAGCATGTTTGTGCTATGTGATCTGAAGACTGCATGCTTTAAGGGTTAATACTAGAGATGAGCAAACCTGTTCGTGTTCGTAGTTCGGATGATTTACGTATGAATATCATTGGTGCGAGCATCATTGTGCTTCTGTGTGCTTAGTGCACGGCTTAGTGCAAGCTGCCTGCAGTGCAGGGTTTGATCAGCTCTCACTGAGAGTAAAAACAGAGTTATAGTGTGGATGTAAATGGAAAAAAAATGAAAAATCCCTGCCCTCCTACCCCTGTAAGTGGTTTACTGATGGCTGGTTGTATGTGGGTGGAGCACCAAACTGCCAATCAGTGACTTCAAATAAGGTTAAGGTCATGTTTGGGCACCTCCTGAACATCCATGGGTATGAACATCTCTACAATTGAACCAAACCTTGAAAGGTTCACTGATCTCTAGTTAACACAGAGAATTCAGCAATGCCTCTTAATAATAATATTTATTCATTTATATAGTGCTATTAATTCCATAGCACTTTACATACATCAGTAATGCTGTCTCTCTTGGAGCTCACAATCTAAACATCCTATCAGTATGTCTTTACAATGTGGGAGGAAACTGGAGTGCCCGAAGGAAACCCACACAAACACGGGGAGAGCATACAAACTCCTTGCAGATGTTGTCCTTGGTGGGAAATGAACCCAGGACCTCAAGACCCCAGTGCTGCAAAGGCTGCTAACCACTTGAGCCACCATGCTGCCCAGGTCAAGGTCTATGGTGTTTTTTTAGCAATATTTTTTTTAGTAGAAGTAGCTTATCACTACTGTGACCAGTTGGCTCATGGCTTGTTTTAAAGCATACCCCTCCTCTGATTGGTACCTCACTGTAAATGTACAGTATCTAAAGAGAGACTGATGTAGATGAGGGCTCTGCATAGCTAAATCTGAAAACTTTAATTGTGGCAGAACCACTGCATGCAGTATTTTAAGTGATGCATTGTTGGATTCAGGGTCTCTTTGCCTGTATCATGCTGATCTCAGTTAAGGTAGCAAAAGCAACTGACAGATTCCCTTTAAAAAAGCATTGCCACCCAGTAAATAGTGCTTATAGAGAAATGTCTGTGTAGTAATGCAACAATAATATAGCAAATCAGTTATAAGTGAGTTTATCACATACAGCTATATGATCCCAGATTATTTCTATGATTTTATATAAGTACTAAATATCTCAGAGCACCTGAGACCATGGAGTAGATTCATAGCATTTTATTTTCCTTTCTTGGGGCAGACATACCATAAGTGCATCTTGTGCAGCTGCACTGTGGCTCGAAAGGTATGATGGACCACTCCACATCCCATTTGCAAACCACTTCTATCACTGAAAAATTATTGGGCCTCAAATGACCCATATACTGTTCTTTATCGGGACGCCTGTTTTGTTTTTGTCCACTTCTGCTTAGGGAGCACCTCCAAAGTACTGGTGGAAGCAGTAAGTTCTGAAGTAAAACATCAGTACTTTATTTATGTTACAGTACCTAAATGTATGCATTGACAGATCTACACTTTTTGTATGTCCAGCTGTCTGATACTTTGCAGGGTTAAAACTGATGCAGGTTGTGTTTAAGGCTACATTTACACTCTGCACATTTTTTGCGCTTTTTTCTGCAGTTGCTCTTTTTTACGCGGTCACACGGCAAAAAACGTAACTGCATTCACATAGTGCGCTTCTTTCTCTGCGCTGTTCCCGAGTCCATTTTATCATGTGGGCTGTGGGAAAAGCACAGGGGCAAGTGCGTAAAGAATTGACATGTCTATTCTTTTTACGCACGCGCTTTTGCAGTGAAAGTGTGTGCGTAAAAAAACGCACAAAAGCGCAATATGTGAACATAATTCAGCAAAACCCATAGGTTTTGCTGGACTGCGTTTCCATAATTGCGTTTCACTGCATTTAAGCGTGCGCAAAAAAGCACCGTGTAAATGCAGGAATATGCAGCAAAATTCTGCAAATACGCAGAGTGTGAATGTAGCCTAAAGCAGGTGGTCAGTGTTAAGATTTTCAATTTGCAGCACTATTCTTGTCTGTGCTCTATGTTTGATATTCCACCTTTGTTTTGTATAGTGATATGTAAAATCATACCTCCCAACTTGTGAAGAAACAGAAAAAGGGGCAAATCAGCACATGGTGACAAATTTTGACCATGCCCCTAGCCACACCCCAAACGCTTTATTTGCGTTTCTATGCGTTTTTACCGCTAAAAAAATGCCCCATTGGTAAACGCTACGTGTGAACATGCCCTCAGCGTTACATTTTTATTAATTTTTATATGGATTTAATAGAGAAGAAAATTCTCCCTCTGAAATTCCCAGAGTTTGGGTGCAGAGGTTTAGTTCCTGCTGAAATGTTTCAAGTCCTATATAGGGTGGGAACATCTTGCTTACTTTTCACCTCTAGAATACAGGGACATACCCAGCTGTGTATAGATCTCTATGTAGGTGTTTAATCTGATTCTAGATTCCCTGCCTGCACTACAGGTCAAGATTACCAAATTCTCCTATGTCTCTCAGTATAGGGAGTGACTCAATGGTAGAGCTGCTGCCTATGGGCTAGATGTGTTTTATTTAACCCATGGGGAGACCAGAGGAGAATTGTTAGTTTAATTTATGCATTTCAGAGAAATTACTGCCCTACCCTGAGGAGAGGAGCTACGAGCAGCAAGGACTGCCCTCAAATCCAGGACGGTTGAGAGCTATGGTATAAGCATATATCTACCTCTAAAAAGCATACACAATCACTATTTTATCAACATACTTTCTATATGTTCACAAAAGTTATACCTTTGATGAAGGGCAGAAACAAAGAAAAAGAGGTATACTCATAACATAGTATAGAAATATGCACAAAACATTAGCAACATATTCTGGTCTTAGATGATACATGGGATAGAGTTTTTGCTTTTTTAGTAATTCATACATTTATTACTTCATTGCTCCTTGGTTACCTTCATTCAGTTACCAAATAGTGTATGTTATCTGTAACCCAGCACAAGACACAGCATGCAGCTGGCACTTAACACGTCACCTCATCTCTACAAAAGCTCTATTGTTGACAAAACAGTGAATGTAGAAGAGTGCACACCTCAGTCGCGCCAAATAAAATGTACGTTTAACCCTTATTCGAATACTCGATACAAAGCCCCAAATATGTACAATTTCTAAATGCTTGGTGCATTATTTTACAACAGATAATAAGTTGCTTTGGTCATTGTCTCATGAGGACTTATGTGAAAAAGAAAAAGATCAATTCACTAAGAAAGATCAAATAAGAAAACTGCAGGGACAGCACCAGGTCAGAGAGCAAGGAACTCCGCCGAACTGCTCTTCTCTAACAAGTCTCTCTGGGGATGTTACAGTGTACCTGTCCATAGGCTTATTGAGCTGCCTAAGCCTCCTGTGTTTTATTCCTCCAGGCCCAAGTGAATCACAATCTGCTGCTGACAAGTTCGAGAGGGACTAAGGAAGCAACATGAAAGAACTTTTTCTTTCTTGTTTTAAGCAAACATTTTTTTTTTCTCTTTCTTGAAAAGAGGACACAGTATTGACACGTGACATGGCAAGATGAAATGAGAAGGCCGGGATGGACTTGGAGCAGAGCAGATAAAAGTAATCAAATGACACTCCTGGAATGCAAATTGGCATTCTTCACTACAGCAATTGCACAACCATGAAACATCTCTGACAGCAAGCAGGATTAGGACAGAATGTTATGTAAAGCACAGAGAGAAGGGTCTAGCACGCTCAGAAGCAGGCTTTAAAAGTTACTTCTAACCACTTCATAATATGACTTCTACAACTGGTGCCTGGGAATTGTTCATTTAACGGCACTTTCAAAACTTACAAATACAATATTTCTTGCATCGATTAGCTTTCTAAAAGGTGTCGGGGGTCTAGATCTATGAATTAATACATCACAAATGTGCAGGAGACAAATACGGTTTGTAGCCCATTTTATACTTTATTATAGCTACCTACTATAGAGGTCAGCTAAATTACTTTACAAACAAGGCTGGTTTCACACTGTAGTTTTTTCCCTGATCAGGGTTCATTATGTTTTGTGTGCCAAAACCAGGAGTGTCTCCAAAACCAGAACAGGTGTCAATCTTTCAATTATAGTTTTTCTCGCGAAGTTCCTCTCCTGGTTTTGGCACACAAACTGGATGGACACTGATCAGTGAAAAAACTGCAGTGTGAAACCAGCCTTAGAAAAATATTAGAGTCCTCAGTGGTTGATACCTTGTAATGGCTAATTGAAAAGATGGTAAATAATAGCAAACGTTTGAGACTCTAAGACCTCTTCATAAGATTGGCCTGATGAAGAGACCTTAGAGCAGTGGTTCTTAACCAGGGTTCGAACCCTAGGGGTCATACACGGTTCATTTTGTGTACCAGTAAAAAAAACATATACCTATGTCTTGGAAAAAAATCATATTTGATTTATCACTAAAGAAGGGTTCAGTGAATGTGTATATGAAACTGGTGGGTTCGGTACCTCAAACAAGGTTAAGAACCACTGCCTTAGAGTCTCGAAAGCTTACTATTATTTACCATCTTATCAGTTCGCCAGTAAAAGGTATCAACCACTGAGGACTCTCAGATTCTAATATCTACTGGCTAACACAGTATAAACATTTTTTACCTTTACAAGTTTAACATTTTGAACCCAGATATTGAAACCACAGAGTCAAAAAGTGAACTCTTCCTAGGAAGTACCTTAGATGGAAATCGAGACCTATTTTTTATTTATTTTTTTCTATTGCTTGTGATAACATTGTTTATGGTCATTTTTGAATTATGTATACATTTTTACTAGAAATAAAAAAATAATAATTTATAATAATGTGAAATTTATTTAGAATTTTGGAGATATAGAACACATACCGTACATATACATTACGTTGCCTGTTTTGCAGCTTCATTCTTGCCGTGGACGTTGCTGCCGCCCTGGCTAATGTTTTCTACTTAAATTAAACATCCATCTCTGATATAACATTCCTCAACTAAATAAAGACTGGACCCTGGCATAACAAACTTGCTGAGCTATGTAAACTGTGAAAAACACTAGCAACGGCTTCTAATGGAACGTGTGACACAGTTTGTCTTCCTAGGCACATGGACTCTTTTAGAATCTATAGGCAGGACAGGGAGTTGGAGGAGATTGTGGAGGAATGCACTGAGGCTGTCTCCCTTTATTCTTCAAGTTCAAGTAATTTAGGTATACTGTGTCAAAGATAATCACCACTAGTAACTCCATGTTTTGGACACTGTGGTGGTTTCTTTAGTGCCCATTTCTACATACAAACTGGACAAATGTCTAAATATACAACCTAAGCATATTTCTTAATGAAGAATAAAATGTTGCCAGCTTTTAATATTACTTTATCCACATGTTCCACATGGAGTATGTTGGCACTACGTATAATACGTATAAAGCATGTAATACAAAAATACTCACTGTAGAAAGTAGTACCTAGGACTGTCTATATTACCAGTGTTCTCTGTCTATTAACTGTATACTATATTAATAGGCAGGAAAGGTTATAACATCTTGCACATTTTCACGATTTGCTGTCACCTTACGCACTGGCACGGTGAATGTTTTTATGACATCAATTGTCCATCAAGTTCAGAACCACTTAGCTCTGGGGTTAAATCAAATCCATCATAAATCTGAATCTACTTTCAAATCCACCTTTAATTCTGTCTGCATTGCTTTGTATGAGCAGCTCATGGTTCTTTCTCTATGTTTTGTTGCTAGCATTTTTGACAGACCTATCTCCCACACTCCATCCGGGCCCTTTGATCACTGGAACAAGACATGTCACATTAAGAAAAGCAGAGAGGTGAACAGACACACAAAAAGAATCTAAGCCACTATATCTGGCCTTTGCCACTTAGAAGATGTGTGAGAGGATCCCATCCTCCATCCCAAGCTCCTTCTGCATTCTCCAAGAAGAAGCATGGTTAGGGGGTCTTTATAGTGGGTCAATTGTGTTAACAAGGCACCAAAATCTGACTAAGTGCTGTCAGTGATAACCACAATGACAGAACAGGCTGGAAGATTATAAACAGACAGTAACATCATTTCAGACTAATTCTTTTACGTTATGAAACGTATCACTCTTACTGAAAAAATTAATTCCTTCAATTAAAGTCATCGTTATGAATCTATTACATCAGATCAAGAGTATTGTAGAAAGAGGCAATGCACAAATTATTACTTATTTTATGAATTAAAACATTTTGCGGACTGAATTAAAATGTACTATACATGCATGGAATTATTTGTTCAGTATTGAAATGCTAAAAATATATATTTATCTAAGGAAAAATCTACTATATGGGAGACGCTGGTAACACACATGATCTGCACTGACAGGACACTTTGTAAACTGTGCTGCCACTTGCCGGCTTGTTTAAGAAACTTTAGAAGCCGAAATGTGTACCAAAGTATACCTTGTATCCTAGTACGAAGAAGAACAGCCTATGCTTACGTCATTCTAATCACATTGCATCTATCTATCTATGTATCTATTTGAAAAAAATGAACCTAAGGATTCATGGTAGGAGGGCTTACACCCAAAATGTTGGTTCAAATTTTTTTTGTCTATCTATCTATCTATCTATCTATCTATCTATCTATCTATCTATCTATCTATCTATCTATCTATCTATCTATCTAACGCTTCTGTTTTGTTATCTATCTATCTATCTATCTATCTATCTATCTATCTATCTATCTATCTATCTATCTATCGAATCTATCTACTATCATTATATTTTATCTAACTTTTCTATTACTATCATTCTTTACATCTTCCAAAACTGTATCATTCATCTTTTCTATTTCATAACTTTCTATTTAGACATTCTATTTATCACCTTATTTAGCTAAATCTAGCTATCCACAATATACATACATAAATAAGTAGCAGATAAATGTCTAAATAAAAAGATATGCTCCTCACACTACCTTGTGGCTGGGTAGCAATACCCTGAAGCTAACAGATACATATTTTCCATACTAATACACACATGGAATACTTGGAAAATCTCTATGCAGAACACTAGCGGATAAGTAGACAAGCTAGTAATACATTGCCTAAGGTATCACGATGAGGCAGTAGCTTACCATGTCTGCATGCTCCTGTGACTTTCTCTGAACTTCTGTCTGACTTCTTCCCAGTAGCTGTGGCAGAAACAGTTTGTCAGTGTCTGTCCCAACTTTTTGTCCTGTCAATAAACTCAGGTCGTCTCTTGCTTTCCAGGCAAACTTGTCACTTCAGGTACATTATGTGGTCACTCACTTTTACATGGGATAGACAGGCAGGCAAGGGTTACCTCTATCCAAAAGAAAGTTGAAGAAAAGCTGAAGACATCCAACTGCAGAAGGAGAGGGGAGTATGTAAGAGATGGGCGGAAAGCAAAGCAATTCCCTCTGCCTGTGGATTTACTCTACCTAGTGTGCCTTAAAAAGGATCTGCAGCACATCACTCTGGACACTTTCCTGCAGTGGAGGAATAGTTTATGTTGTGCACTCTTACACTATATTACTATAACTAAGTATAAGCATGAATAGGAAAGTTGCCTCCTTAGTTATGAATTTGGGGGAGGGGTGGCTGCTGTCACAAGGGGACAATAGTGGGATATTGAGGTTTTCAGTCTGTCTCCATACTGATCACTCATACAGACAAACTGACCCTTTGCTGAGTCTGTATCATCCTTATCAGCATAGTTAGTCCAGGCACTGCTCCATACTCAAGGGAGGGAGGGATAGAAGCTCAAGAACATTGACAGTACAAAGAAAGAAATATTGGTTGCCTCTAAACTTGGCTACACAACTTTTGGTTCTGCTGCTTGTGGCTTCTACTCAGCTCCTGGGTCTATATGTGTGAATGTGGGTTTTGAGGAATGTATTTATTTTTTCTTTTTCTGCTTTTCCTTTTCCTCCGCCTCAGCCGTCACGGTGTAAGTTTGCATGGTAAAGAGTCACATCTGTCTGTGACACTGAGCCAACCAAACTAACCCTGCCCTCGAGACACAAGAAAATACAAAGAAGTTATGCATGACAATCATCTGTAGCATGTACAAGTATTAGCAATGTACACACACCCAAAGCTGACATTGCAGTAAGAAAGAAACAATTATAGTTCATGATAACAATGATGTAATAATAAACTTATTTCTCATTGCAACACATTTACAGATAATCACATAAACATAAATATTGGTCTCGATATCAATTAATCTGTCCTTACACATTTGTTCTACTATCAAGATGGGGCTTTGAAAAAGAATAAAAAGTACGATTGCAATAAGGTATGTTTTATTGTGAAGTGCGGTGGTGCTTCAGATAAATTATAGTTTGAGAAGCCAGTTGGAGACTTTAGGGAGAGATATGGCTAGTCTCACATCCATTGCCTACTTCTCCACACCCTGCTCCAGTTAAGTGACAGGTCTCTCCCATATGTGAACATAAGGAGCATAGTAGGGAGAAGGCTGGAAACTTTCAAGCTATACTTTCTCTGAAACACCACAGAATTTCAGACTAAAACATTGCAGCCAGGTGTCAGGACTCTGGATCTTCTGTTGAACTTTTGTGCATCCTAATGCTCTTCCAAGATGGTGTCTGATGTTCTCCTTCTGTTCATGTGATCTTCCTTTCCTACTCTTCTAGCCCCTTCTTGAGTATTCTGCTTGTATTCCTGGTCTCCTGTGTTTCTCAAGGTTGTTCCCGCTCCTGCAAATCCGCTTCGGCTCTTCCCAGCATCTGAACTTACCTATCTAGCAAATCACACCTGCTACAGTGTCTCTCCCGCAAACTAGTTGCTAGTGCTGTGTGTCTCTGATCCTGCTTCAGTCTGCAAGCCTTGTGTCACATAATCCCTGTGTGCTCTGTTAGCTCTTTGCAGCTTCCTAGTTTGAAATTGTGCAGTAGTTGTATGCTGGACTGTTTGGGGCTTTCTAAAAGCTACTTTGCACTGCATCAAGTTCTGGACTAGTTCTCTTAAACTTTCCATTCTTAAGCCTCCTTTGATGTAACTATACTCATAGACTGTACTACTATCTGCAGCTCCCTGTGTGTACTATTTCTAAAGAGACTTTCCCTATTGGCAACCCTGTGGGAGAATTATTTCTAGAGACTATCTTGTTCATTGCATGTTTTGATTAACCTTGCTCACTTGTTGCACTACACATTTTGTTTCCTGCCAAGTGTGTAAAATACAGACATATTCACCTTTAAATCAGGTCTCAGTTGTGTCTTTGCAACCACTGCTATTAGATTCTTGAATTTATCCATACAGAATGTTGTAGGATAGTCAAACCATTAAAGAATCTGCTGGGATAATGGCTACTAAACCGAAGTTAGAACTGTTGTTAACTATAATCAGGGCTTTTGTGAAGAGAGGCCTATGACGGTGTGAAGGAGGCCTATGACGGTAATATACTTCTTGCTAGCCCACCTGTTGATATCAATTTTATCTTTAAGGGTGGCAAGTGGTTTTGAGATCGATGTATTTACATTCCTGAGGCCATACGACTGCAGATCCTCAAGTTGGTACATGACTCCAAGTTGGTTCTGAGAAATGATCTGATCCAAAATTAAAGTAAATTTGGTTATGCACACATTGTACTAGCCTGTAACTACCCAACAAGCTCACTTTAGTAGGTGCTCTGTACAGTCAGCTTTAGTAAAGCTATGGCCTTGTTCACACACACCAATGCGTTTTTTTGAAGCTTTAAAAAACGCACGCGTTTTTGTTTTGTGTTTTTTTGGTCAAATTTGGCCAATGTGTGCGTTTTTAAAAACGCATGCGTTAACGCATGGTGCCTAATAGTACATGAGTTAACGCATGCGTTTTTGAGGTTTTTTTTTTAAATAAGTTAGTTTGAGAAGTCATTAATAAATATTCATGTTTAGCCACACCCCTCAAACAATATAAAGGGCTGGTCACTTGGGGAATGTGAGCACCTTCCTTCTGGAGACAATTCCTGCGATTGTTGTGTGTTGACATGGATCTGCTCTATCTTCAACTTGATGTTTTGCTGCTGCAGATGAGATATGTGGTTGCCCGGAGATGTCATTTGCATCAGTGTTGGCGCCCACGTTTGTGGGTGCACGAAGTGAACCTGCTGCGGCCTCAACATGGGGCGTACCATGTATTGTACCCGCAACTTCGTCGCTTTGCACCCAAGTTCAAGCGTTATCTGCGCATGTCAATTTCCACCTTTGACCATCTTCTCCAACTTGTGGGCCCCGACCTCACCCGGCAAGACACCCATTGGTGGCCATATCCCCTAAGGAACGACTGGTTGTCACGCTCAGGTAATTATTGTCCGCCCTAATGTATGTTTGGCTGCGTACATACTACACATGTGTTTATGTGCTGCCATTTAGTACGTCTTGATGGATCCCGTTGTTTTTTTTTTTAAGGATGTCTTTTTGACCACCGTGCATACAGCTTTGCCAATGTTTTTTGCTTGGTAGTTTGCCGCATTAATAATGCAATTATTAGCATTATAATTTAGACATGCCATGGCAAATGTGCCCATGTAGCTTGGTGTACTTGAGTGTTGTTTATTGTTTTTGGATGCTGATATATGTGTAAATCAATAATTAATTTAAAAGCCATGGCCTGTACTTGTGTGTGCCATGTTTTCCATACTCCATGTCTTGCCCTCCTCATTGCCATGTTAGGGCGGTTGCATTTCAGGTTGGGAATATTTGACTCACATTGTTCTGTTGTTGTCTTACAATGAATGTGTCCCCGATTAATTTTAGGAATTTGTTTCTCCCAACAGATTTTTGGCTACCGGGGAGTCGTACATATCCCTCCATTTCCAATTCAGGATGGGTGTGCCCACCATTAGCCTTGTGGTTCAACAAACATGTGATGTGTTGTGGAGCAAGCTACAGCCGATAGTGATGCCCTCCCCCACCTGCGAAATCTGGCAAGAGTCTGCAGCTGGATTCTTGAAGATTGCCCACTTCCCCAACTGTGTGGGAGCCCTGGATGGGAAACACATTGCCATCAAAAACCGCATAACAGTGCTTCTCGATTTTATAATTACAAACACTATCATTCCATTGTGCTGATGGCCATTGCAGACTCCCGGGCCTGCTTCTTAGAAGTAGATATTGGGGCCTATGGGCGATGCAATGACTCACGTGTCTTCAAGGACAGTGCCATGGGGCTGGCACTGTACCGCGGTGCTTTTAACCTTCCACCACCACGGGCGTAGCCTGGGACCTCATCACCCCAACTACCACATGTCCTTGTAGCCGATGAGGCCTTCCAACTACACAATAATGTAATGAAGCCATATGCCAGACGTACACTCACACCTGGCCGCCGTATATTCAACCTGCGCTTAAGCCGTGCCAGGCAATATGTCGAGTGTGCGTTTGGCATATTAGCTTCAAGGTGGCGGGTCTTATTGACGACGATTCAACTCAAACCCAGCAATGCCGACCGTGTAGTCAAAGCAACAGTCTGCCTCCACAATTATGTGGCCACTCAAGAGCACAGCGATGTGGATCCAGTGGATTGGTTCTCCCCTTTGCTCAGCCTCCAACCTCACAATGTATGAGCACCTCTTAGTGCCATTCAAGTGTGTGATCAATATTGTAATTATTTTGTAAGTCATTAACCATGTGTAATTAGATATAATCAATCCATACTCATGTTGAGTCTTCTTTCTTTGTGTTATCCTAATTTTACCTCTCATATGGACAGAAAATAACAAAATAACAGGATGAATGGAGTGTGTTAAGTGCTTGTTGTTCCCCATAAAACAATTATGTAACCCAAATCAATAACGTACCAACATGGCCATGAATGACACCTTACTGTAACATATTGACAAAACACCAATGAGCCTTTACAAACAACAATGGAAACACACCTAACAAAGGTCCATGCATGTACAGCATGGCCAATGCATAGGCCATGCTGAGGAAAGTGTCCATGTGCAATGCATGCTGAAAATAATGGGTCCCATTTTGTGAGTTTTTAAATGAACAAAAAAAAAAAGGGGGGGTATGTGCATGACAGACCGTAGCAATTGTGTAAGCAAATTTGCACGGCAAAAATGTGGCTCAGATGTGTCATTCGTACACATATACAACAACACACAGATTTTAATGCTGCACTGTATGGCATGAGTCAAAACCAGGTTTGACCAACATTACCCTAGAACACAAATAAAATTAACAAGGCAACAATGGTACGCTGCAAAGTGCCGCAGAGGTTAGACACATCCACCACATCCACCATAGCCACACATTTAACCTTTTTCAACAAGCAACACATCACATACCTTTATAGTGATTGCAGAGGGGGCAAGAAGGGCTGCTGCGTACTCCTGTACTATCAAAAACACCATTGACTATTGGAGGTCATGTCCATGTGGATTCAAAAAACAGCAGGGAGGGAGCCCCTTCAGCCGTAAAACCAATGCACAGCCCATTATCAACACTCTGTATGTATGAAGCTGATGCACATAACAGATGGCAATGAAGTTTAGTGTGACCATAGCCACATACTGTACTCACTGAGGAGTCCGATGAGGTAGGGTCTGGCTGGGTGTCCCGGTCACTGTCTCCAGAATCAGTCATCTATGTAGAGAACATATGAAGGGCACATGACATGTGTGTTGCGTCATGACAGCACACATGCACGCTAAGAACATGGGACACACATGTTAAGTTACCTTGGTGACAGACGTACACAATCAACCACAAATATGGAGTAGGCTGGCCACACTTGCTGATGTCAACCCACCCCCTTTTTATTGGCTGCTGGAGGTCACATGACAGGGCCAAATTAAAATTCTGGTGTTCCTGGACACTAAGGACAATACTGCATGCGTTAACGCATGTGTCTGTAATGTTATTGCGTTAACGCATGCGTTTCCCATAGGGCCCCATGTTATAGAAACGCATGCATTTTTTAAAACCACACAAAAAACGCTGCATGCAGCATTTTTTGCATTGGGGTGCAAAAACGCATGTGTACTGAAAAAACGCATCTACACTTAATTGCAACATGCGTTAACGCATTTGCGTTTTTAGAAAACTGCAAAAAAACGCAGAAAGTGCCACAAATGCAGGTATGTGTGAACAAGGCCTATGGTCATATCAATCAACATTTACACGGCTTTTAATCACATACGCCGAGATGTATGTATTAAATGGAAGCCATAGAGTGGCATATGTCACCAATTTGGTGTCTGCATTTTCTACAGTCTTAGGCTGGCTTCACATTTGCGTATGGGAAGGCAGCGTATTGCATCCGCACCCGGGAAGCAGCATGTTGGGGTTTTTTGTGCGTTTGGGGACCTTGGAAAATCAGCAAGCGTCCCCAAGCGCACAAAAAATGCATTGGCTTCAATGGGTCCGCAGTGTCCTCTGCATGACACCGCAGGAGAACGCTGCGGACCCATTGAAAAATCTCCCGGTGGCCGGCGGTGATGTCACAGGAGCTCACCGACGGCCACCGGGAGATCAGCTGGAGCCTCTGCTGTCCTCCGCCTCCCGGCCGCTGGTAATGTGCTAGCGATGTCGGCGTGGAGAACAGCTGATGTGACAGCTGTTTGAATCTTCCCGCGCCGACATCTCCTCTCGGTGTCGGCGCGGGAAGATTCAAACAGCTGTCACATCAGCTGTTCTCCCCGCCGACACGTCCCGGAGGTTACCGGCGGCCGGGGGGCGGAGATCTCCGGCGCTGATCTCCGCCCCCTGACAACGCCGATTGGCTGGCAGCCTGCACAATGATGTGTCCGCAGGCGGACATTCTCCGCTGCGGACACATCATTTGGACCCTGCTTTGCACTGCGTATGTGTCTGCATGCCATCAGCATGCAGACACATACGCAAATGTGAAGGCAGCCTTACTGCTATGTGTAACCCACAGCACTGGAATTGTCACCCCAAGGGCCCACATAAGTGTAGAGGCAGCCCTGACATATTTACCTGGTTCTGAAACTTTTTTTTATTTATTACGCCTCATATATCATGTACTTCTTTAGTTACTGTGTCCATGTGCACTAAAGTGTGAATTATTACATTCCTCCTTTCTTCCCCATTCCAAAAATCCTTCTGATATTGATAGATTAATTTATTTCTTATGAAAAGAAACTTTGTGTGCATGTCTCTGTCATAGGAAATTTAAATGGTAATCCCCTGAGATTGATATATGTACAGTGCTACAGAATATGTTAGTGCTATGTAAACACTTGAAATAAAAAATATTTGATATACAGCTGTACAACTGAAACTATTATATTATTAAATGTATGGACTATGTGGTTAGTTATATGGTATACCTACTGAAACTTTTAATATATTCTGTTCTATTTTACAAGAAATCGATTTAAATATAGTGGTTTTGTATTGGGAGGTGAGCTCAAATCCATGACTAAAGCTAGGGTCACGCTATCTTCTGAGCACCTTTTAACGGTGCGCTAAACACTTAGAAACGTTCTGCTGAAGCGCATAGCGTTAACGCTATGCACTTCAGCAGAACTCTGCCCCATAGCAACCCTTTATTTACCTTAGTAGTTGGCGCGCACAGAGCTGCTGGGCGGCCGCTTTTCCTCAGTGCACAGGAAAACACTGCATGCAGTGTTTCCTGTGCGCTCCTGAAAAGGGACCGCCCAGCAGCTCTGTGCGCGGCCACTACTAAGGTAAATAAAGGGTTGCTATGGGGCAGAGTTCTGCTGAAGTGCATAGCGTTAACGCTATGCGCTTCAGCAGAACGTTTCTAAGTGTTTAGTGCACCGTTAAAAGTTTCTCAGAAGATAGCGTGACCCTAGCCTAAGGCAAAGTATAGACATTTTCAGATGTGATTTCAATATACTGTCATGTCAATTTCAACATCCCTGAAGAACACACTACCAAAGTGTAAATGATTAAAAGGGGATTTTCACCTTCTGAAAACCTCGGTCTCTGGGTGAAGGTTAAAAAAAAAGAACTGTGCTTTAGGCCTCGTTCATACGTCAGTATTTCATCAGTATTTGTATGTTAAAAGCAGGAGTGTCTACAGAACAGGTATCAATCTTTCAGTTAGACTGCGTGACCACGATTATGCTTAGCTGTATTTTGGACACTGCACATTTTTTGCTGCATCCAAAATGCAATACCGTACAGTACAAGCACAGTGGATGGATTTATAGAAATCTCCTGCCACTGTGCTTCTTTTTTGCGCAGCATAAACTGACTCGCAGAGCTACTTCCTGAGCCACAGCATGTCAATTCATGCTTGTGGAGATGCTAGTGTTTTTAGTGGGATGACACCGTGAACATATACTGCACTCAGATCGTGGGCACTGACAGTGTGTTCTCCCGCAGAGAGCACTAGCATCTCTGCAAGAGAAGGACACGTTGCATTTAGAATACAGCATCTCCTGATCATGGCTTTGACATACAAACACTGATGCATAAATGCTCATGTGTGAATGAGGCCTAATTCCCAGTTTCCATGTCCAACACTGCAGTTCTTGGTGATAGTCATGATATGAAGCACTGATTCACATTGAAAGCCCTGTAGCCAATAAGTGATAGTTTCCTTTGTTAAAGGCTACAGTACTGTCATCATGACGTCAGCTCTGCAGGGGCAGAGACTCAATGCTGGACCTGGGGAGGATAAGTAAACCACAGTCTGTATTTTAAACTGTGCCTGGGGACAGGGGTTTTCTAAAACTGGAAAACCCCTTAAAGTATTGCATAATTGTTTAGTGTGAGTGTTAACTCTCAAGCCTGAGGACACAACATCTGAATGATATATTAAGTAGCAAACTACACAAAACTGGATTTCAAATGTTAGCGGCATCTTCTAATTTTCAGTTTCATGACTATAGGGATGATAAGCTCGGAGTCATGATGCTTTGCTTATTTACATGCATGGTATATTTACAAAACTCCCCAGTAACCAACCAAACATTAGAACGATACGTTGACATGTAAGGCACTGTTCAGTGCAACCTCATTCTTGGATTTAGTCCAAATGAGTTCAGCATAAAAACTTTGAAAGTAGAACATTTCAGTCCTCTCACAATTTCTTATTTATTTTCATAAGTTAAAACAAGTTTTCCTGGCTCTGTTATCCATGTATGTGAGCTGGTACACGCACAGACTCAAGGTAATGACATCCAGGTGTATAAAGAAATTATCACAATGGTTTACATAAAACAAAACATACTCTTTTATAGACATTATTTTCTTCTTCAATCTAATGTTCATTAGAATCAGTATGGACAAAAAAAAAAATCTTAGTAATACATGTTTATTTTAATTTGTATGTATGTACAGTATCTTATGCAACTAAAAAGGAGAATCTTGATATACATTAAGTGGTCATTCAGTTAAGGTAGATTACTAATTAGGTTTCATAAAAGTTATATTTTTAGTTAAAAAAATCATTTAAAAGAATGCCATTATATAGTACCCAAATTGATTCAGGTCTTGCAGTGTCTCCTGGTGTTGAACTATAATGTCAGGAGATTACTATTATGAAGTTTCACAATAAGAGATAATGCTATAGTTAAATAACACACACATGTCATTGGTCCTCAAACAGCCATATAGCTGCAAGTAACAGTGTTGGAGGAGTTTCCACAAAGTAGTATACATATTGCCAACTTAGTGACCATATTTAATACAAACTGTTGAACTGCTACACAGAACAAAATTTCCAAAGTAAACTCTTGTACAGCTCCCAAATATCATTGCTATATAATGACTAAAATTAAATATCTAGAGTATCCTAATACACATTGCCTAATTTAAAATAGTGTCTGAAAATACCTAAACAGTTCCGAATGTATGTAGCACCTGCTGTGGAAGCTAAGTATAGAGTGACACACAAGTTCACTCATACAGATATTGATTATTTTGCTGAACTGAAGAAAACTACAACTTCCAAGGTGACTTGCTTATCTCAGTAAGGCTGTGGTCACACATAGAAATCCGTTTTTGGAAGTGATTTTCATCACCAATCCGTTTTTTTCTGGGTGCTTTTTGAGCCTCCTGCACTCCTGAACGTTTTTGGACTTTTCATTAAAAAAACGCATGCGCGAACGCATGCGCAAACGCAAGTGCGCATATGCATGCGTTCGCGCATGCGTTTCCCATAGGGCCCCATGTTAAAAAAAACGCATGAAAACGCATGCGTTTTTTAACTGATGCCAAAAACGTTGCTAGCAACGTTTTTGACTCAAAAACGGACAGGGCAATGTTTGGAGCTCCAGAGAAAAACGGACAGGGTGTTTATTACATCCAATCCGTTTTTCTGTCAGTTTTTGGACTTAGAAAAAAAAAATGAGAAAACTGAAGCCAAAAACGGACTGAGGGCTTATGTGGAACCCCAGCCTAATTTGGAAGAGGAGGAGCAACAGCGGACAACAGGACAGATTGGCTGAATGTGCTGAAGAATGAGGGTATTTTAACTGAGGTGTGTGAGGGGGTCAGCCATCTTGGAGCAGTGATAAGTAGATGCTAATAACTGAATCTGCTGCTCTGTGTGATAAGAGACTGATTTCAAAAGCGACAGGACAAGCCACTGATAGGAGCTGCCCCCCACACCAAGTTTACCACTCAGAAAAAGGGTTTTGCATGCTGTTCCTGTCCATGACACACAACTGAACCTGAAGCTTCAGTCTGGAACTCTGGGAGATCAAAGATCTGCAAAAAGGAGTGAGTATCTACTGTTAGGACTTGTAATTCTACTGCTGGAGAAGTATGCTGGAATTAGCTATAAGGGAGCATTGCTGGGAGCAGTAGTTCTACTGCTTGAGAATTGTACTGCAGTGATCTAAAAAGGAGCATTGCTGGGACCTGTAGTCTACTGCTGGAGAAGTGTACTGCTGTTACTTATAAGATAATGTGCCTGGGACTTGTAGCTCTACCATATGAGACATATACTGAAGCTAATTACAAGGTCGTACTTAAGGGACTTTTGATAGCACTAACTAGGAGATTATATAGGACCAACACCTGAGGGAATATTGCTTTTATTACCTTAAAGGGAACCTGTCAGGTAGTTTATGCTCCCCCAGCTATCACTATCCGTACCTGCAGCTTCATAGTATTATTCTAATCATCCCTGTCTGAGCTCATAGTGTAATGTGAAAGGTGAAAGAAAAGCATTTATACACTTATATTTCAGTCCCCACCTTGGAGGAGGGAGACTGTCTGGCAGGATAATAGTTAACTCACTTTTAACTTGGATGGCTAAAGGGCCTGAGTGATGTAACGATCATGTGACCGTAGTGGGCGGAGCTAAGTCAGCAAACGTATTAAGTTCTATGAGAACTTAGCTCCGCCTATTGTATTCACATGGTTGTGACATCACATCAGGTCTCCCAACATGTTCTAGCACAAGGCTGAAATGTTAACTATTAACCTGCCAAACAAGCCCCGTTCACCAAGCTGGAGACTGACTGCCTCATTACATAAGGAAATGTAAGTGTATAAATGCTTTTTTTTCACCTTTCACATTACACTTTGAGCTCAGACAGGGATGATTAGAATAGTATTATGAAGCTACAGGTACAGACAGTGATAACTGGAGGGGCATAAACAGTCTGACAGGTTCCCTTTAAGTGCACCAACATACAGCAAGCGCTCCAACATCAGCGGCAATCGGGGCTCCCAATTTCGAACTGTATCATTTGCTGGGCAGAAGCCATTTGTACATAATAACTAGTTAGGAGTGTGTGGCATAAGTTAAAGGGGAAGCATCAGCCCTAACATTCAGGTCTATTGCAAAGCACCTCTTGTACTTTTGATGAACAATGCATGAATCACCTATTTACTGTTACTTATTATTCCCCCTGCAATTACCACTTCTCATCCTCCTGTAAATAAACCTGTTAAGATTTCTAATCTCATTTCTTGTGAGTGTGTATGGAGCATGGACAGGAGTTTCCCAAGTCGAACTCTAACATAAGACAAAGACCCTTCTGCATACCTCTAGAACTCCTAGCAAGATTATGGTGGAGACACCGCGCCATATCAAGGTGAGACTACCGAACACCCTACCCACGGCAGATTAAAGGGGAGTTACAAATTAAAAAAGCATTATTGTTGTTTCATTTGTTTCAAAATGTCATTTCACTTAATTCTTACTTTCGTAATTGTAAAACCATGGTTCATTTTGCTGATTGTTTAGATTAATATGGTTGTAGTTGTTATTACTATTATTGCCAGATTAAATGTCTGCATAAGGCCTAAAACATTGCTTCTTTGCATGTAGCCAAAATTATATGTTGGGAGCATTTCATTGTGTACACTTTAATTTTCTTATATGCTACCATTCAACAGATGGAATCTAAAAATGTTTATATGGGATCACTCAGTGAAGTGGATTTGGTAACCCATATGTCAGGGTGAGCGGCACAGATCAGAGGTATTAATGAAGCTCAATTACTGGATGGCATGCTGTTATGGAAATTTGTTTTACCAAATCATATGAGTTAGTTTATTTATTTACTTTCTAGCAAGGAGACTCACAAGGACTGGATTCTTCAGTGTGTAGTTCACCAACTATAATGTAAATAATAATAATATTTATTCATTTATATATCGCTACATACATAGCGCATTATATAGCGCTTTACATACATTTGCAACATAGAAACATAGTAAATACATAGTAACAGTATTTAAGGTTGAAGGAAGACTTTAAGTCCATCTAGTTCAACCCATAACCTAACATGTTGATCCAGAGGAAGGCAAAAAAAAACCATGTGGCAACACTAAGGCTGGGGTTCCACATAGAAGTCCGTTTTTGGAAGTGATTTTCATCACCAATCCGTTTTTTATAGGGTGCTTTTTGAGCCTCCTGCACTGCTGAACGTTTTTGGACTTAGTCATTTTTTCATTAAAAACGCATGCGCGTTAACGCATGCGCAAACGCAAGTGCCAAATATGCCATGCGTTTGCGCATGCGTTTCCCATAGGGCCCCATGTTAAAAAAACGCATGCGTTTTTTAACTGATGCCAAAAACGTTGCATGCAACGTTTTTGGCTCAAAAACGGACAGGGCAATGTTTTGAGCTCCAAAGAAAAACGGACAGGGTGTTTATTACATCCAATCCGTTTTCTGTCAAAAATGAAGCCAAAAACGGACCAAGGGCTCATGTGTAACCCCAGCCTTAGTCATTTTTTCATTAAAAACGCATGCGCAAACGCAAGTACCAAATATGCCATGCGTTTGCGCATGCGTTTCCCATAGGGCCCCATGTTAAAAAAACGCATGTGTTTTTTAACTGATGCCAAAAACGTTGCATGCAACGGTTTTGGCTCAAAAACAGACAGGGCAATTTTTTGAGCTTCAGAAAAAAATGGACAGGGTGTTTATTACATCCAATCCGTTTTTCTGTCAGTTTTTGGACTTAGAAAAAAAAATGAACAAAGATGAAGCCAAAAGCAGACTGAGGGCTCATGTGGAACCCCAGCCTAAGCTCCACATTGGGGAAAAAAATTCCTTCCTGACTCCAGATATGGCAATCAGACTAGTTCCCTGGATCACCGCCCTATCAAACGATAAGCTTTATGTACTGTTTATGCAACCGTCACTTACAGTCACTTTTAGAGAAGCAACTTGGTGTTCCAACAGGAAACTTTTCCAACACATGTGGAACAGCAAGGTATGGTAAGGCTGGATGTGTGGTATGGTAAGTTGATCCGTATAGTTGGAAATACTAAATACATGTAAGTGTGTGGATATCACATAGGAAGAGCACAAAAGAGTAGACAGGCAGCTTGTGTTAGTTTTTTCTACATCTGGGCATACCAGAGTAGGAAATCACATATATTATTGCAGGAGTGCATCCATCCCACAAATAAATATGGTTATAACAGTGCAGATCAGGGGATGTGGGGGCCATGGATTTCTGCCTCCAATCCCTACTGTGAACAAGTAATTCAAGTAGGTTATCTTTTTTTTGACAGATGTAAGTTCTAAAGAGATGGGAGACATATTTTCAGTATTGTAGCACAGTGTCAAACCCAATGCATTTTCTTGCTTTGCTTTGTGGCCTGTCTATTAGCCCAAAATTAATATCGGTCAGATGGATAAAGTTAAATATACAGCTGAAACCAGAAGTTTACATACACTATATAAAAAGACACAAATGAATATTTTTCTCACTATCTGACATGAAATCAGAATAAAACTTTCCAGTTTTAGGTCCATTAGGATTGCCATAATTAGAAATATCTGCCAAATGCCAGAATAATGAGAGACTGTTTTAAGTCATTTTTATTACTCTCACAAGATTGCATACATTTTATTAGTATTTGGAGCCATTGCCTTTAAACTGTACGACTTAGGTCAAACATTTTGGATATCCTTCCGCAAGCTTCTCACAATAGTTGGCAGCAATTTGGGCCCATTCCTCTTAACAGAACTGGTGTAACTGAGCCATGATTGTAGGTCACCTTGATCGCACCTATCTTTTCAGCTTTGCACATAAATTTGTGACCTAGGGTCACACTTGGGTTGAGGTAGCCACTTGAAGGATGCTTTAAAGGATGCATTTTTTTGTCCTTGCATTTACATGACATGTGTGCATTTATGTTGCCTAAATTAACTGATGCGTTAACGCAAGGTGCATGTATGTACCATGTGTTAACGCATCCATTAACGCATCTGTTAATGCATGGTACATACATATACCATGCGTTAGCGGATGTGTTTGCCATAGGCTAAGGTCAGACTTGCATCATGCATTTGCTAAATGCATGCATTGTTTTCATGTACAAATGTTGAAAAACGCATGCGTTAACGCACCCATAGGCTCCAATGCAAAGCTATGTGTTTTTGGTACTGCACCCAAAAACGCAGTCTGCAACGTTTTTGGGCCTGTTATTGAAGACGCGTGCAGTTTTTTAACATGGAAGTCTATGGGAAATGCATGCGTTAACGCATGGTACATATATGTACCATGCGTTAAAAATGAACACACATGTCGTGTCATGGCATTGGCAATGGTAAAAAAAGCATCCTTTAATGCATCCTTCAAACGAATGCAACATCACAAATGTGATCCTAGCCATAGACTCCCATGTTAAAAAAACGCATCCGTTTTCAATAACAGGCCCAAAAACGCTGCAGCCCATGTATTTCTGTGTGCTTCAAAAAATGCATAGTGCCAAATGCATTGCACTTTAGCAATGCGTTTTTTGCATTGGAGTCTATGGGTGCGTTAACACATGCGTTTTTACACATGTGCACATAAAAAAAACACATGCTTTTAGCGGATGCATGGCGCCAATCTGACCCTAGCCTAAGCCACTTCGTAACTAGCTTGGCAGTATGCTTTCGTGTCATTGTCCATTTGTAAGACCCATTTCCACCCAAGCTTTAACTTCCTGGCTGATTTCTTGAGATTTTACCTTGCAAAATATCGCAACAGATTAAACTGTGTCGATATTTTTGTAGTGAATCAGCACAACCAATATTTTATGGCAAAAAATTACTTTATTAATTAAAATTAAAAATAATTCATATAAAAATTATTAACATATACAACATGTCCTAAGCGGGAACACAGTCCCTATCATGCACAAAGTACTTGTAAAGATGCTTATAGTAGCAACGGACAAAACCGAAAGAGGAGATATTTCAGGACACTAAATCTACTGCTGCCCGCAGTCGGTAAATGGTCATCTCCTGAAAAGTCCAGTAGGCTTCCGGTCCTTACACTTGGAGGATCGCTGCTCCGCAGTCTTCTGGTTCTGTGTAATAAGAAGAGTTTGTGTCTGAGTGATGAATGCCCAGAGCTTCTTTGCTCTCCAGATTTGGCTCAATTATTATAGTTGTTTTTTCAAATGTTTTCTTTTTACAGGTTTCGGGACAGTTCTGCACATAGATGACTCTGTTGTAAGCTTTTAACCTCTTCCATAGCTGGACGTAGACTTTACATAAAATATTGGTTGTGCTGATTCACTACAAAAATATCGACACAGTTTAATCTGTTGCGATATTTTGCAAGGTAAAATGTATTTGAGGTGAAGCACCTAATTTTTAGGGGGACCTTTTTATGTGTATGATTTCTTGAGATGTTGCTTCCATATTGCCACATAATCTTCTTTGTTCATGATATTACCTACTTGGTGAAGTGCACCAGTCCCTCCTGCAGCAAAACAAACCCACAACATGATGCTGCCACCCCTGTATTTCAAAGTTACGTTGGTTTTCTTAGGCTTCGAAGTTTCTTCCTTTTTCCTCCAAATGTAATGATGGTCATTATGGCCAAAAATTTCAATTTTAATTTCATCAGACCACAGGACATGTCTCCAAAAATTTAGGTCTTTGATCCTGTGTGCATTTGCAAAAATTGATCTGGCTTATTTATGTTTCTTTTCGAGTAATGGTTTCTTCCTTGCAGAGTGGCCTTTCAGCCCATGTTGATACAGTACTCATTTCACTATGAATAATGACCCAATCTTATCAGCTACCGCCATCATCTTCACAAGTCTTTTGCTTTTATTCTGAGGTTGATATGCCCATGTCATACCAATGCACACTCATCTCTGGGACACAGAACCAGTCTCCTTCCTGAGCGATATGATGGCTGCACATATCCATCTTGTTTGTACTTGCATATAATTGTTTGTACAGATGAATGAGGAATCTTCATGTATCTGGAAATTCCACCCAAGGATGTGCGACACACCCACTCCAGGGCAATGGGGATACTCATAACCGGCCCAGATCTTTCAGTTCTTTTACGGGGGACTTCACGGTGGCAACCCGGCTCCGTGACTCTGGTGGTGTCGCTTTAAAAGTTCAGTTCAGATGACGGGGACTAATAGGAAAGGGGTACTAATGACGCTACCCGCAGTGTGCGGCCATATATGGCCGCCGCTGTTGCAGAACCTATGGGGATGATGACTGGTGGCCTGGATGGTTTTGCTCCCCGCGGGCAGAGTGTAATCCCCAGTGCAGTGGGTAGGAAAGTCAGTTCATTCTTTGGCTGGTGTTTATCGGGTCATTAACACCCTGGTGTTTCATGCGGCCTCTACAGCCAGTGGTCGCCGCAAAGAAAAGTCTCACACACTTCTGTCAGATTTCTGTGCCTTTACTTCCACTCTTCAAACAGGCTGCCAGGTGCTCCTGTGATGAAATGCACTCCTTCAATGTGGAACATATGATGATTTCTTATGTAACCCAGACAGTATTGTATTTTGGTTTGCAAACTTTCATGGTGTTTAGTTTAGCATGGTAATGTAATTATCTGACTTGTTTGTCATAGAAGGCCAGAAAACTGTTTTGCAGACTCCAGGATCCTCCCTCTCTCTGTCTGTGTGTTCTGCTTGTGCAGGCTTTACCCTCCCCCCTCTCTATCACTCACAGAATGCAAATCATTACTCCTGCCTTCAGCTGCACAAGCAGAGCAGCACAGACAGAGCGAGGGTGGATTCTCAAGGCTGCAAAACAAAATGCCATGGTGACTTAAGAATATAGCCCCTGCTAATTATAATCACTAATGAGTAAGTGTTAAAACGTTTTTATGCACTTTCACAGGATGCTTTTAGGAGACAAAAGAAGTGTGAGATTAGTGATAAGATGCTGCAGGGACATGTTTTACTAGCTTATGAGGCATTTTGGAGGTGACAGGATCCCTTTAAAAAAAAGTGTGAGTTCAGGATCAGACATGATTTAAACTTGAGCCCAGCGCCTGATACCCATATAAATCTATGGGGCCCCAAACTTAACCTATAAAAAGATGGCCAAGGGAGCTGCCAAAGGAAGCAAAATGGTGATTAACCAGTTAAATCATTCATACATCGCTTCTGTGCTTTTCCCACTCTTGCTTCCAGGTATATTCATTAAGTCTCGTACATATTCACTGATTTCTCCCACCTACACTCTTTGACAGCCTCTTTCATTAGTTTCAGTCAGACAAACCCTCTGTGCCAGCGTCTATGATTGGTTTCTATACACACACTAGTGTAAAAATACAACAACGCACCCATTGATTTCAAAGCAAAACACATTGAAAACACAATGCAAAATTCATGTCATTTTTAGAAAACACAAAACGCATGCGTTTTTGCATACGCAGCCCAAAACGTTGCATGCAACTTGGCATCACGAACAGGATCCACCTGTAGAATGGGTCTTGTGCGCCTTACTGACAGTGTTAAAGAGCTTTGACCTGTGCCCAGTTAAAAGAACAAGCGCCATGACTAAAAAGGAGGGAGTAATACGGCCTCCCTTCATGGGCTGGTTCACAGAGAAGCGCAAAAAGTTGTGCTCGCCCACCAAAGGAATTCTTGTGCAGCAGACCGTGCCAGTCAGCAAAAAAGACCGACCCTGAGGTGTGGCTGACAACACCCAGGACAAGAACTGCCCAGAGAAAGGAGCAGAAAATCAAGGGAGTTGTGATCACCAAAGTAAGATGGCAGCCAAGTACCCGGATGTCCTGGTGGTGGAAGAGTTCTACTTCAATGAGACGGAGGAAGACATAAGAAAGCTGTCGCTCCTGGACCCGGGATTCCTGCAGAGCGTGGTGGAGAACCTTGGCCAGCAACTGACAAAGCCCAGGTGAAGGCGGTGCAGGTGTGAAAGGACAATCTGCTAAACAGGATGACACGGAGGTGGATGCAGCCATGACCACCATTGCCAGCCCAGCCGAGGAGATGTTCCCCGGGGGCTGATGACACTCTGGTAGGGTCCCTAGACACTACGTCCCTCCTAGCACCAGGCCGAGATAGCAAGAACTTGCAGTGGGACCAGTCCGTAGTCCAACACAGATGGGTGGCCCACCTAGAGCCCGAGCCGGCCATGGAGGAAGTGTATGTGGAGCGGGAGATCATCAGATGGGTCAACCAAGAGGACTCGATAATGGGCTTCCCAGGAAAGATCAGGGAGGGAAGGCCCACGATAGAGACTCGGAGTTGGGCGCAATACTGCCGCCAGCAGCGGGCCAAGCAAGAGGCCCAGAGGGAAGCTGAGGAGGTGTAGCAGCAGGCTAAATGACTTGTCATGGAGGAGCGGAACTTTCAAGAAAAGCAGCGGATCCACCAATCCAAGGCAGCAAAGTGAGGCCCGATTTGTCAGGGTTCGGTAGTCCAACTCAACAAGAACAGAGGCTGGGTGTTCGTTAAGGAGCAGAGAAGTGGCAGAGAACTCTTTGTGACCCGGCGGGATGTAGAATCCCAGCTGCTGGAAGGCCACCCTGGTCGCGACCTGCAGCCTGGTGACAGAGTCACCTTCACCGCAGCACCCGAGAGAGCGGGGGTGGTATGCCCTGTATACATGCCCGGACTGATAGATGGGAGGGGCGGGACTTTTCCCTATGGGCAGCTTACTAGTGTGATGCGTGGGCCGCCCGCTCCTCTGGCTGTAGTCCCGCTTTAAATCATTGCCACCGAGCGGCAACGGCATGCAGAGGGTGGGGAAGCAGATGTGAAGGGAGCACGGCCATTTCCCTAAAACAGTGACCCACTGACACCAATCAGGATGACAGGTGTAGATCCCAGGTCCTCCCACCTGAACTGATCATGTGACCCCTGATGTCTTCCCTCCATGTGACATCACGACAGGTCCTGTATGTGAGTATCATGTCTGTGTCTGTCTGGGTGTCTCTGTCTGTCTGTGTGTCTGTCTGTCTCTACACAACACTACACAGTATATACAGGTCCACATTACATGCTCTACTAGTGTGCCAATATACTGTATATATACAGTGTGGACCTGTATATACAGTATAGTGCTGTGTATACAAGATATACACCAGCACTCCCAGATGTGTACAGAGCTCGCAGTGTGTAATGTATATACTGCCCGCAGTCTGTAATGTGTACAAAGCCCGCAGTGTGTAATGTGCAGAGCCTGCAGTGTGTAATGTGCAGGGCCCATGGTGTGTAATTTGCCCAGAGCCTGCTGTGTGTAATGTGCCCAGAGCTCGCAGTGTCTAATGTGCACACAGCCCGCAGTGTGTAATGTGCAGCGCCCACAGTCTGTAATGTGCATACAGCCAGCATTGTGTAATGTTCACGGAGCCCACAGTGTGTAATGTGCACGGAGTCTGCAGTGTGTAATGTGCACAGAGCCCGCAGTGTGTAATGTGCATAGAGCCCACAGTGTGTAATGTGCATAGAGCCCACAGTGTGTAATGTGCATAGAGCCCACAGTGTGTAATGTACAAAGAGCCCGCAGTGTTTAATGTGCACGGAGCCCGCAGTGTGTAATGTGCACGGAGCCCGCAGTGTGTAATGTACAGCATCAGAAAGTTTTCCTGCGGGCAGAGTTCGCTCTCTGTTCTTCCCGGTGCCTCCATGGATTCTGATTCTCTCTGCACCCAACACTGGACTTTCTACCGCGACCTTTCATCTTTCCTCATCTTTATGATCTAGCTGTGTCTTGGCTATCTATATACCACAGGCTCCTATTTGTATAACACAGCCTCCTGGGTATGCTGGGTATAATTCTCCTGTATACTGGGTGTAATCCTCAGTATCTGAATTATTCTGTATATATACACTGCACAGTACCACTTCTCCTGTCCTGTATACTGGGTGTAATCCTCAGTATCTGTATTATTCTGCATATATACACTGCACAGTACCACTTTTCTTGTCCTGTATACTGGGTGCAATCCTCAGTATCTGAATTATTCTGTATATATATACACTGCACATTACCACTTCTTCTGTCCGGTATACTGAGTGTAATCCTCAGTATGTGTATTATTCTGTATAAATACACTGCACAGTATTGGGTGTAATCCTCAGTATCTGTATTATTCTGAATATATACACTGCACAATACCACTTCTCCTGTCCTCTATATTGGGTGTAAGCCTCAGTGTCTGTATTATTCTGTATATATACACTGCACAGTACCACTTCTCTTGGCCTGTATACTGGGTGTAATCCTCAGGGAAAAAACAAAAGGTGCCAGCACTGGCAGAAAATATAAACATTGTGTAAATACACATACTGCTTCCAAATAGTGATGAGCGAGTACTAAAATGCTCGGGTGCTCGAAGCTCGGGCCAAGCATCCCGATATACTCGTGTACTCGGCCCGAGTACCGAGCCCAATGTTATCCTATGGGAGACCCGAGTATTTTTATGAAATGACTGCCGGCAGCATGTAGAAACCCTAAAACTATCACAAAAGTCTCAGAAGAGTGCTCAAATGACATGGCAACACCATGGGGAAGACCCCTGGAAGCATTTCTCACTCAAAAGTCACAGCTGTGAACAATCTTGTCCGAGTTTCATGCCAATTTTACGGAGTCACCAGAAAACCTTCCAAAATGACACCAAAATCAATATTCAGGGTGGAAATATTAAGGACACATACCCAATAGTGAGATACAGCTGGTGTATGTTACTTTTTGTGATTACATGAAAGATTTTACGTGAAAACATTGTGCGGCACTCCGATGTCCCTGAGAAGAGACGTACATGAAGCCCTGTCTTGACATATTGTGCCCATTTTGAGGAACTGGGTCTATTCTAGTATTTTCCTTTGCCAGGACAGTCTAAAATTGGGAGGCTCACCAATGCCCCTGGATAGAGACGTGCATGAGGGCCTGTAAACCTGAAGTGCCCATTGTAAGGAAGTGGGTGTATTGTAGTATAGCCCTTTGGCAGGGCAGCTAAAAATTGGGAGGCTCCACATAGTCCCTGGATAGAGACGTGCAGGAGAGCCTGTAAACCTGAAGTGGGTGTATTGTAGTATAGCCCTTTGGCAGGGCAGCCAAAAATTGGGAGGTTCAACAATGACCCATGCATACAGACATGCAGTAGGGCCTGTAAACCTCAAGTGGGTGTATTGTAGTATAGCCCTTTGGCAGGGCAGCCAAAAATTGGGAGGCTCCACATTGTCCCTGGATAGAGACGTGCAGGAAGGCCTGTAAACCTGAAGTGGGTGTATTGTAGTATAGCCCTTTGGCAGGGCAGCCAAAAATTGGGAGGTTCAACAATGACCCATGCATACAGACATGCAGTAGGGCCTGTAAACCTCAAGTGGGTGTATTGTAGTATAGCCCTTTGGCAGGGCAGCCAAAAATTGGGAGGTTCAACAACGACCCATGCATACAGACATGCAGTAGGGCCTGTAAACCTCAAGTGGGTGTATTGTAGTATAGCTCTTTGGCAGGGCAGCCAAAAATTGGGAGGCTCCACATGGTCCCTAGATAGAGACGTGCAGGAGGGCCTCAAAACATTTTTCCCATTGAAAAGGAGCGGGTCTCCTGTCTTTGTAATGCCCATTCTAAAAGAATGGGCGTAAAAATGTACCACTGGGGGTATACCTGAAATAACAGCCTAACTATTGTAACGGTCATCATGGTGGCACATGAGGAGAAGGAGGAACAGTCCAGCGATTATCCAAGGAAGAGGAAGACGACGTGGTGGATGATCCAGTAGCTGACCCAACCTGGCAGGAGGATATGCAGAGCGAGGACAGCAGTGCACAGGGGGAGGGAGGTGTAGCATCCCAACAGGCAGTACGAAGCAGGGTCGTGTCCGCAGGCAGAAGGCAGGCAACCGTTCCCCGGAACAACAACACGACACAAGGTTCCTGTGCAAATGTTAGGTCTTCCCGAGTCTGGCAGTTTTTTAAGTTGGCTCCAGATGACTCTAAAAAGGCCATTTGCAGCACCTGCCATGCCAGCATCAGCAGGGGTACGAAAACTAGCAGCCTGACCACCACCAGCATGATCAGGCACATGTCAGCCAAGCACCTGACTTTGTGGGAAGTACAACAGAGTCGAGGAGCTTGCTGATGTCACTGCTACGTCTTCGCGTGTTGTGCGTGCGAGCCAATCCCCTGTCCATGCTGGCCGCGAACAAGCCTCCGGCCCTGCACCTGAAGTTGCCCACGCACAAAATAACACCACCATCAAGCACATCCTTGTCCCAGCGCAGCGTTCAATTATCCATTCAGCAAACCTTTGAACGCAGGCGCAAATACGCAGCCAACGCCCCACATGCCACAGTCCTAAATTGTCACATTTCGGTACTCATAGCGCTAGAAATGTTGCCTTTCCGGCTGGTGGAGACGGAAGCATTCCACGACCTGATGGCGGTTGCTGTCCCACGTTACTCGGTCCCCAGCCACCACTATTTCTCCAGATGTGCCGTCCCCGCATTGCATAACCAGTAACCACATGTCCCAAAGCATCACACTTGCCCTGAACAACGCTGTTTCAGCCAAAGTCCACCTAACCACAGACACGTGGACAAGTGCTTGTGGGCAAGGCTGCTACATCTCCTTGATGGAACACTGGGTTAATATTGTGGAAGCTGGGACCCAGTCTGAGCGAGGGACGGAACACGTCCTTCCCACACCAAGGATTGCAGGCCCTACCTCTGTCAGGGTTTCACCAACACTCTACAGCTCCGGAATGTCATGCTCCTCAGCCTCCTCCTCCTGCGCATCCTCATCCACTGTACCCTCCACACCAGTCACAAGCTGGAAGCACTGCAGCACTGCCTCTGCGAAGCGGCAACAGGCTGTGCTGAAGCTAGTCTGCATAGGTGACAAACCCCACAATGCAGAAGAGGTGTGGACAGCTCTGAAACAGCAGGCAGATCACTGGCTGACACCTCTGAACCTAAAGCCAGGAAAGGTCGTGTGTGACAATGGCCGGAACCTGGTGGCAGCTTTGAGGCGAGGCCAGCTGACGCATGTTCCATGCGTGTCCCATGTGCTCAACCTGGTGGTTCAGCAGTTTCTTACATCATACCCAGAGCTGTCTGATCTGCTGGTAAAAGTTCGCCGCCTGTCTGCGCATTTTCGCAAGTCACCTGCTGCATCAGCCGGCCTAGCCGGCTTTCAGCGCCGTTTGCGTCTTCCGGCCCACAGACTGGTGTGTGATGTCCCCATACTTTGGAATTCAACTCTGCACATGTTGGTCAGGATATGTGAGCAGAAGAGGGCAGTTGTTGACTACCTGCATCGCCTAAGCCGTCGGGAAATGGGTCAAACTCCACACATAACACCTGAGGAGTGGAGATGGATGTCCGACCTATGTACCGTCCTCCAAAACTTTGAGGACTCCACCAAGATGGTGAGCGGCGATGACGCCATTATTAGCGTCACCATACCGCTACTCTGCCTTCTAAAACGGTCTCTGCTGAAAAACAAAGATGATGCATTGCAGGCGGAGCGCGATGACTTGGAGCAAGAAACTGTAGTGGGTGTGGGTGATAACACACAGCCCAGCCTCATGTCATCACAACGTGCAGTGGATGACTATGACGAGGAGGAGGAGGATGAAGACATGGAGCAACTCTCTGGCCAAATTGAGGATATGACATGCACACCAGTCATACCCTCGATTCAGCGTGGCTGGCCAGAGGACAGGGGAGATGAGGAGGAGGAGGAGGAGGACAGCATGTTCAGTCATCGTGTTGGTTAGCATACTGAAGTGATGGCTGTTAAGAGTCTGGCGCACATGGCTGACTTTATGGTAAGCTGCCTGGCTCGTGATCCTCGCGTTCAGAACATCTTGGCCGACAATCAGTACTGGTTGGCAACACTCTTAGACCCACGCTACAAGGAGAACTTTATGTCTCTCATTCCTGAGGCGGAGAGGTCACCCAAAATGCAGCAGTTCCAGAAGGCCATAGTCACGGAAGTAGGCAAAGCATTCCCCTCACAAAACGCTAGCGGCATAGGTCAGGAATCGGTGGACAACCAAGGCGTACGGCCGAGAGGGGCACAAGTCCAATCCGCCAGAGGTAGGGGAACAGTCTTTACGATGTGGGACAGTTTTCTCAGCCCCTCACGTACCACAGCCCGTGAGGTGCGGGGTAGTGCCACAAGAAATGCTAAGTTTGGCCACATGCTGAAGGAGTACCTTGCAGATCGAACAACTGTACTGCGAGATTCCTCTGTGCCTTACAATTATTGGGTCTCCAAGCTGGACACGTGACATGAATTGGCTCTCTATGCCTTGGAAGTCCTGGCCTGCCCTGCCGCTAGCGTTTTGTCAGAGCTTGTTTTCAGTGCCGCAGGTGGAATCATTACTGATAAACGCACCCGCCTGTCAACTGAAAATGCTGACAGGCTGACTCTGATCAAGATAAAGAAGGGTTGGATTGGGCCAGACTTCACCACACCACACACAAATGACAGCGGAATTTAAATTTTGTTATGGGAATTTGCCATGTACCTCCACTCACCCATGGGTACACACTTCTGGACTTCCGAGGGTCCAAGTGTGGGATCAGTAATGTCCGTGGACGTGTACTCGGCCTGGTGGTAGGAAGGAGGATCAGGTTGGGAAATGTGCGGTGCAGTATCACGGCTACTGACACTTGACCGTGTGAAAGACAGGTGTTTGTGGAGGTGCCAATCTGACTTGAAGCATTATCCGCTATCCAAGTAACAACCTGTTGACACTGATCTTGGTTCAAGAGCGGTGTACTGCTGCGGGCCCCAAGAATTTGGGACAGGACGTGTGAGCGAGTAGATGTGCCCCTTTGTTGTTGCAAAATTAGTGCTTGCACACGACCTCGGCCTCTGCCTGCACCACCATCACGTTCACTTCCTTGTTCCTTGCCAACGCCCTTGCCAACGCCCTTGCGCATTTTGCCTGTATACAGCGACAACAGTCTGGTGACTGTTCGGGTCACAGGAGGTTTGGATTGTAGACCCTAACCTGTATAAAGATAGTAAGTACAACAGTCTGGTCACTGTTCAGCTCACAGGAGATTTGGATTTTAGACCCTAACCTGTATAAAGATAGTAAGTAAAACAGTCTGGTGACTATTATGGTAACAGGAGAGTAGGATTTTAGTCCCTAACCTGTATCAAGGTAGTAAGTACACCAGTCTGGTAACTGTTCAGCTCACAGGAGAGTAGGATTTTAGTCCCTAACCTGTATCAAGGTAGTAAGTACACCAGTCTGGTGACTGTAATGGTCACAGGAGAGTAGGATTTTAGTCCCTAACCTGTATCAAGGTAGTAAGTACTGTTATGGTCACAGAAAAGCTTGGATTCCGATCTGGATCACCCTGCCTATATCCTCCGAGATTAGTCCTGAGAAGGACTGTTGTGGTCAGCAGCAGTTTGCAGCCCTGCTCCGGATCTACCTATGAGGGCTGCAAATCTGTCCCTAAGCAGCAGCAGACACTGTCCCTACACTCACTGTCTGGATGGCTGTGTGTAGAGCACAGCGAGGCCGGGTCTTATAAAGGCTGTGCAGGCCGGCCAATCACTGCAACGCCACAACTAACAGGGCTGTGGCATTGCAGTGGTCTGCCAGCCAATCCCTGCATGTGGGCTGGCTCTCTAAAGAGCGCCAACATGCAGGGATGAGGACCACAAGCACTGCACGAGTATCGCGAGATTACTCGGTGCTCGCCGAGTAGCCCGAGTACAGTGATACTCGTGCGAGTACCGAGCAGCGCAGAGCATACTCGCTCATCACTACTTCCAAACTGTAAAAAAGTTTTGAGACATTTAGCAAAAGATTAAAAACGTCAAACGCCAAACGTCAAGGCATTCTTAGATAGGGTGGTCCTACTCTATAATTATTAATTTTTATTGTGTCATAAGACTTCAAACATAAACATAAAGTGGACCATATAAAGCTAGCACTCACCTTATGCATCTCAGATCTGCTTCCAAGGTGCAGGTCAGTACAAGTGATTTAAGGTAACTTAGGCCCCTGCACCTGCAGCCTACACCACAAATGTCTGGGCTTTTTCAAAGTTAACCCTCACTGCACCAGACCAGCCTTCATGGTTAAAGGCAGGTTAGGTTCAGGTGAATTAAGCAAAATAAACTGTGCCTGAGGGCTGGGTGTGATAACTGTGTGTGAACAGTTACCAAGAATACTAGTGTCAATACACATGGAAACAGACAAAATCTGGCGTACACGGCAAAGTGGTGGTCAGCACTAAGACCATTCCCAGGAAAAAAACAAAAGGCGTCAGCACTGCCAGAAAATATAAACATTGTGTAAATGTTCCCTGGCACCTTGGGAAGCATTGTCTGACAAGTATAGGTGAGTGTTAGCTTTATATGGTCCTCTTTATATTGTATTATGCTGTCTACGGACACATCAGAAATGTTAAAATATGTAGAGTAGGACCACTGTATCTGAGACATTCCTTGGCATGGAAGAGTGGCTCAAAAGATTATTTCGGTAATCTTTTGTGAAATGTCTCTATTTGTATGCAGTATGTAGTGACAGGTGTATTTACACATTTATTTTTTCAGCAATTTCCGGCTGTACTGGCTCCCCCTGTTTTCTCCCTGGGTGTAATCCTCAGTATCTGTATTATTCTGTATATACACTGCACACTCCACTTCTCCTGTCCTGTATACTGGGTGTAATAATCAGTATCTGTATTATTCTGTATATATACTCTGCACAGTACCACTTCTCAGGTTCTCTTGTCAGAGAGGTGGCATTGGACTTTGATTTTCAGCATTTAACTGTTGTTTAAATTGATTATCCCCAATATGGAAGTCATCACTTCTCTTCTGCAAAGGTGATGAGTTTCTCTTTGCTGTGGATTTGACCGCTGGGACCCCACAATCCCAAGAAACGTGGCTTTGAAGATCACCATGGAAATGAGGTTGATTATTCCCTCTGCTGCACCATTCACATGTGGCTCTTCAGATAACTCCTTTGAGAAAGTGATGAGGCCACAACAATGTAAAAGCAAATTTCACTGATCGGGGCTGATGGGTGATATAACACGTGGGCTGGTGGAGCTTGTTTTCCAGGGCTGCTTTTTGGTCCCAGTCCGGCCCTGCCTGGATATCCATGTGGTAAGGGATGAGCCACCTACTTATACAGCTGAGCCCCAGGTATTTGAGCCAGCAGCCGTGCCCATGCAGCCTCAGAGGTTACACCAGCTGTCCGAACCGGTACAAGAGCCCCGTCCCGGAACCATAGACGTTGCTACCCAGACTGTATCGGGAGGAGCCAGCGCCTGGGAGGTGGCTACACAGACTGAGGCCGTGCCATCAGCAGTAGCAACTGTAGAAAACCTGGCTGCGCTGTGTAGTGCTAAAGAGGACATGCCACACTGGCTGCAGAAAAAAACACTGCCATACAGTGCAGCATCACTGTGCAAACCCAAGTCTCAGAGATCACATGATCTCTGAGGCTTGGGTTAGGTGACCCGACGTTGCAGTGAAGGGATCCGACAGTCCTGGCACAGAGATCACATAATGGATAAATGTACCAGGGCTGTCAGATCACTTCACTGCAGCCTGATCCCCCTGCATGGGGATTGGGTTGCAGTCAAGTGATGTGACAGTCTGTGCACAGTTACCACATAGCGGATCACTGCACCTGGGCTGTCAGATCGCTTCACTGCATCCCTGATCTCCATGCAGGGGGATCAGGCTGCAGTGAAGTGATCTGACAGCCTGATGCAGTGATCACATAGTGGATCACTCTGCCTTGGCTGTCAGATCACTTCACTGCAGCCCAATCCTCATGCAAGGGGATCAAGCTGCAAAGAAGCTGTCTGACAGCCCTGGCACAGTGATCACATAGTGGATCACTGTGCCTGGGCTGTCAGATCACTTTCTGCAGCTTGATCCCCATGCAGGGGGATCAGGATGCAGAGAAGCTATCTGACAGTCTGAGCACAATGATCAAATTGTTGATCACTGTGCCCATGTGGCACCCCTGCGACCAGGGTGGACACATAGGGAACTGCAGTCAGGCAGGGAGATAGATGGTTTGTGTGGCACCCCTGCGGGGGATTGCCACAGGTTACACTGGTGCAAGGAAGGATTGACACCTTGGTTTGTTCAGCACACAACACCTTTCACTCCAGACCTGAAGGGGGAGCTCTACTGGCTGCATTAGGTCAGTTCCCCTTTAATGAGATCCAGGCTGAGAGGAGGAGACAGTTGGTCCTAGGAGACAGTTGCTAGGGAGTAGTTTGTGTGAGGAGAGGAAGAAAGGAGGAGGCTGAGCTGCTGGTCTCTGGAAAAGACAGATGCCAGGACCAGAGGGGACCATTTTGTCAGCTGTTCACACCCCAGGGAAGGGGCCGGAGGCAAGGAGAAAAGGTAGGGAATAAGAAGAGGGACTAAAAGATATTCCCCCTTGAGGACAAACAGACACTGGAGTCCGATGCTGTGGGCTTGTATAGCCACAGTAAAAGCCCAGCAATTTCAGGAGAAGTTTAGCCCTGAAGGAAGAGAATAGAGACATTAAAAACTAACCAAACAGAGGACCAGGGGCCACAGGATAAACCGGGTTCCCGCAGAAGGGCCTGATTGATACTTTAAGACAATAGAGAATTGGAGAGCTCAAACTCAGGCAAGACTCCTCCCTCAAGAGAAAGAATAGAGATAAAGGGGGCCTCATATCTTTCTAAGGAGTTGATCCCAAATTGCACCAGGGACCCAGTTATTACTCAGAACTGTACCTGTTTTGTGACTACCAGTAAAAGGTACCGGAACAACTATCCCTGTGTGTATGTGTGACTGTTCATCGGCTATAACCCACCATCTTCCTCCTTCACTGCTCTCTCCCTCACCATCTTCCTTTATTGCTGCCCTGAGGTAAAGCTCCACCTGTGGGGAGCTGTACCACACTTTGCTGCCCCTTCCATCACCTCAGCGGCCGGTTGGCAGCGCCGGCACCACCTTACCGGACCCTACAGGTGGCATCACGTCCCCCTGTAAATAATTCCCTCACCCTCCCCTTCAAATGATCCCCAGGGCACGGCACCGGGATACCGTCCACCTGTGACTCCCTAATTAGCAGACCCGGTGACCGAGTACCCCCCCTACAGCCCTGGCCACATCATTTGTACAACAAACTCCCTCACAGACACACACACACCACTAGAGGTAGCACCCAACCCGGAGCCCAGGACTCTAGGCGGGCAATGGGTGGTGGTTTAGAGGAAAGTGGGTGGGAATAATGTAGATCAGGTGACAGAGAGCACAAATAGAGGAAAAGAAGAGGAAGGAGTTAGTAGGTCAGAGTGAGCCAAGCAGCACAGACATCAGAAAGACAGACACACATCCTGGTGGGGTTGGGCTTGATGGAGATGCAGAATCCACAGAGTCACAGAAACCATGGAGAGAAAGTTCGTCCATAGCCGGCATTCCAGGGGAGTGTGAGGAAAGAGACCGGACCAGCAGTACTGGGTCCGAGGAACACGGCAGCACCGACCAACTACCAGCAGAGTCGTTTTCCCTAGTTTGGACTGGAATCACACAGGTTAGATGGAGTCTGGAAATGCCTTGCAAGATAGGGTTACTGCAGACTAGGCACACACCAGAGTGTCGGCTCTGAGGGGAACAGAGATTCCATAGCGGCTTCCCAGATTAACCGACGGGGAGCTCTAACTCCAGGTTGGAGTACCCACAACAAGGTTTGAAGGCACAGCAGCAACCACTAGGACCCACAAGGGTCTGAGCTGCCGCCATACAACCCGGGGAGACAACACAGAGAGAGAAACAACAGCCTGGAAGGACTTAGAAGGAGTGAGGGGTCTCAGAGTGACAGCCTGGCTGCAGAGGGTTCAAGTGTTCCCGGGGTTAACTGCACTGTGAACTGTTAAGAAGTGAACTGTACCGTGAGCTGTGTTAACTGTGAGGAACTGACAAGTAAACCCGGTGAACCCTGCCTGAGAGTCCGTGTTTGATTCCAGGTATATTGAACTGTGCATCATACCTTTTATCCTGTCAGGAGCAGCCCAACCTTCGGCGGGCTCATCCATGTGGCTGCAGCCCATCCATCCCTCCATCCTCCTGGCAGAGCAGCGGTGGTCCCATCATTGACCACAACCCATGGGTGGCGTCACAACAAACTTAATCCACTGTATATATCCCCTTTTACTTGTGAGAACCCAGGACATGGTCCGGACCAGAACCTCCGTGACATCCCCAGCAGTACCCCAGTTTGGTACCGAGTACCCGGTCCCAGTGGGCTCCACACCCATGCTGTCATATTTCTTCTCTGCCAAGTCAGCAATTTTTTAATTAGATTACTAGGTGCAGCTGTTCACATATTAGGTAGTAACAGCATATAGGGGCAAAGGAGAAAAAAATGTGATCTACAAGGGCAGTGCAATCCTTTCTGTGTTTGTCATTTGTTATTGTATGTTTCCTTGTTACTCACATGTAGGTCCTTGGACCATTTTAAGAAATTTGAATAAAGTTTCACATTTTTTATATATTTGAAGTTGGTAATAGTATATCTTTAGCAGCTGTTCTGACACAATCAAAGTTCTTGGTTTTAGCAACATAGCAGAGCTCAGAGAGCTGCCCCCTCCCACACCAGGCTGTGTATACAAAGTCTATAAACAGTGAGATGCTGCTAATCACAGCAAGGGGACTGGACTTGGGCTCATTGGCTCCTCAGTCTGAGAAATGATAAGCTACTGAAGTTAAAATACAAAGCAGGCAAACAATAACCCACTTTGTGATAATTGTGATAAGAAACACATGGCTAAAATCTATTTGTTAATCCTTACAGCATGCTGTATTCAGATTAAATAGCAAAAACCAGTTGACAGATTTCCTTTATGCATTAATGTCTTTACATGGTTTGAAATTTTAAAGTTAAACATCAGGCTGAGATATGCTGTTTGATATTCAAAGAAAAATCCTAGTTAATGGACACATCTAAATGTGTTACAGTAATTTCTTAAACTATAAATGTAGAGAAGATGAATCTTAAGTAGTACATATTATACTTATTATATGAAACTGTTTTGTGCTTTTTCATGGATTTGTAACCATTACTACATGAGTGTAAAACTGATTACAATATCTGAAATGCAAATTAAAACTGTTTTTAAAATAAGGATTGTAGCTGACAGTCTTTGAGCATTTCAAATGAAGATTTGTTAACATTTTAAAATGACATGATAAATATTTGAACTGAAATATTTATATTTTGATAATATTTTCATTATGAATTCCAGAAAAAGCACTGCCGAGACAAATAAGGATGGTTCCAAAGATCTCATATGTTTTACTTAAAGGGGTTTTCTAACAAATAAAATTATTTTAATCAGTAGACCTTGGAATAATAAATTTCTTCAATTGGATGTGTTAAAAACATGTCCCTGTGCTGAGATATTCTAATATGTATGTGTCCCTGCTATGTCAGTGTAATGGCTGTGTCTGACTGTACAGGGATAGGGTCTAATAATACCACATCTCCTGGGCTGAGATAATCTTATATATGTGTCCCTGCTATGTCAGTGTAATGGCTGTGTCTGACTGTACAGGGATAGGGTCTAATAATACCACATCTCCTGGGCTGAGATAATCTTATATATGTGTTCCTGCTATGTACTGTGTAATGGATGTGTCTGACTGTACAGGGACATGGTCTGATCATACCACATCTCCTGGGCTGAGATAATCTTATATATATGTGCCCCTGCTATGTACAGTGTAATGGATATGTCTGACTCTACAGGGACATGGTCTGATCATACCACATCTCCTGTGCTGAGATAATCTATATGTGCCCCTGCTATGTACTGTGTAATGGATGTGTCTGACTGTACAGGGACATGGTCTGATCATACCAAATCTCCTGTGCTGAGATAATCTTATATATGTATCCCTGCTATGAACTGTCTAATGGATGTGTCTGACAGTTAACGGACATGATCTGATCATACCACATCTCCTGGGCTGAGATAGTCTTTTATATGTGTCCCTGCTATGTACTGTATAATGGCTGTGTCTGACTGTACAGGGACATGGTCTGATCATACCACATCTCCTGTGCTGAGATAATCTTATACATGTGTGGCACCCTGTACCAGGTCACCACAGACTTCCTTAGGGCACTGAATGATTTCTCACAGCGAGTAACTCACTTACACACAACACCTTCCACTCCAGGCCTGTAGGGGGAGCCCAACTGGTTGCCTTAAGCCAGTTTCCCCTATAAATACGGGTTCTGGAGAGAAACCAGCAGAGTGTGCAGTCACTAGAGAACTGTGAAGAACTTAGTGAGCTGAACTGGTACTGGAGCCGTGCTACACCCATACCAGCAACCACCTGAGACAGTGGTAGACCCGCAGAATTGGGGTCACAGGCAGAGGAGAGAGAAACGTGCTACAACAGGGGGCAGAGGAGTCATACTGACTCACCCCATCAGAGTTCCGGTCACTGGGTCCGAGCTGCAGGGACAGAAAGGATAGGCCCAGCAGAGAATCCAGCACCACAAGGAGGTTTAGCTTCCCGGACACCCCCAGCACCAACAGTTGAGAGCCAGGGACCGTAGAGTACGTACGGCGGGATCCCAAGAGAGAGCCCTCAGTGCAGCAACCCGTGTGTGGAGAGAGAGACAGAGAGAAGTGAAGGTCCGGTTAGGTTCCAAGCCTGCCAGACCCCAAATAGAAAAGCTGAAACAAGGAGGCCTACAACCCTTTTTGCTGTGGAGATTCCTGAGTGTTTCCCTCAATTCCGGACGAGTGTACCCGTACAGAACATCAGTAAAGGTACCAAAAGGTTTTTTTGTGTGCGTGTCCCTCCTTCCATCTGCACCACACTGACCGTGCTCCCCTACTCCAACCTTGCCCAGAAATGACTGTGCTGCCCTATTACTCTATTACAACCTAGAGCCCCGGGGACCCCGCTCGTCCTGTAGGGAGTGGTACCATCTTGCTGCTGCCCATCACCCTGGAGGCCCAAGCAGCGCCGGTGCCATCACCGGAACCTACAGGTGGCGTCACGACTTGACAATTTTTATTATTTTCTTCCGTTCCCCATTTTTCATCTGCAATCTCCCCCAGGCCCACGGCCTCAGGCACCGCTGCCCGTGACATCCCTCCCTTCCAGACTACGCCTGAGAGATCCGAGTACCCCACATGGCCTGGGCTGGACACATGTGCCCCTGCTATTTACTGTGTAATGGATGTGTCTGACCATACAGGGATTTGGACTGATCATACCACATCTCCTGGGCTGAGATAATCTTATATATGTGTCGCTGCTATGTACTGTGTAATGGCCGTGTCTGACTGTACATGATCTGATCATACCACATATCCTGTGCTGAGATATTTTTATACATGTGTCCCTGCAATTTACTGTGTAATGGATGTGTCTGCCATACAGGGATTTGGTCTGATCATACCACATCTCCTGGGCTGAAATAATCTTATATATGTGTCCCTGCTATTTACTGTGTAATGAATGTGTCTGCCATACAGGGATTTGGTCTGATCATACCACATCTCCTGTGCTGAGATAATCTTATAAATGTGTCCCTGCTATGTACTGTGTAATGGATGTGTCTGACTGTACAGGGACATGATCTGATCATACCACATACCACAACTTTAAAATTAATTTTGTTCATTTCATGGGACAACCCCTTTAATCTTCTCATGGTACTGTATGTACTTGATTTAAAAAAAAAACAGTGTGGAATTTTATTTTTTTTGCGGTTTCACCGCACTTAAACTTTTTTCCCGTTTTCCAATACACTATACGGTAAAATGAATGATGTCATTGAAAAGTACAACTTGTTCCTCCAAAATAAGCTCTCATATGGCTAAAATAAAAAAGGTATGGCTCTTGGAAGAAGGGGAGGAAAAACGAAAACAAAAAACAGAAAATCGCCCAGGGGTTAAACAAGAATTGTATACTAAGGGCCCTTTCACATCAGCGTTTTTTTAAATTTGCGGCAGATGCGGTGAAAAAACCGCATCTGCCGCAACTGCCGCATAACGGTTCCACTTGCGGCACGGTTGCGGTTTTTTCCATAGGAAGTATAGGGGGACTTGCGGCAGATGCGGCAAGTGCGGTATTGCACTTGCGGCAGGTGCGGCAGAGAAAAAAACCGCGGCTTACTGCGGTTTTTTTCTCTGCCGCACCTGCCGCAAGTGCAATACCGCACTTGCCGCATCTGCCGCAAGTCCCCCTATACTTCCTATGGAAAAAACCGCAACCGTGCCGCAAGTGGAACCGTTATGCGGCAGTTGCGGCAGATGCGGTTTTTTCACCGCATCTGCCGCAAATTTAAAAAAACGCTGATGTGAAAGGGCCCTAAGAGGTAATAAATATATCCAATTCTGGAGATCTACACCTTAGTGCTGATTTAATAGTCCTTCACTTCTTATACTTTTTTCATTTGGTGGATATGAGTAATGTTTATTCTCATAGTAATTCATATAGAGAACAGTACTTTATAGCCTTCTATAAATTAGCACCCACTGACAGTGAGTGCTGGGATGATATAGCAGCAGTTTTTTTTTCATGCATTATCTACTGCCATAACATTTTAGCTTTCTTAACTCTTTATAGCATACATTTTTTTATATTTAATATTAAAACAGTTTTCCAATTTCAGAAATGTTCTGCTCTTAGGCGCAGTTTGATGTCTTGAGCTCAATGATTGTCTGCAGCGCTGTTGATCATGACCTCACTGCGGCAGACTTGGAACCCAGGGAAGTTGAGTAAGGGTATGTGCTCATGGTCCGGAAGAGCTGCGTGTTGGACGCATCTCCTCTGAACCTGAGTGAAGCCACGGGTGGCCACAGGGAGACCGCAGCCGCCCTGTACTCACCATGTGCGTCGGGTGCGGGGCAGCTTCTCCCTGCAGTCACCTAATGGCAGCCGCTTCTGACTCCACAGCATGAAATTAACATGTGGAGGAGGAGCGGAATGGCGGCAACCCGCACCGCAGCTCCAAACACACTGCGGGTGGGTAAAGCATAGTGAGGATGGGATTTCTTACAATCCACTATGCTTGTACTGTACTACGCAGCGTTTTGGACGCAGCGGCAAGACGCTGCGTCCAAAATGCTGCGTATACTGACTGTGAGCACACACCCTTAAGCTCAGTTTGATTTTTGCATTAAAGTGCTCCTGTTACCTGTTTTGAGGGTTCTAAACCTTGCCCACCACATTTACCATGATGTAATTGGGAATTCCTCTAACCTCTTTATATCCCCAGTTGTGCCCCTGCATACCTTAGGAAACAATTTTTAATCTGTCCCGTGCTTTATGCATATTACTTTTTAAATGTCATAAGGGGTGCAGCACATTGGGATCAGAGCCGTCCAGCTCCATGCAAAGCCCGCCCCACTTCACACCAACACTGCTTAGTTGCATAAAAAAAGCAGCCCCTCCTGAGTATGTAAGTGAATGACAGCGACATTATTCACAAGTTTCATGCTTGCACAGTGGTGCGCCTCACTGTGTCCTATTGATGACCCAGTGATTCCACTGTGCAGGCGCAAGACTTTGGGCACTGTGCGGCCAATGCGAGACCAAAGTCTTGCTCCTGCACAGTGGAATCTTGCCAGACTTCGGGCACTGCGCGGCCAATGTGAGACTGAAGTCTTGCACCTGCACAGTGGAATCACTGGGTCGTTAGTAGGACACAGTGAGGCTCGCCACTGCGCAAGCACAAGACTTCAGTCTCACATTGGCCACACTGTGCCTAAAGTCTTGCAAGATTTCACTGCGCAGGCGCGAGACATGTGACTGACATCGCTGTCATTCACTTAAGTAAACAGGAGGGACAAGGGTTTTTTATGGAGTGGGGCGGTGATGGCATGAAGCGGGACGGGCTATCCATGGTGTGGGGCGGGTCTGACCACAGTGAGCTGCACCCCATATAACCCTTAAAAAAGTAATTTCCAAACAATGCAAAGGGGATTACAGGTTCCCCAATTATGTCATGTTAAAGGTGGTGGGCAGGGTTTAGAGCCCCCAAAACAGGTGACAGGTGCAGGTGACAGGTTTGAGATACTGTGATACAAAAGATAGAAGTTTAATTAGGGGAAATTCTTCATTATTTGTCTTATACATTTAACATTGGATTGTAATATACCTCCAGCAGTTATGGGCATTTTGAGATCCTTTGTTTTGTATTGCTTAAATGGAGTTATACTCAAGAACTGACCTGTAGATATATCTATAGCACATATAACTTAGCCCTAAGGTTAAAGTATTTTTTCAAATGACATCTTTTGTTTTTAGAATGTACAACTGATACACAAAGACAGAAACATTTACTATCTGATAGCAATCACATCACCTATTCTTTAAATTCAGAAGTGACTTTCAACATGTGTCATGTATAAAAAAAAAATAATCTTGGCGTCAGAGCCTTTATACAATCACTTCATTGGCTTCAGATGTGTGAAAACAACATTGGCTTTAAGCATAAGTAATTCTAATAATCAAGAAGTTATTTATTAAAATAAAATAAAAAAAAAACAAATATCAAATATAACTACTGGTTAACCGTGAAGCAATGAAGTTATAATCCATATATTACCACAAGAGGGGGACCTTCTTTTTCCTAGTTATAGCTAAGTACCCATACAGGTTTCTGTAAGCCCAGCGTTTTCTCATTCTGTTTACATGAAGTATTCTTGTGAATATTATATAGATCATGATATAGAGGAGACTTGCTAATTGGCATCAGAAACAATGAACCCATCGCATGACTTTGAGAAAAATATATACGGTAGTTTTGTGTTATGTTATGTGAAATATGTACAACACACTATCATCTAAATCAGGGGTCTCAAACTCGGCTGGGCTGGTGGGCCGCACGTAGAAAAAAATTGATATCGGGGGGCCGCATTGCTTGTAGGACTAAGGGTACCGCTACACGTCGCAACATTGCATGCAATTTCACTGGCAATTTGCTGGTTGCAGTGAAATCATGGACACATTGTTCTATTTTGTTGCCGTGTACAAATAGAACAATGTGTCCATGATTTCACTGCAACCAGCAAATTGCCTGTGAAACTGCATGCAATGTTGCGACGTGTAACGGTACCTTTAATACCAGAATTTTTTGCTCAATCTAGTAAAGTACAAATACTGATCTTCTTGTAGGAATGTCCCCATACTGGTCCCCATTGTATATTAATTTCCCCATCCTGGTCCCCTTCTTGAAGTAATGTTCCTCACTGGTCCCTATGTGTAGTAATGTTCCCATTCTATATTAATGACCCCCATCCTGGTCCTCATCATGTAGTAATGTCCCATCCTGATCCCCTTCTTGTAGTAATGTCCCCATCCTGGTCCTCCTCTTGTAGTAATGCCCCCGCCCTGGTCTCCATCTTGTAGTAATGTTCCTCCCTGGTCCATATGTGTGTAGTAATGCCCAATCCTGGTCCCCATCCTATATTAATGTCTCCCATCCTGGTCCTCATTTTGTAGTAATGTCCCCATCTTTTAGTAATGTTCCCTCCCTTGTCATCTTATAGTAATGACTCCATCCCAACGCCTTTTTGTAGAGATGTCCCCACAACCTGGTCTCTGTTCTTTTTGTTCTCTCGCTCACACACACACTCACACATATACACACCCGCACACTCACACATATGCACACACACACACTCACATACACACTCACACATACATCCTCAGACATATTCACACAAACACATACACACTCACACATTGACACACTTACATAGGGCCGTATTTGGAGTTCCTGCCGCCCTGGGAACTTTCAGCGGTCACGTTCCCCCCTCCCCCCCCCCTGCTATCTTCGGCTGTAACAGCGCCTTACCTGACTCCACTCTTCTCATCCCGGCAGCTTCTTCCTCTGTGGCTCCCGGTCTTCCGCTTGCTGGCACCAGCCAGCACCCAGCACCAGCCTGCAGCCGGCAGCCGCCAGCACCCAGCGGCCTCTAGCACCTGGCAGCCGCCAGCACCCAGCTGCCGCTAGCACCTGGCAGCCGCCAGCCCAGATGGTAGCCGGCAGCTGCCAGCACCCGGCATTAAGCGGCACCTGGCAGCCGCGAGCACCCAGCAGCCGCTAGCACCTGGCACCTGCCAGCACCAGGCGACAGCTGCCAGCACCCGGCATTAAGCGGTACCTGGCAGCCGCCAGCAGCCGCCAGCACCCAGCGGCCGCTAGCACCTGGCAGCCGCCAGCACCTGGCAGCCGCCAGCCCAGGTGGTAGCCGGCAGCTGCCAGCACCTGGCATTAAGCGGTACCTGGCAGCTGCCAGCACCCAGCAGACGCCAGCACCCAGCGGCCGCCAGCACCAGGCGGCAGCTGCTATCACCTGGCATTAAGCGGTACCTGGCAGCCGCCAGCACCCAGCAGCCGCTAGCACCTGGCAACCGCCAGCCCAGATGGTAGCCGGCAGCTGCCAGCACCCGGCATTAAGCGGCACCTGGCAGCCGCAAGCACCCAGCAGCCGCTAGCACCTGGCAGCCGCCAGCACCAGGCGACAGCTGCCAGCACCCGGCATTAAGCGGTACCTGGCAGCTGCCAGCACCCAGCAGCCACCAGCACCCAGCGGCCGCCAGCACCAGGCAGCAGCTGCTAGCACCTGGCATTAAGCGGTACCTGGCAGCCGCCAGCAGCCGCCAGCACCCAGCGGCCGCTAGCACCTGGCAGCCGCCAGCACCCAGCGGCCGCTAGCACCTGGCAGCCGTCAGCCCAGGTGGAAGCCGGCAGCTGCCAGCACCCGGCATTAAGCGGCACTTGGCAGCCGCGAGCACCCAGCAGCCGCTAGCACCTGGCAGCCGCCAGCACCAGGCGACAGCTGCCAGCACCCGGCATTAAGCGGTACCTGGCAGCTGCCAGCACCCAGCAGCCGCCAGCACCCAGCGGCCGCTAGCATCCGGCAGCCGCCAGCACCAGGCGGCAGCTGCTAGCACCTGGCATTAAGCGGTACCTGGCAGCCACCAGCACCCAGCAGCCGCCAGCACCCAGCGGCCGCCAGCACCTGGCAGCCGCCAGCCCAGGTGGTAGCCGGCAGCTGCCAGCACCTGGCATTAAGCGGTACCTGGCAGCTGCCAGCACCCAGCAGACGCCAGCACCAAGCGGCCGCCAGCACCAGGCGGCAGCTGCTAGCACCTGGCATTAAGCGGTACCTGGCAGCCGCCAGCACCCAGCAGCCAGTAGCACCTGGCAACCGCCAGCCCAGATGGTAGCCGGCAGCTGCCAGCACCCGGCATTAAGCGGCACCTGGCAGCCGCAAGCACCCAGCAGCCGCTAGCACCTGGCAGCCGCCAGCACCAGGCGACAGCTGCCAGCACCCGGCATTAAGCGGTACCTGGCAGCTGCCAGCACCCAGCAGCCACAAGCACCCAGCGGCCGCCAGCACCAGGCAGCAGCTGCTAGCACCTGGCATTAAGCGGTACCTGGCAGCCGCCAGCAGCCGCCAGCACCCAGCGGCAGCTAGCACCTGACAGCCACCAGCACCCAGCGGCCGCTAGCACCTGGCAGCCGTCAGCCCAGGTGGAAGCCGGCAGCTGCCAGCACCCGGCATTAAGCGGCACTTGGCAGCCGCGAGCACCCAGCAGCCGCTAGCACCTGGCAGCCGCCAGCACCAGGCGACAGCTGCCAGCACCCGGCATTAAGCGGTACCTGGCAGCTGCCAGCACCCAGCAGCCGCCAGCACCCAGCGGCCGCTAGCATCCGGCAGCCGCCAGCACCAGGCGGCAGCTGCTAGCACCTGGCATTAAGCGGTACCTGGCAGCCACCAGCACCCAGCAGCCGCCAGCACCCAGCGGCCGCCAGCACCTGGCAGCACCAGACGGCAGTTGCCGGCACCCGGCATTAGGGAGCACCAGGCGGTCGCCAGCACCAGCCGCCGGCGATGTGCCGCAGGAATACACTCACACATATACACACTCACATACAAATATACACACACTCAGAAATATTCACACACACACTCACACATACACACTCACTCACATATACACAAAAATACACTCACACATATACACAGACACACTCACATACGCACAAATACACTCACACATATACACATACACACACTCACACATACACACACACTCTCTCTCTAGCTCTCATACACACCTTAATGATGCCCCGGGCCATGGAGCCGCCGCGGTACCCGCCTTATTGTGACTTGCGGGTACCGCTGAAACAAGTGCCATCGCGCCTGTACACTCATGCAAGCAGCCGGCCGGCGGACCAATCAGGAGCCTCCTGTCACAGGAGGCTTCTGATTGGTCCGCCGGCCGCCTGCTTGCATGAAGGCTTCTGATAGGTCCGCCGGCCGCCTGCTTGCATGAAGGCTTCTGATACAGGCGCGATGGCACTTGTTTCAGCGGTACCCGCAAGTCACAATAAAGCGGGTACCGCGGTGGCTCCCTGCACAATGGCCCGGGGCATATTATTTCTTCAAGGTGCCCCGGGCCGCAGTGGGAAGCCTGGCGGGCCGCATGCGGCCCGGGGGCCGCGTGTTTGAGACCCCTGATCTAAATGAATTGTTACAAAAGGCACAACTGGCATGTGCTTACTTGATTGAAGAAAAATATCCTTTATTGGTTATATTATTGCATAAATGTATAACATATTAACCCCTTAAGGTACCTTTACACGCCGCCACTGTGCCTAGCAACAGGTATCAACTATACGTGCACACGCACGTTTTTGACAGTTGATACCGATCGCCTATGCCGCATGTACACGCCGACCATTGCATTGTCAACTGAAGGTATCGTGGTGCCCCAGAAGTCTGACAGATCCTGCCTGTTGAATCCCGTCGCCCCTTCACATGCCGCAATCAGTAGGGGAATGTGGGCGTACATGTTCTGCGGCGCCAAAACATAGGCGTGACGGAGTTGTGCACTCCGTGACGCTAACACGGTGATTGGACAACGCAATAGCGTCATGATTGGGCAGCCTGCGCAGGAAGGCTGGCTAATAAATGACGCCATTGAAATTGTGTAGTGTGAATGGTCAGCTCTTTAAATATGGCGCCATGTGAAGGGACAGCCAATGGTAACACAGTAGCCCCCACCAATGATCACTGATGGGGCGCGGTGTCCATGAGGCTGTGTCACGCCCCTGGGAATTCACTAGGCAATGTTGATTCAATCCCTGTGCCCCATTTAGACGCCACTACCATGGCAATTGTGCCTTTGTGTTGCCTTGGGTTTTTGAGCAAGGCTCAGCAACAGGTATCTGAGTCAACTGCAGGAAACCCGATAACTTTCCCAATTTACACGCCGCCATTTCGTAGCAATTTCAAGGCAACAGGCACAAAAATCCCCATTGCCAGGCAGTTGCTACCACGCAGTGGTGGCATGTAAAGGTACCTTTACTGCAAAATGTCTATATGGGGGTAGTGGCCGGGTTGGGGATAGTGTGTAGGTAAAATAATGACATCCATATGGATCGGGTAGTACCGTAGCTACAAAAAGTGTTGGTAACTCTGCCAGTTTGCCATTTTACAGTATTTTTCAGGTGAATTCTGCACTGAAAACCACTTAAACATTGCTAAAAAAGCTCAAATATGCATTTCTATATCAAAATGACTTGTTTATATTTTCAGGCTTTTGAGCGATTTTAACCACATCAGTTGTCTAAATAAGTCGAACGGTTATAAGTTACTGAGCTGACCCCTCTTCAGGTGTATTCAGCTATGAAGACCCTCCAGATGGTGTCTTTTTGAGTGTTTGCAAGCATTTTTTGCTTGAAAGAGTTTGTGCAGTTTCTTCATGGTTGAGTAGATTTAAAAACAGAATCTGAAAAAGGCAGTAAAGAAAGATGCCACAAAAATGATGGAAAAATAATCCAAAAAATGCTGAGGTCAAAGGTAAAAAAAAAACTGGCATTTCCTCAAACATCTTCCTCTAGTAACTACAGATTGTAAAAGTTAAATAGAGGGGGCACATCTGTCACCCTATTGAACTTACTCTGCACAATACTTTTACATGGTGCTGTTTTTAATTGTAATTAAAAATGGAGATGCCATGAGGGCAAGGCACAACACATGAGTTAACTGTGACACTAGTCATTACTCACGGACATGCTGTAAGGCAGTGTGGTCAAATGTTCCGAGGTCAGGGACCAAGAGAGCATGTCATAAACTAAGGGGAAAGCCAAATGAGTAGTCAGATCACAATGGGGGAGGTCAAAATACCAGAAAGATAGCGGATCAAAGCAAAAGGACAAGGCAAACAGTTAGAGGAGGTCCAAGGTCTGGCAGCAATAGATCAAAGCACAGAGCACAGATAAACAAGGCCAATATGCACCAAACAGCAGAAAATATAACTGGCAATGTTCAGAGACTGACTGTTTAGTTAAGTATCTAGGCAATCCCTCAGAACAGGCAACTCCTGAATAAGCCTAGCATGTTCCAGTCTCAGATTGGAAGGCTGAGCTCTCAGTCAACATACCGATAGCTCAGCAAGTCCCTGCACTAGTTTGGATGACTGAGCTATCACTTACCAAATTGACTGCCCTGATTGCACAGGCAGCAAAATAGTAGCTCACTGCGTCTAAGTCACTTTAAAAGAAGGAATCATGACACTAGCCATCAGAAGCCTTTATCATGGTGTGGAGGCATATTTCTGGGCTTGAATGGGGGTCATGTTATGCTAGCATTACTTTGCTTATTAAAATTATTAAATCTGTGGCCATGACAACTGTAGCTGTCAAAATCCTTAGATACTGTGCAAAAGTTGACATGAATCATTAGGAGTCATGGGAAAAGGGGTTAAGCCCTGAAGGAAGGTTTATCATAATAGAAACAATCTAACTCTCACAAAGGAGCTTCAGGGGAGAATTTAAGTACATGGAAGTGTCACCGATGGAGACGAAGGGTTGTGCTTGTGGTGTATATGGCTTTATCCTTAATGAGCAAGTTGGAAATTCATGAATCAAGGCCAAAGGGTATGAATGAAATGAATCATCTAGAAAACAAAAGAGGAGGACTATGAACTAAGACATGACACCAGGTGGAAATTCCCAGAATCTGGTAAAGTGAGAATACATTAAATGGAACCTTGAAGATTAGTACAGAATAGAATCTCATTTATTTGGGGTTTATGTAAAAATGGAAGAGAAAATTACATTTGAATTCCTATATTCGTTGTGTGAATGCCTATAATTATAATTAGCTGTTTTCATTTTTTTAAAGTCCCATTGATTCCATGGAACTGTACATGTGAAAATGGTATACATGCAAAATATAACTAACAATCAACAGTAGACCAATGACAGACTGGTACAGACGGGGAGACGACCCTGCCCTCACAAGCTTACAGTCTTCAACTGTATACCATATAAGTGTAGGCTCTTTCAGGCACCTGTCATCATTGGTCCAATCTTGGATTGCAAAGTATGTCAAAAATAGAAGCGCTGAAGTTGGGAGATGCACAGCCAGTCCATGAACTGTGATCCGAGATTCAACCAGGAAGGCCCCTTTCACATCAGCGTTATTACATAAATAGTGACGGTGAAAAAACAGCATCTGCCGCATTTACCGCCATAACGACCGCACTTGCGGCAAGCGCCATGCATTGTCTATGGGGCTTGCGGTAAGTGTGTGGCAAGTGCGGTTTTGGCACTTGCGGCAGATGTGGCTGCGAAAAAAACGCAGCCGCACCTGCGGCAAGTGCCGAGACAGGAAATGCGGCAGATGGGGTTTTTTCACAGCAACTGCCGCATTTTTGTAATAACGCTGATGTGAATGGGGCCTAAGAATGGACTTTTGAAAAAGCTCGTATACAGAGATAGTTATGTTTTGAGTTAATTCAAACATTTTCTAAGATTTAGACATATGCATATGATATATGTTCTTTATATCTCAATTTTATGACACTTTATGATATTTGAGCTCTACTTTAATTGTGTATATACTTAAGGGACATAACATGACATATCTCGAGAATACATGTACTTATGGTAGTACCAGAACTAAAATCCACAGACCCTTTCCCTGGTTTGTGAAGATGGCACCAGCAACAACATCCAGAAGGAAATATGTATATGGACGGGTAGTTATCATGTGTAGTTTTCTCAATTCCTTATTGTGGGAGTTATGGAAACAGAAAAGCATTGTTTTCTCTGGATATATCATCCTGAGGATATGCAATAAATGTGGATGGCTCTAGTGCCTACCTGAGGAACTCCACAACTATAACTAATTTTACACCTTTGAGCTCCATGCTATGAAAATTAGCTGTCTATAGTGAACTTGCAGTTAGAAAATCGAATTAACTGAAATTATGTCTCAATTTCTTGCCAAACACAATTCTTGATTGGTTTAGTAATGATTGCAAGACTATGACTTTTGGGCACCAAATGGGAACCTCAGCATTTTAACTGAATTAACTTTCACAGGTATCAGTCAAATTTTCTTATGACCTTAAATTCCCCATACACGTTAGACTAATGTCAGACAAACTCATCAATATTGTCGGGTTTGGCTGACAGTCTAATGTGTTTGGGATCATCGGCAGGCTGATGGACAGAAGAGATATTGATCGGGCATGTCCAATTCCTGTCATATTGTGACCCAGGAGAGAAACTGTCAAATATGTCAACCCACAGTTTTCTGATAGAGAATACAGGAGGGTTTGGCTAAACAAGCACTCCTCTGTATTGGGGAGAAAGTAAAAATGTTTGCCGGCTGAATGATCGGCCAAAGCATCGTTTATTCGACAGCCATCTTATGTGTATGGGTGAAAGGGGTGATATGTTGAACTTAGAAGTTCTACGATGAGTAGGATACACTAATATTTTTTAGAAAATTATCTCCATTAAATACAGGTTTGAGGCAATAGATCACTACTGAATACAGTGTGTTGTAAATTCACGTATGCAATTTAAGAAAAAATACCATTAATGCAATCTGTGTAGCTGAATAGGAACCCAAGAGGAAATGGCAACCACTTCCATCCCCAATGTAGATGACAGTGTGCATCATGGTGAGATACTAGACTGCAAAGGGCCCATCTATTGTTCTTGCATAGGGGTGCTCTTTTATCTGTGTCCATGCTGGAAGGGCGCCCGCCAATGCCAGCACCTGTTTTAGCTGGATGTATCCTCAGCTGAAATGCATTGCAGTTAAGAGATCTGCTAGCTCCATGCACAATACCACCACAATCATAAGCAGGCAGCTGATGTCAGCTTTCTTGTCAAAGATGGCTCATAGCAGTGTCATCATGTGTTGCCTATGTCAAGTGCCCCGAAGTTAGCGGCCAGGTTCTGTGCCAGCTGTAGAAAAGTATGCCGCAAATCAGTGGAGGTAGGTAGATAAATTGTTAATTTTATAAAAAAAATGTACTGTAGAAGAACAGAGGATATTATTACTACAAAGGAGCCAGGATGTGGGACGTTATGTCAGGAAGTGGCCCATGACAGGAAGCATTATATCAGGAAGGGTCTCAGGACAGGGAACATTATAAAATGGAGGGACCAAGAACATTATTACTGGAAGGAGTCGAGAATATAATACATTACCAGCAAGGAGATTATAACTGGAAACAGTATACTAGGAAAGGGCCCAGGCATTAGGGACATTATTACAGAAAGATGCCTAAGATGTGGGCCGTTATTAAATAAAGGGGCCAGGATGGTGGACCTTATTATAGGAAGAGGTCCATGATGGTGGACATTATTAAATAAGGGGGCCAGGAAAGAGGACATTATTACAGGAAAGAAACCATTGTAAAATAAAGTGACCCAGGTTCAGGGACATTATTACAGGAAGGGGCCATGATGGGGAGACATATTAAAAAGGCCAGGGTAAGTGAAATTATTACAGGAATTGACCAAGATGAGGACATTTATACATTGGCAAATACTCATTTCTTTATAGGATCTAGAATGTGACAAGGGCACATACATGTGAACAATACGCAAACGGAGGCCCAAGTCCAAACTAGTTACATCACTGTACACACCTCTTAAAGCACCACTCCAGCATGGGTGGGGTTTTCAGTGATTGGATTGTGATTAAAATCTATGTCCCCTGCCCCAGGTCTTATACTTTACTGCGTTTTCACTTTTTTAAAAATCATTCAGATCCATCTTGGGATCGTAACTTCTGACCGAAAGTCAGAAGGTTTGTCACAAGCTCTCATCGAAAGTCTATCAGAGGCAGAACAAGTTGTGATCTCCAACTATGAAAACACTCAAGCTGCAGGCAGGTCACAAATTGAAACAGACCAACATGAGTGGCCGTGAATACAGAGGAAGGTGCTGGAGGATGAATACAACACAATGGGCAGGGATTTAAGACTTAAAGTACCACTCCAGTGGGGCTTTAATAAACTTGGTGCATCTGACTTCAATTCATTGTTCATCAAAACTAGCTTTGTAAAGACGGTCTTGATGAATTGGGGGCCTATGTTTAAGTCATAATGGGTAGTGTATGACTCGGTTCTTTCTAACTTTGGTATAGTAGAATTAATTTTATATCAAGAATTAAAATAATGTACATTTTTAAGTGAGTCTATAATTTTATTTGGTTAATTATCCTAATCCTTAGAGTACCTTTACACACAGAGATATATTGCTTGCAATTCACTGGTTGCAGTGAAATCATGGACATATTGTTACATTTGTACATGGCAACAAAATGGAACAATGTGTCCATGATTTCACTGCAACCAGTGAATTGCAAGCAATATATCTCTGTGTGGAAAGCTACCTTACAGGTTACTATGATCCTTGTGATTAGTTTTGCAGTAACATCCCAAAATATGCTGCATTTAAAAAATAAAAGACAGGTTATATTGACTTCCCATCAAATTAGACCAAGTGTGTATGCTTAATGCAATAGTACAGCATGGGTTGTTCAGTGCTGGAGTGGTGCTTTAAATGTAAGGATCACAGAATTAACAAACCAAGTCCGAGAATATAATTTTATTACAACTTATTAAAAATGGTACATGTGAGCACCAACATTACAAACATTTAAAAGCTACAAATAACTGGGCAGTAGAGATTATTCCTCTCTGTCAAATGGTGCCTAGTTACCCACCTGCCCTTAGTCTTATACTGTCCCTCCGACGTTTTCATCCCTTTTTATTTGTGAAAATAACACAAATTTGGTGACAATTTAGCAATTTTCAAACTTTGAATTTTTTAATTTAGTGACTTATGTGACACAAAATGGTTAATCAATGACATTTCCTTCATGTCTACTTTACATCAGCACAATTTTAGAAGCATCATTTGTTTTGTTAGGAAGTTAGAATGGTTCAAAGTTTATCAGCAATTTCTCATTTTACCAACAACATTGTATTAGGAAACACATCACATTCAAAGTGAGGCCTATGTGACAAAGAAATACCCCAAAGTGACACCATTCTAAAAACTGCACCCCTCACTCTGCTCAAAACCACATTGAAGAAGTTATTTTACCTTTCAGATGCTTCACAGGAACTAAAGCAATGTGGAAAGAAAAAAAAAATAATTTTACTTTTTCCCACAAAAATGTTAATTTAGCCCCAAATTTTCCATTTTCTGAAGGGTAGCAAGAGGAAATGCACAATGAAAATTGTTGTGCAATTTCTTATGAGCACACCGATATGCCGTATGTGGTGTAAAACAACTGTTTCAGAAGGGAAGGAGCAGCATTTGAATTGTAGCTTGCAAATTGTGGTACATAGCCCCTGATGTACCTAAACAGCGGGAACACCCCACAAGTGAGCCCATTTTGGATACTAGACCCCTCAAGGAACTTTTCTAGATGTGTGGTAAGCACCTTGAACCCCCTGGTGCTTCACAGAATTTAGAACATTGAGCCGTGAAAATGAAAAAAATACAATTTTTAACATAAGAATGACAAAAATGTTGTTTTAACACCAAATCTTTCATTTTCACAATGGTAACAAGAGAAAATGGACCATTGAATTTGTTGTACAATTTTACCTGAGCACCCCGATACTCCATACGTGCTCAATAACTACTTTTTAGATACAGTGCTAAGCTCAAAAGGGAAGGAGTACCATATTGGAGTCCAGATTTGGCTGGAATGGTTTGGGGGTGCCATGTCGCATTGACAGAGCCCCTAAAGTGCTAGATTTGGAGAAATTCCTCACAAGTGACCCCATTTTAAGAATTGCAACCCTCAGTAGACTCATCTAGGAGAGCACTTATCATAGTGACTATATGTGGGACACAAAATGTTATACTACTGGGCAGTGAAGAATACGTAATTACGTTATACCACTAAAATGTTATTTTAACCCCAGATTTGCCAAAGGGAATAGGAAAAGGCTCCATAATAAATGACAAAATTCCTTCTGAACATGACAATACTCCACATGTGACTGTATAGTACTGTTTGGCCACACGTCAGGGCTCAGAAGGGAGAAGCACCAGTTGATGTTTGGAGCACAGATATTCCTACAATAGTTTGAAGCCTCTGTTTGCAGAGCCCTTAAGTGTCAGAGAACTCCCTGAAGTGACCACATTTTGGAAATTACACCCGTCTGGGAGCTCATCCATAGTATGGCTGTAGTGAGGCTTTTGTCTCTGGAAAACACTCATGGAGTCAAACACAGTGAATATTGCAGAATAAAAATTGCAAATAAGCCTTTGTAGTGCCCAGTACATTGTAGTGCCCGTACATTGAGCCAAGCTTGTGCTTCTGGAGGCACACACCCTATAAAGCAAGCAGGTTTGCTCACTAAAACAATGCCAATTATGTGGATGTTAACTGTGATTTAGACAAATTGTGTGGCTCAGAAGGGAGTGGGGCATTTGGATTTGGAAGCGCAGGTTTTGCAGTTGTTTTTTTTGGGGGGGGAGTTGGCGAGGAGCCATAGTGCTTTTCCGGAGCCTTTATGCTACTAGTAACATCAAAGTCCCCTATATTTTCTTTAACACATGATGGACCTGAGTGTGGACTTGTTTTTTGTGGGTTGAGTTGAATGCTATTGGTGGCAGCTGGGGACAGAACATTTTGGATCAGTCCACATTTATCCTGTGCTCTAAGCTGAGTACTTACATTGGGGTTTCCAGCTACTTCTTTGAAATATGTGGTATAGGGGAAAACCCCCAATGGATACATTCACTAAAGAGGCAGCAGAATTACTCTGGATTCCATTCAGCCTCTGCTCAGTAGTGTCTTTCTTTTCAAAGGTGCACAAAACTGTGTTTGACCACACTTTTGGGCACGCCTAAAAATAGAAGAGATGGAAACTGCCAGACCACAGGCCAGAGTGGAGTTCAAAGTGACTCCATCTGCATCAATACAGTGAATTTTCCATTGTGAATTTTGTCTGTATCTCATTTTCAGAGATTTACATGTAATCGCCGATGTAAGCGCTGAGTTTTGAGCGAAAGATAAACGTGAGCCAACTGGACTGTGATCTTTGGGAGGCAGACTAAAGAAATAAATAGCAGTTGAAGAATCTGCTTTATTTATTTATTTTTTACACCATTCACCTTGCAGTTCAAGTGACTAGGCGGCTTTATTCCTCATGTCAGTTCGATTACAGCAATACCACTTGCTTTTTTACAAAATAAAGATTTTTTGTATCTCAGAATTTTAAAGGCATTAGTTTTTTATTTTTCTCCCGACACAGTCATGTGAGAGCATGTTTTTTGCAGGATGATTTGGATTATTTATTGATATTATTTTGGGCCACATAATATTTTTTTCATCGCTTTCCATTCCACTTTTTGTGAGGCAGAATCAAGAAGAAACAATAATTCAGGAATTGTCTTTTTTTAAGCTGTTCACCATGTTGTAAATGATAAGACAGCTTTATTCTTTGAGTCAGTGTGATTACAGAAAAATCATAATTATTTGTTGTTTTTATGTTTTGCCACTTTTATACTTTAAAAACAAATTGCACATAGCTTTTGCATTTTGCATATTCTGAGATCTTTAGCTTTTTATTCTTTTCACTGATGGAACTACATGGCAGCTTGTTGGCTGTGGAACAAGATGACATTTTCTGTGATACCAATTTTATTTCATATGATTTTTAAACCCAGTTTAATTTGTCAGCTGTATGATGAAAAGATAGTTTACTAGGGGGCTTTAGTGTGCCTGTAAATATAAGGCAGCGCCTGAAAATAAGGCATGCCTTTTCTTTGCAGAATAGCATGCCACCAATCAAAAGACCAAGGCATGCACTTCTGACTCCTCCTCCATCCCCTGCTATTGTCCCGGTGCCTGATGCTGTACTGGTGCTGCTTATGCATATAGTCTGGCACTGCTATCAGCTATTTACCTCCCACCACTGTCCCGGTTCCGCCGATGCATATAGTCTGGCACCGCTATAATCAACCTGCCTTAGATGCCATAGGTGTACAGTTATGGCGGGCGGCCAATCACAGACCAGGAACCGCCCTGCGATCAATCACAGGCTGCTCATGACGTCAGCTTCTGATCTCTGATTGTCCACCCAGCAGCACTGTATAATTACTGCATCTGAGGCAAGGAGATGAAAGTGATGACGGATAAATGCATCGGTGGGCACAGGGACAACTGCAGGGAGCTGAGAGCGGCGCCGGAATGCAGTGGACGACTGGTGAGAAGTGTCCCTGTGTGTGTGTCCCTGTGTGATAACTTATTGGGGGCTGCTAGGGGATGATGGGGATACCGTACTGGGGGCTGCAAGGAGATGATGGGCATACCTTATTGGGGATGAGGGGGATACTGTATTGGGGGCTGCAAAGGGAAATAAATGTTAATTTTTTTTGTTCAACAATAAATATGAATTCTTATTCATGGACAAATAAGGCACCCCCTGAAAATAAGACATGGCGCATCTTTCGAAGCAAACTTAATATAAAAAGCTGTCTTACTTGCGGGGAAACAGGGTATGTGTCCTTTTCTTTCTTTAAATAATTGTACATATTTATTGGTTTGACTTTTTTTCATTTTTTATTCTTTATTTACTGATTTATTTATTTTTTGCAATATTTTTACAACCTTTCTTAATTTTATTTTCACTTTTTTTTCTTATTCCCTTTGTGAAACACTTACTTTTATTGTCCTGATCGCTCATATAATTTATTTCAATGCTCAATCATTGCAATACATTACTGTATATTTGCAATACATGACTGACATTTCTCAATGCTGCACAGACACAAGCCTCTGAGATCATGCTTCTGAACATGATCCTAGAGGTTTTCCATAGCTCAGTTACCCAGAGGTTGTCATGACCTGGGACGGGGTCACGGGGGCACCGATCAGAGTGAGAGGGACCTCATTCCCTCTTCCAGCACCCTAAATACTGTGATCGATATCAATCGCGGCATTTGGGGGATTAAACAGCCAGGGATGGCATGGGGATCTTCCCTCGCTATGAGAGTTGGGGATTGGCTGTCAAGAGCGTCGATCTCCTTGTGGCGATGCAGACGTTATCACCAGGACATACCAGTACGTCCAGGGTCAGGAATGCTCCAAAAAATAGGACGTACGGTGAAGGAGTTCATATATACAATATACTGTACATTGCATACCCCATTAAAAGGAATTTGATCAGAAAGCTATATATAATAAGTAGAGCCAAATCTTAGGTAAGAAAGTTTTAAGCACAGCTACAGCATTTTTTTCATCACTGGAGCAGCGCTTTAAAGGTATGCCCCCTGCCCCCCAGTCAAATCCTCACCTTCACCTATCAACAAATGCTGCTCTGGTCCCGCAGTGCCATCTTGTGCCCCTAACTTCTGATTGGCCAGAAGTCATAAGCACTCAATGAATCTCTATGAGAGCAAGAAAAAGGCCAGAATGACCTCTCATAGAGGTGTTTTGAAAGTGATGTCCGGCGCGCTCCATGATACACTGGAACTGCTGGCAGACCGACAGGAGAACTGCTGGAAAAGGATGTAGAAGGTGAGTATCATACCCTGGACAGGAAACTTAGATTTAAAGCACCACTCCAGTTGTGTAATAAAAAAAAAGTTGGAGTAGTGCTTTAAAGAATATTTGAATATTTATTATAAATTAGTTTTATTTCATTTTAAACATTTCTCTTAGTCTTTTCTCTTCTCAGTGTTTTATTTCTGATGTTGTGAAATTCGCCTTTTGTTTACACTAATTTCTTAGAAGCAGTCAGGAGATTTTCTAGATTATCAGATAATGGAGTAAAGGAATTTCCCTGTACATATATATTCAACACATTATAGACTTAGCATCTTATATAGGATATATATATTAATATATGATATATTTATATATACAGTATATATTTTGTTTTAGTATAGCAATCAATGTATTACCTTAAAATAAGTGTAGAAGGTTGAGAAAGGGTGACTGCTCCTCTGGATAGACAATGATACTAATGTATACATACCTCACTAAATTTGCATTGCTGACATGGAAACATACAACATGCATTAGCTGCCACCAAGCCTGAAAATTAGAGACTTCTTGATTTATACATGGGTCCTATGGGAACTCTCTACAGTGACCGTCCATGCTAACAAGCTAAGATTAATAACAAAAATGGACACAGAATTGTCTTTGTGAGGGTTATGATAAGATTCCTAGGTTGCTTCAGAGATATTGATTTTTAGGTCGGTTGAGATATCTCTGTATTATTTCAGTGCTGCTGGAAATTAAAATAGATCCCATTACACATGGGAAAATATATTGTGGAAGAAGTTGCTGGAAGCTTTTGTGCCCAGCTGCTCCTTGGGACAATCTTACCTATAGCAAAACAATATTTTGTCTAATGAGTATAATATTTAAGGGTGTACGGAGGCAGGCTAGCACATAATAATGATGCGGTGGCGGCAGTTTTATGCTGTCAACCAGGGCATGATAACAGTATTTACATATCTCTCTTAGTTCTCTGGGGTAATAATATTTCACTTGTTACTGCATGACAACACATAACACAATATAACAACAGTAACCTTTCTTTTTCCGTTCCACCCTAATTTCTTTTTTTTTCTATTCTCTCCAATTTAATTAATACTAATTCCTTTAAATAAGCTGTTTAGTATTGTCAAATGGTAAATACATCATTCAATTATACCGTTACATATATCAATTTTATACGACATTTTTAGTTCTGCTAAACCATAATCTAATTATATCTGATAAAGAGTCATTCACACATATGTGTATTCGGTCAGTATTTTGCATCAATAATTGTAAGCTAAAACTAAAAGTACTGTCTCACGCCACCATATCTCCGGCGAGACGGGTGGCAATTCCCGAATTCGGCGATGTGCGTAGTGGCGTGTGACTAGGCGATTCTACGGCGAGAAATTGCTGGTGGAACGTAATCTGATAGCCCTGCACTGCAGTGAAATCAGGCGATATCCACCAGGCGATTTCAGCTGGTGTGACAGGGCGATAGCAAAGTACACAGCGATCCTGAAATAAATCTTGTAGGTGTGCTAGGATGTGTTTTTTTTTGCACCGCATCTGCGGCGTTTGGTGGGTGATACTGCGTTCCGATTGGCTGTGTCTGAGGTGCCTTGTTTGATGACCCGTGCATTCACGCAAGGCTGACCAATGGGAACGCAGTGATAGGGGCGCAGTGAAACACACTCTAGCACGTCTCTATCAAGACAGTATGCCCACATCGCTGCTACAATTGTGGTGTGTGACGCGGCAATGTGTGAAGGGAAGATCGCTTCTTGTCTTCTGCAGGCAATTTCCGGAACGCAGGATTGCCGAAGATCGCACGCGAGATTGCTATGTGTGACAGCTCCACAGCGATGTGAAAAATTGCCCGAAACGTGCGCGCACACGTCAAATTGCCAGCAATATGGAAGCCATATGGCGGCATGTGACGGTACCTTAAGAGCAGGTTCACAACACTAAGGCTCTGATTTATTAAGTACAGCATTGTTTATGTCAGTCTTGATGAGATGGGCTGGAGTGAGATACTCCTGATTAGAGCTGAACGAACCTTTTGAAGATCGGTTCGGTTCGCCAAACGGGCATATGCCAAATAGATCAGCAAATTAACTTCTGAACCCTATTCAAATCAATGAGAAGCAAAATCAAGGGCCTAGAAAACACCTTCAAAGTGCCCAAAAGCTGCCACATACAGCTCAAACCATTTTACAGTGGAGCGCCGCTGTTTTGGCACAGACATGATCTTCCAACACTATTTCTTAGCCAGCTGCAGTGCCGATGTCACCATGTTTCTGGGCTCACTCATGAATCTCAGACATTTTCATGACTTCCCTGAGGTTGTCTCAGGTTACAAAGCGGCTATCACAGAGCAAGGAATCCCACTGTGTGACCTAAGATAAAAGCAATGGCGTCAGCGCTCGTAATACTAGCTGTCTCATTAGAGCCTTGATATCATACGAGACATAGCAGTACTGTGAGACAGCGCATGTGAGGAGCGGTAATGTCAGGGAATGCAGTGCAGTTCAAAGTTCGAGAGAGCCCCTGTTTGACCCCTTGAGTCTGAACTGCAGTAATGTTTATGGTGGCACACTCTCACCAGTGCCTGCATGCCTGCTCTCACAGCATATGGGGGATGTTTTCTGTGAACGTGACCCCACCATATTGTTGTAAGTCCCTTGCCCTCCGTTTGTTGTTTGATGATTCTTTTAAAGCAGATTTTAAGAATCTGCATCAAAATCTGCATGTGTATCATGAAGCCAGCAAAGTCTATGTGAGATCAGAAGTGCTGGGCCGATGTGTTTTTTTTCCTTGCAGGTTTGGTGCAGATTTTGGGAAATCTGAATCACATGATCAAGGAAAAAAGGAACACAGGAACAGCACTTCTGTCCTGTCATAGACTTTGCTAGCCTTAGGATACCCATGCAGATTTTGATGCAGATTCTCAAAATCTGCATAAAAAAGCATCACACAATGCACAGCGGGCACAGGGTCTAAGAGGGTCAAGGGAGAGCTGCAGTTGTGGTGAAGCGGCTTGAGGATTCCTCTTGCCCCTTAACTACTTCCACAGAGACTTCTCAGTCAGAAGTGTCCAACTACAGTCCTCGAGCTGTGAAAACAGTGCAGAATTTCCTTAGCATCGCACAAGTGCTAATTTTATCACATACAGAGGTGATGATTCCATCACCTTGTGCACTGCTAGATAACTCCTGAAAAGATTCACTGTATGCAGCCATCTTCTACAGGAGTGTGTGTAGTGTCTTTCATTTCTATACCGCAGACCATCAGGCCAGAGTCCTGCAGCTTTTCACCAGTCTCTGTAGGGCAGTATCAAAGCACATATTTACAGAAACAGCCCAGCACACAAGGATAGCCGGGATGAAGATTGCCATTGCTCATGGTGCTACACTTCCAGACGGTCTCAAGGGGGCACAGAGGCTAGTCAACCGGGGGCATTCTCCACCAGCACCTGCTCCCAACACACTCCATCATGGCTACTGTTTGAGAAGACAATGGAGGAATTAGGGAATCACCTCCCCCTCTAGGAGAGATGGGAGCAATTTGGGGAACACCAACAGGCCCTGTGGGTTTGGGTACAGCTGGCTGGCTAATCAAGAGAGGCCTAGCCTCCACCCAATTTTTTCCTTGTCGGCCTCCTTCTGTCACTTTTCAAAATCGGTGGCTGTGGCAATCTGGCTTATGTCAACCACAAACCACCACTTGCTGCCCATCTCCTTCATGAAGGTGACCTCATCCCTATCATATATTGTGTGGAGTCTTTTGGGAAGATGGTCAAGCAGCAGGGTGGACCGGCTTATGTAGCACCGATGCCTAAAAAGAAGCTAGCACCTTGTTTGGCTAGGAAGCCCAACCCCCTATCTTAGAAGAATGCCACCATCTTGCCTCTGGTACATTAGTCATCAAAGTCATTCACCTTAGGCCCATGCAACCACATGTGGGTGATGGCATCTGCAAGTCAAATCTCCTCAAGAAAGGAGAAAGGACGGGGTGGTTCATAACGTATCAGATAGTTGCTTAGAGTGGGTAAGGGTCCTCACATGGCATTCTCCCAGTTCAAAACCTCCTAGCCAGGTGCTAAACATGACTTGAAACAGGGCCTTCTGTTTTAGGACCATTTTAAATTTCATACTTTATTCCTCGGCGATTTTTTGCTAAATTGCTCAGGTTTCCAATTTCGAACAAAATTTGCAATGTTCATGCCGAATTTGAAATTGGTGAACATGTTTGGAGAAAGTTCACTCATATCTCATGAAGAGTAGGTCATATTTATACCTCTTTTTTTAAAAAAAAAAACGCATTCTTAAAGACTTCAAGGTAGCCCGGCAGACTCTCCAGACTAGCAGAGGATGTTTGTACAGAAAGCAGACATTTCTTATGACAGTTGAGATTCTACTTAACAATCTGCTTCTGACACCAATCGATAAAAGGATAGCCTAACATCAACATAGCAGCTAAATTATTCAATAAAAAATAGGATATGGATGGAGAGTGATATGCTCCCACCCATAGCATGAATTCCACTGCTACCAACTTGACTAGATTCTAATGTAATGGTGTCTTGTCAGTGGTGGAAATTTAAATGGGTCTTTCCAAACTAATTGTCCCTAATCCTAAAGTCAGAACCAGTCCTGCATCAATAAAGTTAGCTGCAGACCCCAGTCAATGAAAGCCAAATCAACACCTGGTTCATGACTAGTATGTCCAGTTTAAGCAGTTCTTTTTTAGTGGAGATAAAGGGTACCTGGAAGTCTGAGTGACCTCCTCAGCAACCACTGTCTCACAAACATTTGGATGTTTTCCCAGTGGTTTGATAGCTTGAAGGCAAGTTGGACAATCCTTAAGAAAATATCTAGCAAGACCACAGTTTGGCAAGACCAAATGGCTTATAATTTTTATTGTTCTCTGGTATCAGTTGCCTGCAAAAGAGGATTCAAACATAGGTAGAAAACATTTAGTTAGGAAACAAATTATGAGATACACCTCAACGTTGGCAACTGGGTGGATTATTACGGTGTTCATTTTAGGACATGGTCATTTGTCGAAGTCAAAGTAAAAAAAAGCTGTTCCTGATGCCTGATTTTGACTTTGACTTTGACAAATGACTTTCATAAATGACTTTGACTTTGATAAATGACTTTGACTATGATAAATGACTTTGACTATGATAAATGACTTTGACTATGATAAATGACTTTGACTATGACTTTGATAAATGACTATGACTTTGATAAATGACTTTGACTTTGATAAATGACTTTGATAAATGACTTTGACTATGATAAATGACTTTGACTATGATAAATGACTTTGACTATGACTTTGATAAATGACTATGACTTTGATAAATGACTGACTTTGATAAATGACTTTGACTTTGATAAATGACTATGACTTTGATAAATGACTTTGACAAATGACCTTGATAAATGACTTTGATAAATGACTTTGACTTTGATAAATGACTATGACTATGATAAATGACTTTCACTTTGATAAATGACTTTAACAGATTAGCATAATTTATTTTAAAAATTCTACAGTGGGTCCACTATGCATTTGAACCGTGAATGCTGGCTTCCAAAGGCCAAAAGCTTATCCACTAGCCCATCCAGAAAGCTACTGTAAAAGTTCCCTTTTGGTATACTAACATAGATAACATGCACACAGTCTGTGTGCAGAAATCTGATGACCCTGATGTCTGAGAGCTTCTGACTTGTCATGCTCACACTCATGGTTATGACAAGTCACACATCACATTTATTTCTCATGGAGGTTAGCAGTATAATGAAAGTACAAATCCCCAAGCAGTGCCAATGTTTCCTAGCTTCTTTTTCTGAAGGTATTATAGTTATTAATATAATTATTATCCTCTTAAACAAAACTAATGTTAAAAAATTTTTTTTTTGAAACACTAATTTTGTATATATATATTATATATACTGTATTTACCAGTTTCTGTAAATTTCTATAATTGTTTAAAAAATTGTTTAACAGCATATAATAGTAATATATTTACCAGTGAATGTACATGTGTATCATTGTTTAGGAAATTGTTTAAGAAAATATAATAATAATAATTAATATTAGTAATAAATACATAATAATCCACTACCTCGATTTCAACAACAAAAATGCAGAACTGCAAACATTTTAATTTATTACTATATCTTATATCTATTAACTAGCATAATTTATTATACAAAAAGTATTCTACAGCAGGTTCAGCATGGATTTGAACCATGAACGCTGGCTTCCAAAGGCAAAATGCTTCTCCACTAGACCACCAAACTAACTGTTAGGAGGCGGAGGTTTTGTTCTGCTAAGAAAATGAACATGCAGGCAGTCTGTTTGCAAAACTGTTCTGACCCTGATGGTTGACAAACCTCATTGTCATTTGTCGTGGTCAGAATCAGAATCAGACTCACGCACACTTCAAAGTGTCATGGAGACTGGCCGGTATAAAGAAGGTTCAAATCCCCAAGCAGTAGCAGGAGTTTATTTATTTATTTTGTTAAGGTATTATTGTTTTTATTATTATAATCATTATTATTATTATTATTATTATTATTACACTTTCCAACCAAAATAATGTACAATTAAAAAGCTTTGACTTTGTGCTTCATTCTCATACCTGAGTATGATAAATCACTTTCACAGATGACACTTCACTTCTCACACATAAAAATGAAAATAGTTTTCCATACACAAAAGCTTTACCCCCTTTTTTCAGTGTGGCCGGACACAATGGACCTTGCTTTATTTAAAACCCACATTTCAACAATTTTTATACATTGTTTTGTTTTCAAATAACAACAATTACTTAATGATAAGCAAATAACATGTCCTGAACTGCGCATTTTAACCCCAAAGTCTCCAACACAAAGCCTATGCCCTCCCACCACTAAACTATAGGCATTTAATAGAGGCACAGACATCTTTTCATTGCTGATATGCCTTTCAATGCAGACATGATTACTCTCATTTAAACTGTGTGACCTTAACCCCTTCCAGACCCTTGGCCCACCCCCTGGGCCATGGAATGATCGGGCTCCTGCAGGTCGAGTGAGGGTGTCACTGACCTGTCACTCGGCCTGCAGGTACATGGAGAGTTGTACAACACCCCAGGGGGGGTCGATTTGCCCCCACCCCCCCCGGCTACAGGCGCGGTGATTGGCACTCAAAAGTGAAAGTGAAAATCACCGCGCCTGTAATGCTTCCCTGCCTGCCGCTGCTATCCCTACCCTCCAATCTTCTCCCCTGTCATCCTCTAACTGCCCCCCTGGCCCCCACCTCTTTCCTGCCCCCTCTTCATCTTTCTTACCCCCCCCACTTCCTTTTCCTGCCGCCTGCTTCCTGTCCCTGACGCCCGCTTCCCCTTCCTGCCGCCCGCCTCCTCCTGCCTGCCCCCACTTCCTCCTGCCTGCCCCCGCTTCCTCCTGCCTGCACCCGCTTCCTCCTAAGTGCCCCCCTACTTCTCCTGTCACCCCCCCTCTTCCCCCTTCCTGCCCCCCCGATCACCGGAGTGGCGATCGCCTCTCCCACTCACCCCTCCGGCGGCCGCTCTGTCTCCACTGCGTCCCGCTCCTCCTCCTCCTCTTCACCGCCTCCGGATCTGACAGCTCTGTGCTGGAGCTGCCAGATCACTTTCTACAGCTAGATCCTGAGGATCCCGATCTCCCTGCATGGGCATCGAGCTGCAGAAAGCGATCTGACAGCCCGGACGCAGTGATGCACATAGTGGGTCAATGCGCCTGTGCTGCCAGATCGCTTTCCGCAGCTCGATCCCCATGCATGGGGATCGAGCTGCGGAAAGCGATCTGGCAGCCCAGGTGCAGTGATGCACATAGTGGGTCACTGCGCCCGGGGTGTCAGATCACTTTCTGCAGCTCGATCACCATGCTGGCGGGTTGGGCTCCAGAGTAGCGATCTGAAAGCAAAGGCGATCGAGCGGCGTGGGACCTTCGTTGTGGACTATGTCGGAGCGATCGGGCGTCGTGGGACCTTCGTTGTGGACTACGTCGGATCTTTTTATAATAAAGATGGAGTCCGAATTGTGTCTGTGTTTTTTTTTTTCAAATAAAAAGATTTTTCTCTGTGTGTATTTATTGACTATTTACCGTACTAGAGATTCCTAATGGCGGGTCTAACATTGGCCCTATATTATGAATCTCGGGCTTAGTGCCAGCTGCCAATAAAAAGCTGGCATTAACCCCTTTATTACCCAGTTAGCCACCGGTACCAGGGCAACTGGAAGAGCGTGGGTACAGCGCCAGAAAATGGTGCTTCAATGAATGCGCCATTTTCTGGGGCGGCTGCGGGCTGCAATTCGCAGCATGGGGGGCCCAGAACGCTTGGGCCTCTCTATGCTGAGGATTCCAGCCCCCAGCTGCCTAGTTGTACCTGGCTGTATTTTTGGTTCCAGCCAGGTATGACGAGGCAGCTGGTGGCTGGTGGCAGTCCGTAGCTGCCAAGTTGTACCTGGCTGGACCAAAAATATGGCGGAGCCCTATGTCATTTTTTTTCTACAAATAATTTTGAAATAAAAAAAAAATAGGCTTCGATGTATTTTTGGTTCCAGCCAGGTACAATGAGGCAGCTGGGGGCTGGTGGCAGTCCGTAGCTGCCAAGTTGTACCTGGCTGGACCAAAAATATGGCAGAGCCCCATGTCATTTTTTTTTTTAAATTCTACAAATAAAATGACATGGAGCTTTGCCGTATTTTTGGTTGCCAGCCAGATACAACATGGCAGCTAGGGGGCTGGAATCCTCAGCATGGAGAGACCCAAATGTATTGGGTCCCCTATGCTGCGAATTTTAACTACTAGACTAGTATGTTTTTTCACAAAAAGTTTCTTTATTCATTTATACGTCTCAATTTGTGAAGCACATGGGGATTCAAAGTGCTCACTGTGCATCTAGATATGTTCCCTGGGGGGTCTAGTTTCCAAAATGGGGTCACTTGTGGGGAGCTCAAATGTTTAGGCACACAGGGGCTCTCCATACGCGACCTGGTGTCCGCTAACCATTCCAATTGTTGGCAAACACCAGGTTGCGTATGGAGAGCCCCTGTGTGCCTAAACATTGGAGCTCCCCCACAAGTGACCCCATTTTGGAAACTAGACCCCCCAAGGAACCTATCTAGATGCATAGTGAGCACATTGAATCCCCAGGTGCTTCACAAACTGATCCGTAATAAGGTAAAAATACTTTTTTTTCCACACAAATTTTCTTTTTTAATTTGTACGGATCAATTTGTGAAGCACCTGGGGGTTCAAAGTGCTCACTATGCATCTAGATATGTTCCCTGGGGTGTCTAGTTTCCAAAATGGGGTCACTTGTGGGGGAGCTCAAATGTTTAGGCACACAGGAGCTCTCCAAATGAGACATGGTGTCCGCTAACAATTTGAGCTGATTTTCCATTCAAATTGTTAGCGGACACCATGTCGCGTTTGGTGAGCCCCTGTGTGCCTAAACTTTGGAGCTCCCCCACAAGTGACCCCATTTTGGAAACTAGACCCCCCAGGGAACATATCTAGATGGGTGGTGAGCATATTGAACCCCCAGGTTCTTCACAAATTAATTCATGAAAATGAAAAAAAATACTTTTTGTGGAAAAAAAGTACTTTTTAATTTTTACGGATCAATTTGTGAAGCACCTGCGGGTTCAAAGTGCTCGCAATGCATCTAGATATGTTCCCTGGGGGGTCTAGTTTACAAAATGGGGTCACTTGCGGTGGAGCCCCAATGTTTAGGCACACAGGGGCTCTCCAAATGCGATATGGTGTCCGCTAACAATTTGAGGTGATTTTCCATTCAAATTGTTAGCGGACACCATGTCGCGTTTGGAGAGCCCCTGTGTGCCTAAACTTTGGAGCTCCCCCACAAGTGACCCCATTTTGGAAACTAGACCCCCCAGGGAACTTATCTAGATGAGTGGTGAGCATATTGAACCCCCACATGCTTTACAAATTGATCTGTGAATATGGAAAAAGTACTTTTTTTTTCACAAAAATGTTCTTTTAGCCTCAATTCTTTCATTTTCACATGGGTAACAGGATAAAATTCATCCTAAAATTTGTTGGGCAATTTCTCCTGAGTACACCGATACCTCATATGTGGTCATAAACCACTGTTTTGGCGCGCGGCAGGGCTCAGAAGTGAAGGAGCGCCGTTTCACATTTTGAATGGAAAATTAGCTCCAAAAGTCAAATTGCGCTCCTTCCCTTCTGAGCCCTGCCGTGCGCCCAAACCGTGGTTTATGATCACATGTGTGGTATCGATATACTCAGGAGAAATTGCCCAACAAATTTTAGGATCCATTTTATCTTGTTGCCCATGTGAAAATGAAAAAATTGAGGATAAAGAACATTTTTGTTAGAAAAATTAAAATATCCATTTTTTTGTTTCCAATTTGCTTAGTTCCTGTGAAGCACCTGAAGGGTTAATAATCTTCTTGAATGTAGTTTTGAGTAGCTTGAGGGGTGCAGTTTTTGGAATGGTGTCACTTTTGGGTGTTTTCTGTCATGTAAACCCCTCAAAGGGACTTCAAATGGGATGTGGTCACTAAAAAAAATGGTTTTGTAAATTTTGGTGGAAAAATGAAAAATTGCTCATGAACTTTGAACCCTTAACTTCCTAACAAAATTTTTTTTTTTTTTCCAAAATTGTGCTGATTTAAAGTAGACATGTGGGAAATGTTATTTCATAACTATTTTGTGTCACATACCTCTCTGGTTTACCAGAAGAAAAATTCAAAATTTGAAAATTGCAAAATTTTTAAAATTTTTGCCATATTTTGGATTTTTTCACAAATAAACGCAAAAATTATCGACCTAAATTTAATACTAACATGAAGCCCAATATGTCACGAAAAAACAATCTCAGAATCGCTAGGATCCGTTGAAGCGTTCCCGAGTTATAACCTCATAAAGGGACACTGGTCAGAATTGCAAAAAATGGCAAGGTCATGAAGGGGTTAATGTATGATTTTCATAGCTCACAATGATATCTGACTGACACACATAAAGATCAGCAGATTTTTGCACGTTTGGTCTCTTTAGCAAACAAAATCACTGATGGTCTCATCTGATTGAGTGGCCTAATGGTTAAGGCTCCTGCCTATGAAGCTTGGAGCTCTTTTGCACCCTGGTTCAAAACCCCCCAGTAGCATTATTTTTTTTTTTTTTTTTTTTTTTCCTTGTAAGTTATGGTGTTTAATACACAATTTACAGTAATGTTTAATTTGTGATTTCTTACATTATGGTAATCATCATAACATACTAATAATTGGTTTCAGCCATGTTGTCCATTTATAGGCTAAATGAATGGAAGACAGTCATTTACTACTTATCTATTTCCAAGTGTCTGTACATTTCAACAATTTATTATCAAAGGTTCTAAACCAATTATTTATTATTTATTTGACACAAAATGTTGTTTGCCATCTACCCAAAACTCGCTGCATTTTAATGAGCAGTACCATAATGTAAGAAATCACAAATTAAACATTACTGTAAATTGTGTATTAAACACCATAACTTACAAGGAAAAAAAAAAAAATAATAATGCTACTGGGGGGTTTTGAACCAGGGTGCTCCAAGAGCATTTTTGTTGTTGAAATCGAGGTAGTGGATTATTATGTATTTATTACTAATATTAATTATTATTATTATATTTTCTTAAACAATTTCCTAAACAATGATACAAATGTACATTCACTGGTAAATATATTACTATTATATGCTGTTAAACAATTTTTTAAACAATTATAGAAATTTACAGAAACTGGTAAATACAGTATATATAATATATATATACAAAATTAGGGTTTCAAAAAAAAAATTTTTTAACATTAGTTTTGTTTAAGAGGATAATAATTATATTAATAACTATAATACCTTTAGAAAAAGAAGCTAGGAAACATTGGCACTGCTTGGGGATTTGTACTTTCATTATACTGCTAACCTCCATGAGAAATAAATGTGATGTGTGACTTGTCATAACCATGAGTGTGAGCATGACAAGTCAGAAGCTCTCAGACATCAGGGTCATCAGATTTCTGCACACAGACTGTGTGCATGTTATCTATGTTAGTATACCAAAAGGGAACTTTTACAGTAGCTTTCTGGATGGTCTAGTGGATAAGCTTTTGGCCTTTGGAAGCCAGCATTCACGGTTCAAATCCATAGTGGACCCACTGTAGAATTTTTAAAATAAATTATGCTAATCTGTTAAAGTCATTTATCAAAGTCAAAGTCATTTATCAAAGTCAAAGTCATTTATCAAAGTCATAGTCATTTATCAAAGTCATAGTCATTTTTCAAAGTCATAGTCAAAGTCATTTATCATAGTCAAAGTCATTTATCAAAGTCAAAGTCATTTATCAAAATCAAAGTCATTTATGAAAGTCATTTGTCAAAGTCAAAGTCAAAATCAGGCATCAGGAACAGCTTTTTTTGACTTTGACTTCGACAAATGACCATGTCCTAAAATGAACACCGTAGATTATAGATATGGCAGTTTCAATAATGCTAAGTATCTCAATTTTCTCAAATTTTCGTAAACCAAATTTTCTTATGCCATATTATTCTAATTTCTATATATGTCTTTATAGGATGCCATTTACTTTATTGCATTCAATTCGTATTTAAATGTTGCACCTATACTGACAGAATGAGTGCTGCATATATTACTTGTATTTTGATATGGGTTCACATCCTATGTAGTACATTTTCCCGCTCTAGTTGACCTGTCACACTATTACTCTCTGCTATCAGCTCCTAGCTTGTCTATCAATGAGTAGGTTAATTTTTTCAAAAGGCAGAGAAAGCTCATTTAGAACACCTGTCCTTGCCCATATGTCTTAAAATTTCTATTGTTCTCTGGTATCAGCTGCCTACAAAAGAGGATTCAAACATAGGTAAAAAAACATTTAGTTAGGAACCCAGTTATGAGAAAAGCCTCAAAGTTGGCAACTGGGCGGATTATAAATATGGCCATTTCCATAATGCTAAGTATCTCAATTTTCTAAAATTTTCCTAAGCCAAATTTTCCAATGCCATAATATTCTAATTTCTATATATGTCTTTATAGGATGCCATTTACTTTATTGCAAGATCACAGTAGAGACAGAGTCTGAAAGTGTGTCTACATTTTCTCTCTACACCATAAGACTTGGCAGCTCTAACTTCCATCTAATCCACTTCAGGTAAGTTGACATGCTCAGGAGTAATATAACAAACATATCATGTCTCATTAATTCTGTGATCCATCTGTATGGCCTGGGTCATGGCCTCCTCCAAAGAACAAGAAGGAGCATAAAGAGTCATTACATCCATAAGAGTTTCAGAAAGGCCATTACGGAATTGGCACCTGAGAGCTGCATTATTCCAATGAACTTCAGTGCACCATTGCCTATAGTCCTCAGTGGTGCAGCTTCCTCGTTTCAGGTTCCTGATGTTTGCCTCAGCAACATGTGTCCTTGTTTTTTTAATACAATTTTAGAATAGCTATATTTTGATCATGTCTTACAAAATTTTTATGTGCTGTTGCGGTAACCAAAAAAACACAATTTTGTCGTTCTCAGCCTTTTTCTGTTTACAGCGATTACTGATTGGGTTAGTTAATTTTATGATATAATAGATCAGACTTATATGAACTTAATGATACTCTATGTGTATTTTAAAGAGGACCTGTAACCCCCCTGCTGCATGGCAATCTAAATGCAGCACTGAATGCAGCATGTCTCATGCATTCAGGGAAGGGGTCCCCCATGTGTCTGTATGCTGTGTACCCCGAGATATAGGCTTAGAAAAATGTACAGTTAGAAGCCATGGAGGCAGTCCCTGTGGCTGGAGTGAGCTTGATTGACTGGGGGCCATTCCCTCCCCCTCTGCCTCCCTGTGCTGCTTCTGCTGTGCAGGGTCTGCCCTCCTCCTCTCCTGCTCTCTGTCACTCAGAGCAGATGCAAATAATTTGTCCTGACGTCAGCTCCAGATTCCTGCCCTGGAGTCTGAACAAAGCACAAACAGCACAGCAGGAGACAGCACAGACAGGTAGAGGGGGGAGGAAATGGCCCCCCAGTCAATTGAACTCACTCCATCCACAGGGACTGCCTCTAACTTCTAACTATAAGTTTTTCTAAGCCTATATCTTGGGGTACACAGAACACAGACACATGGGGGACCCCTTCCCTGAATGCAACAGACATGCTGCATTCAGTGCTGCATTTAGATTGCCATGCAGCAGGGGGGTGGACAGGTCCTCTTTAAGGTTTTTTTTATACATCTCCATTTTTAATGGGGAAAAAGGGGGTGATTCGCAAGTTATATGTTTTTTTTCTTATTTCCTAAAAATTTTTTACATTTTAATGTATTTATTAGTCATTTAAGGTGATTTGAACTATACTATTAAAAGCAATACTTCAGTATTGCTGTATATAGTAAAAATAATGGTCTCATTTGAAGCAAAGCCACAGGTAGGGTTTCAAAGGAGCGCTGTAATGGCAGGTATAGTATTTTCAACAGATCCCTGGCTGCAATAGTGTAATACAAACACAATGACACACTACGATCATGTCATGGTGTAAACAATGGCTACATAGAATCTGATCCCTGGCTGCATCTCATCCCTGGCTGCATCTCACCCCTGGCTGCATCTCATCCCTGGCTGCATCTCATCCAATGCTCCATTTCGTCCCTGGCTTGATCACGTCCCTGGCTCCATCTTGTCACTGGCTGCATCTCATCCTTGGCTACATCTCATCCATGGCTGCATCTCATCCCTGGCTGCATCTCACCCCTGGCTGCATCTCATCCCTGGCTGCATCTCATCCCTGGCTGCATCTCATCCGATGCTCCATTTCATCCCTGGCTACATCACGTCCCTGGCTCCATCTTGTCCCTGGCTGCATCTCATCCTTGGCTGCATCTCATCCCTGGCTGCATCTCTTCTCTGGCTGCATCTCATCCCTGGCTGCATCTCTTCCCTGGCTGCATCTTGTCCCTGGTTACATTGCGTCCCTGGCTGTATCACATCCCTGGTTCCATCTTGTCCTTGGCTGCATCTCATCCTTGGCTGCATCTCATCCCTGGCTTCATCAAATCCATGACTGCATCTCATCCCAGGCTACACCCCATCCCTGGCTGCAACCTATTCCTGGTTACATCTCATCCCAAGCTGTGTCTCACCCTGGACTGCACACCATCCCTGGCTGCTCCTCAGCCCTGACTGCACCTCATCCCCATGGCCAGCACCCTGCTACTACCTCATCATCCTCGCTCACTGCCGTGTTCCTCCTGACCCCTGGAAACATCCCCTTCCCTATTCCACCTCACCCATGGCCCTATCTCATCCCTGCCTGGACCTCCCCCCCGACTGCATCTCATCCCTGGCCAGACATCATCCCTGGCTACATCTTATCCCCAGCTGCCCCTACTGTACTTCACCCCCGGCCGCACACCTCCTCAGCTCCACCCCACCCCTGAGGTATCTCACCTCTACGAACTGCATACAACTGCTACTTATAATGTTTCCCCTTCTTTTTACCATCATCCCCATTATACTTCACTTCTTTCTAACCCGGCTCATCCCTCCACCCACCAAGGAAGTAGTGATCTCTCCGTCCATCCTACCCACCCACCTCACCCCCTCCTCCAAACTGTTCCTCCACACACAGTCCCTTGTCTCAAGACATGCACGCCTACCACGTAAACTCTCCTGCTCCCACCTTGTAACCCTCTTGCTGCTTCTCTTACTCACAGACGACATATCCCCAATCCTGGTCCCTCTCATCACATTTCCTCACCCACCTCTAACCCATACCCTCTCCCCAACACAAACTCTTGCAACCCCCACAACCTTATATCCATTCACCTAGCCCCCTCTCCCCCAGTCCCCCTACCTGGAGCACTCTGGAATGCTCGCTCAGTATGCAATAAACTCTCATTCACCCAGGACCTCTTCATCTCCAACAAATTCTCATTCCTTGGCATCACCGGAATCACCAGAACATGACTTACCTCCTTGACACAACCTCACCCACTGCACTCTCCTATGGCGGACTCACTCTTTCTCACACAGCCCACCCCAGCAACACCCACCGCGGAGGAATCAGAATACTCCTGTCCGACAGCTGCTCTTTCACCCCAGTTACACAGCCACCCTCTACCTCCTTCCCATCTTTCGAAGTGCACTCCGCACGCATCCTCTCCCCCTGCAATCTTCAGCTGGCTGTCATCTACCGCCCCCCAGGATCTACCCCCACCTTTCTCGACCATTTCACCACTTGGCTTCTCCACTTCCTTTCTTCCGACATCCCCACTATCATGATGGGTGATTTCAACACCCCCTAGACACACACCCCACCCCGCTGCCTCTAGACTCCTGTCATTGATCACCTCCTTTGGGCTTTCCCAATGGTCCTCCTCAGCCACTCATAAGGATGGTCATATGCTCAACATTATCTTCACAAGCCTCTGTTCCCTCACTGACCTCTCAAAATCACACCTTTCCTTATCCGAAGACAACCTGCTGACTTTCTCCCCCCTCTCAACTCAATCATCCCCGCAGAAACCTTAAACTTATCAATTTTCACTCATTCTCTGAGTCCCTTCCTCCTCCCTCTCACAGACCTAGCTTCCTCACTTGACGCTGACGCGGCTGCCACCCTCTATAACACCACATTAACTACGGCCCTTGATCAGGCCACCCCATTACACATACCAAAACCCACACACACAGGCAACCCTGGATCACCACCCTCACTAAAGAACTATGGCGAATGTCCAGAGTGGCTGAACGGAGATGGAAGAAATGCCACTCCGCGGTGCACTTCACCACATGCAAACAATCCCTCTCGAACATAAAGATCGCACTCACCGCCCAATACAAACCTACTTCTCTTCTTTAATTAACGCACTGTCCCGCAACCCCAAACAATTATTCAAAACTTTCAACTCTCTACTCCATCCCCCTGCACCTACTCCCTCCCCCCTCATCTCTGCCGACGACTTTTCCACCTTCTTCAAACAGCAGATCAACAAAGTCAGAGAAAGCTTTGACCCACTGTCCCCCCGCCCCGCCCCATCACCGCCCAACCCTCTTTGTCCACAGGAATCTTTTAAAACATGACAGATCAACTCTCCTCCCTTCTGTCATGATAGCACCTCACCACCTGTGCCCTCAATCCGCTCCCCTCCCACCTCATCCCAAACCTTACCACAGTCCTCATCCCTACCCTAACTCATCTCTTCAACCTATCACTCACCACCGGCGTCTTCCCCTCATCCTTCAATCATGCATTGATCACACCCATCCTCAAAAAACCCTCCGTTTGCCCATCATCTGTCTCTAACTATCGCCCCATATCTCTTCTCCCCTTTGCATCAAAACTGCTTGAACAACACATCCATTTCGAACTGTCCTCCCACCTCTCCACCTGCTCCCTCTTTGACCACCTACAATCCGATTTCCGACCTCATCATTTCACCGAAACAGCCCTAACCAAAGTCACCAACGACCTCTTGACTGCGAAGAGCAAGCGACATTACCCGTCCTCCTCCTCCTTGACCTATTTTCACCTTTGACACTGTTGACCACTCCCTCCTACTTCAGATCCTGGACTCTCTTGGCATCATTGACCTAGCCCTCTCCTGGATCTCCTCATACCTAACGGACAGAACTTTCAGATGACAGCCAGATTTACCTCTATGGGCCCGACATCACCTCCCTACTATCCAAAATTCCACAATGCCTGTCCGCCATCTCATCCTTCTTCTCTGCTCCCTTCCTTAAGCTGAACATGGACAAAACCGAGTTCATCTTCCCCCCAAGTCTCTCTCCCCCTCTACCAGATACCAGACCTATCCATGCTCGTCAACGACTACTCACTCTCCCCAGTCCCCCACACCAAGTGCCTTGGGGTTACTCTTGACTCTTCCAACTCCTTCCAGCCTCACATCCAAGCCCTCGCCACCTTCTGCCATCTCCAGCTCAAAAACATTTCCCGGACCCACTGTTTCCTTGATCACGACACTGCCAAAACTTTTGTTCATGCTCTCATCATCTATCACCTTGACTTCTGCAACCTCCTGCTCACCGGCCTTCCAGCTACCTCCGTCGCACCTCTCCAATCTATCATAAACTCCGCAGCTGGACTAATCCACCTGTCTCCCAGCTACTCCCCTGTCTCCCCCTCCGCCAAGCCCTTCACTGGCTCCCCACCTCTCAGAGATCCCAATTTAAAACCCTAACCATGACATACAAAGCCATCCATCACCTGTCCCCCCCATACATCTCCGACATGGTCTCCTGATACTAGCCAGCACGCAACCTACGATCCTCCCAAGAGCTCCTTCTCTACTCTCCCCTTATCTTATCCTACCACAACCGGATACAAGACTTCTCCCGTGCATCTACCATACTCTGGAAATCTCTCCCTCAACACATCAGACACTCGCTTACCCTTGGTAACTTCAAAAGAAACCTGAAGACTCACCTCTTCCAACAAGCCTACAACCTAAAATGAGAACCAGTAAGCGCACCGTCACATGATTGGCAATTCCTTCTCCTACTGTTTCCTCACCCACCCCTCGTAGACTGTGAGCCCTCGTGGACAGGGTCCTCTCCCCTCCTCTCCTCCTGTATCTGTAAGACTTGATTTTCCATATACAGTGTTGACCAAAAGTATTGAAACCCCTGCAATTCTCTCAGATAATTCTCAGTTTCTTCCTGAAAATTATTGCAATCACAAATTCTTTGGTATTATTATCTTCATTTAATTTGTCTTCAATGAAAAAAACACAAAAAGAATTGTCCTAAAGCCATATTGGATACAGTTCCACACCAAACATAAAAAAGGGGGTGGACAAAAGTATTGGCACTGTTAGAAAAATCATGTGATGCTTCTTTAATTTGTGTAATTAACAGCACCTGTAACTTACCTGTGGCACCTAACAGGTGTTGGCAATAACTAAATCACACTTGCAGCCAGTTGACATGGATTAAAGTTGACTAAACCTCTGTCCTGTGTCAACCCGTACTATCCGTCGGTGTCTGAATGAAAAGGGACTGTATGGTAGGATACCCAGGAAGACCCCACTTCTTACCCCAAGACATGAAAAAGCCAGGCTGGAGTTTACCAAAACTTACCTAAGAAAGCCTAAAACGTTTTGGAAGAATGTTCTCTCTTTTTGGGCAAAGGCATCAGCATAGAGTTTACAGGAGAAAAAAAGAGGCATTCAAAGAAAAGAACACGGTCCCTACAGTCAAATATGGCGGAGGTTCCCTGATGTTTTGGGGTTGCTTTGCTGCCTCTGGCTCTGAACTGCTTGACCGTGTGCATGGCATTATGAAGTCTGAAGACTACCAACAAATTTTGCAGCACAATGTAGGGCCCAGTGTGAGAAAGCTGGGTCTCCCTCAGAGGTCATGGGTCTTCCAGCAGGACAATGACCCAAAACACACTTCAAAAAACACTAGAAAATGGTTTGAGAGAAAGCACTGGAGACTTCTAAGGTGGCCAGCAATGAGTCCAGACCTGAATCCCATAGAACACCTGTGGAGAGATCTAAAAATGGCAGTTTGGAGAAGGCACCCTTCAAATATCAGGGACCTGGAGCAGTTTGCCAAAGAAGAATGATCTAAAATTCCAGCAGAGCATTGTAAGAAACTCATTGACGGTTACTGGAAGCTGTTGATCGCAGTTATTTTGGCTAAAGGTTTGTGCAATCAAGTATTAGGCTGAGGGTGCCAATACTTTTGTCTGGCCCATTTTTGGAGTTTTGTGTGAAATGATCAATGTTTTGCTTTTTGCTTTATTCTCTTTTGTGTTTTTTTATTGAAGACAAATTAAATGAAGACAATAATACCAAAGAATTTGTGATTGCAATCATTTTCAGGAAGAAACTGAGTATTATCTGACAGAATTGCAGGGGTGTCAATACTTTTGGCCAACACTGTATACTATATTTATTCTTCTTCTCCCCTCTTCATATGTAAAGCACCATGGAATCTAATGGCGCTATATAAATAAATAATAATAATAAAATAGAATGATGTTCCCCTATGACGTCGCACTGTTAATACTTCTGTTAGAGATCAGAAGAGCTAAGCTCCATCTTTGGCTATTAGAGGTAGATCTAGGCTGTAACATGCAGCCATTATCCGCCAGGTCCAAACATCCGCTTCCTAACATTAATTGTACATGTGGGAAAGGGGTTAACAGGTGTGTCTCAATACTTTTGTCCATATAGTGGTTTTGTAGTTATGATTTCAGCTACTGCAATTTCTGATCTTATCACAAGGTCCCTGGAGGTCACTAGTTATAATTCTGGGCAATTTACCTAATACTACCTTTAGCATGAAAGCTAACCTGTTAGGTAATTTTACCACCCTAAATACCATCTCCATACTAAATTCCATACTGGATAACCTAAAATAATATCCCCACATTACTGTTTTACAGATGCAACAATTAAGATTACATACATTTAAAAAAAAAAAGTTGCATCCTGTATGCCACAGGCCCCAGAAATGTCAATTGATTGTTCATGTCTTTCAAAACAGTCGCGCAGCCTGGTGTCTATCGCTGCCTGTTAAGTCTTGATCAAAATATCTCCAGTTGCTGTAATCATATTCACACTACTACAACTCTTGTACAGTCAACTTGCTTTATGCTCCTAGGTATATGCAGAGCAGCAAAGTGAACATTGACCGCGTTCTTCCCCATACACCTAGGAGAAGAACTGAATGTTAATTTAGGGGATTTAGAAATTATTTATATTGACATTTCTTTCAGCTATTTATCTTTTTTTGTTCATGGAGAACCATTTTTAGAGTAATTTACTCAAGCAATAATCATCAAAATGATTGTTCCAATAGACCTTTGTTCCCAATCATTGTCCAGTGTGAACTCATCCAGTGATCCAGCATCAAACGATAATTTGTTTGCTTGTCGTCAATCACATCTTTTGTGATGACATATAAATCAATGTTTGTTGGTAGCATATCTACTTAGGAAATCAGGGAAGTGGTGTCAAAAATAATGCAAACTGTATAGGGGAGGAAAACAAACGATACCCAATTTGAAAAAACAAATAATTGTTCAACTGTTGCGGGGGAAGGGGGGCAGCAGATTAAAAAACAAGATGAATGTAACATGTAAATTATAGTAAATATCTGTCACCTGATGTACGTAGTATTTTTAGATGGAATCATTTTTATAGTGATTTTACATGATCTTTACCAAAGATGCAGTCATATATATCGGCATGTGATTTGTTTGTTGTTGGGCATGGAGCAGATTTGTAGTCTTTGACAATAAAAACACATTATGTTACCAAAGCTTGCATTTAATGTGACTGCCTGGAGTAAGATCCCTGCTGTGATGGTAAGACTTTCAACCTTTACAGTAGCTTGGAGCTGCAGCGAGAAATACGTTTATTTCTAAAACCAAGTTATAAAGCAAAGTTGATAAACTTTGTAGAATTCTTTACAGAGAGTGATGTCTATCAAATGTTGTTTTCTTAAGAAATAGTTGAAATGCCGCACAAAAAGTGTTACTCACTGAAAAGATGTTTAAATAATGCTTTTTTATCAGCAAAATGCCAAGGAAAGCTTGAACTACATTGCATCTTGTTTATCTAAATTGTTTAAAAGGAACCTGTCAAAAGGATTTTTGCGCCTGTGTGCTCCCCTCCTTAAATGTATGACAAAGGTAAGGTGTGTATGTATAGACCGTTGTGAAAGTATTTTGCCCCCTTGAACTTTTCAACCTTTTGCAACATTTCAGGCTTCAAACATAACGATGTAAATTCAAATTTTTTTGTGAAGAATCAACAACAAGTGGGACACAATTGTGAAGTGGAGCAAAATTTATTGGATATTTTAAACTTTTTTAACAAATAAAAAACTGAAAAGTGGGGCGTGCAATATTATTCGGCCCCTTTACTTTCAATGCAGCAAACTCAGTCCAGAAATTCAGTGAGGATCTCTGAATGATCCAATATTGTCCTAAATGACTGGTAATGATAAATAGAATTCATCTGTGTGTAATCAAGTCTCCATATAAATGCACCTGCTCTGTGATAGTCTCAGGGTTCTGTTACAAGTGCAGAGAGAATAATGAAGACCAAGGAACACACCAAGCAGGTCCAAGATACTGTTGTGGCGAAGTTTAAAGCTGGATTTGGATACAAAAAGATTTCCCAAGCTTTAAAAATTTCAAGAGCACTGTGCAAGCGATCATATTGAAATGGAAGGAGTATCAGATCACTGCAAATCTACCAAAACCCAGCCGTCCCTCTATACTTTCATCTTGAACAAGGAGAAGACTGATCAGAGATGCAGCCAAAAGGCCCATGATCACTCTGGATGTACTGCAGAGATCTACATCTGAGGTGGGAAAGTCTGTCCATAGGACAACAATCAGTCTTACACTGCACAAATCTGGCCTTTATGGAAGAATGGCAAGAAAAAGGCCATTTCTCAAAGATACCCATAAAAAGTCTTGTTTGAAGTTTGCCTCAAGCCACCAGGGAGACACACCAAACATGTGGAATAAGGTGCTCTGGTGAGATGAAACAAAAATCGAACTTTTTGGCCACCATGCAAAACTATATGTTTGGCGTAAAAGCAACACAGCTCATCACCCTCAAAATACCTTCCCTACTGTCAAACATGGCGGTGGCAGCATCATGGTTTGGGCCTGCTTTTCTTCAGCAGGGACAGGGAAGATGGTTAAAATTAATGGGAAGATGGACAGAGCCAAATACAGGACCATTCTGGAAGAAAACCTGTTGGAGTCTGCAAAAGAACTGAGACTGGGTCTTTATCTTCCAACAAGACAATGATCCCAAACATAAAGCAAAATCTACAATGGAATGGTTCAAAAATAAACGTATCCAGGTGTTAGAATGGCCAAGTCACAGTCCAGATGTGATTCCAATCGAGAATCTGTGGAAAGAGCTGAAAACTGCTGTTCACAAACGCTCTCCATCCAACCTCACTGAGCTCCAGCTGTTTTGCAAGGAAGAATGGGCAAGAATTTCAGTTTCTCGATGTGCTAAACTGATAGAGACATACCCCAAGTGACTTGCAGCTGTAATTGCAGCAAAAGGTTGTGCTACAAAGCATTAACTCAAGGGGGCCGAATAATATTGCACGTTCCACTTTTCAGTTTTTTATTTGTTTAAAAAAAGTTAAAAAAGTTTAAAATTTCCAATAAATTTCGTTCCACATGTTGTTGATTCTTCACAAAAAAATTTGAATTTACCGTATATACTCGTGTATAAGCCGACCCGTGTATAAGCCGACCCCCCTACTTTTGCCCCCAAAAACTGGGAAAACTTATTGACTCGCGTATAAGCCGAGGGTGGACTCCAGCACAGGTATACAACCCCAGCAGTGAGGTATACAGCAGCCTCCCCAGTGGTAGTATACAGCAGCAGCCCCAGTGGTATATACAGCAGTAGCCCCAGTGGTAGTATACAGCAGCCCCAGAGGTAGTATACAGCAGCCCCAGAGGTATATGCAGCCCCAGAGGTATATGCAGCCCCAGAGGTATATACAGCCCCGGAGGTATATGCAGTCCCAGAGGTATATGCAGACCCATATGCAGCCCCAGAGGTATATGCAGCCCCAGAGGTATATACAGCCCCAGAGGTATTTGCCGCCCCAGAGGTATATACAGCCCCAGAGGTATATGCAGCCCCAGAGGTATATGCAGCCCCATATGCAGCCCCAGAGGTATATGCAGCCCCAGAGGTATATACAGCAGCTCCCCCCATATCAGGCCCCCCTTGGGTAGTAATCCTGTAAAGGCAGAGATTAGTATACTTATCCCTCCACTGTCCCGCTGCCGCTGTCCCGCCGCCGCCATCACGCTGCTCCATCTTCATCCAGCGTCTTCCGTCTTCTTCCGGCTTCCTCCGATGGTCGCAGGCAATGACGTCATTGCCTGCGCGACAGAGGAGGAAGCCGAAAGAAGACGGAAGACGCTGGATGAAGATGGAGCAGCGTGATGGCGGCGGCGGGACAGCGGCAGCGGGACAGCGGAGGGATAAGTATACTAATCTCTGCCTTTACAGGATTACTACCCAAGGGGGGCCTGATATGGGGGGAGCTGCTGTATATACCTCTGGGGCTGCATATACCTCTGGGGCTGCATATGGGGCTGCATATACCTCTGGGGCTGCATATACCTCTGGGGCTGTATATACCTCTGGGGCGGCAAATACCTCTGGGGCTGTATATACCTCTGGGGCTGCATATACCTCTGGGGCTGCATATGGGTCTGCATATACCTCTGGGACTGCATATACCTCCGGGGCTGTATATACCTCTGGGGCTGCATATACCTCTGGGGCTGCATATACCGCTTTCAAAAAGCTCAAAACCGGAGCAGGAACCGCTCCCCATAGGAGCCCATTATGGTAACCATGCTCTACATGCAATCCGGATCTGCAACCTGCACTAAAAATCATGCAGGCTGCAGTTTTTGGAGCGGTTCTGGTAACCGCAATGCGGTAACCGTATTGTTCAGAATGTGTAGCCCTGAGCAATGCGGTTACCGTCTACTTTGTGCTAAATGTGTATTAAAAGATTAAATATTAATATTAGCTGTGGGCAACATGTCTCTAGGGGGTGCCCAGGATCCACCCTCTCTCTGTCTGTGTACTCTGCTTGTGCAGACTTTACCCTCCCCCCTCTCTATCACTCACAGAATGCAATCATTAGTCCTGCCTTCAGCTGCACATAACAGCAGCACAGACAGAGAGGGTGGATCATTCAGGCTGCAAAACAGCCCGCCCTGGTGACTAAAGAAAATAGCCCCTGCTAATTATAATCACTAATGAGTAAGTATTAAAACGTTTTTATGCACTTTCACAGGATGCTTTTAGGAGACAAAAGAAGTGTGAGATTAGTGAATGGATGCTGCAGGGACATATTTTGATAGCTTAGGAGGCGTTTTGTAGGTGACAGGATTCCTTTAAATCCATCGCACTCAACCTATAGCCTAACATGCTAAGCAAGAGGAATGCAAAAACACTAATGATTCCACACATCAAAACGTTAACAAAAATAAAAATCTTACCACATCTTTTGATCCCCTATCACTCGCATTAGAATCTGGTCATCTTGCACTGTGTCAGAATTCTAGGTGTCATGGCACCTTGGAGAGTTCTGTATAGGTGCACTAGTGGTCAATGGTGGTCATGATTTCACAATATGTGCTGTGATCTTCTGCACATTTGCACAGAACCCAACCAAGTGCCATGCCACCTGGAAGATTCCAATGAGGGCCGCAACTAGGGTATCAGAATATGACAAGATGGGTGGCAATAAGTAGCAGAGGGGTAGGAGAGGTTAGCGATATATGAGTATAAATTTTTTTATTTTTCACAAATTATGTTCATTATTAGAGATGAGAGAACCCCCAAGATGTTTGCATTTGGCATATCTGGATGCACTTTTTTAAAACTTCAGCTTCGGGACAGGACTTGACCCAATTTGAGCCTGAACCCCAAACCTGGACTTTACATTTATGAAATGGTTACAATAAGGGCTGAGGGGTTGTAAAAATAAGCAAAATGACCATTAAACAGGAGCATTATACTTACCAAGTCTCCGGCAGCTGCAGGCATACCATTTCCAGGTCCCGCTCATTAATGCCATTTTTATTCACTGCACTGGCTCCAACAGCCAATTACAGATGCCCACTCTCTTTGACAGCATGTGTGATTGTGAAAAGAAAATAGGGAGGGGGACAAGAGGCGCAATAGTGCCCTATCACTGATGGCACTTGTGTAAGGTGGTGGTGCTATGAAGCTGCTCACCTGGTCCAGTTGTGATCCCCACAACTGGTTTGAAGGCGTTTTTGGAATCAGTGTTCCAGCTGCTGCAGGACCTCCACCGACCACTGGATTGTGGTTTGAATCCAAGATAATGATGGGAGTGCTGGTGTGTCACGGTCCGCGCTGCTGTGGCATGAATAAACTCACCAAAGAGACAGCAGTTATTCCATCCTTTTATTTCCTCCTCTTTCCTACGCGTTTCAGCGCCACACCCGGCGCCTTCCTCAGGGACATGTCCCTGAGGAAGGCGCAGCATGTGTGATTGTCTGTTACTCCTCCACCCATCAGCATCTATAATTGGTTGCCATTGGCAACGAAGCTGCCATCATAGGGGTGTAAAAATAAATACATGATTTAAACAAATTTGCTTAGGGGTCCCAGGTGTTTTTGATTCTCAGTGCAGATAAAGCAGCCAGCTATGGACTGCCACCCCCAGCTGCCTGGTTTTACCTTGGTTGGCAATCAAAAATACCCATTTTTTTAAATTATTTAAATAAATCATTTAATATACTGAGTGTGTTCCTCCCTATTTTTGATTGCCAGCCAAGGTAAAACCAGGCACCTGGTATTCTCAGCGTGGTGAGGCCCATAGTTATTGGACACCCCCAGGCTACAGAATAGCAGCCTGCAACCGCCCCAGGAATTAGAAGGGCCAATTCCTGGTACTTTACCTGGCTCTTCCTGATGTCCTGGTGTAGCATCGGGGTGATAAAAGGGGTTAATGAAAGCTAAGTATTGACAGCTGTTATTAAGCCCTAGATTGATAATGTCAGGCCTCTGTGAGACCCGTCCATTATTAATCCTATAAGGAAATGGTTAAAAAACACACACAGAAAAATCTCATATTTGAAATAAAAAACACACTAGCTGTTAGGTACCGACCACAAACTTTATAGTTGAGGTTCGCCCATCACTACTTTTTCTGCTATGAGGTCTGGAGATAGACCCCAAAGCATAAAAAGGGACATTAAATTATCAATGAACAAATATTAATTTTACAGAAAAAAAAATATCAGGTGAATTAGACTTTTCCTCATCTCTACCATGTATAGTATAAGTCAGAGGTCCCCAACCTTTCCTACCTTGAGAGCCACATACAGCTATGAAGTGTGTTGTGAGTGACATCCACATTCTCCCAAGCAGTGACATTTAGCTCCCACCTACAATACTATTGTGACACTCAGAGCCCCCCTTTTTGGTATAAAGACAACAACAGTTTCACCACAGAAATCACACTGAGGCTATGTACTTGCATCCTGAGGTTATGACCTTACCCTTATTCGGTCTTGCATTAAGCACACCCACCACACTATCACATTCAACTTCAAGCAATCCCTCTATCTGGCACTATGACTATCACTCTATGTCCAGTTTAGCACTTAATTGGAATCTTTAAAAAAAAATTTGCTTCTCCATCTGACCAAACATACCTCTACGGGAACCACTACTGCTAGGTTTGAGTGGCAAAATCTGGTGCCAGATTCCCTTTAATTTATCTCTCCAACCACAAGCCCAGTTTATGTGCCTCCAGATTTCCTCTTCTGAATGAAGCTACTCACAAAAGTCACCATCTATGTGCCGTGGTTAGCCACGCCCCTTTAACGACGTGCCCGCCCACAAAACACTGGATTACGGCCAGAGGGGGCGGGCATCAAGAAGGAGCGGGCGGAGGCTGCTGCACACAGCCCCGCCCATGGATTTCCTTATCGCTGCCTACGAAAGAATGTAAGTATATACTTACAATGCGAATTGCCACATTTATCATGTACTTTAGACCAATACAGCTTATTTGTAATAGAGGGGTCTATGCACCCCAGTATAGTGATACGGGGGGGGGGGGCCCCTTTGGTTTACATGCACGGGCTCCGAAGAGCCTGTGACCATTGAGAAATTGTAGAACACTATAGAAGTCGCCGGCCGGTCTGTAGGGGGGTATAAGCCCCCCTTCAGACCTCAAAAAGTCATTTAGGTCAGCTATTTTAACTCTTTAATAACTTGCCAGATCGGGAACCGCAAGCTATGCAATTACCGGATGGCTCAGGATTACACATCCTGAGCCATCCGGTGACCGCAGTGCGGTATTCAGCACACAGTTTTGAAAAAAACTGTGTGCGACCGGCATTGCGTTCACCGCATCCGGATCCGGATGCGGTGAATGCAATTCATGTTTGCAATGTGACCCTACCCATACTTGCCTGAACTTTTATTAAAGTTTGCGTTCGAGGTCGAAAGTGGCTCAAACATGAGTCTGAACACCAAACTTGGCATGTAAAGTTATGGGATGTGGGCTAGGAGGCTGTAGAAGAAAGAAATTATTAAACAGCATTATACTTATCGGCATCCACCCGTGTGGACTTTCGTGGCCGCTCATTAACTTCCTGGATATTCAATGCAGAGAAACCCAACACCCAACAACCAATCACAGATGCTGTCACAGAGTATTGGCTCACCAAAACCACAATGTGTTTTTGGCCACGGATTTCATGCTCTTTTTGAGCAATTTTGGCACAAAACTGCATGCATTGTGTTCAATGTGTTTATCTGTATTTCCTGACCAAAAAATTCACCAAAATCGCAATGTGGTTGCCCTTTTTATAAAATTATTATTTTTTTATAAAATTATTTTTTTTTAAAATGACGTGGAGCTTCACCCTATTTTTGTATGCCGGCCAGGTACAGAAAACAGGTACAGGCAGCCCCCTACTCCCAGCTGCCTATTTTTACCTGGCTGGAAACCAAAAATTTAGGGAAACCCATTTTTTAATTATTTCATGAAGTTCATGAAATAATTTTAAAAAAAGACATAGGGCTTTGCCTTATTTTTGGTTTCAAAACAGGTACAACTAGGCAGCTGGGGGGCTGGAATACTCAGGGTAGGGTGAGCCATGCTTTTTGGTGCCTCCCCGCTGTAAATTGCAGCCTGCAGCTGCCCCAGAAAATGGAACATTCACAGAAGCCCCGTTTTCTGGCACTGTACCCATACTTTTCTAGGGGGCCTGGTGGCGTTAGCATGCTGGGTAATAAAGGGGTCATTGCCAGCTTTGTATTGGCTGCTGGCACTAAGCCTGAAATTCATAGTGTAAGTAAAAAATCACGCCATTGAAAAAACATTTAGAAATAAAGTAGAAAACAAACCTATTTCCCATTTTTCATTAACAAAAAACCCTTCCCTTTGACATAATCCACAAGTTACATCTTCTGCTCTGCTGCATATCTCTGTGAGCAGATGCCCATTCTCTGTGACAGTGTCTGTGATTGGCTGCTGGTTCCCTCCAGAGTGAATATCTAGATAATGAGCAGCATTAGAAGTAGACACAGTGGGACGGCGGGGCGTTGGGACGCGGTAGGTATAATGCTGATTAATAACTATTTTCTTTATTGTTACAGCTCCCCCGCCCCCGAACTCAAACTCGAACTGTATCACAAACTTCCCAGGAAAGACTGTGTTCAAGATCTGTGCTCGAACACTATGTGTTCAGCACGGACCCCGAACTTTACAGTTCGGTTCGCCCATCACTAGTGTTAATATAAACATAAAACAAACAAATAAATAAAATATAATAATAATAAATTGATATTACCACATCTCTAAAAGTGCAGTCTATTAAATTATAAAATTACTAGATGGTGGCCCAACTCTAACGCATCGGGTATTCTAGAATATGTATGTAGTTTATTTATGAAGATTTAAGAATAATGCAATGAATACACGATATCTATTTATCATCTACCTATGTGTCTATCGTCTATGTATGCTATATTTATTTATCATCTCTCTATGCATATTTTATCTCTCTATCTATCTATCTATCTAGGTGTATTGACCACACCTTGAGATGGAGATGTGGTGAACAGCCGTCCCACCCATCTCTTTAGCTGTTCACAAAAACCCAGCCCTGTTAAAGATAAATTAGGTTTCTCAGCATCTATGATACTGGAACGTTACATCTGGGTTAATATCACCAAATTTAACAATTTGGATGATACATATCTCCCCTCTTATACTTAACGTGTGATCACCTTACTATATAAAATATCTATAAATTTATCACACCTATGTATTTATGTATACCTATGTCACAGCTAACTGTTATCGAGCTATGTATTATCTATGTATTTTTGATCTATTTATTTGTGCATCTGTCCATCTATTTTTTTTTTTTGCATTTTAAATCTATGTATCTGTTATCTATGTATTATCTATGTATTTAGATCTATTTATTTGTGCATCTATCCATCTATATTTTTTTTTTGCATTTTATATCTATCTATCTATCTATCTATCTATCTATCTATCTATCTATGTGTATATATTAAATATCTATGTAACAGACTAATAATGCAATGAATATACAGCATTTTCACATTAAAATTTATTCCTTATCATGAAATGTAATCAACCTAAAATATTTTTGTACACCACATTTCTTCTGAAAACCTGTGGACTATCTGTAAGCAAGTGTCCTTGTAAAGGGGTATCAATAACTTGCACCTTGACATTGGATCTCATTTTGACTCTAGAAAATGCAACGTACAGTTGTCCATGACCACAAAATGGCTTCGGTAGATATATGCCAACACGGTGTACAGTTTGACCTTGTGACTTGTTTATAGTCATGGCAAAAGCTGGTTTTACTAGAAACTGTGGATGCCGAAGCCTAAATGGAAGACCTGTGTCTGAAGGACATAAATCAATGCGTTGAATAAATACTTCATCTCCTTTTGCTGATCCACTGATGACTCTTGGTTGAATTAGGGGGGACTGGAGTCCAGTAACAATAAGGCGAGTTCCATTACATAGACCATTTTTGTATTTAGATTCCAAAGCAACATTACAATTGTTCCAACTTTTAGTTGTAGTCTGTGGGATGGCATTCCTGATGGCGTAAGACTATTTAAAGATTCAACTGGATAATGCTTTCATTCATCTTCATTATCTACATCCACTGAATCATCACTTGTGTACAGCTTATACTATCCAGGCATTCTATCCGTCACATGGGAATTTAGCAGAGCCACGTCATCGTTCTTGGGACACAGAATTGCATGGGAAGAGGCCAATCTCAACACTGGTTTGGTCGTTCACATCAATTTAAATGCGTTGTCCAAAAACATCAGTTACAATGCAGTCAGTGCACAACATGTCTTCTGGTATTTCAATAATATCTTCTCCAAGGTTGTATTCGTTGCTAAGTTCACCGTTACCAAGTTTAAGAAGCCAATTGCTGTACTCTGGGTCTGAAGATCGCATGTTGTTAATTAGTTGGAGTTGAGTAAACTGTTTACAAAGATCAGCCATTTTTAAGCTGGACTCAATAACATCTGTTCTTGTTCCATTTGGTATGACTGGAAAGCATTGCCTAAAATCTCCACCAATGACGAAAACTTTACCTCCAAACAGAATTTCATTCTTTTCAGCAACATTTGTAGTCATGACTTCACGCAGAAGTCTGTCAATTAAGGTCAAAGCATATTTGGGTACCATGGTGCACTCATGAAGTATCAACAGATGTGCATTGTTTACCTGTTTTCCAGCAGATGTATCTTGTTTTATTCTGGAAACGGATATTTCGTTGACAGGAACTGGTATCCCAAAGAGTGAATGTATAGTGCGACCTCCTCGTAAAAGATTTGCTGCGATACCTGTTGTAGCCAATGGCAATACGACTTTTCCCAACCCTCTAATGTGATGCATTAAAACTTCATAGAGGTATGTTTTACCGCTCCCTCTTGGACCGTCATTGAAGAAACATTTTGGCCTTGCATCTGCTTGGTTTTCTATGGCACTCACAACAGTATCATATGCAATACGTTGTTGTTCATTTAAGGAGTTTATTTTCTGTGTTGACAACAATAATTCGTTAGCTTCATCATACTCTGGAAGTTGTGGAACTTGAGTTGCAGACTGTGGCAAATTAAAGTCTGAAAATGTTTTGCCATTAGTTATCAGACATTTTGGACATCTCGCATGGCATAAGATTGCCAATTTTGACAATCGCCACTTTTGTTGTGAAGACGTAAGCAGTAATCCTCGATTAGATGTTCCTTGAAATTTGTCCAAAGTTGAGCGGGATTAGTAAGTGGTCCAAATACACAGATGTAGGCAAACAATTGGCGAAGTTGCTTAGGCATATGTAGGGTAACTGCATCTTCTAAAGTAAGTGGCCAAACAGCATCATCCAATAAAAGTCCTAAAGCCAAAGCTGCAGTTTTAAATGTATAGTGCAATACTCCGTTAACTGTTTTCAAATAATCATAACTTGTAGCTCCTTTGACATGCAGCAGTAACAGCCGAAGGCAATATCTTTCTTGACCCTTGACACTAACAGTATACATGAGTCCAATTATTTTGCTAACTCCCCGTTGTCTTGGCTTCCAAGCTTTATTCCAAACCTAATGCTCTGGAATCTCGCGATACAAATACTGGCTTACGTTTTTGTCACGTTGGTTCAAAAAAACCATTCCATTAATGTTGACGTCGTGCTTAAAGTTTAAAGAGTTAAAGTTAAAGAGACATCTTCAACTTGACAACTTTCATGGAAATAAACCTGTTGTTGATTAGGTAAATGGATAGCTAAACCTATAATGGCATGGGACTGTGCATGCATTGGAAATGCAAATATCCTCCAAGCAGCTTCTGGAGCACTCACATATCTTCAGTCAAGAAAAGTTGATGATTCATCGTGATTGACTGTTGTCTGTTGTATTTCAACATTAGCTTTGTCATGGCCCTTGTAGATATACTTGAAAAGATATTTGACACTTTTTATTGAAGCGCAGATTTTTACATTTATGTGACAGTTGTAACGTTTTGAAAAGAACGGGTTGTATGGGACTATCCATGAGTTATTTATAATTTTTATTTTGTGAACAATGTTCTCAATGTGTGTTCGCCGGTCTTTCACAGTGTGCTGTTTTAACTCCTTTGGAAAGCCTTTAGTACACCTGCCATTTTCCATGCATGGATTTTTTGGATTTGCTTCACCACATGGATCATGAACCATATGAGAGATGACAATATCATATAGTTCAGGATATTTTTCTTGGTTAGGAATTTCAGCCCACACTATGTTGTCGATTTCTTCCTCTGTGCAAAACTTAAAATCTACATCTAAGATAATTAGTATATGCGCATGTGGGAGACCTCATTTCTGAAACTCGATGACGTGTACCATTGCTAATCCTGTTCCAAAAAGGCCATTTTTGATATCTTTCAAAAATTGGTGAGTTTGAGTCGAAATACGCATGCAACTAAGTCTGGCATGTGTTCCACTTTGTTGCCAGGGTTCTAGATTTTCAGTAATTTCCGGCCATTTAGGATTACAGGTCACATTGTCACAAAAATGTCAGGTCTTCCATACTTTGTTACTATTGCCATTGCATCTTGATATCGCTGTTGCATGTTGCGGGGGCTACCTTCAAACGATGACGGGAGAATTACTGTTTTTCCAATGTGAATTCCCTTTTGAATGGATTGGTTTTGCAACTGTTCTTGAAGAACACAGTAGTCTTCAACTTTAAATTGTTTTTGGTTCATTCGTATAAAATTTAGGCGATTGGCTTCAATTTTAACATATGCGTCAACTAAGTACTGTTGTTTCAGTTTGCCACCGTTTAAGGCTGTGGTCACAGTTTTTTTAGTGCCTTTTAAAAACGCATGCTTTTTTACATGCATTTTTCATGTCAGCATGAGTTTTTTAAGGTCTCTGATGGCTCCTGCGTTTTTGGCTGCGTTTTTGAATCTGCATCTAAAAATAGTGCTTGTAGTATTTTTTTGAGCGTTTTGAAAAACGCATGCGTTTTTGTAGAAAACGCATGCGTTTTTATAACATGGGTTCCTATGGGAAACGCATGCAAAAACGCATGTACAGTTAGTACCTTTTAGTGCCATTCAAAAACGCATGCGTTTCCCATAGGAGCCCATGTTAACAAAAACGCATGCGTTTCCGGAAACGCATGCGTTTTTGTTAACATGGGCTCCTATGGGAAACGCATGCGTTTTTGAATGGCACTAAAAGGTACTAACTGTACATGCGTTTTTGCATGCGTTTTCCATAGGAACCCATGTTATAAAAACGCATGCGTTTTCTACAAAAACGCATGCGTTTTCTACAGAAACGCATGCGTTTTTGGATATGCTCCAAAAACGCATGGGACAGTCACACATGCTTTTTGGCTATTAGGGCATGCGTTTTTTAACATGGGGGCCTATGGGTGCGTTTTTTACATGCGTTTTTGAAAACGCAGGTCTCCAAAAATGCATGTGAAAAATGGTACTGTGACCCCAGCCTTACACGTGGTTTGTTATAACGTCGGGGATCTTGTGTACGTTCTTGTTTAATTGCCATGACAATAGAAGGCATTTCAGTCCCATTTTGTGTAGCCCTCTGTTGCTCCTCAGCTTCAACATCTTTTAGCATACGATATGCGGCAGAAAATAGGCTGATTTATTGTAAATGTTCAGGAATGAGATTCATCAGTTCAACATTACACTTTTCGTTTTCTTTCAGACTCATCCTTTGTTCTGTAGTCTCATTTGCATCAAGGATGTATAATTGTGCAAATTTTGGTGGTTGTCCTATATTTGGGTAAAGTGTTCCAGTGTGGTGGTAGATCTGGCCATGAATTTTAAAACAATACGGTCCGAATCCAGGGGGTGGTGCAATGTTGGCACTAAATGAAGCAAACGCATGAGAACTGTTGATGCTTCTGATATTGTCCATAAAATTTCTACTGTGTTGATGCGTTCCTTTCATCAATTGCTCAAACAGATGTGGGTACTGAATTCTCGGTACCATAACTTTCCCTTTTTGACAGCATTGAGTAAACTTATTGTCAGATGATTTTTCGTCAATAAAATTTAGAGAATTACATGTAGAGCAAACTACATTCATATTCCCACAGTAGTGTTGAATAATTGTCGTTTCATCATTTGTGACGTAACATGCCAGTTGTTGAATATTCTCCTGGACTTGCCTTAGTTGGTAGAGCATTTGTGTTCTATAAATGGCGTGAACATGTTGTTGTCTGTTTGCCCTGTCTTCTGTAGATTCATTCAGCCGATATTGTCTATGAGATTCGGCATCCTCGGCTTGTCTCACAGCAGTTTGTTGTGGTGTCTCTTGGAGTCGATGTTGTTATCGCCTTGCTGCTGCAACTTTTTTGTCATCGTCATTGGCATATTTGCGCTTACGACCAATTAAACCCATTGAATAAACGTGACTGAAGTAGTTCAGACTGTCACTGACACGTGTGAAGTAAATGTGACTGAAGAACAGCACACTATTACTGACAGCTTTGTAAACAGGAGTGAACTGTGTCACACTATGACTGACAGCCTTGTAGACAGGAGTGAAGTGCGTCACACGATGAGCGGCAGCCTTGCAGACAGGAGTGAACTGCGTCACACTATGAGTGACAGGCTTGTACACAGGAATGAAGTGTGTCACACTATGAGCGGCAGCCTTTGTGGACAGGAGTGAAGTTCGTCACACTATGAGCAGCAGCCTTGTAGACAGGAGTGAAGTATGTCACACTATGAGTGCAGTCTTGTAGACAGGAGTGAACTGCGTCACACTATGACTGACAGACTTAGTAGACAGGAGTGAAGTGTGTCACATGATGACTGACAGTCTTGTAGACCGGAGTGAACTGCGTCACACTATGACTGACAGACCTTGTAGACAGGAGTGAGCTGTGTCACACTATGAGCGGCAGCCTTGTAGACAAGAGTGAAGTGCATCACACGATGACTGACAACCTTGTAGACAGCAGTGAACTGCGTCACACTATGACTTACAGACCTTGCAGACAGGAGTGAGCTGTATCACACTATGAGCGGCAGCCATGTAGACAAGTGTGAAGTGCGTCACTCAATGACTGACAGCCTTGTAGACAGGAGTGAACTGCGTCACACTATGACTGACAGACCTTGTAGACAAGAGTGAAGTGCGTCACACTATGAGTAACAGTCTTGTAGACAGGAGTGAATTGCATCACACTATGACTGACAGCCTTGTAGACAGGAGTGAACTGCATCACACTATGACTGACAGACCTTGTAGACAGGAGTGAAGTGCGTTACATGATGACTGACAGCCTTGTAGATAGGAGTGAAGTGTGTCACACTATGAGCAGCAGCCTTGTAGACAAGTGTGAAGTGCGTCACACTATGAGTAACAGTCTTGTAGACAGGAGTGAATTGCATCACACTATGACTGACAGACCTTGTAGACCGGAGTGAAGTGCGTTACATGATGACTGACAGACCTTGTAGACAGAAGTGAACTGCGTCACACTATGAGCGGCAGCCTTGTAGACAGGAGTGAAGTGTGTCACACGATGACTGACAGACCTTGTAGACAGAAGTGAACTGCGTCACACTATGAGTGGCACCTATGTAGACAGGAGTGAAGTGCGTCACTCAATGACTGACATCCTTGTAGACAGGAGTGAACTGCATCACACTATTACTGACAGACCTTGTAGACAGGAATGAAGTGCATCACACTATGAGCGGCAGCCTTGTAGAAAGGAGTCAAGTGCGTCACACTATGAGCGGCAGTCTTGTAGACAGGAATGAACTACGTCACACTATGACTGACAGACCTTATAGACCGGAGTGAAGTGCATCGCACTATGAGCGGCAGTCTTGTAGACAGGAGTGAAGTATGTCACACTATGACTGACAGCCTTGTAGACAGGAGTGAACTGCGTCACACTATGACTGACAGACCTTGTACACAGGAGTGAAGTGTGTCACATGATGACTGACAGCCTTGTAGACAGGAGTGAACTGCGTCACACTATGACTGACAGACCTAGTAGACAGGAGTGAAGTGCGTCACACTATGTCTGACAGACTTGTAGACAGGAGTGAACTGCGTCACACTATGACTGACAGACCTTGTAGACAGGAGTGAAGTGCGTCACACTATGAGTAACAGTCTTGTAGACAGGAGTGAATTGCATCACACTATGACTGACAGCCTTGTAGACAGGAGTGAACTGCATCACACTATGACTGACAGACCTTGTAGACAGGAGTGAAGTGCGTTACATGATGACTGACAGCCTTGTAGATAGGAGTAAAGTGCATCACACTATGAGCGGCAGCCTTGTAGACAGGAGTGAAGTGCGTCACACGATGACTGACAGCCTTGTAGACAGGAGTGAACTGCGTCACACTATGACTGACAGACCTTGTAGACAGGAGTGAAGTGCGTCACACTATGACTGACAGCCTTGTAGACAGGAGTGAAGTGCGTCACACTATGACTGACAGCCTTGTAGACAGGAGTGAAGTGCATCACATGATGACTGACAGCCTTGAAGATAGGAGTGAACTGCATCACACTATGAGCGGCAGCCTTGTAGACAGGAGTGAAGTGCATCACACTATGAGCGGCAGCCTTGTAGACAGGAGTGAACTGCGTCACACTATGACTGACAGCCTTATAGGAGTTAATTGTGCATCATGCCTCCCTGGTGCTTGAGCCTCGCACTGTGGAGCGGGGGGTTGATGTCAGACCCGAGCACCACCGCCCTCTGCAACCTTAAGTGAAGAGCGGGGGGAGGAGGGGCCAGGGGGTGCTGTCAGACACGAGCACCGCCGCCCTCTGCTGCCTTAAGTGAAGAGGGGGGCGTTATTTACTAGCATCGCCGCCCTGCAGCTGTGAGAAAGGGCGCATCTTATCAGGAAGCTGATGTGTGATGCAGATGCCGATCCCTTCTCCACTGCCGCTCCCCCATGCCTGCTGCTGCCTGATACTCAGGGCTCACACTGTCCAATGGACGGTGCGGCCCTGGAACTGCATCACACTATGACTGACAGACCTTGTAGACAGGAGTGAAGTGCGTCACACTATGAGCGGCAGCCTTGTAGACAGGAGTGAACTGCATCACACTATGACTGACAAACCTTGTAGACAGGAGTGAAGTGCGTCACACTATGACTGACAGCCATACAAACAGGAGTGAAGTGCGTCACACTGACAGCCTTGTAAACAGGAGTGAAGTGCATCACCCCATGAGCGGCAGTTCAATCAGCGTGCTTGGCGCGTGTTTTAAAACATGCTTCGCTGATTGGTTGCTGTGGCCAGCGGCGACCAATCAGCGAAGCAGTGCGGTTTGGAGGGAAATATGAATCCCGCGCCGCTGATTGGTCACTGCACTAAGCGGCGACCAATCAGCAGCGCGGGATTCAAAACCCCTGCCAAGCTGTGCTCTGGTTCGCTGATTGGTTGCCGTCAGCCGTGGCGACCAATCAGCGCACTTGGCACCTTTTAAAACACGCTTCGCTGAGAGCGGCGACCAATCAGTGGCGCAGGATTTAAAACCCCTGCCAAGCCATGCTCCGCTTTGCTGATTGGTCGCCACCAGCCGCAGCGACCAATCAGCGAAGCATGTTTTAAAACATGAGCTGATTGGTCGTCGCCAGCCGCAGCGACCAATCAGCGCACTTGGCAAGTGTTCTAAAACACGCTTCGCTGATTGGTCGCCTGGCTGGTGGCGACCAATCAGCAAAGCGGAGCATGGCTTGGCAGGAGTTTTGAATCCTGTGCCGCTGATCGGTCGCGGCTAAGATTCATATTTCCCGCCAAGCCGCACCGCTTCGCTGATTGGTCGCAATTAGCGAAGCGTGTTTTAAAACATGCGCCAAAGTGCGCTGATTGGTCGCTGTGGCTGGCGGCGACCAATTAGCGCAGCGGAGCACGGCTTGGCAGGGGTTTTGAATCCCGCGCCGCTGATTGGTCGCCGCTGAGAGTGGCAACCAATCAGTGGCGCGAGATTCATATTTCCCGCCAAGCCGCGCCGCTTGGCTGGCTGCGACCAATAATAAAAGTGGAGCATGGCTTGGCAGGGGTTTTGAATCCCGCGCCGCTGATTGGTCAGCGGCGCGGGATTCATATTTCCCACCAAGCCGTGCCGCATTGCTGATTGGTTGCCGCTGGCCGCTGTGACCAATCAGCGAAACCTGTTTTAAAACATGCGCCAAGTGCGTTGATTGGTCGCTGCGGCTAATAATAATGTAGATTATATATGTACAGTGTTGGCCAAAAGTATTGACACCCCTGCAATTCTGTCAGATAATACTCAGTTTCTTCCTGAAAATGATTGCAATCACAAATTCTTTGGTATTATTATCTTCATTTAATTTGTCTTCAATGAAAAAAGCACAAAAAGAAATGTTTCATTTTCAAAAATGGTAGTAAAAGATAATATACAGTGCAATATGTTACACGATTTCTCCTGAGTATGCAGATACTCCTTTTGTGGTTGAAAACTACTTTTGAGGCACAGTGCAAAGCTCAGAAGGGAAGGGACACCATATTGTGGTGAAGATTTTGGTGGAAAGGTTTGTGGGTGCCATATCACATTGGCAAAGCCCTTGAGGTGTCAGAACAGCAAAAATTTCACACACATGACCCCATTTTACAAACTGTACACCTGTGATGTCCGTCAAAGCTTCAGGTAAAAAGGGGGATTCCAGACAGAGTAAACGCAAACCACACCGTCAGACTGAGCACTGAGATACCCCAACACCCTTCACCCCCGGGTGATTTTTTGCTTTTTGTTTTTCCCTCCCTTTCTTCCAAGAGCTATAACTTTTTTATTTTTCCATCAATATAGACATATGAGGGCTTGTTTTTTTGCAGGACAAGTTGAACTTTTGAATAAAATAATTTACTGTACTATATAATGTACAAGAAAATCGGAGAAAAATTTCAAGTGCTGTGAAATTGCAAAAAAAGTGCAATTACATGTTTGTTTTTTAGGTTTTGTATTGACCATGTTCACTGTATGGTAAAACTGATGTGTCGGTATGATACCTTGGGTCGGTATGGGTTCGTAAATGTATACTTTTACTGTTATCTAAGTGTTAAAAAATTCTGAAGATTTTAAAGAAAAAGAATTGCACTTTTGCGCCATTTTCCGTGACCCGTAGCATTCTATTTGTTTGGGATCTGGGGCTGTGTGATGGCTTACTTTTTGTGTCTTGAGCTGACATTTCTAATGATAACATTTTTGGGTAGCTCCACTGTTTTGATCACCCGTTATTCCATTCTATTACAATCTTGTGGCAAGCAAAAAAACGTAATTGTGGCATTTGCACTTTTTTTTCCATTATTTGGTTTACCAATCTGATTAATTGATTTTTTATTTTGATAGATTTGGTATTTCTAAATGCAATGATACCAAATGTGTGTATATTTTTATTTATTTTATTAGTCTTATTTTCAATGAGGCAAAGGGGGGGTGATTTGAACTTTTCTGGGGGGAAGTTTCATATTTTTAAAACTTATTTTTCTTTATTTCACTTGGCCCATTAGAGTGCCTCAGAGCTACACACACTGATCGCTTTTCCTCTATACAGATATGCTGCAGCTCATTTGTACAGAGGAAAAATCATCACTTTCTGCTGGTGACCTCACTGGGAGATTGCCAGTAGGATGTGATTCAGGACAGCTTCCGGGGTCATCAGAGGACCCCAAGCTGTCCAAGTTAACAGACAGAGGTCCTGTGATCGCTTCACAGGACCTCTGATTACAGCGGGGAACAGTGTGATGCCTGCCATGGGGCTTTGGATCGTGCTGTCTGTCACGGACAGCGCAATCCAAAGGGATAGCACCACCAATCGGATCTCTGATCTAATTGGTGGTGTTAGCTGCACATCTCAGCTGATGAGATCAGCTGAAATGTGGGGGGAGAATGCGAGCTCACAGCGTGAGCTCGCATCAGGGTGCATGACATGAGCAAGGACTTACATGTACGTCCTTGGTCGTGAAGGTGTTAACTCACAAATCACATTGCTCAAACACCTACCATAGGGGAGGGTGGCTTAGATACCTAGTGTGCACCAGCCATTATCTGGGGACACATATAGAGTGTGTGCACTGCCCCAATAAGTGCACTCCAGGGCACGAAGCAGGAGCAAGAACCAAGACAGATGCTACAGGATATCCGGATGAGTGAGTGTGGCGGCGACCCAGGGCCGTCAGGGCTGGTGAAGAGTTCCCCCAACTTACATCCCCTCTTTTCCAGGTAAGAATTCTCTTCAGGATAAGAGGGGCATTAATATTTTCCCTGGGCTCCCACAATCTCTCATTAGGAACAAAACCTTTCAAATCAATTTTAGAATAAGCTCCTACCTCTAACCTTCTTCATGCAAGGATGTTTTTTAGCTCAAAGACATCTCCTGAGCTGACTGTTGAGGGCAAGGTACCAAGATCTTTGAAGAAGTGGCAAAGATTCACAGGATTTAGGAGAGACATGTGGAAGGAATTTGCAATATGGAGCTTCAGCTTGTAGGAGACATCGTTGATACAATTGACTTCTTCCAAGGGATGAATGTAGTATGGAGCTATTTGATATGATTGCATCTTGAGATAGACATATCGTGAAGAGAGGCATGCCTTGTCTCCAGGCTTAAAACTAGGTGGGTCTAGATGTCTTTTATCTGCATGCTTTTTCATCCATTTTGACAATTTCACCAGTATGACTCAGGTATTCTCCATGATTTTGGAGAAAGTCTTGCAAGGTTGTCACCCGTAGGGATGTACAAAGTGATGCCCACAGGAAAAGAGACATTGGGCTGATGCTAATACACAATGAAGTTTTACTCACATAGTTATTTTATGAGAACTCTGTCCAGAGCAATAGCCTGACCCACTCACTGTGGTAAGAACTGACAAAGGGCCAGAGGAAATGGGTCAGGACCTTTTTAAACCACTCCATCCACTTGATCGTTAGACTGTGGGTAGTAGGCAGAAGGATGAATTCACCAGTTTGAAGATAGCCCTCCAGAACAGGAAAGTAAAATGAATGCCTCTGTCAGATGTAATGTGGAGCAGAAGGCAGTGCAGGTGGAAAATATGCCAAATTAACTTTTCAGTGTGTACTGGAGCACATAAAAGACCAGACAAGGGAGTAAGTGGGCCATCATTGAAAAACGATCCACTATCACTCAGATGGTGGAGCAATTGGAGGACACCATAAGGTCTATGATGGATTCCATGACAATATGCTCCAAAGGAGTGGATGGCACGGGTAAAGGTAATAGTCACCCAGAACTGGCAGATTATGTGAATGAGAGTGGAGAACAAGCCTTGGTGGACATTAACAACAGAAAACTGCTTAAAGTCTGACAGACAAAAAGTGAATACTGTAAAAATGCAGTACAAAGCAGAAGAGAAAACTGGCAAAAGAAAGCTCTGCATGGACAATTCCTAGAGAAAATCAAAGGATAAGTAAACTAGGAAAATACCTGGTTGTGGCTTACTAATGGAACATTAGAAAAGGAAACAGAGAGCTAAGGCTGGGTTCACATTTGCGGACCCCTCCGCAGCGTTCTGCGGAGGAGTCCGCAATGTAACCGCAGCGGTCACGAGCTCCTATCTTTATAATGGGATCGCACGGTGCTGCGCTTGACAGCGTATGACCGTGCGCACCCATTCGCTCCCATATGTGATCTGTGTGCACACACAGTGTCGTCCGCACCAGGGACGCGACATGTTGCGTCCCTGGTGCGGGCGGGAGTGTGTGATTTGTGCGCAGGCATCCGCCTGCGCACAGATCACATATGGGAGTGAATGGGTGCGCACGGTCATGCTCTGTCAAGCGCAGCACCGTGCGTCCCCATTCTAAACATAGGGGCTTGCGCTGGCAGAACGCTGCGGAGGGGAACGCCAGTGTGAAGGCAGCCTTAATTCTGGCAGCCCAAGAGCAAGCCATTCGCACAATTGCAATTAAATCCAGAATTGAAAAATCAATTACAGACTCCAAATGTCGACTGTGCAAGGAAGCAAATGAAACAATGGATCATATACTGAGCTGCTGCAAGAAGATCGTGCAGACAGACTGCATGCAAAGGCATAATACAGTTGCTCAGATGATTCCCTGGAACTTGTGCCACAATTTACATCTTCCAGTCACAAAGAACTGGTGGAATCATAAACCTGAAAAGATTATTGAAAATGAACATGCAAAGCTACTATGGGACTTCCGAATTCAGACTGACAAAGTCTTGGAACACAATACTCCGGACCTTTCCATTGTGAGAAAAAGGAATTGTAAGGCTGGCTTCACACCACGGTTTTTGTCTGTCAGGGTAGATCCTGTTTTTTGCAGGATCACCCTGACAGGATCAGACAGAACCTGATGGGTTGAATTGGATGGCAAATAAGCACCCTGATCCTGTTTTTTGCAGGATTCGTTTCTTTCATTTCTCCATTGAAAAGCATTGTGAATTACTTCTCCATAGGGTATGATGGGTGGAGCCGCTGTCCATGGTGCTGAAGGAGCATTCTGAGAATGCTCAGTGCTAAAAAAAAGGATCAGGAAAATGAATCAGGTTTTTTACTGGATCCGGCTGCATAGACGTCCATAATATGGGAATCGGATTGCGTCAGATTTGGTTCTGTCCGATTTTGTCCAATTTTTGCAGGGGAGACAAAAAGTGCTGCAGGCTCCGATTTTGGGGATGGTGAAAAACCTGACAAAACCAGATCAGGCACAGAATACACAAAACCTGATGACCAAATAGGACCAATCCGGTAGGACCATAGGGATACATGGGAGGCAAAACCGGATCAGGTTCTGTCCGTTTCAAACCAGACAGAACCTGATGCACAAAACCGTGGTGTGAAGCCAGCCTAAATTGTCAATGTCGCAATACCATGTGACAGCAGGATTGAGGAGAAGCAATTGGAAAACCTGACATGATATGAGGATTTAAAGATCGAACTGCAAAGACTCTGGCACAAGCCAGTGACTGTGGTCCCAGTGGTAATTGGCACACTGGGAGCAGTGCCTAAAAATCTTGGCCAGCAGCTGAAAACAATTGACGTTAACGTCACCCGACGTTAACACTGCCGCCACCCTCTACAACTCCACACTAACTGCGGCTCTCGACCAGGCTGCCCCCCTCACACACACCAAAACCCGCACAAACAGACAACCCTGGCTCACCCCTCTCACAAAAGAGCTTCGCCGAACGTCCAGGGTTGCTGAACGGAGATGGAAGAAATCCCACTCCACGGCCCACCTCACAATCTACAAGCAATCCCTCTCCAACTTCAAGGACGCACTCACTGCCGCAAAACAAACCTACTTCTTTTCTTTAATCAACACACTGTCCCGAAACCCCAAACAACTATTCAGAACCTTCAACTCCCTTCTCCGTCCCCCAGCACCTCCTCCTTCCCCCCTCATCTCCGCTGATGACTTCACCACCTTCTTCAAACACAAGATTGATAAAATTAGAGAAAGCTTTGGCCCAACGTCCCCTCAACCCACCACCATTACCGCCCAACCCTCCTCGACCAAAGGAAACTTCTCCAATGTGACTGAAGCCCAGCTCTCCACCCTCCTGTCACTATCTCACCTCACCACCTGTGCCCTCGACCCTCTCCCTACCCATCTCATCCCAAACCTCACCACCGCCCTCATCCCTGCCCTAACCCAACTCTTCAACCTGTCACTCACTACTGGCATCTTTCCCTCTTCCTTCAAACACACCTTGATCTCACCCATCCTCAAAAAACCCTCCCTCGACCCATCATCCGTCGCCAACTACCGCCCAATATCCCTTCCCCCTTTCGCCTCCAAACTACTCGAACAACACGTCCACTCTGAACTGTCGTCCTACCTATCCTCCCGCTCCCTCTTTTACCGCCTGCAATCTGGTTTCCGACCTCATCACTCCACCGAAACTGCCCTTACTAAAGTCACCAATGACCTCCTGACTGCAAAGAGGAAAAAACACTACTCCGTCCTCCTCCTCCTCGACCTATCCGCCGCCTTCGACACTGTCGACCACTCCCTCCTACTCCAAATCCTAGAATCCCTTGGCATCACCGACCTCGCCCTCTCCTGGATCTCCTCATACCTTACGGACCGCACTTTCAGCGTCACCCACGCCGACACCTCTTCCTCGTCCTACCCCCTTACTGTCGGCGTCCCCCAGGGATCGGTACTTGGACCGCTACTTTTCTCCATCTACACCCTCGGCCTAGGTCAACTCATTGAGTCCCATGGCCTCCAGTACCATCTCTACGCCGACGACACCCAGATCTACCTCTCCGGGCCCGACATCACCTCCCTTTTGTCTAAAATCCCCCAATGCCTGTCCGCCATCTCATCCTTCTTTTCTGCTCGCTTCCTCAAGTTGAACATGGACAAAACAGAGTTCATCGTCTTCCCCCCCAGCCGCCCTCCCCCTCTGCCAGACCTGTCAATCCGAGTCAACGACTGCTCTCTCTCCCCAGTCCCCCACGCAAAGTGCCTCGGGGTCACCCTCGACTCCTCCCTCTCCTTCAAGCCCCACATCCTAGCCGTTGCCACCTCCTGCCGACTACAACTCAAGAACATCTCACGCATCCGCCCGTTTCTTAACCATGACACCGCCAAAACTCTCGTCCACGCCCTCATCATCTCCCGCCTTGACTACTGCAACCTACTGCTCACCGGTCTCCCTGCCTCCTCCCTTGCACCTCTCCACTCTATCCTGAACTCAGCTGCCCGTCTAATCCACCTGTCTCCTCGCTACTCCCCTAGCTCCCCTCTCCGCATGGCACTTCACTGGCTCCCCACCCCCCAAAGATCTAAATTTAAAATCCTAACCCTGACTTACAAAGCCATCCACAACCTGTCCCCCCCTTACATCTCCGACATGGTCTCCCAATACCAACCTGCACGCAACCTACGCTCCTCACAAGAACTCCTCCTCTCCTCCCCCCTCATCTCATTCTCACACAACCGCATACAAGACTTCTCCCGCGCCTCCCCTAGACTCTGGAACTCCCTCCCCCAGTACGTCAGACACTCGCCTACCCTCAAGAGCTTCAAAAAGAACCTGAAAACTCATCTATTCCAACAAGCCTACAACCCACGATGAGACCCAACGCCGCTCCACCAACCGCTTGGCGCTTCCCCCCCCTATCGTGTCCTCCCCCACCCCCGTAGACTGTGAGCCCTCGTGGACAGGATCCTCTCCCGTCATGTATCAGCAAGCATTGACTGCTCATATGTACTGTACCTGTCCTTGTTACCCCCCACGCCTTATGTAAAGCGCCATGGAACCAATGGCGCTATATAAATAAATAATAATAATAATAATTGTAGTTGACAAAATAACAATCTGCCAGCTGCAAAAGGCCACCTTACTGGGCTCTGCATGCATCCTTCGCTGATATATCACGCAGTCCTAGATGCTTGGGAAGTGTTCGACTAGTGTTTTAATACAAAATCCAGCATAATGATCTTGTTTGCTGTGTGTTACTGTTGTATATGTATAATAATAATAATAATAATATGTATTAATTTATACACAATCACAATCCAAATTCCTTATTAGTATGTCTTTCGAGTATGGGAGGAAACCAGAGAGGATCCCATGCAAAATCAGGGAGAACGTAAAAACTACTCTGACACGTCTTGGGTCTCTGTCTGGCACAGAGGGTAGGAGACCTAGGAGGAGAAGAACCTGAAAGTAGGTACATAGGAAAGTCATACAGCATATGTGTGGGTAACGCCTCTGCTTCCTTCTTATCAAAGATTTCCGCAAAGGACCAATAGGTGGGTGGCAGGACCAGCAAATTAGGCAAATTCGCCAGCAGTCGAGCAGAACGGAAAGGAACAAAACATTTCTTATGGCAAGACTGCCCTAATAGAAGCACATCACCAGATCTGTAGTCCAAGACAGGGTAATGCACTCGTAACCTTGGCAGTCCCAGGAGCAGAGAATGGGACAGACTCCATAGCACATATGATGCAATATTCTCATAGTGCAGCTTTCCTATCTAAAGCTCCACTTGCTCAATTTTGGGCTACCACTGTAGAAAAACGTCCCCTTGGTGCGACAGACCTCCGGGCTGTATTCGGTCAACCTGCATGCATACAAGAGGAAGTGTGGAAGCAGAAGACTGTGGTATAATAAGCCTTTGGATGGTCGGAGCAAGATGCAACAACCTTCTCTCTCAGCTCACCTCCCTCTAGCATTCGTGGAACCTGAGGTTGATCAAGATAGCCAAGGAAACCAGATCATCTAAGGAGCTGGAATTATCTCAGCCTACTAATTCATCCCTGATTCCTTGGACAAACCCTCACAGAATGCAGCTACCAGCACCTCATTATTCCAGCCAAGTTTTGAGTGGGGAATTGGGAGCCATACTGGTCAACTCTGAGACTTCTCTGGCATAATCTAAGGAGCAAAGATGTTGCATTGGTAAAACAGTCCAGCTCCTTGAGTTCCTTGTGGAATGGCTCTGTGAAGGTTTGTAGGTTCAAGACAAGTGGATAACTTCTCTCCCATAATGGATTAATCCATGTGAGGGCCTCTCTAGTCAGGTGAGACATCAGAAAGGCCCCTTTAGCCCAATTCGAGGTGAACTGATGAGACAGAGTTAAAAGTGCAATAAGCACTGGTTTATGAACAAGTTGGCATCGCTTGGGGTCATCAAACCACAGATGAGCAGAAAAGCAGGAATTGGGTCCAGGAGCAGGGTTCACCCCCTGAGTAGATACTGCAGCCTTGACTAGTTCAATTGGAGCAGTTGATGTTAAAGCATTCACATGGATGTCCACTGATCTAAGGTTTGTCAGAATTTGGTCTTTTTGCTCCAATTGACTACTCATCTGTTGTTGTAGCCCTGCAGGCCTTGGTGGTAATGGAGCCAACCAGATCCATGGCCTTAGAAAAGTTTCAAGCTGGTGGTTGTGGACCCACTATCCCATAGGACCCGCGCTCACCCTGAAGGGTCATAGCTAAGCAGCTATATTTTCATCACTAGAGCCACTGATGGTGTGGTTAGGCTTGTGCTGGAAGGTAACCACCAGGTACCACTCCAAGGGAACTCTCAGCACCATGTCTGCTCCGTGGGAACTCTCAGCACCATAGCTGCTGATCCCAGGGGTCAGAAGAACAGGCATGAACTCATATGCAGGCAGGGTGGCTTGAACAGGCAGGCTGCTACAGGTAGGCTGGCGGGTGCTGGCAGACTGACTGGTACAAGTGCGGTAGTTGCTGGCAGGTGTGACAGGCACAGGCAGGTCCAAGTGGTACTGACAGGTACAACAGGTACCAACCAGTCTAGCAGGTACTAGAATACAGGTATGGGTTAGCAGATACAGGAAATGGATACAGTACTCAGGGAAAGTGACCTGACAACTAGCAAGCGAGAAACGTATTGACAGATCACATTGCTGAGGCACCACCAATAGGGGGAGGGTGTCTCACTTACCTAGTGTCATTCAGCCATTATCTGGAGACACAGAAAGAGTATGTGCACTGCTCCTTTAAAGGGCCTGTCACACGTGTCAATGTCGCCCGCGACATCGCTCATGCGTCACATATTATTCGTCACCTGAGTGATGTGGAATTATTGCAGGTAAGATGTCACACGCGTCAATATGACCCAGCGATGCGGTGATGTCGCCATCTTGCGAGCGATTTTATTTAGTCGCTTGTACGGTGTCAAAATAGAAAATACGTTGCTGAGTTTAGTGTCACACGCAGCGATGCACAAGGTCTACTGAGCGATGAGCGACAGGTTTTACGTCTGGCAGTGAAACCTGCGATCGGTGATCAGCAACATATCGCTGGTTGCATCGCTTGGTCACACGCTTCAATGTCGCTCCTGCGTCACTTTTACATCGCTTGAGCGACTGAAAATCCGTGACGCATGAGCGACATTGACAGCGATATCGACGCGTGTGACATACCCTTTAGAAGCAGGGATTTCACTCGCTCGCACCCTAAGCACACTCCAGGGGACCTGTGCGGTGTTCACAGGCCCCAGGAGCAGGAAGCAGGAGCGGGGCTGAGACAGGTGCCGCAAGGACAGTCAGAGGGGTAAATGCATCGGCAACCCTGCGGCAGGATTGTCGGGGATGCCGTTACAATCAAATGATTGAAACAAAGTTGTTTACCCACAATTTTGGAAAGGTGCAACAATTTTGTCAGACCCATTTTTGGGATTCTGTATGAAAATATGTTTAATTTGCCTGTTTTCCAGTTTTTTTGTGTTGTTCCAATCCACACAAAAGGAAATAAACATGTGTATGACAAAACGTGCAACTACAATAATTTTCTGGGATAAATACTTTATTATCTGAAACAATTTCAGGCATACCAACACTTTCAGCCATGACTATATGTGTCCTTGAGTTGTTCTGTTCCTGTTATTTCTCCTAGAAAATTTATGAATAAATTGTCTACTAGGTGTTATCAAGTGAGGGTAATTTTCCTATGATTCTTCCATGTAACAGGCGAAAAGGTATTTTAAATTTATTTAATTAAAATAATCATTAATAACTGCAGAACGACACAGCATGGAACTCTAAGAAAAAAATTGCTATTTCATGGGAAATGACTATTTATCAAAACAGTCATATCAGGAGTGATGACAAGTCCCTTTTACACAATTATTAAGCATAGATTTCCTGCTCTTGCACACTCCGTTGACTTTTGCGCTATAAATGCCCTACATTAGGAGCTTATCTTTCCAGTGATTAGCAGGAACTTTATACAACATACAACTCTAAGCTCAGGGTCAGACATGTTTCCGTACAGTGAATGTGATGTTTAGTCAAAGGCTCCTATCACATAGATTGAGAGCTGAACGAAAGAGGTTTGAAGACACTTGCTTGTATTAGTCATTCAGTGGCTTAGACCATGGTGTCTAGTCATTTCTGTATTCATTTGATGTCTCAGTGTTTGATATTTAATATATTTACTATTATTATTATAAACATTGCTATTACTACAATTTTACTTTATTAGAATCTTGTGATTTAGTGCTCATTCCCATTTTCTGTAATCTAACAAGTATCAAGAGTCCCGGACTTGTGATCATTCGACTTAGGTATGACCCATAGTTAAGAATGTCGTCACCCCTGACATCTGCATCTGCCATCTGATTCTCTTCTTTCCATTGTTGCGCTTCACATCTTTGGCCTCTTCACTATAAGCCAGGCTGCCAGCTGCATCCAGGCTGGAGTTCACTGAGTGTAATAAGGTTGCCTCATCATCGCAACCTTATGACATGCAATAAGAGCTAACATGGATGTTCTTGGAAGTCCTGGCCATTAGTAAAGAGATCAGAGATGCAAAGTGCCCAACAACGGAAAAAAAGAGAACCAAACGATGAGCAACAGGGCATCCAAACAGGTGAGTATTGGTAAAAAAAAAACCTCCACGGTAGTTTCACTGCTTGCCATCTAGTCTTCTTTCCACCATTATACTTTGCCTCTCCAGACTTCTGACTTCGTCTAGATTGTTGACATCACAAACTTATGATGCCAAGTAACCTCCAAGGCCTGACCGTGAACATGAGTCTTGCCTGATAAAGAAGATGCAAGGAGATGTGGTGTGCTCAATGATGAAAAAAGAAGAGGACCATATGGCAGGCAGTGAGCAGTGCAGTTGCTGGAGAGGTCAACAATAAGGTATTATTTTTTTCCCGGTCCTGTTCAAACTCACATATATATCTGGGTTACGGACAAAGGCACAGAATGCATCCAGTTTGTAACCAAGGAACTGAAAATATTTTACCTATTAAAAATACTGGGTTAGCCCTAAAAGAGACAAAGCCTTTGCACTAATGGCTCAGGAACAAATATCCCTTGTAGCATTGTTATTCACAGCACCCTCTATATCATCTTTATTGTAAATTGTGAAGATATTGATTAATCCCTCTTATGAACCAGTCATTTTTTTATTCTCAACTTTAATTTGTTTCTATATAAATTAATACAAACAGTTGATTTTTAAACAATAATTAGGGATACGTTTTTCACAAGTAAATCATTCTATGCTGATCCTAATTGAAAAAACATGCAGATCTCTAGATTGAAACCATCTCTGCATTAAGGCCATAAAGTTCAACCTCGGGCTGATTATTGATATGCCTTTTTCCTTTCTGCTTGTCAGATCATTTCCAGATGCAAATCTGCTTTGTGCCTTTATTATTGTCTTGCACTGTAATGCTCCAACAGGATGCAAGATTAAAACAGATTAAAGAGGTATTCTAGGAGGCCATTATAGATTGAAGATTTAGATGCAGCATTGCTTTTGTGCTCTGCAAAATTGATTCAATTTACCATATAAATTCTATTTTTTGCAGTTTTCACAATTTCAAGCATCATCACACAAAATTTGTCAAAAATCTAGATCTAAGTTGTTGCTTTGCATCTGTTGCATAGATATTAATGAGCTTTTATAAAAGAAAAAAGAAAAAACATCCCTGATAAACATCTCTATTAACATAAAGTACATGAAACAGATATCAATACTCCTCATCAATAATTATGTTAACGGGGTTGACTACTACTAGGGCAACCCCTTCTGTTTTCATATGTATCTCCCAGGTAATCATGTCCACGGGACTCACGTGACATTGTGATGTCACACAAACTATGTGTCCAAACACCGCTGACTTCCTATCTCCCCACCTTCAGACAAATGATGTAATCAACAGGTCGTGAGCGCCAGCTTCTCTCTTTCCACCTTTGAACGTATGATTTAAGCAACAGGCAGAGAGGGCTGTGGATGATGCTGACTTCCCGTTGATTGCTGCTGAGTCTGAAAGTGGAAAGAGAGAAGCTGCCACTCACCGACTGTTGATTAAATCATATGTCCAAATGCAGGGAGAAAGAAGCTGGTGGTGATTGGACACATGGCTTGCTTACCACACAAACATTGATGAAGTAGGTCCCGGAACAGATCAAATTTTGATAAAATATGGATTAATTAAAACATTTCATTATTTATTCCTTAATTTATACACACGAAACTTCGTAGAGTGATGGAGACTTTACAGATATGTTTTCCAGGCACAAAATTACCTCAAATATAAATTCAAAGCTATCTGGGAGTGGGTTTAAAGCTACGTTATCATTATAACATAACTAGAGATGAACAAACCTGAACTGTAAAGTTTGGGGTTCGTACCGGACGCTTAGTGTCCCTTCCTCAAATCCAAACATGCACTTCTCCGGACGTCCGTGACAGAGTTTGTTGTTTGATGCCTAATAAAGTTTGTTGAATGACTGCAGCACAGCCAATCAACAAGGTTTTCAGCTATGAGCACTTCTACAGCCATCACAGCCATGCTGAGAATTGGCATGACTGTGATGGGCCAGCGCACGACGTGTCCTGGTCTGTATAAGTGCCACTATTTTGCTGTGACTAGGGAAGGAACACAAGGCTGCTTGAGTGAAGGACAGTGTTAGGTTACAGTGGGCGTACTATTAAAATAGGTCTATGTGGCCACTGTGCGCCAGGTTCTGTGGGGGTACTTGTAAAAATGGCTTTGTATGGCTTCTCTGCACCAAGTATAATGTTAAAAAAAAAGATCTGTCAAATTTGCACCATGCTCTGTTGAGGTACTTGTAAAATAAAGGCTCTGTGTGGCCATTGTGCACCAGGTTCTGTGGGCGTAATACTAAAAAAGAATCTGTTGGGGTAATCTTAATAAAAAAGGCATGTGTGGCCCCTGTGCACCAAGCTTTGTGGGAGTACTTGTAAAAAATACTCTGTGTGGCCACAGTGCACCAGACTCTGTGAAGGTACTTGTAAAAAAGGCTTTATGGGAATGGTACTCCGAAATGGAGAATAGCTTTAGAATGGAGGAGGTTTCGGCCGCTTTCCTCTATACACTTAATTCCTTCACCATTACTTGGACAGAGTGGATCCTATTTAAAGATCCCCCTAATTTCCGAGATCTGTTCTCCTGAACCTAGGTTTCCCAACGGTTAAAATATTGCATGAGCTGAATGCACCCGGGCGTGACATGGCTGGGCAACTGGGGTACAACTCACAGCCACTATTTACTAGACCCCACCAATCTTAAAAAGTGGTCTGTGTGGCTACTGGGCACCAAGTTTTGTGTGGGTAATCTTAAAAAAGCTCTGTGGGGGTAATCTTAAAAAAGAATCTGTGTGACCACTGTGCACGAGGATCTATGGGATAATCTTAGAAAGGGTATGTGAGTCTAATCTTAAAACAGGGTTTGTGTGGCCAATGTGCACCAGACTCTTTGGGGGTAATTTTGAAAAAGTGTATTGAGGATACTCATAAAAAGATTTATCAAGTAGTAAGGCTTCAGGGCAATAAGTGCTGCCTCTTTCTTTATATATAATCATAAAAGAGATCTGTGTGGCCACTGTGCACCAGGCTTTGGGGGGATAATTTTTAAAAATGCTCTGTAAATGTAATCTTAAAAAAAGGTCTGTGTGACCACTGTGCACACCAGGCTTTGTGAGGGAACTTTTAAAAATAGGTTCTATGTGGCCACTCCACACAAGGCTTTGTGGGGGTACTCTTAAAAAAGGGTCAGTGGGGATACCTCTAAAAAAAGGCTCTGTGTGGCCACTCTGCTCCAGATTCTGTGTGTCTACTGATAAAAAAGGCTCTGTGTGGCTACTCTGCACAAGGCACTATGTGTGTGTTGCTAAAAAGCATAGTGTGGTTACTCTACACCAGGCTCCAAGGGGATACTTTTAAAAAGGGGTCTGTGGAGTACTACTAAAAACTGCTCTGTGTGGCCACTTTGCATCAGGCTCTTTGGGTATAGTACCTCACATCGCCTTTGAGTGACTACTCTGCACCAGGCTCAGTGGGTGTACTGTTAAAAAAGTCTCTGTGTGGCCACTCTACTCTAGGCTCTACGGGGTTAGTTAAAAAAAGGTCTGTGATGGTACTCCTAAAAAAGACTCTATGTGGCCACTATGCACCAGGTTCTGTGGATATACTGTTAAAAAAGGCACTATGTGGCCACTTTGCACTGGACTTTGTGTGGGTACTCTGAAAAAGGGTTGTGGGGCTACTCTTAAGAAAGGCTCTATGAGGTAACTCTGCATACAGGCAGTAAAACAATCTGCTGGGCAGTCTCTCTGTATACAGGCATTGTAATACCCTGCACTTTTTTGGGGTGCAAAGAATGAGGAGATCATCAGATAGGGGATGTGGAAATGATGCTCCTGCTGGTGATAGTTAAGCGGATTAAGGGCAAGGATGTGGTAGACCTGTGCCTGTTACACATCCAAATGAAACACCTTCCTCTTGAAAGCAAGCAATAAGATGTTCTACATAACTTAGTAAGCATGACTACCGCTGCATGAATGGTGAGGCCACAACAATTATAGGCGATTTTAGATTGTATGGCTGAAAGTGTCTCCAGTGCCTTTGCTTCGTCTTCCAGTCAGTCAACTACTGACACAGTTTGCATATGCAGCCCATGGGCATCTGTCTTCCACCTTACCCCCTAGCAAATCAGGCTAGCAATCTAAGCGTCAAGTCATGCAGAAGCCTTTATAGCTTTTTGATGACTCACCTGACTGTTGCTGCCCCAGAAGTGGCAGAGATTGAATGCACTAATAGCCAACCTCTTGTTCAGTTTCATGGTGAGGAATTGTAAGGGCTAGTGCACATGGTCAGTGAAACACTGCAGCACATCTTTGATGATGATGACAAAACACAGGTGCCAACTACTGCAGCTTTCTGCAGTGTGCAGACTGACAAGGATGGCAAGGGTGAGGAGTGGGTGGAAGATGATGCAGGTGATGATGAGGTCAAGACCATCGATGTGACATGCCAAGTGTGGAGACAGAAATTACGGTCACACTACCCCAGTTGCAGAGCAAAAGGAAGCAGGGCATAAAATCACAGTGGCCATCTCCTAACCAGTACATCAGGTGCTACTGCCCACTGTGCTGATGGACTGAGAACACCAAAGGTAACTCAAGGGAGCTCCCTGTGTTGGCATTTCTTCAGGCAATGTGGGGACAAGACACGTGTTTTGCACGATGTGCCACCAGAGCTCAGACTGAGGCATAAATCTTCTTAACCTTAGCATGTCCTGCCTGACGAGGCATCTGAATGCAGAGCACAAGCTGCATAGGAGTACACATCTGAAGGAACAGGAGAGATTTGCTCCCTGTTCTGTAGTGGTCGCGGTCTTGGCCTCTTTCTCCCACTCCTGAGCAACAGGACCACCTGGCTCCCTGCAAAGAGAGAGAGATGTGACACAACCACTACCAGCAAACTTATTGAGCATCTCCACACTTTCCCATGGAAGCATTCAGCTGTCTATCTCCCAACCACTGTAGAGAATTCACTGGTCTATAATGGGCAGCATTACTAAATTCCTGGCCTTTGAAATGTTGCAATTTTGGCTGGTGGAGATGGAAAGTTTTAAAAATCTTACCTCGGTGTCTGTCCCACAGTATGTTATTCCCAGTCAACACTTCTTTTACAGACATGCTATTACTGGCCATCAAATTGCAGACAAAATCATGTGTACACTGCACAACGCAATCAGTTGCAAGGTCCACATAACCACTGATAAGTGGACCATTAAGCATGGTGTCAAGATCTCTACACTGTCCTTGTCTGCTGTGTTACTATTGTGTGGAAGCTGTCAGTCTGTTTTGGTTGTGCTGGGTCTGGGCTGCAATCATCTCTGTTCACTTCCCTTGATTAGTCCTCTACTTAAGCATGCTAGCTCCTCCATCCAGTGTTAATCGTACACTTGTTGCTGCCTGTGTGAGACTGATCTCTCTGTGCTCTGTGCCTGACCCAACCTGACTTAATTGACTTACCTGGACTTTGACCATTTCTCTATGACCTGACTTCTCTTTTGCCTGATCCTTGTAAACTGCCTTGTCTTTTTCATTTTCCTGACACTGGCTCATCAATTGGATTTCGTCTCTGACTACCGCTTGTTGTACTGCACCATTTCCTAGACCTGACCTCTGATTGTTTGACTTTCCTTATTCAGCAAGTAGTATTATTATTATAATTACTATCTGTAATTGTAGTCTTTCTCTTCACTTCTGGGACTAGTTATTACTGCAGTGACTTGTGTCACACATGGGCAGGTAAGTTATATTTCCCTAACTGCCGAATGGGTAAATCTAGTGATGGCTGGGCATGAAGCAGGAAGCATTTTATTGCATTTCCTACCACCACCGAGAATTGCTGGAGGTTTCTCTGTTCTTTATGCCTCCTCCTACTCCACTTTCACCACTTTCTCCACATCCAGTTAGCATAAGTTTGGAATGAAGAAATAAGCTTACTGTTTCTGTGGGGGAAGCGTTTGAGAAGAGCACAAGGTCAGAGGGGAGCAGCGCAGCATCTGAATATAAAAGCAAAAGATGCGGGTGGGATTAGCACCAAATAGTGGAAAGAAGCAAGGCCGTGCACAGAGGTATTGGACATTTTCTTCCCTGCTGAAGAAATGGGAGAGTTGACTACCACCTGTCAAATGCTAGTGTTTGAGTCCTTTGGGCTGACTGCAGACACCACTTGCCGGGAGCCTGTACCAAAGCCACTACCCCATCCAACAGCTACATGATGAAACTGTAGACATCACCAGTCAAGACTAGAGATGAGCAAACTTTCCCAGAAGATGTTTGACAATTTCAAATTCCGCATGAATATTGACGACTCGGTTTGCTATCGGAAACCCGATCAATTTACTAAAAAATCGGCAAACACAGCTTTGTTTAGGAAAAAAATGTGAAGTTTAAAATGGCTCTAAAACTTTCCCTGACTGTTTGGGGCCAAAACACTCGCCGTAAAACCCACTGGCGGGAAACAACACCAAACCATAAATAATTAATAACCATTAATAGTGTTCCCAGCTGTTGGAATATGTTTAGTGCAAAACTCTAATCCTCTATGTGTAAGTGTTATATTGCTAGGTTTGTGCATTGTCAGTAAAGTTAGTTGAAAGAAAAAAAGGAACACTGCCAGAGACTCACACACAGGAAATATCATGTGACTGTTACCAGTTTCCTGTGTCTGTGCATGTGAAGAGAAGCAAAGCAGCTTGCTGATGCTGCAAAGGGACAATTAAGATGTATATTCCTGTTAACACAAAGCCCTTCATATCTGTACATGTTTGTTGCTAATTAAAGCTAAATTCTGTTGTCAACATGCTTTCAGTGTATCCTGAATGATCCGCTGCCAACACCAGCCATTGGGTAACCGTTTTCTTTCAATTTCTAGAACGTTTTGGAACTTTAAAATATTTTTTTTAAGCTTGCTGGAGTTTTAAGTTGTTCTGACAACTTCAGGTTGTGAATTTGGAAACAGTTCCAGATGTGGCGGCAGTTGTGAAGTCCAGGAACTTACAATGTTACTTACAAGATCTTAATATTTTGTCTTTTATTTTTTTGGAATATATATATATATATATATATATATATATATATATACACAAGTACTTGAAAAAGGTGTAACTCCACACTGAAACATTGTGAAACATTTTGTGCTCATTAAAGTACCTTTTCGTTGAGTGCTCCCTGATTGCCTCGACTGATCCCCCAACTGCCCCATCCGGCCCCCTCATCCGACCCCCTGTATTACATCTCATCCCTGGTCAACACCCCATCCCGGGACCGCTCAACACTGACGACCATTCATCCACCACCACAACTTTCGCCCTCTGCTTCTGACCCCTGCCGCCACACTCACTCCCTGCTCACCGTACACAATGTTCCCACTACTCCTCACTCTCACTGCCATCCTTCTCCACTTCCTACTACCTCCACTTATCCCCCCTTGGTTTACGAAATGTGGGCGATATTAAATCAGGGCCTGGGGTCTATAATTGATCTCTTGTTAGTCTAAGGGCGCAATGAGCCTAAGAATGATGCCTTAATGTATACGTTTTCACAATCTACATAGGCATTTGGCACTTTGCACCTACTTTTATAGATAAAATCTGAAGCTTTGGGAAAGGAAGGTGTGCCACAGTCCGCGCTGCCAAAATCTTCCGCTCGTAAATAATGCAAGTAGCCGATGTCCAAATCAAACCTCTCTTTTATTTCTCCAACGCGTTTCAACGCCCTCCTGGCGTCTTCCTCAGGGATCCCTGAGGAAGACGCCAGGAGGGCGTTGAAACGCTTGGAGAAATAAAAGAGAGGTTTGATTTGGACATCGGCTACTTGCATTATTTACGAGCGGAAGATTTTGGCAGCGCGGACTGTGGCACACCTTCCTTTCCCAAAGCTTCAGATTTCGTCTACCCGTGTGGAGACCGGTGGAAGTCCAGCAGCAGCCAGCAGGATACTCATCCTATCAGGTCTATTAACCAGTTGTGGGTGGCACAACTGGAATAGGTGAGTGACCATTTCTTACTCACCTGCTTTGATTTAGTGTCGAGTGATAAGGGCACTATTGCGCCTCTTGTCCCCCCCCCCTTTTTCTTTTCGTTATACTTTTATAGATAGTGATTCAATGTATGGATATTTTCCTTGTAAGCATTGGTTATTATTGAGTGCATTGTCTTACTGTAAGTCCCTTATGTAAATTCCATAGTACAATATAGATGTCCTCCATCATAATGTTTTGCATTTCCCCTACTGATCATATATATCCTTTGTTTTAATAATAAAATTGCATACTCTAATATGGGCTGATGATCATTTTTTCTTCGCGTTTATGTGGGTGTCAACTAGTGATTGCCCTATGTAATCCTTATTATTATTAGGTTTTCGCAATAGTACAATCAGAAATGGTATATTTCTCATTTATGCTTTGTTCGTGCATGTTCATTTCGACTTTGAGAGATGTTGTTTTGGCTTGAGGTCAGGTTTCTTTTGGTTAGCCAGCCAGCTAAAGACAAACCCACAGGGGCTATCGATCCTGAAGGGCCTGTTGGTGCTGCCCAAGTTCCTCCCACCACTCCTAGAGGGGTAGTCATCCCCTAACTCCTCCATCCTCTTCTCCAATGGTTGCCATGATGGAGTGTGCTAGGGGCAGGTGGTGACAGAGAATGCCCCTGGATGAGTAGCCCCTGCCACCCCCCCAAGACCGTTTAGCAGCAGAGTACCATGTGGAACAGTGATCTTCATCCCTGGCAGCGTGCAAAAAACTTCTCCACTCGTTTGACTCTTATTAAAGTGAAGACTTCCCTACAAATGTCGTGTTGTTGGTTTGATGACCTGTCCTTTAGTTGGCATGTTGTACAAGGAAGATCTTTTTTCAGTTGTTTTTGAGTTCTTAGAAGAATGAGGCCTGTTTTGTTTGTTGATTTTATTTTTCCCTTTCCCAAGTTTAGCACCAGTTGCGCTTCCCCGGATTAGTGGGACTGCAGCTTTTGGGCTACACCTCAAACTCTCAATGGGCTGTGTCCGTAATGGACTTTGCACCATTGTAATGGAGTTGAGATTCCAATAGGACTTTCCATATATATACTGTGTATATTGATATATCTGTCTTTGAGATTTAATAAAGTCTGTTCTAAGTGCCTATATTAAAATTATTACTGTTTGGGTCTGATAAATGTTACAAAATACATAATGTACCACCATGGCTTTATTCAAAAGTTGCTAAGGTACAGTTTTTTACTTCACTCTTTGTGCGCTGATCTGTTTCTACAAAGAGGTGCCTTGATCCTGCCCTACAGTGACTGGCGAGGAAGCCCAGGCCTCTGGCCTGATGGTCTGAGGTATGGAAATGCAAGACACTACACACACTCCTCTGGCCAAGTGCAGTCCTCAAGGGCCGCAAACAATGTATGTGTTCAGGATTTACTTACTTTTGAACAAGGTGCTGGAATCATCACATCTACAGGTGATGAAATTAGCACCAGTTAAATGCTAAGGAAATCCTGAAAATTGCACTGTTTTAAGACTATGAGGACTGTAGTGGGCCACCCCTGCCATAGAAGTCTCTGTGGAAGTAGCCAGGGGGCAAGAGGAATCCATGAACCCATTCACCACTACTGAGCCTCTCCCTGGACCCTCTTAGGCCCTGTGACCACAATACATTGTTTTATGCTTTTTTTAAGCAGATTCTGAGAATCTGCATCAAAATCTGCATGTGTATCCTGAGGCCAGGAAAGTTTATGACAGGTCAGAAGTGCGGTGTCCACATTGCCTTTTTTTTCACTGCAGATATGATTCAGATTTCTTTTTTTTTTTGCCTCAAAATCTGCACCAAATTTGCAAGGAAAAAAACAGTGCCACAGCACTTCAGATCTCTCATAGACTTTTCTGCCTTCAGGATAGACATGCAGATTCTCAAAATATGCTTCAAAAGAAGCATCAAACAATGTACCATGGGCACGGGGCCTAACAACAATATGGTGGGGTCACATTCAAAGAAAGCATCCCTGGTATGCTGTGAGAGCAGGCACGCAGGCAATGATGAGAGTGTGATAAGCGGTGCCATCTCAAACATTACTGCAGTTTAGCCTCGAGGGGTCACACAGGGGCTATCCCACAAGTTTGAACTACACTGCACTCCCTGACGTCACCCCTCCTCACATGCGTGCTCTCATGATACTGGCGAGATATATCTGTTCTGTCTCACACAATATTGCAGCTTTCATGAGTCAGCTAGTATTACGAGCGCTGATGTCACTGAGATTATCTCAGGTCACATAGGGGGAATACCTTGTTGCATGATACCCACTGTGCAACCTGCGACAACCTGAGGGAATTCATGAGGATGGTAAGATTCATGATCGGGCCTGGAAGCATGATGACAGTGGCACTGACGCTTGCTAAGTAAAAGTGTAGGAAGATGATATTTGTGCCAAAACAGCAGGGCTCCATTGTAATACAGTTTAAGCTATGTTTAGCAGCTTTTGTGACCTTTTGAAGGTGTTTTCTAGGCCCTTGCTTTTGCCTCACATTGATTTGAATGGGGTTTGGAAGTTCCACAAACATATGGCCGTTTGGCGAACCAAATCCAAACTTCAAAAAGTTTGCTCATCTCTAATTGTGACTGCCTTAAGTCCATTCCTCTAGAGTGGCTTGGCTGGGACTACCTTTCACAACAGAGCATTGACGAAGTCAAAGATGGAGGAAATTTAAAGAAATGGCAATCACAGCTTGTGCCTTTAAACGAGCCCCACAGAACTGGCCAGGGAACACTATCTTCTGCTGACAAAGTGTGCCACCTGGAACTAAGAAATGAGCATGCAGTTTGCATGGGGGAAGAGTTTGAGAAGAGCACAAGGTCAGAGAGGAGCTGTGGTGCAGCATCTGGATATAAAAGTTCAAGATGCCGGTGAAAGAATGATATTGGCACCAAAGAATGGAAGGAAGCAAAACTGTGTGCAGGGGTGCAAGACATCTCCCATGCTGCTGAAGAAGCGAGTGAGTTGATAACCGCCTGTCAAGAGCCAGTGCCTGAGTACTTTGGGCCGTCTGCAGACACCGCTTGCTGGGAGCCCATGCCAGAGCTCCAAAAGCCCCCACAGATGTCATCGGTCAAGACCTCATCCCAGAGCTACACGGTCAAGCCGTAGATGTTGCTGGTCAGGACCCCATCCCAAACCTTCTCGGGTGGTCCTGTAATGAGGTGTACAATTCAGATTGTATTATTGAAATTGAAACTGAAATGAACTGTGCACAGTCCGCACTTGTCCACCGGGGGCATCAGTGGACTGTACAATCACAGAGCTGGGAAACTCCCAGCCATCTCTGTTGTTTAACCAGGAAGTGAAAGCAGAGGATCAGAGCAGTATAAATCCAGAGCTGAGAAGATCTACCTGCGGATGTCTGTTTAAAGTGGACTACTTTGCTACACCTTGCCGGAAAAATCACCCCGCAGAAGCCCCTGTGACTGATCCTGGGCCACTGGACTTTGGTGCTGTGACTCTGGCCGCTCTGCAAAACCTTGCCCGCCGAGCACCCAGAGTGCATGTGCTGGGGCCGTGACCGACATAAGGGAGCCATTTGTGCTGCTGTGATCTCCCTTCTGCTGTTGCTCTGTGTGCCCTGAGACTGGGAGAGACAGACTGTTACCTGCAGAAGGAGACCAAAGAAGAAGAGTGAGGAGATCCCCAGGCCTGCTACGTGGGAGCGACATCTTCTTCTGTGATAAGACTGGTACGTGATTTTAGGGAAAGTTAGGGAAAGATACCTTCATTGTTGTGTTTTCTTTTCTTGCTGCGTACCCGGAAGAAGTGAAGATTCAGAGACTCTAATATATACAAGTGCGCATATAGTTCGGTTGACTGTGAGATAAATATGTTTTACAGTAAAGAAATGTTATTATCGGTTAAACCTGAGTATGGGGATTCTGTTGAGAAAGATCATACACACACACCCGCGGCCTTACCACCGGTCGCTACATCTGGCGTAGTCGGCAGGATGTGTGATCAACAGAATCTCCTCCCGGTAGTAGCTTATAACCAGACTTATACTACGGCCTGCAGGTCCATATCCGGTGCCAGCAGTCCGAGCAGTGACACGGAAGAATTGAAGCAGATAGTAGCAGAGTTGCAGAAACAGATACTACAGCTGCAGCTCATGCTAGACCAACAGGCGGACAGGCAAGCGAGACAGCAACCCAGTCGGCCTATGGGAAGGTGCTGGACATGCGGCGACCCCCGCCATAGGGCAAACCGTTGTCCGCATCCTCCACCCGTGGTCCGATATACCAGAACCAGCAAGCCATGCCCCACAACAGCAGCCACCTTTAAACTAGACGCCCCAGCCAAAGCGGTTCGCTCGGCAGGGGAGATCAGGGAAAAGGGTGTGAAGAGACAGAGCCAGACCGATAAGCAAGTACTGGCCACTCGGGTCCAGGGGACGGTGAAGTGGTTTAATGTCCGTGATGGGTATGGCTTCATCAACAGGAATGACACAAAGGATGACGTGTTTGTACATCAGACTGCCATAAAGCGTAACAATCCTCGTAAGTGCCTCCGCAGCGTTGGTGATGGGGAGGTGGTACAGTTTGATGTTGTGAAGGGAGAGAGGGGTACAGAGGCCGCCGACGTCACCGGTCCTGGGGGTGTTCCCGTTAAAGGAAGCAGATTTGCCCCCAACCGCCGCCGCTACCGCCGGCGATCCTACTCTCCCCAGGTAGAAAACGTGACTGAGTTTATTGGAGATATTGTGAGCCCTGAGCAAGGGAGCGAAGGTGAACGGGGGGATGACGGTTTCCCCCAACAGAGGTCCCTACTCCGCCAGAGATCAATCCCTGTGATATCAACGGCCATCACTGCCTTGGAGCCGATGGTTGTTGACAGGGACTGTCAACCTTTAAGTGGGGGGGTATGTAATGAGGTGTACAATTCAGATTGTATTATTGAAATTGAAACTGAAATGAACTGTGCACAGTCCGCACTTGTCCACCAGGGGGCATCAGTGGACTGTACAATCACAGAGCTGGGAAACTCCCAGCCATCTCTGTTGTTTAACCAGGAAGTGAAAGCAGAGGATCAGAGCAGTATAAATCCAGAGCTGAGAAGATCTACCTGCGGATGTCTGTTTAAAGTGGACTACTTTGCTACACCTTGCCTGAAAAATCACCCCGCAGAAGCCCCTGTGACTGATCCTGGGCCACTGGACTTTGGTGCTGTGACTCTGGCCGCTCTGCAAAACCTTGCCCGCCGAGCACCCAGAGTGCATGTGCTGGGGCCGTGACCGACATAAGGGAGCCATTTGTGCTGCTGTGATCTCCCTTCTGCTGTTGCTCTGTGTGCCCTGAGACTGGGAGAGACAGACTGTTACCTGCAGAAGGAGACCAAAGAAGAAGAGTGAGGAGATCCCCAGGCCTGCTACGTGGGAGCGACATCTTCTTCTGTGATAAGACTGGTACGTGATTTTAGGGAAAGTTAGGGAAAGATACCTTCATTGTTGTGTTTTCTTTTCTTGCTGCGTACCCGGAAGAAGTGAAGATTCAGAGACTCTAATATATACAAGTGCGCATATAGTTCGTTTGACTGTGAGATAAAAATGTTTTACAGTAAAGAAATGTTATTATCGGTTAAACCTGAGTATGGGGATTCTGTTGAGAAAGATCATACACACACACCCGCGGCCTTACCACCGGTCGCTACAGTCCTAAAGATATCCAGGCTGAATTGGGGCTGGACCCCTGCTGCAGCTATTTCCTCTACCCAGCTTAATCAGCTGGCTGCAGATTTGGGTTCTCGGGCCTAGGACCAGCACCTCACTCCACGTGTGTACACTCCTCACTGGCTCTTGACTTCTCTGGAGCTGTCTCCTTTTTTGTCTCCCACCCCTAATCTAACTCCTGTCTCCAACCAGTAGAAAAGGACTGCTCTAAATGTGGGTTTCTTCTGCCCATCATCTCCCTGGCGTGGAGTTCAGATTGTGTTGGGTGTTTGTTGGGAGTCTCAGAAAAGTTTTCCCCTCTTACCAATGAGCATGATACCACACCTATTAAGTAGGTGAAGTACCATAGTGGTGGCCAAACCGCAGGGGCGCCACATTCCCCCCCCATTAAAGACAGCACATCTGCGGGCTGTAATAAAAGTACAAAGGTGTTAGGCAAAACATAAAAATCTTTCTTTGCATAAATAACATTAACTTCTTTCCTTTGTGGAAGGCACATTGATTGAATGTTACAAACAATAATAATAATAATATTTATTCATTTATATAGCACTTTACATACATCAGGAATGCTGTCCCTATGGAGGCTCACAATCTAAACATCCCATCAGTATGTCTTTCCAATGTGGGAGGAAACTGGAGTGCCTGGAGGAAACCCATGCAAACACGGGGAGAACATCCTTGCAGATGTTGTCCTTGATGTCCTTGGTGGGAATTGAACACAGGACCTTGGGACCCCAGTGCTGCAAAGGCTGCAGTGCTAACCACTTGAGCCACCATGCCACCTGATACAAAAAGATACAGAAAAGTATAAAAATACAAAAATGTAAAAAACTTTTGAAAAACAGTAGCAACATCAAAAAGTGCAATGGTTACCGCTCCAAACTACCTTTCAAAACTTCATCTCTGGGCGTGGCTACAGGGCACACAGACTATTTTTGACCTTTTTCTTCAGCCACGTCGATGGTTTCTTTAAGGTCTCTTTCAAGTGTAGAAAGGTGTCAAAGTGCGAGGGTTGAGTGCAAAAGTTCTTGATATTGCACCCAGTTGTTCTCTTTTGAAAACCAGCAGTAAGGCGCAGCTTAAAAGGTGCAACTATGTACAGTAAAAGTTCAGGTCACCACACAGTCCTGTGACCATTAATGTTCATTTTCATGAAACTGTGGGGTAGCCAGTTACTTATGAACTACGGTAAATATTATAATTAACACAATTAGGACCTGAACGGTCAACTTAGTAACTTTAAAAAAAAAATGAAATACAAATAATACTATCCTTCAGGTAACCTACACATCATCCTGCTTCCCTCGGTCTGAGGTGATGTGCAGTTCTTGGCACCCTACATTGATAGTGCAGTTCGGAGCATTTGCTGAGCGGTTACCTGACACAGCCAGTCTGAGGGCAATGTTGTCCTCGCGGGAGAGGAATTGTAGCATGCCATATCCTCAGCCTGGTCTGGCTGACGAAGGAGAGACTTGCGCACCGCTAGCTAACATGGTGTCACAGCTGGCAACTCTCACTGATTCAGCTTGGGGGTGGCGCAATTCCCACAACGGTTGGGGTTTGGGTGACGTCTACGGCGTACCACCCCCTCGGGCCCAGCAAACAGGTATATTCGACCAGGTCACCAGGGTAGAGGTCCCGGTCAGCGTTTTTAAGGAGGTGGCACTCTACATCCCCCCCAAAGACATTCTGCATTAAATGGGGCTCCTTGATAAAGCCAAACCCTTTATAGCGGTCGAATGTCAGTATGGAACCCTGTCAGATTACCTGCGGCTCTCTTTGGGCCGCCCTTTGTCCATCCCGCTTCTCTTGTAGGGACCGGATCTGGAAGGCCCCGTAGATGGTCTGATGGTAAGCTGCTTCTTCGGTGTCTAGAGACTCTCGTGGTGTCCTGCACGTAAGTTTCTTCAGCTTGGATGCCTGAGCTCACCTCCCTTACTCCCTGAGCACTTCCCTGGTCGGTGGGTGTAGGATCTGTGATCAGGAGCTGGGAACCCGGGGCCGATCCCATGGGAAATCCCATTAAATCGCCATCCAACTTGAACCAGCAGCGAACCAAAGTCTGGGGAGCCCCTTCTCCTGCCCCTTACAATTGGGTTGGTTCTAGCAGGGCCGGAGTGTTTTGGGTGGACAATTATAATAATAATAATAATAATTTTATTTATAAAAGTGCCAACAAATTACGCAGCACTTTACAATTCGGAGGGGACATGTACAGACAATATGTGACAAAACAGAGTACCAAAAATTCAAAAACCATGAGGAGTAAGGTCCCTGCTCGCAAGCTTACAATCTATGAGGAAATAGGGGAGGCACAAAAGGTAACAGTAACAAATGATGTCATATATGATCCAGCCATCAATATAATAATTAGGGGATTCATGTAACGCTGCATGAATCGGTCATCGATCAGGATCTGTACAAGTACGGATAAAGTGCTATATTATGCATGGGGGGACAGACAGACAGTCTGCAGGTGCAGACAGATGACACGATAGGCTAGTCTAAAGAGATGTGTTTTTAAGGCTCAATTAAAACTATTGGTATTGAGAATTAATTGAATTGTTTTCGTTAACCCGTTCCAGAGAATTGGAGCAGCTCGTGAGAATTCCTGGACACGGGAATGGGAGGTTCGGATTGTAGACGATGTCAGTCCTAGGTCACTTGCGGAGCGGAGGACACGTGTAGGGCGATAGATAGAGATGAGGGAGGAGATGTAGGGCGGTGCAGAACTGTGGAGGGCTTTGTGGGTGAGAGTGATCATTTTATATTGTACTCTATAGCGGATTGCAACCAGTGCAAGACAAGCGGCGATGCACTCTGGAGCCCTGGGGCCGCCGCCGGCCGGCTGGAACCCTGAAACCCTGGACCAGGGCCGGTGACGGAGCGATAGGTAAACGGGCAGGAGGGACAGTAAAGCGTGCAGTGGAGGCGCCGTGCCGCAGGGACGCAACAATTGCTAACATTTCCTCTAGCCTAGACTCGACTCTGCAGAATATAATACACAGTTATCTTTAGCTGATCCCTTCTAGTACATATTCCCCACTATTTTTCCCGACATCTACACTGCACTAGGTGAAGAAAAAAAGTGACATGTTGCCACCCTGTACAGTAACAGGACTTCCATTTTGTTCCTCTCATGGTAGACAGTATCCTCCAAAGTAAAAATATATTACATAAGTAATTATGCCCCCCAATTGGTCTCTATATTTATTATGTCCCCAACTTGACACCACAATCCAATAATTTATGTTTCTCATTCTGGCCCCCATGTAGTAATTATGTCCCCTATCCTGGCTATATTTATTTAATAATGTACCACATCCTGGCTCCCTTATTTAACAATATTCCCCATCCTGAATCTTTATTTAATAATATTCTCCATATGGGCCCCTTTATTTAATAATTTCCCCAGCCTTTGCCCCATTATTTAATAATATCTCCCATCCTAGGTTCCTATGTTCCATCATCCTGGGCCCTTACATTCCTCCTTCTTGTGCCCCTATTTTCCTCCCTCCTGGGCCCATATGTCATGTTCCTCCTCTTGATCCCCTATGTTACCCAATCCTAATTCCCTTGTGTTCCTCTGTCCCAGGCCCATATGTTTCTCTTTCCTGAGTCCCTAAGTTACTTCTTCACATGTTACCCTCTCCTAGGTCCCTATGTTGGCCATCCTGGACCTGTATGTTCCTACATCTCGGACCCCTATGTTCATCCTTCTGGGCTTTGTTGCCCCATCCTAGGTCCCTATGTCATCCATGCTGAACCCCTCTATTCCTCCTTTCTGTGCCCCATTTTGCCTCCTTCTCATGCCCCTGTGTTACACAATCCTAGGTCTCTATGTCATCTATATTGGGCCCTTATGTTCCTCTGTCCTGAGCCCCTCTGTTTTTCTATCCTGGGCCACTATTTTCCACATTCTGTTGCCCTATGTGCCTCCTTCCTGAGGCCCCATGTTGCCAATACTATGTACCTATGTCATCCATCCAGGGCACTTATGTTCCTCCATTTTAGGCCCCTATGTTCCTCCTCACGGACCCATATGTTGCCCCATCCCAAGTCCCTATGTTCCTTTATCCTAGACCCATATATTCCTACTTCCTGTGTCCCTAAAATCCTCATTGCCATGCCCTTATGTTACCCCATCCTAGGTCCATGCTGGACTCCTATGTTCCTCCTTCCTGGGTCCCTATGTTCTCCATATCGACCCAATATATTCTTCCATCCCATGCCCCTCTGTTCCTCTATCCTGGGCCTCTATCTTCCTTCCTTCTGGTCCCCATGTTTCTCCATCCTAGGTCCCTATTTCATCCATTTTGGACCCCTATATTCTTCCTTCTTTTGCATACATTTCTCCTTTCCAGGCACCTATCTTTCTCCAACCTGGATCCCTATGTACCTTCTTTTGAGACCCTATGTTCCTTCATCTTGGGCCCTTATGTTCCTCAGTCATGGGTCCCTATGTTCCTCCATCCTGGACCCCTATGTTTCTCCTTCCTGTTTCCCTATGTTGCCCCATCCTAGGTCCTTATTTTATCCATTCTGGACCCCTATATTCTTCCCTCCTTTGCATATATGTCTCCTTTCCAGGCACCTATGTTTCTCTATTATGGGCCCCTATGTTCCTCCTTCTGAACCCCTATGTGCCTCTTTCCCAGGCTCCTATGTTTCCCAATCCAAGATTCATATGTCGTCCATACCAGCCACCTATGTTCCTCCAACTTGGGCCCCTATGTTCCTCCATCTCGGTGTCCTATGTTGCCCCATCCTAAGTCCCTATGTTCCTCTGTCCTAGACCCATATGATCCTCCTTCCTGGATCCCTAAGTTCCTCATTCCTGTGGCCCTATGTTGCCCTATCCTAGGTCTCTATGTTATCCATGCTGGGCCCCTATGTTCCTCCATCTCAGGCCCATATGTTCCTCCATCCTGAGCTCCTATGTTCCTCCATCCTAGGCCCCCCATGTTTTTCATTCCTGGGCCCCTATGTTCTTCCTTTCCAAGCCCCTATATTCCTCCATCCTGGATCCCTATGTGCCTCCTTCCCAGGCCCCTATGCTGCCTCTTCCTAGGTCCCTATATAGAGGACGTATAGAGAAAAAAAATAAGGTTATCCACATTCCCCATTCTGTCAGTCAGTAAATATCACACTGAACTCAGTTGCCATTCACAAGCAGTTGTAGATTTGCATAGCCGATTTTGTTCTGACAGTCGAGTTTGGATCAGAATCAGACATGTGCACAGCACTATAGAATATCATAGGTCTGAATGAAAACCATGCATAGCACTCATATAAGAAAATCGCTTGTATTAACAACAGAAGATCACGATCGAGAACTACTGCCTATTCTCACTTGCTTAGGGATCTACAGACACTGCTTTTACTCCTCCAAAGTCATATTCATGCTATTAGAAGAGGAAAAGCTCAAGGCCACGTTACACACACAGATATATTGGTCACAGATCTCTGGTTGCAGTGAAATCATGGACACATTGTTACATTTGTACACAGCCACAAAATGGAACAATGTGTCCATGATTTCACTGCAACCAGAGATCTGTAACCAATATCTGAACAGATATCTGTGTGTGTAATGTGGCCTTTAGCACTCACAGCCCATTGTGGGTGTGTCATGCTTATTAATTAGGCCACATATAGGAGACACATATAGACAAATTCCTGGGGATTAGGGACAAAAAGGAAACAAGTGTCCTAGTTTCTGAGGACACAGTGGAGACTGACGGGGAAAATAATTCTGTTTTAAATCCGACTGATCATGTATTACCTGATGCGTTGGAAAAAGTACTATCAAAAGGGTTAAATTACTGTATACCCGAAAGCTTTGATTTTGCTGAGTTCCGGGTGGACTTATTTAATTCTGTTAAGAAGTTACATTTAGAGAAATTTCTGTATCCCAAGCAGGTGGAAAGTAAAAGAATGAAAAGGCTATTGCCCTAAAAATTGGCCCATTGGGTTTTAACCCAATGGGTTCCACTTGAGGTAAAAAATGACGCTGGAGTCCTGGTGTTTGTAACGATGAGAACGAAAAATTTGAAGAATTGTTTAACCTTGCTGTTCTGTTTGATAACAAATGAGCAAATTCGAAATGTAATATTTTTTTAAATATTCATTATGCGGTTCTGAAACTTGTGGTTAATTAACTTTTCCTCATTTGAGGAGTTCTTTCTATGGGTAGTTTTTTTGTTTTTTTTTACTTTTTACTCCACTTTTTTTTTTACACATGTATTGTTCCGTCTAAAATGACCATAGCCTTTTATACTAATCTCCAGCAATTTTTTGAGTAAAATAAAGGAGTTATAATCTCATTTTGGACTATACTATATTTTTCGCTTCACAAGATGCACTGGGTTATAAGACACATCCCAAATTTGGTGAAGGAAAAGAGAAAAAAAATAATTTTGAATGTTAAATGGGGGCTGTCTTACAATGCCAATGTCCAGCCCCCCATCCTGATATATATATCCCTCATCCAGGCGTATATGTCCCTCATCCGGATATACATATCTCCATCCTGTATATATGCCCCCATCCTGGTGTATATGTCCCCCATCCTGTATATATACCCCCATCCTGTATTTATGCCCCCATCCTGACATATATGTCCCCATCCTGTATATATGCCCACATTATTTAGTATTATTATTTATTTATATAGTGCCATTAGATTCCATGGCGCTTTACATATGAAGTGGGGAGAACAAGGACAAATACAATATATATGGACAATCAAGTCTTGCAGATACACGATGAATACAGTATATGTGGACAATCAAGTCTTGCAGATACATGAGGGGAGAAGACCCTGTCCACGAGTGCTCACAGTCTATAAGGGGCGGGTGAGGAAACAATAGGAGGGGGAAGCGATGAGCGTGTGACAGTGCGACGACTGGATCTCATCGTAAAGATCCCAAAGGTAGGCGAGTGTTGGATATGTTGGGGGAGAGAGTTCCAGAGTATGGCGGAGGCACGGGAGAAGTCTTGTATATGGTTGTAAGAAGATGAAATATGGGGGGAACAGAAAAGGAGCTACTGGGAGGATCGCAGGTTGCGTGTGGGCAGGTATCGGGAGACCATGTCAGAGATGTATGGGGGGACAGGTGATGGATGGCTTTGTATGTCAGGGTTAGGATTTTAAATTGGGATCTGTGAGGGATGGGGAGCCAGTGAAGGGCTTGGCGGTGGGGGAGACCATGGAGTAGAAGGAAGACAGGTGGATTAGTCATGCAGCGGAACTTAGGATAGAATGGAGAGGTGCAAGGGAGGAAGCAGGGAGGCCAGTGAGCAGGAAGTTGCAGTAGTCGAGGCGGGAAATGATAAGAGCATGAACAAGAGTTTTGGGAGCGTCGTGATCAAGGAAAGAGCGAATCCGGGAAATGTTCTAGTCAGCAGGAAGTGGCGAGGTCACTCCAAGGCACTTGGCATGGGGGACTGGGGAGAGTGAGCAGTTGTTGACGAGGATGGATAGGTCCAGTAGAGGGTGAGAGCAACCTGGGGAGAAGACTCAGTTTTGACCATGTTCAGCTTGAGGAAGCGAGCAGAGAAGAAGGATGAGATGGCGGACAGGCATTGTGAAATTTTGAATAGTAGGGAGGTGATGTCGGGCCCAGAGAGGTAGATCTGGGTGTCGCTGGCGTAGAGATGGTACTGGAGGCAGTGGGATTCAATGAGTTGACCTAGGCCGAGAGTGTAGATGGAGAAGAGTAGTGGTCCCAGAAACGGGCCTTGGGGGATGCCGACAGATAGGGGGTAGGACAAAGAGGATGTGTGGGAGTGGGTGACACTGAAAGTTTGGTCCGTTAGGTGGATGGAGATCTAACATCCAGCCTCACATTGTCAATGAATGCAGCCAGGCACATAGAACATGGTGGCGCTTAACGCACAATGCCAAATTAAATCCCCCGTAGCTCCAGTCCCGCAGCTGTGTCCTCACCCTCCGAAACCTACTTCTGGCACCCCCGCTCCACGACCGAAGCCCCCCTGATTTAAAGACGCACCCCATTTTCCTCCCAATTTAGGGGGAACAAAAGTGCATCTTAAAATCCCAAAAATATGATATATTGCATCTAGTATTATTTATTCATTTATCTATATCCTTTTGGTCCGTGCAGATTTACACATACATACATTTTCAAATTATGATACTGGAGATGGATTCGCTTCCAGTATAGTTATGTGCAAATTTTTTTTGCTGTATCTTATTTACGCTGCTGTTCATATAGAAATTGTTCAATTCAGTTGTCATCATTTCATATTGTAAATGAAAAGATTTTATTATTTTCCTTGTCTTTAGCTGGTTCTACGGTATTACTGTGTAATGCTGTCCTGATATGAGCACTAATAAATTCTGAAGAAAAGTAACACCCAGAGATGATGGAGTGGCAGCCATTGTCCACAGGATCCAACAGCATGCTAAAGAAAGTGAAAGCTTCCACCAGCACTGCTATGATACCAACGGCCTTCACCAGGAACGCAAACAGCCTAAAACAGAAACGATGCACCTTTTGACGAACATCAAGTAATCACAAAACAAATGCAATATGTTGCAGTTGTGCAAAGTACTTACGCAAAAAACATGTAAATTATACTTTGTGACGAATGTAAACAGTGAATCTTATTTACCATTTTATATAGAAAAAAATGAACTTTTTATTTTTTTTGTTCTTTTTAAAAAAATATACATATATATCTATACATAATTTTATGTTATAGTTTACAGTTACATAAAGAATATTTTTATGTGTAAATGTGCAATATGCATGAATATTGCAATAAGGCCATGTAACATTTTTTGACACAAAAAATAAAAATTCAGTTTTTTATTTCATTTCATTTTTAATTTCTTTAAGAGCAACCATATTCACATACAGTATAATAATGCAACAGGAATTCCAATAAAACACTTAAATTAGCTAAAAATCAAGACTTTAAGGGTATGTGCACATCAGTAGTTTTCTGGGCTGTTTTTTGGCGTTTTCCGTCGGCGTTTTCCGCTCAGTTTTATGTTAATTTATGTTAATCCTAGCCACCAGCTGGATTAACATGATACTCAATGGAGTTTAGAAAACGCTGTCTTCATTAGAACGTTTTTTTTCTGGTCGTTTTCAGTTTTTCCACCGGTTTTCCACCAGTTTTCAAAGATAGAGCAAGGGACTTCTTTTGGTCGTTTTTCCAGCGGTTCCACCTTACAAGTGCAGAAAAAAACTCAGTTTTAAAACCGCTCAGAAAAACAGCCGACAAAACGCTGTATAAACGCTATAAAAAACGAGCAAAAAACGAGCAAAAAACGAGGGACTCTGCTGAGCACAGAAAACTCAGTTTCTGCTAATCTACACCGGTTTTTGGACGTTCTGCAGAGATGCACAAACGTCAGATGTGCACATACCCTTGTATGTCCGGTAAAAAATGACCGGAAGATTATACAACCTTTTACATGTGGTATAAAATTATCTTTCTGTACCCAAGTTGTACTGGGTAACATGGTTGATATTTTCCAAGAACAAGTAGCTAAGCAAGTCGAAGGTTTAGTGTATTCTGAGACACCAAAAATGTGAGTGTAAGGGAACAAAAAAGACTTAGGACGATGTGATATTGCGAAAAGCAGACAAAGGAGGTAATGTAGTGCTCCTGACAAAATATTACTACATAGCAGAACCAAGAAGACAGCTGAATGATGTAAATACATATGTGTTTAGCTACAGATTCCATTAATACGTTTAAAGAGAAATTACAGACGCTGTTGAATAAATCGGTTAGTATAGGGGTCTAAGAAGGAAGCAGAAAAGCTGTTTCCAGAGTACCCACAAAATGCACATTGGTACTATCTGCCAAAACTCCAAAAATCTTTAGAGTCCACACTAGGTCAAGGTATCATGTTGGGAGTATGAATATGCAAATGGAGTCCGTGGAGCCTCAATTAAGAGTCTCAAACAAGGGACTAGCCAGATATCTCTCCAGGGAAGGACCTAGCCCTGGGGTGGAATCCTTGCAGAGACTACCATAACCACCATATTAGGTGGCTCTTTTAGTCAATATCCAACTCAGTTACGAGTTAAGTATATGACAAGGGAATTAACAGAGCCTGGAGTAGGTTCTTTGACTGAACTCCTGTCGCGATATTTAGACTGGCAACTTGGACCACTGATGAGAGAAATACCATCCTACATCAGGGACACTGGGGAATGTATGGAAGTGGTTGATAGAATAGTTTGTCAGGAAGATTTTCAGTTGGCTTATATAGACATGAGAGTCTGTATACGCGGATACCGCAGTATCAGGCTGTTGAAGCAGTAAAAGAAGTATTGGTGTCTACTTAAGAATCCACGGAGTTCAGAGAATTCATTGGAGAAGCATAGGTTTTGTTCTAAACCATAATCCATTCAAATTCCTGAACAACTGGTTCATTCAATGCGACGGAACCGCTATGGGTACATCCGTAGCGTGTTCCCTTGCTAATCTCTTTTTAGGCGTCTTTGAAAATTGATATGTGTATTCAGTTACTAATCCATTTTTGAAACATATAAAAACTTATTGTTGCTATGTGGATGACATTTTTTTAGTGTGGAAGGGCTCTGAAAAAGACTTTCAGGAATTTGTGCAACATCTAAACAAGACAAATTCTATGAATATGAGATTTCCTTCGGTTTTTGGAGGAAAAACTTTAGAATTACTGGATGTAAAATTTCTGTAGTAAATGGGAATTTGGTCACTGAAAATTTCAGTAAATCCACTGCAACAAACTTCATTTTGAAAGTAATCCTCCTCACCACATCAAAAGGTCCCTGCCATTTGGTCAAATGCTACATTTAAAAAGAATCAACACGAGGAGATAGGTTTTCAGCAACAAACAGAGGGCTTAAAAAAATCAGTTCTCAGTTCAGGGTTACCCTGATAAAATAACTGATGAAGCCTATGAAAAGGTTAAAAGGATACGTAGAGGTAGTCTTTTTAAAAAGAAAAAAGTTGAGCCTATGGCTCCCATTGCCTGACAGGTCGCAGGTGCCCGGTTACATGGGGCGAAGTGTGCACATCGCCCCATGATGGTCACCTGGTTTCAGAGCACTGCTCTGAAACCAGGCGACCGGCCGGCACAGCCAACATCACCCCTTTACATGAAGCGACGTAGGGGCGATGTCGCCACTGATAGGCCACGCCCCCACGTCGCCTCTGTTATCGGTGGCGATGCGGCCCCGTGTGACAGGGGCTTTAGACTTATTACCATGACAGAAAAGTGCTATGTTTACACACTGCACATTTTTTCTGTGTTTTTTCTGCAACAAATCCGCCCCAAAAACTGATGTGAGATGATTGGAAAAAAATTTGCTGACAGACTTTTTCTTGCGTTTGTGTTTGGTTTTGGTGCATTTTTATCACAGTTTTGCTGTGGTTTTCTACTTTTACTTTACAATTCAAAATTCTTTCTCTCTCTTTCTCAAGACCACCAGAGATGATTTTTAAGCTATGACATAACAAAATCAAGGTAAAAACGCAGCAAAGTAGTAACATTCTTTCAAGAACACAGCAAAAACCATGCAGGTTTCAATTTCCGCCGGGAAGTAAAACCAATGTCTGCATATGACTTTTCTTGAATCACTTAGGCTAAGTTCACATCTAACGCATTGCTGTGTGTTTGAACGCATGCGTTTTTCAAGCGGTTTTCTTCCCGTAGACTTCTATTGTAATAATGCATGGAAATGCGGTAAAAACGCACCAAGAACACGGGTGCATTTTAGACACGTATTTTAGGCAATGCACAAGAAAAGTTGCCGGCAACGTTTCCTATTGCTGGGTTAATATCTAAGGGGGGTTGCATTTGGCTTGTATTGCGCCTGCTTTGCGTTAGCGCATGCAAGCGCATGCAATTGAAATGCATTTGCAAATGCACACATTATATCCTATGGGCGAACGCATGCAAACACATCCCCAAAAACAAGTGTACAGTGAGGATGCGTTTGAACGCATGCATTAGTCCAAGCGCACAGAAAACATTGCCAGACATGTTTCTTGTTCGCTTGGACTAACGCATGCATTTGAACGCAACCTCACTTTGCACTTGCATTTGGGGTTGCGTTTGCATGTGCTTGGTCATATCATGGGTGCATTTGCAAATGCGTTTCAATTGCGTTTGAATTTCATTTGCATGCTTTTCGAGGAAAGAAAGAGGGAAACTGTGCACCACTCAGCTGTCCAAATGGCGGTCCTGTCACAGCCGCCTGAAGAAAACTCCCAGAGACAGCCAGAGTACCGGGGTGCATCTCAGCAGTAAAAGTCCATTAATAAATCAAAGAAACGAAACTGCACTCACCGGGTCTTCTGTGCTCAGTTTATTTGTTCCGTGCTGGGTTACATAGGTGCACGGAGGGGGTATGCGGGAGCCGGAATACAGCTTTGCTTTTCATCAAATTGCACTTCCATGGGTAATTGATGCTTTGCATTGCATTTGCATGCGCGAACGCAGTGCAAATGTAATGCATGCAAACGCAGCAAGGCATAGATATGAAAAGGGCCTACGCGTTTGGAAAAATGCACCTGCGTTTTTGGTGCATTTTTACCGCATTTGCATGTGTTTTTACAATAGAGGTCTACGGCAAGATAAACACATGCGTTTGCATGCATTTTTACTGAAAAACGCATGCGTTCCAAATGCAGCACATACTCAGATGTGAAAAGGGTCTTAGGTTTTGCTGGAATGAAAAATGCTGGTTTTGATTAACATAGATTACCATAAAACCTAGGTAAAAATGCACCTGATGGGGAGGAAAAGCACCCTGTGTCTAAAGGTACCGTCACACGCCGCAATCTCGCCTGGCGATCTGAAAGGCGATGTGTTGCCCTGGCAAAATCGCAGTGAAATTGCCTCATGGTGGCGGCGTGTGAATGGTCAATTTTGCGGCGATAAATCACCCATCGGCCGTCACCTGATTCCTGAACAGTGCTCAGTAATCAGCCGCAATTGGTAAGGCGATATTTTCGTGTTTTGGCATGTGACAGGGCGATAGTGATGGAAAGAGCATTGTCTAGGATTTCCTGTAGGCGTGCCTCAGCATGATGTAGTCCGCGGCCCGTCTGAGATGATTGGTGTGGGTTACTGTGTTCCCATTGGCTGTCAGTTGACACCGCGCCATATTTGAAGAGCTGTCCGTACAACACCACACACATCTTCTGCTACACAACCGTCCGCAAACTCAGTGCAATTACGCGCGCCATTGAATAGCACAAGCTATGTTGTCCATGTGTATTAAGTTGCGCTGTGTGGAGTATAGTGCCACACATGACAGCTCAGATGTTGGGCTACACATCGTAGATGCGTGCCATGGGCCAGTGTGCATGTTGCAGGAGCCACAATTGACGACACGTGCGTGTATTTGTGACAAACTCTGATAGGCAATTGCGCTGCTCTGAACATGTACTCACACATTGCCTTTGAGATTGTGGCATGTGAAGCGGCGATGGTATGAGGCAAGATTACTTCCGCTGTAGGTGAGGCGATTTCCGGAGCGACACATCGCCTTAGCTTCAGGGCGATATTGCGGCGTGTGACGCCGCCATCAGCAATCTGAGGCAGCCACGAAAAACGTGAGCGCGCACATCATATCGCCACACATCGCCAGCCGAGATTGCGGCATGTGACGGTACCTTTAGGAGTGGAATATTGAGGGTAATTTTTCTTCTTATAATTAAAAAAAAATCTTCTAATGTTGAACAGTGGATAGATAAATTTACGGTTTTGAACGTTTGCACAAATAAAACTAAAATGTTATGCTTTTACTCAGGGACAAGACATCTGTTTTGTTTGCTGATTTGAAGATCTCCTTTAAAATTACTAGGATTCATTCCAAATTTAAACTTCACTTACTCATTAGAAAGGTTTTTTACGAAAAACATTAATTTCCCTTCACGACCTATGACATATATGTACGTCATAGATCACCTCAAGCCCTCACCACAGCGTTAGCTCACATCCTCCCCAACATCTCAACTGATCTCATCAGCTAAGATGTGTATCTAACAATGCCGATCTGATCGGCGCAGTGAACCCTGATCATTGACAGCGCAGTGGGGATCGTGCTAATCCCCACCAGAATTGCAGGTTCCGTGAAGCGAATTATGGAACTTGTGCTGTTACCTGCACAGCCCAAGGTCCTTATTCACTTCCTGTGATGTCCCAGTAACATCACCAGCAGAGAGTGACCATTTTCCCTATGTTCGGATGTGCTACAAGTATAAGCCATCCAGCAATTAAAGAAAAAGAACATAGCAGCAGGGATGATCACTATAATCAATCTTTATTAATATAAAAAAACTCAATAGAAAACCACAAAACACCACTGACCACCTCTTAATTTAAAAACAATTAAAACCAAAAAAGGTGTTACAAAGCTGGTGTGCAAAAAGGTATGTACAGGTTACTAAGCAATAGGCAATAATACCGAGTCAGAGTGTAGTACAATGTAATTTGCTGGCAGATCTAAACAAATGTCTCAAATACAGTCAATTTGCAATCAAATTACATTACAGTTATGGCAAATAGTGCCCTATTAACTGTAATTACACTGCACCCTTGCAGCTATGGTCAGGGCCAAACCCTCCAAGCTTCACCATATAGGAAGACCAGTAAGGTCTTGTACACCCTCTAAAATGTCCTGCATAAGGGCCAAGGATACAGAGTAATCTGCCAGCCAACTCAACCCTCAGGTATATACAATATAATCACTATGATCACATACCCAGCCACCAGCTATCCGAGGACCCGACCCAACGCGTGTCGTCCACCTAGGACTTCCTCAGGGGAAAGAGAGGTAAGTGCCAATGGTGCCCTGTGCAGTCTGTTATATACCCAGATCATTAGTAATAATTATAATAAATCTATAGCACCTGTAATGCTTATTAGCACTGATGCTGCAAATCAGAGCCATTACCTTGTCCCTGTACTGGGCGCAGCCATCTTGGATCTCTGGGAGTGCTACTGCACATGTGCAGCCATGTCATAGCTCAGCGACGTCTATACAGGTCATCACCCAGCCAATGTAATGAAGCTATCTCCATAGCAACCATACAAACGAGTATTTTAGCCAATAGAAGTAAAAAACTGATCCTAACATAGTAAAAAGGGATCAGAAAGGCATTTAATACTGGTTGCCATGAAAAATGCTCAATTCCTCCTGTGCATCTCTGTGTGCAAATAGCAAGCAGGCTGAGCTCCCATAAGCAAAGCTGCAGGACCGCTGGCCCCCTACTGGTGAATATTGGAACAATTGTTAAGACTAACTGTCTGTATCATAAACAGCCCCCATATGTTCCCCATTATCTTACTCAAAAGGAGAGAAAAAAAAAAAATAAATAAAAAAAAAAAAAATCAGAAAACAATAATAATAAAAGTATGCACAGCATTATCATTATAATTATACTGAGGGTAATATGGTCAATACCATATAGTCACAAAATAGGTTGCCAGTGAACAAAGGTCACTGGCAAACCTTGCAGGATCCTGCATAATGATATTGCCCCATACCAGCACAACAATAAAGTATACATAAACAAGAAATCAGCATGAAGAAGGAAATACAGAACAAATGGGGGAATGTTCAGTGAAGAAAAATCAGATCCAGAGATGTCCTGTATATTGAGTGGCCGAATGCCCCAGTTTTATGTCATTATTCTCTCCTCCATCCTCCTCCACAGGGGCCCCAATTACAGCCATTATATCAAAGTCTTCAAATGGACCTGTTAAAAAATTTAAAATACAGACAGTTACTAAGATCACACAATCAAAATTCACGTTTGTTTGAAAAAACCAGTGTAAAGCAGATCTTCATTGAGGCCATCCGGGGCCACTGTCCTTAGATCAAAAATGTACCAAGATTCAAGTTGTAAGAGTTGTCGGGTGATATTTCCTCCTCGAATGCTACCACTGACATCATCAAAAACCAGTACTCTCAAACTGGATGGATTTCCACGATGTTCAGTCAAAAAATGTTTTGCGACTGACGTCAAGGACTTACCATTAATGTTCTCTAGATCACTCCTGGCCGTGTTGATGGTTGAGATATGATGCTGCACCCGTCTCGTCAATTGCTGTGTGGTCTGTCCCACATAGACTTTGTCACAACCACAAATCAGCCCATACACCACATTCCTGGATAGACAATTGTAGAACTTCCTAGAATGCAGTTGAAACGGAAAACGATCAATGTGAATTGACTCAGAAGACACCATGAAAGGGCACACAGTGCATCCCCCACAAGGATACGACCCCTTTATGCGAAATCCCCTCCCAGTCCTAATTACTGGTCTCATAAAGTGGCTATGTGACAGTTGATCTCTCAGGTTGGGAGCCCTTTTAGCCACAAGTCGCGGTTTCTCTTCCAAAAATGGGCGTATCCTGGTGTCCTGTGTCAGTATATCCCAATTCACATCAAGAACATGTTTAAGGTCCGTCCAGCAGTTGTTATATGGGGTCGTGATATATATAGCCCTATTGCTATCTCTGGGCCTATGCAAAAACAGATCCTCCCTCTTACGTTTCTTAGAAGATTCAAAGGCCCTAGAGACAACTTTTTTAGGATACCCCTGTGCCAGGAACCGGTCCGTTAGTCCTCGTGCTTGTGTCAAAAATTCCATCTCAGTACTACAATTCCGACGGACCCTTAGGAACTGACCTGTGGGTATGCTCCTACGCAAGTGGTCCGGATGGAAGCTTGAGAAGTGCAGAAGTCCATTTGTGGCAGTTGGTTTCCGAAACAAGGTTGAATGCAGCTTATTTCCTTCCTTTATCAATTTCAAATCTAGAAAGTTCACCGTATTGATGGACAGATCAGCAGTCAATTTGATGTTCCAAATGTTCGAATTAAGCGCGGTAATGAAGAGCTCACACTCCTCCCTGGTGCCTGTCCAAACAAAAAGCAGGTCATCAATATAACGAAACCACTTCCACACGTGTGTTTTAAAGGTCTCCAGACGGTACACATGGGTTTCCTCCCACCAACCTAAAAAAATCCCTGCATATGAAGGCGCGCACCGCGCCCCCATAGCGGTCCCAGAGGCCTGATTGAAAAACGTTATGTCAAAGACAAAGTAATTACGTTCAAGTACCAACTTGAGTAGATCCAAGATGAATGAGTCCCTCAACCTATTCCCAGTAGATTTTTTTTCAAGGAAATACGCCACTGCTGCTATCCCTAGGTCATGCCTAATGTTGGTATATAGTGACTCAATGTCCATTGTAACAAGTAGTGCACCATCAGGGATCTCCAACTTCTGCAGATGCTCCAAAATGTGTGAAGAGTCCCGTACATAGGACTTCAATCCACACACTATTGGTTGTAGGAAGTGATCTAGATAAATGCATGGTCTCTCAAATAGACCATCAATCCCCGATATGATGGGCCTACCAGGTGGTTCTATGAGGCATTTATGAACCTTAGGGAGCATATAAAACGTTGGTACCTTAGGCCGTTTAGTGGTTAAGAACTCCTTCTCTCTTTTGTTTATGATGTTTAGATCCCTTGCAGAACTCAACAGGTCATCAAGTTTCTTTTTGTATATCAAGGTGGGATCAGAGGGTAATACAGTGTAATTGGTTTGTATAGATAACTGCCTCTTGGCTTCACTCACATACATTTCCACCGGCCAAACCACCACATTTCCTCCCTTATCTGCCTCCCGGATGATCAATGAACGATTGCGCTTTAGCTGTAATAAAGCCCGTTGTTCCCCTTTGGTGAGATTGGCATTCCTGCCCTGATGACAATTCAAATCACCAAGTTGTTTACTCACCCTATTAAAAAACAGCTGTATAGTCGGGAAGGCAGTAAAGGAGGGAGATGCCTGAGACGGCAGTCGTCCAGGGAACCGATTTTCAAATCCAGGGTCGTTCTCAATATCCAATGCCAAGAGATCCTCCAAAGCTCCTCTTTCCGCTGCTGGTACAGTGTCTATGATAGATGGCTGGTGGTAAAGCATCTTGAAAATCAATTTACGACAAAACATATACAAATCCTTTGTTACAACAAACTTATCAAAATTCAAAGTAGGGGAGAATGATAAACCCTTAGATAATACCATAAGCTCATCGGGGGAAAGAACATAAGATGAAAGATTAATCACCTGCAAATCAGTACTGCTGTTGGTCAGGCCCGGAAAAGGTGAAGGAATTAATATCTCCGATTCCTGCCCCGTCTTGTCCGGATCGGTGAGCGGAATACGGCCCCTCTTGCTGAGCGACCTCCGTTTCCCCCTCCTGGTTCTCCGTCTTGGTCGCTGGTGTCCGAAGATAAAAAATCTTCACTGGTGGAGGGATCACTGTTATTAACAGACCTATTAGGCCCACCGGTCCCGGTAGGAATAGGTGGTTTTTTAGAATTAGTGGGGTTCCAGGGCCCTGGTCTTCCACCCCTGGGATAACGTGGATTGCCTGTATGGAACCACCTAAATGCTTTCTTTTCTTCAAAATCCTGTTTGTCCCTTTGGAACTTCCTCTTCTTGTTTCCTAGGATCTCAGCCTGGTATTTGTCTATTAGATTCTTGAGCTTAGTCTGAAAAGGCTCAACCAAAGTGGCAGTCTCAAATGAGCTCAATTCAGTTTCCTTAGCACGGATATCCCCTTTCAGGCCCTCTAATAGACCATAGTCATGTTCCAAGAGTAAATCAATCAGGATAGTTGAACATTTAATCAGGCCTTTTTCCCAATTATCCTTAAATCTTTCTTCTGCTTCCCAGGCGGGGAAAATCTGCACCCTTAACCCTCTGGGGATAATTCCCTGTTTCTTATATTCCTCCAAGCTTCTCGTATTCAGCCAAATCCTGGTGAATTTCTTATGCAGATAAACCAACTCCCTGGAAATCTCGGCAAACCCCTGTGCCCCTTCAGGGGGTGCAGTTTGTCCCTCAGCAGAGGCTCCCCTATCAAAGGAGGCTGCGGACTCAGACAGTGACAACAGTCTTGACTCCAAATTAATATCAAATCAAATAAAGGTGCACGTGTGCCTCACCCAGCAGAAGAACCTTTAAAGAAAAGGTTATACAAACAAACGTCAAAGTTAGGGTCTGGGGGCACCACTATCACATATAGGTAGGATCTATCCCACTATGCAAAAACATGTAGCAATTAAAGAAAAAGAACATAGCAGCAGGGATGATCACTATAATCAATCTTTATTAATATAAAAAACTCAATAGAAAACCACAAAACACCACTGACCACCTCTTAATTTAAAAACAATTAAAACCAAAAAAGGTGTTACAAAGCTGGTGTGCAAAAGGTATGTACAGGTTACTAAGCAATAGGCAATAATACCGAGTCAGAGTGTAGTACAATGTAATTTGCTGGCAGATCTAAAGTATAAGCCATCCAAACACAGGGGAAGCGATCAGACAATGGAACACTGATGTCTTCTAGTATGCAAGGTAAAATATTAAATTAAAAAAAATGTAAATGTGAAAGAATCACACAAGAGTTCAAAATCACCCCCCTTTTGCACCATTGAAAATAAAACTTATAAAAAACACACATATTTCGTATCATCACATTCAGAAATGCCCAATCTATCAAAATATAAAATTAATTAATCAGATCTGTAAATTACGTAACGGAAAAAAAGACCAAATGCCAAAATTACAGGTTTTTGGTCACCGCAACATTGCAATAAAATGCAATAATGGACGACCAGAACAGCGCATCTACCCAAAAATGGTATCAATAGATACATCAGCTCAAGCCACAAAATATAATCCACCACACAACCCCATATCCTGAAAAATGAGAATTTTACGGGTAATGGAAAATAGCGCATGTGACTAAATGACTACCAAACATGGCAGCTCTTTAGCACCTCCTCTATGCTCAGGCCAGTGAGAGAACAGCCTGATGATAGAAGAAGGAACACAACTGCCCTGTCAATGCTGATTTATTAGATTCTAAGGTATCTTAATGAAGGTGATGTATGCCTTCTGGTCCGTCACTGGTCCTGAATAACCCCAAGCGCTAATTGCTGCCACCAGTTGTTTGTTTGATCTAAGTCCGGTCTGTTATCGGGCTTATGTTGGGTCAAAAACCAACCCAGGTAGTGTTAAATGAACACATAAATGTGGGGATTCGTGATCAAGATAACAGAACAACTTGAAATTAAATTATTTAATCGCCCTATTGGCACACTAGATTAATATTTATATGTACATGTATTATAAGATATCACAAATGGTACAGTCAGTTATGGAAATAAAAGATAAATGAGGTACACACAGAATTAAAGTCACATGTTATCAGTTACCTTAATGTTGGTGGTACCACAAGGGGCAGCATGGAGCCAACTAATTTCCAGGGTATACTCTGCTTGATGAAATTATGCCTCCTCAGAAGAATACCAGTATGGAGAAGAGGTGGGTAAATTTTATACTGTAAGAGGCCTTCCGATCTCACACCCATCACCTGCCCTTGGGCTGTCTCATAGCCCCCAATCCCTGAGTTGTGGCATGAGATTTTCAAACACTGTTATGAGTCATAACTTTGCCTGGGAGTGTCGTAGGTGGAAGACAATGCTCTCATATTATCGGTTATGATTTTAGCTTTGTGGTGATGGGAAACATGACCCTTCTGCTGGTATCCCACTGACCAATATCAAGTTTAGGGTACTTACAATCATTGCACATATTTAAAGGAGTGATGGCTCATGAAATATTAAGCGTTATACCAGGGCCGGACTGGGACCAAAAAGCAGCGCTGGAAAACAAGCCCACCAGCCCACACACTATATAACCAATCAGCCCCGATCCGTAAATGTTGCTTTTACGTTGTCATGAACCTCACCACGTTCTTAAAAGAGTTATTTGAAGAGCCACATGTGAATGGTGCAGCAAAAGGAATAATCAACCACAGCTCCATTTACATGGTGCTCTTCAAAGCTCCATTTCTAAGGATTGTGGGGTTGCAGTGGTCAGCCACATACACACACAGCCAGCCACACACACAGCCTCAGACAGCCACACAGCCTCAGCCAACCACACAAAGACATACAGCCAGCCACACACAGCCAGTCACATGGACAGCCACACACAAACAGCCACATACACACAGCCAGCCACCCACATACAGCCACACACATACAGCCACACACATACAGCCAACCACATGGACAGCCACCAGCCACACAGCCAGCCAAATAGACAGCCACAGCCAGCCACACACAGACGCAGCCAGCCACATAGACAGCCACACACAGCCAAAGCCAGCCACACAACCAGCCACAGACGCAGCCAGCCACACAGCCACAGCCAGCCAGAAAGAGACAGCCAAACCTGCCATACACAGACACACAGCCAGCAACATAGCCAGCCACACACAGCCAACCACACAGCCTGCCACACACACAAAGCCAGCCACAAACACAGCCAGCCACACACACACACAGCCAGCCATCCACACACAGTCAAAGCCAGTCACACAAACAGCCACTAGCCACACAGCCAGCCATACACAGTCACAGCCAGCCACACACACACAGCTACAGCCAGCCACACACAGACACACAGCCAGCCACATAGACAGCCACACACAGCCAGCCACACACATACAGCCACAAACAGCTAGCCATATAGACAGCCACCAGCCACATAGCCACAGCCATCCACACACACAGCCAGTCACACATACAGCCACAGCCAGCCACAAACAGCCAGCCACATAGACAGCCACACACATACAGCCAGCCACATGCAGCCACACACTGATACAGCCAGCCACAAACAGCTAGCCACAGACAGCCACACAGCCACAGCCAGCTGCACAAACAGCCAGCCACATAGACAGCCACAGCCAGCCACACACAAACAGCCAGCCACATAGCCACACAGCCACAGCCAGCCACACACACAGCCAGTCACACGCACACAGCCAGCCACAAACAGCTAGCCACATAGACAGCCACCGCCAGCCACACACAGAGCAACAGCCAGCCACACACAAACAGCCAGCTACACAGACACACAGCCACACACACGCAGCCTGCAACACACATACAGCCACAGCCAGCCACACACACAGCCAAAGACAGCCACACACAGCCACAGAGCCAGCAACATAGACAGCCATAGCCAGCCACACACAGACACACAGCCAACCATATATTCAGCCAGCCACACACAGCCACAGCCAGCCACACAGACACACAGCCACACACAGTCAGCCACACACATACAGCCACAGCCATAAACAGCCACACACACAGCAAAAACCAGCCACAGACACACACAGCCACACACAAACAGCCATCCACATAGACAGCCACACACAACCACAGAGAAAGCAACATAGACAGCCATAGCCAGCCACACACAAACACACTGCAAACCACACAGCCAGCCACACACATACAGCCACAGCCAGCCAGCCACAGCCAGCCAGCCACACAGACACAGCCAACCAGCCACACACACAGAGCCACAGCCAGCCACACAAACAGCAACAACCAGCCACATAAACAGCCACCAAGCCCCAGCCACGCAGCCTCAGCCACACACAGACATATAGTCAGCCACACACAGCCACGCAGCCCCAGCCACACACAGACATACAGTCAGCCAGCCACAGCCATGCAGCCCCAGCCACACACAGACACACAGTCAGCCACACACAGCCAGCCACGCAGCCCCAGCCACACAGCCCCAGTCACACACAAACAAGTGTCTCAGATGATAGTGAAAGTGCCTTAGATGATAGAGAAAGCGCCTCAGATGATAGTGAAAGTGCCTCATATGATGGAGAAAGTGCCTCAGATGATAGTGAATGTGCCTCAGATGATGGAGAAAGTGCCTCAGATGATAGTGAATGTGCCTCAGATGATGGAGAAAGTGCCTCAGATGACAGTAAATGTGCCTCAGATGATAGTGAATGTGCCTCAGATGATAGAGAAAGTGCCTCAGATGACAGTGAATGTGCCTCAGATGATAGTGAATGTGCCTCAGATGATGGAGAAAGTGCCTCAGATGATAGTGAAAGTGCCTCAGATGATAATGAATGTGCCTCAGATGATAGAGAACGTGCCTATCACTATCATTTGAGGCACATTCTCTATCATCTAAGGCACTTTTACTATCATATGAGGCACATTCACTGTCATCTGAGGCACATTTACTATCATCTGAAGCATTTGCACTATCATCTGAGGCTTAGATGATGATAGTGAAAGTGCCTCAGATGATAGAGAAAGTGCCTCAGATGATAGAGAAAGTGCCACAGATGATAGAGAAAGTGCCTCAGAATCTGAGGCACATTCACTATCACCTGAAGCATTTGCACCATCATCTGAGGCACTTTATCATCTGAGGCACATTCTCTATCATCTGAGGCACATTCTCTATCATCTGAGGCACATTCACTATCACCTGAAGCACTTGCACTATCATCTGAGGCTTAGATGATAGTGAAAGTGCCTCAGATGATAGTGTATGTGCCTCAGATGATAGAGAAAGTGCCTCAAATGATAGTGAATGTGCCTCATATGATAGTAAAAGTGCCTCAGATGATAATGAATGTGCCTCAGATGATAGGCACTTTCTCTATCACTATCATATGAGGCACATTCTCTATCATCTAAGGCACTTTTACTATCATATGAGGCACATTCACTGTCATCTGAGGCACATTCACTATCATCTGAAGCATTTGCAGTATCATCTGAGGATTAGATGATGATAGTGAAAGTGCATCAGATGATAGAGAATGTGCCTCAGATGATAGAGAAAGTGCCTCAAATGATAGTGAATGTGCCTCAGATGATAATGAATGTGCCTCAGATGATAGAGAAAGTGCCTATCACTATCATATGAGGCACATTCTCTATCATCTAAGGCACTTTTACTATCATATGAGGCACATTCACTGTCATCTGAGGCACATTCACTATCATATGAGGCACTTTCACTGTCATCTGAGGCACATTCACTATCATCTGAAGCATTTGCACTATTATCTGAGGCTTAGATGATGATAGTGAAAGTGCCTCAGATGATAGAGAATGTGCCTCAGATGATAGAGAAAGTGCCTCAGATGATAGAGAAAGTGCCTCAGAATCTGAGGCACATTCACTATCACCTGAAGCATTTGCACTATCATCTGAGGCTTAGATGACATTAGTGACTCAGACAGTGAAATGCCTTACCTTGTGCCTCCGTCGGCTTGCTGTCCCGCACAGGCAGCTGACAGGTCACAGGAGCCTGGAGGAGCGAGGAGGAGACTGTCCGCTGCCGGCCCGGCCGCCACTGCCTTGTTCAGGTCAGTTCCGGACTCCAGCGTTGTTGTGGCCGGCACATTTCTCCACCACCGCCCACAAAGAACGTGCTGTCGCGCTGTCTTGATGTCGTCACACACACAGCACAGCACTGCCGTATATTGCGTGGTCCGCGGCCGCCCCTCAGCCGCTGATTGGTGTGCCACAGCGCTTCACTGTGCGACACTGCTGCTGGCGACGAATGAGTCACTGACTCACTCTCCTGAGTCTCCTCTCCTCATGACACCGGCGGGGCCCCGGGCGGCGGTACTGCCGGCAACTTGGCGGCCGGCCCCGCTCCCCGGACCCGCTATACCGGCGGGCGGCGACGGCCGCAAAATCAATTATAAACAGGCAGACCAGCTGCGGCGGGAGGAGCGGGCGGCCCCCACACCCCGCCACCGGCCGGCCCATAGGGAGAAGTCCCGGTCCTCCCGCCTGCCAGTCCGGGCCTGCGTTATACTATTGGTGCCTCTTGATCTGGGCTGTGATAGACTCTTCTATTGAATCTGCAGATAGAAGGAAATTAATTCTCACACCTAGCTGGGAAGTCCCCATGTGGTCTTCCTTTGCATATTTAGTAGGGAGTTTTCATTGTCACTTAACTCCATTTCGTAGGAAGCTCTATTGTGTGGCCATTTGGTGATTTCCTCAGGTTAATTAACACGCTGAAAATTGAATTCACCTTAGGCCAAAAAGGTTGGGGCTATCTCTGAGGAGTGAGATATGGTAGCATCTGACAAAATGGATACCGTAGGAATATTGCTTTATTCCTTACAGTGCAATTAATTATTTTTCTTTAAAAACTTCCGAATTTTTTTTCACCACTTGATAACAGTAAAAGTATACATGTTTGGTATCTATGAACTTGTACTGACTGGAGGCATCATACCGACACATCAGTTTTACCATATAATGAACATGGTGAATAAAGAAAAAAATATGTGTAGTTGCACTTTTTTTGCAATTTCACCAAACTTGTCATTTATTTCTTTTTTTCTGTACACTATATGGTAATATAAATTATTTCATCTACAAGTACAACTCATCCTGCAAAAAAACAAGCCATCATATGTCTATATTGACAGAAATATAATAAAGTTATAGCTCTTGGAAGAAGAGGAGGGAAAAACAGAAAATTGCCAGGGGTTAAAGGGGTTAAAGTTCATTTTAATCAACAGATATTGTAATAATTAGTTCCACAAATTGTGTTTTAAAAAAATGTTCCTGTGCTGAGATAATCTTATAAATGTGCCCCTACTATATATTGTGTAATGACCATGTGTGGCCATACAGGAACATGGTCTGATCATGCTACATCTCCTGGTCTGGGGAGGACACAAAAGAGAGTGTACAAACAGCACAACATGGGATCAAATACAGTTCTTTTTGTGAGATAAAACATTTCCCTTCCTGTTTTTAAACAATGTTTTACCTCAAAGAAAGAATAATTTGCTATCCGGTGTTGTAATGTCTGTATACTTGTTTACCTTTTCACCTGTCCAGGAGATGCTGTGTAATCACACCATGTCCCTGTACAGTCAGACACAGCCATTACACAGTACATAGCAGGGACACTTACTGTGGGGGAAATAAGTATTTAATCCCTTGCTGATTTTTTAAATTTGCCCACAGACAAAGACATGAACAGTCTATAATTTTAAGGGTAGGTTAATTTTAACAGTGAGAGATAGAATATCAAAAATAAAGTCCAGAAAATCCCATTGCCTAAATTATATAAAGTTATTAGCATTTTGCAGAGAGAAATAACTATTTGATCCCTCTGGCAAACAAGATTTAATACTTGGCAAAACCCCTTTTGCAAACACAGCAGTCAGATATTTCTTGTAGTTGATGATGAGATTTACACACACGTCAGGAGGAATTTTGGTCCACTCCTCTTTGCAGATCATCTCTAAATCATTAAGATTTTGAGGCTGTCGCATTGCAACATGGAGCTTCAGCTCCCTCCATATGATTTCTATGGGAGACTGACGAGGCCACTTTATGACCTTAATGTGCTTCTTTTTGAGCCACTCCTTTGTTGCCTTGGTTGTATGTTTTGGGTCATTTTCATCCTGGAAGACCCAGCCATGACCCATTTTTAATGTCCTGGCAGAGGTAAGGAGGTTGTCATTCAGGATTTTATGGAACATAACTTCATCCTTTGTCCCATTGATGTGGTGAAGTTATCCTGTGCCCTTAGCAGAGAAACACCCAGAACATAATGTTTCCTCCACCATGCTTGACTGTGGGGATGGTGTTCTTTGGATCATAGGCAGCATTTTCTTGGTGACAGTGGTCCCATCTGCCATGAGATCATTAAAAAGTTTGCTCAGTGCAGTTATAGGTTGATCTCTCACCATACTAATGATCCTGGATACCCCACGAGATGAGATTTTGCTTGGAGCTCCAGACTGATGTCGATTGACACTCATTTTGTATTTCTTACTATTGCACCAACAGTTGTCTCCTTCTCATCCAGCATCTTACTTATGGTTTTGTAGCCCTTTCCTGCCTTGTGCAGGTGTAGGATCTTTTCCCTGACATCTTTAGAAAGCTCTTTAGTCTTGTCCATATTGTAGATGCTAGAGTCTGACTGATTAATTGAGTGTGTGGACAGGAATCCTTTATATAGGTGACAATTTAAGACAGCTGTCTTTAATGCAGGTAACAAGTTGATAAGGAGCATCTAACTGGTCTGTAGGAGCCTGAACTCCTAATGGTTGGTAGGGAATGGAAAACTTATTTCTTCCTTCAAAATGCAAATACATTTATATAATTTTAAAAAAGTCTGTTCACTGGGCACTGCTAAGTTAGGAGAAGTGCTTATTTTTTCATATGGGTATATGCGAGGTGGGGCATTGCTGGCCGCCTCTGGGTGCCCGCTATATATCACATCAATAATAGCATAAAAAGAAAAAAGATAGCGGCACTCACCGGGCGTGTTTCAAAGGTGCTTTATTTGGGTACCCTCATTCCAGGGTCCCACTCAGGAGGGAGGGGGTGAAGAGACAGCAGAGATGACGGATCTCCGTTTCGGGGCTCCTACCCCTTCCACGGACCTCAATGTCTGGCATATGACGTCACTTCCGCCCTTATATAAGGGCCGGTCAAACGACATCATCGCCGCACCGTGTAATACAAAGTGCTTAATAAGTGACACATGATAAAAACAGGTATTAGTTTACAACAATGACAATGTGTGCGCTAGATCATTATAAAACTATAAAACATTGAGCATAAATGTGTTTCATTTCAGTTAGCATATATTATGTGCAGGTCAGTGCACTACCTTACTTGGTTTCCCCATGCTATCCATGCAGTTACCGTATTACTTCTAAATGATGCTCCTATACCAACATGTCTATAGTAAAAAGTCCTCTTTCACTTGTCTGGGAAAACTGCTTGAATAGCAATTGCTAATCCCGCAGTTTATCCCTGGACCTGAATGGAATTCAGTCCACTGGAATCACTATATTGTTCTCATGCATCACCAGTGTATGCCAGGTATGATTCCCAATCACTATATTTTAAATATTTTTTTCTTTTAACCCTTTACGTGCTTTCATCCACCGGCTCAGTCAAGGTTTCCATATTTATATATATCTCAGATTATTGACTGGAAAATGTCAAGAATCCGTATTGAATTCCTGCTTAGGCACCAAAATACAAGGATCAACAGGGATCGGTACCCTAATAGGGATTATACATTATATTATTTAATTTTTTAAATTTTTTATTTTATATTTTTTTAAAGGAAAGGAAATAAATCATTTCGTTCATTTAATCCCATTGGTCCACAAGCTTTTGTATTATTGATCCATGTGCTTTCGCGCTGCAGGAGTTGTTTATCGGTGTCTCCGCCCTGTCGTGATGGAGTCACCCGCTCTAAGCCCGTGAATGTCAGCACATCAGCGTTTCCGTTGTGGTATTCCCGTACATGTTGAATAAGTCTTGTGCAGCCCACTCCTGACTCTACAGATTTGTAGTGCTCTCTGAATCTCACGTACAGTTCCCTCACAGTTTTTCCGATATAATACCGCATGCAAGTGCAGAAAACCGCATATACCACCCACTTTGATTTACAGCTGATATATGAGTGTACATTACATTCAATTCCACCTATTACTGGGTTTTCCGTTCTATGTGCTGAACAGAATTTGCAGTTTCTGCACCGGATGTTGCCAACAGGTCTATGGCTATCCAGCCATGTTTTTTGTTTTTTGGGTTCAATTCTGTTCCTGATGACCAAATCCCCCAAGTTATGGCATCTTCTATATGCGAACAGAGGGGGGCCTATATGTTTTGCTCCCAAGTCTCTGTCTTTTTCTAGGATATGCCAATGTTTTCTCACTGCATTCGTTATTTTTTTATACATTGGTCCATATTTAAAAGAAAATATGAATCTCTTGCCAGCTGTTTCGTTTTTTTCGGGAATCTATCTTCTTTGTCCTATCAGACTGCGTTTCATTCAGTCTGTCACCAGCTTCTTTAAAAAGAAATAATAAATAATAAATATGGAAACCTTGACTGAGCCGGTGGATGAAAGCACGTAAAGGGTTAAAAGAAAAAAATATTTAAAATATAGTGATTGGGAATTATACCCGGCATACACTGGTGATGCATGAGAACAATATAGTGATTCCAGTGGACTGAATTCCATTCAGGTCCAGGGATAAACTGCGGGATTAGCAATTGCTATTCAAGCAGTTTTCCCAGACAAGTGAAAGAGGACTTTTTACTATAGACATGTTGGTATAGGAGCATCATTTAGAAGTAATACGGTAACTGCATGGATAGCATGAGGAAACCAAGTAAGGTAGTGCACTGACCTGCACATAATATATGCTAACTGAAATGAAACACATTTATGCTCAATGTATATAGTTTTATAATGATCTAGCGCACACAATGTCATTGTTGTAAACTAATACCTGTTTTTATCATGTGTCACTTATTAAGCACTTTGTATTACACGGTGCGGCGATGATGTCGTTTGACCGGCCCTTATATAAGGGCGGAAGTGACGTCATATGCCAGACATTGAGGTCCGTGGAAGGGGTAGGAGCCCCGAAACAGAGATCCGTCATCTCTGCTGTCTCTGCACCCCCTCCCTCCTGAGTGGGACCCTGGAATGAGGGTACCCAAATAAAGCACCTTTGAAACACGCCCGGTGAGTGCCGCTATCTTTTTTCTTTTTATGCTATTTATATAATTTAGATAATGTGATTTTCTGAATTTTATTTTTCATATTCTATCTCTCACTGTTAAAATTAACCTACCCTTAAAATGATAAACTGTTCATGTCTTTTTCAGTACAAAATCGGCAAGGGATCAAATACTTATTTCCCCTACTGTATACAAAATTATCTCAGCACAGGAAAATATTAATAACACATCCAATTTTGAAACTTATTATGATTCTAAGATCTATTGATTAGAATGAACTTTATTTGTAGGATAGCTCCTTTAATACTTATTGATTCTTGACTAAAAATAAAGGCCGGTTATAGAGTTATATGGAATAGATTAAAAGTTAAATGTATGTGCTACCAACTTTAAGGAGTTTTCTACTTTTAGAAAAATGAACTCCAAACATTTATATTGTAATGTAAAAAAAGAAAAGCAGATACTACTCACCACCCCAGGACCAGCGCTGCCTTTCCACTACAACTCTGGTCTTTGCATTTTGGCTGAGGTGAGGACTTCACATTGACAGCTCAGTTCACCACTGCAACCCACCACTTAGCTCATTGGATGAGCCACTGAGCTACAACATTGATGTGAGCAATTCATTTTTAATTGTCCGCTAAGCTATCCTGAATAGGAAGAGTTCTGTGATTTTAGAAATCCTGTCAAGCTTGCCTGACAATCACTACTTCATCCAGAGGTTGTAGAATTAATCAATGCATGCTTGTTGAGATTAAGTCTGAGATCACATTAAATGTCTCATATTTTCATATGAAGTGAAAAGGACTCAAATTAAAATCTCCTTCAGTCAATTATACCAATAATTCACCCTCACTGAATGTATATTCAAATTAAAGCCCACTGGTTGGTAAGAGGTGTAAAATTGGTGAATGGTGCCATTTAACCAACTTGTTACCTACAAATTACGGCTAAAATAGTTGTTAATTCTGATAATTCTAAAATGATTCAAGAATCTACAGCAGTTTTTCTACTTATCTCATCCATTAAATTGCTGAAGAATCCAGTCAATCTTGACTTTTTCTTTAATTACAGCAGTTTTTAGAAGGCTTGTGTAAATGGAAACTCTTATATCTAATCAAATACCCCTTCCAAAGTAATTATCTGCATTCTTCTTTCAGTATAACAGAGTAAGAGGCATGTAATGTTCTTCTTTCTTAACAGAGATCAATAAATTCCCCAGACCCTCACAACTATATTAAATTCAGCGAGGGCCTTATAGAATATTGTGCCAATGGCGAAAGGAAAAATAATCCCCAAATGAGACGCCTTTAAATGCAACTTAACTATTTTAGCTCCATGAGACAATGCTATTGCCCACATCACACCAAATATTTGGAAGACTCATGTAAATTATAGTTAGCTTTCAGGTTGTGTTTGCAAGACAGAAAGAGGAGTTTCCTTGGCATTAGAGCTTCTATGTACATTTTACTGTCAACCTGCTCCTCCCTTTTTTAATCTTGAGAGCTGGTGTAAAATGTCTCAGCGCGCACAAAGCATAATCACAGGGCCAGGGGGATACCAGACATTTTTAGAATAGCAGTGGAATAAAGCCAAGTCTGTTCTTTTGTGAATGGAAGTTTGAAGACTGTGTCCTGAGTTCTGTTCCACTTGGCGTTTACCTGCTTTGGCACAAGGATGACACAAACTGTAAATTATCGCCTCACACTGGGGAGCTCCGAGGATCACAACAGAAAATTTGTTTGCATTATTTAAAGAACAAAATGGAAGAATTATTATTATTATTTATTTATATAGCGCCATTAGGTTCCATGGCGCTTTACATGAGGATGAGGGAGACAAGAACAAGTACACTAAATCTAGGCGATCAGGACATACAGGTACAGGAGGGGCAGGGACCCTGTCCACGAGGGCTCACAGTCTAAGAGAATGAAAACTTTTCTTAACTATGCAATAGGGAGAAAGTTATGCAGACTGTTCATAAAGCTAAAACTATATCAGTTACATAGATAAAGATCACAGGAACAACTGAAACTGAATTTGCATTCTCTTTTCATGTGGCTGAAAAAAATAGACAAGCGTTTATTTGTAGAAAAAAATCTCCTCTCTTAGTTTCATGGTAGTCACAGTGTCACAAAAGATGTACTTGAGTCGGGCCCGCAGGGAAGGGGTTAGCCCGATACCGGGACAGTGGCTTCAGTGGGGAATCACGGCTGGTCGGGTCCCGGTTCCGTGCCCTGGGCACTCAATTGGCTGATGAGGATGAGGGGGAACTTGGGGATAGGGATGATGATGGGGGATGAAACGTGATGCCACCAGTGGTACCTGGTAATGTGGTTACCAGCACTGCAGCCGGCCGCTGAGGTGATGGAAATGCAGCTTTGGTAGCACAGCTCTCCACAGGCGGAGCTTTACCTCAGGGCAGCGGGGTGGATGAGAGGAGTAGTAGTCCTCAGCTTCTTGGTGCCGTGGAGGCCTTTCAGACGACGAATAATTGATGCCAGACATCAGATAAGCTCAAACAGTTCTTTACTGGTACCAGATGATAAGGGGTACATGGTACAGTCGGGTTCACTGAGGGTTGTAGAGTAGAGTTGGAGGCTTTTGCAGAGTCTGTCAGAGGTGCCTTTCTTTGATCTTTCCTGGTCTCTACTCCCAGAGTCTCTTGGCTCACTGTCCTCCCACACTTAAGTCTGGTCGCCAGTCCCCAGGCCTTTTACCTTAAGTTTCTATTATCTCTTGGCGTCTTGGACCTAGGGACTACGTTTAGGCTCTTGGTGGGTGTTGTGGCTCCCTTGTCAGGGCCTACAACGCGCTGGTCTGCGGTTTGTGGTTAAACCTCAACAAACCAACTCGGTTCCAAAATACCGGTGTTGACCTGGGCACTCCAGACGGCTCCGACCAGACCTGGAGTGTCCCCTTCTTTGTCTGGGTCACCTCTCTCCTTAGAAGTGCCCTCCTGTCACGGCTGCAGGGTCCCCTGTGTCCGTCCTTTCACCTGTTCTGTCACCGTCTAACTTGTGTGACTCTCACTTACGTCTCCCGCTCTTTTACACTCCACCCCCCTGTGACCTAATAAATACCAGTCCCCTGTGCTAAGGTGTGTTATGAGCGTGCTCGTGTGTAGGGTCTGGGTTTCCTCCTCATCTATGACTACAGAGATACCACACCTTCTGTTTGGGGTGCAGTACCTCCCTGTGGCCTCCCGCCAGAGGAGTGCCACATACTGTAAATGGACAACCCATAAGTAAATAACTACTCTGATTTTCATACATTGCCTTTTTTCACAACATCCAAGCTTTCCTGACTGTTTCTCCTTGCAATAGGTATACTTGCATCTGCAACTTCCATTCACCAAGTTTTCCTGACTGTCTCTCCTTGCAATAGGTATACTTGCATCTGCAACTTCATTAGGGGTGCTTTGGCTCCCTGTGTGTGTCAGGCCCTTAGCTTGCCGGTCTGTAGTTAGGGATGAACCTTGCATCTAGCTTCCTCGGCTCCGGTATGCCGGTGTCGACCCGGGTCCCTAGCTGGCCCCAATCAGTCCTGGGTATCACCCTTTCAGAGTCTGGGTCATCGCTCTCCAAAGAGGCGCCCTCCTAAAGCAGTCGCAGGGTCCCATGCGTCTGCTTTGCTTGCTCTCCTTACACCAACTGTCTGACTGTGATGTCACTCCCCGTATCCCGCTCTCTAGGCTCCACCCCCTGGGACCTACTGAATATTAGTCCCCTGTATTAAAGTGGCCTGTGTTGGGTGTTGGGGAGCAGACTCTGAAGATTCCACACGTCTACGGTTACAGAGGCACTACACCTATAATTGAGGTGCAGTACCTCCCTGTGGCGCCTTGCTATATGGTGGCGCCACACTTTCCTGCCTCTCCTTGCAATAGGTATTCTTCCATCTGCAACTTCCATTCACCAAGCTTTCCTGACTGTCTCTCCTTGCAATAAGTATACTTGTGACTCACCGTGGCCGGGACTCCGAAGGACAGGCGTTCTCTTCTTCCCCCTTGTCACGGATAGACCGCGCCTGCCGGTAGTGGGGCCCGGTGGTCCAGATCAATAAAGACATCGTCAGTTGAACAGTTTAGGAGTTAAATTGTTTCGTGACGCCACCTATGAGAGTTCCGGTAACGATACCGGCACTGCAGGGCCTCCGGGGGATGGAATGCAGCAAGATGGAACACTCCCCACAGGCTGAGCAATGATCCCCGGAGCCAGGAGCTGCATAAGATGTTCTGAGGCAGCTGCAGTTACCTTAGTGTGCGGAGATGAACAGTTCTTAAGAAGACACGGACACTGAAAGTCTCTGTAACGGGTACTTTACTGTAACCAGCAGGTGATACATGGCATACAGTTAACGGGTAACGGACCGGGTGGACTCAGCAATGACCAGTGTTTCTCAGAGCTCCGCGGTGTTCCTCCATTCCAACTAACTTGTGTTGCCGTGGTCGCCCAGGAATGCCAGATCGGGTACAAGGAGGCTGCTTCAATGCCCTAACCGGGGTATACCTTCCGGATGTTTTGGGGAGCCTTGATTCCTTTTGGTGGGTGCTCCGCTGGCTAGACGACTGTGTGTGACGGTGGTGGGGTGCTCCTGTAAAGTGGTCCCTCCACTCCTGGTTCGCATAACAGTGCTGAACAACTACTAGCTTCGGTACCAGTAGACCGGTTGTGAGTGGGCACGGGGATGTTTTGACCCATATGCATTCGCCCAGGGTCCGGTTGTTGAGGCACCGGGAGTAATGGTGCCCAACCGGGGTGATGGCCAGGGGGCTTCACGGGACTGTGCAGGCCCCTCTCCTAGGTTGCAGAGCTTGTTGTTTTTGCTCCCTTCTCCTTCGTTGTTGCAGAGAGTTCTCCTTTCTAGACTCACTTTTTGCAATCAGTTCTCCACTACACACTACCGCTACACTCCGCCCACCAGGACCTTATTGGCCCTCTATGCTGATGATGCATGTAGGGTATGGAGCTCTGAGTTAACTGTGTCACTGCTTAGTCAGAGAATATTGCTGCTGCTTTCTTGGCTGCAATACCCTCCTGTGACGCACTCGTTGCGGGGTGCCATACTTCCCCTTGGTGAAATACACTTGTCCCCAAGTGTCGCGCTACCCAAACATTACAGAGAGGTTTTTGTAGTTTTATAACAGGCAATAAAATAAAACACTTTTATTAATAACAGGTATGCATTTTACTTAAGATGTTGCAAGTAAAAGAAAACAGGTTAACACTTTGCGGACCCGGCGGGTGGTCGGCTGTCCTTAACATAAGTCTAGGCTATAGCCGCCAAGTCGCGGTGTCGGCGATTAAACAGGAAGAAGTCTTTTTGCAAAAGTCCAAGCAGAAAGTCACTTATGAAGGGCACTATTGCGCACTCGTATAGCGAACTACCCATCATAGCACGCATGTCACTCATAGGTAATAATGTCCCCTCTATACAGGTCACGATCTGGATGTCCTCTCGGTAAGTGTGACTCTACATCACGCCTTCCTACAAACACTTCCTCATACACGCCCTCCTCCCTGGCAAAATCCCACCCGGTAGATAGGTTGAAAGTGCTCACCCTACCTTCCTTGCGAAGTTCATCAGGTAGCGGGAGTTGGCGGCGAGCTTCGTCACGAGCCTCCATGTTGGCGCGCATACGAGCCCGCCACTCCTCCCTGCGGATGTGACGTATATCGTCATCTGTGCGGTACGGGGTATGAACATAGTCACTGCGATGTGTAGGCTGCTGAACGGCTTGGGCTTGGCGGGCAGTCTGGATGGGCACCCGGTTAAACGGCATCGGAGAAGGCGCCACAGCAGCTCCCGACCAACACACCCGAGCAGGTTGCTCGGCCGAAGGGTTCACGGTATCTCTCCAGGCGAATCCGGTGTAGAGGTCCACAGCGGTGCTGTGGGTCTCGTCATCGTCATCATCCTCCTCTCCCTCGACGATTACATCGGGCTGCTCAGCGGGTGAAGATGGAAGGTGGAATCCCTCCGGGCAGGTGGGCAGCTGTGCTGCAGGATTCTCCTCGGGGACGTCCTGCAGGGTTTCCAGGATGCCTGCCTCTTCTTCTGTTACATCGGGTAGTGGTGTTTCGATCCCGGTGACCAGGTAGGCCTCTGTAATTGCAGAGGAGGCCTCCGGTTCAGGGGAGAAACAGGCAACAGTCTTTAAAGGGATGGTGCGACTGTTGGTGGGTTCCGCGGCGGGAACCAGGTAAGCATCGGCTACTTATGTGGAGCAGGTTGCAAGCTCGGGCTCTAAAATTGATTCGGCTGCGGTTTCAGGCACTGGAGAGGGGTGAACTGAGGTCTCCACTAGAATGACGCAATCTATGGGCTCCGGCGATGAAGCAGGACATATGGAACTGTCATCCGGGTCTGGAGTGAATGCACCAGTACGGTCCTGCTGGATAGCCCGATGGAGTCGGCTGCCCAGGCTCGCACTCCAGCTGCGGATCGTCCACTCTACTGTCTCTATGAGCCTCACCCGGAGGTCCTGCAATGCCTCCTGCCAGAAGTCGGGGCTGCCGTCGATAGTGAAGACGGGACCCGGACCCGGATGGCCTATGGCTGCTCTGGCCTCCGCCTCGACCTGCTGCATTAGGTCGTGGAGTCTCATGCTAGTCATCTTCTTGGAGGAACCGCACCCGTCCAAACCGGTAACCGTTCTGGTGAAGAGCTGGTGAAGAAGACCCTGCAACTCCCACTTCCTTGGGGGTTTTTATAGTCCAATTGTGGGAAAAAGTCTTTGGTCCGCCCCCATGGTTGTTTCCAGCAATCAGGGCGGACAATGGTTTTGGCGCCTTTGCCTTGGCCCTCCAACGAAGAGGGGCGGTGGCTCACCCCTGGGCCTACACGTGGTGGTTCTCATTGCGGGGATCGCTATCTTGGACGCCATCTTGGCCCAACGGTGAAAAGAAGGGAAAAGTTCAGTTTAGGATGAACAAAGTCCTTTTTAATTACCGTATATACTCGTGTATAAGCCGACCCGTGTATAAGCCGACCACCCTACTTTTGCCCCCAAAACCTGGGAAAATCTATTGACTCGCGTATAAGCCGAGGGTGGACCCCAGCACAGGTATACAGCCCCCAGCAGTGGTATACAGGCCCCAGCAGTATGATATACAGCAGCCCCCAGTGGTATATACAGCAGCCCCAGTGGTATTGCAGCCCCTATATACAGCAGCCCCAGTGGTATTGCAGCCCCAGTGGTGTATACAGCAGCCCCTATATACAGCAGCCCCAGTGGTATTGCAGCCCCAGTGGTATTGCAGCCCCTATATACAGCAGCCCCAGTGGTATTGCAGCCCCAGTGGTATTGCAGCCCCTATATACAGCAGCCCCAGTGGTATTGCAGCCCCAGTGGTATTGCAGCCCCTATATACAGCAGCCCCAGTGGTATTGCAGCCCCAGTGGTGTATACAGCAGCCCCTATATACAGCAGCCCCAGTGGTATTGCAGCCCCTGTATACAGCAGCCCCAGTGGTATTGCAGCCCCAGTGGTGTATACAGCAGCCCCTATATACAGCAGCCCCAGTGGTATTGCAGCCCCAGTGGTATTGCAGCCCCTGTATACAGCAGCCCCAGTGGTATTGCAGCCCCAGTGGTGTATACAGCAGCCCCAGTGGTATTGCAGCCCCAGTGGTATTGCAGCCCCTGTATACAGCAGCCCCAGTGGTATTGCAGCCCCAGTGGTGTATACAGCAGCCCCTATATACAGCAGCCCCAGTGGTATTGCAGCCCAAGTGGTATTGCAGCCCCTATATACAGCAGCCCCAGTGCGGTATACAGCAGCCCCAGAGGGGTATACAGCAGCCCCAGAGGGGTATATAGCAGCCCCAGAGGGGTATACAGCAGCCCCAGAGCTGTATACAGCAGCCCCAGAGCTGTATACAGCAGCCCCAGAGGGGTATACAGCAGCCCCAGAGGGGTATATAGCAGCCCCAGAGGGGTATACAGCAGCCCCAGAGGGGTATATAGCAGCCCCAGAGGGGTATACAGCAGCCCCAGAGGGGTATACAGCAGCCCCAGAGGGGTATACAGCAGCCCCAGAGGGGTATATAGCAGCCCCAGAGGGGTATACAGCAGCCCCAGAGGGGTATATAGCAGCCCCAGAGGGGTATACAGCAGCCCCAGAGCTGTATACAGCAGCCCCAGAGGGGTATACAGCAGCCCCAGAGCTGTATACAGCAGCCCCAGAGGGGTATATAGCAGCCCCAGAGGGTATACAGCAGCCCCAAGGGGTATTTAGCAGCCCCAGAGGGGTATACAGCAGCCCCCGCTGTATACAGCAGCCCCCGCTGTATACAGCGGTACCCGGCTGTATACAGCCCTCCCCCCTGGTATACCGGGCCCCCCCTGTGGCAACCTGTAAAGGAAGCGATGATTATACTTATCGGGTCGCTGTCGCCGACGCCGACGCTCTGTCACCGTCCGTCACCGCGCTCCTTCCCGTCTTCATGCTTCCTTCACGGGCGCACAGAAAATGACGTCATTTCCTGTGCGACGGTGAAGGAAGCATGAAGACCAGGAGGAGCGCGGTGACGGACGGTGACAGAGCGGCGGCGTCGGCGACAGCGACCCGATAAGTATAATCATCGCTTCCTTTACAGGTTGCCACAGGGGGGGCCCGGTATACCACGGGGGGGGGGCTGTATACAGACGGGTATATATTTTTTTTTTTTATGATTACCGTATATACTCGTGTATAAGCCGAGGGGGGACTTTTCAGCACATTTTTTGTGCTGAAAAACTCGGCTTATACACGAGTATATACGGTAAATAAAGTCTTTTTAAGCACATTATACCCGTTAAGGAACGGGCCTGCTCGTATCCTGTTCGTGACGCCAAAATCTGACTCACCGTGGCCAGGACTCCGAAGGACAGGCGTTCTCTTCTTCCTCCTTGTCACGGATAGACCGCGCCTACCGGTAGTGGGGCCCGGTGGTCCAGATCAATAAAGACGTCGTCGGTTGAACAGTTTGGGGGTTAAATTGTTTCGTGACGCCACCTATGAGAGTTCCGGTAACGATACCGGTGCTGCGGGGCCTCCGAGGGATGGAATTCAGCAAGATGGAATGCTCCCCACAGGCTGAGCGATGATCCCCGGAGCCAGGAGCTGCACAAGATGTTCTGAGGCAGCTGCAGTTACCTCAGTGTGCGGAGATGAACAGTTCTTAAGAAGGCACGGACACTGAAAGTCTCTGTAACGGGTACTTTACTGTAACCAGCAGGTGATACATGGCATACAGTTAACGGGTAATGGATCGGGTGGACTCAGCAATGACCAGTGTTTCTCAGAGCTCCGCGGTGTTCCTCCATTCTAACTAACTTGTGATGCCGTGGTCGCCCAGGAATTCCAGATAGGGTACAAGGAGACTGCTTCAATGCCCTACCCGGGGTATACGTTTCGGATGTTTTGGGGAGCCTTGATTCCTTTTGGTGGGTACTCCGCTGGCTAGACGACTGTGTGTGACGGTGGTGGGGTGCTCCTGTAAAGCGGTCCCTCCACTTCTGGTTCGCATAGCAGTGCTGAACAACTACTAGCTTCGGTACCAGTAGACCGGTTGTGAGTGGGCACGGGGATGTTTTGACCCGTATGCATTCGCCCAGGGTCCGGTTGTTGAGGCACCGGGAGTAATGGTGCCCAACCGGGGTGATGGCCAGGGGGCTGCACGGGACTGTGCAGGCCCCCTCTCTTAGGTTGCAGAGCTTGTTGTTTTTGCTCCCTTCTCCTATGTTGTTGCAGAGAGTTCTCCTTTCTAGACTCACTTTTTGCAATCAGTTCTCCACTACACACTACCACTACACTCCGCCCACCAGGACCTTATTGGCCCTCTAAGCTGATGATGCATGTAGGGTATGGAGCTCTGAGTTAACTGTGTCACTGCTTAGTCAGAGAATATTGCTGCTGTCTTGGCTGCAATACCCTCCTGTGACGCAATCGTTTCGGGGCGCCACACTTGCATCTGCAATTTTTACCACAACCTTCTTGTATTTTACTAATGTAATATACTTAAATCATCTTATTGTGTCTGATGTGGGATGTTCTGAGGTCATCTTTGGTTCAGAAGTTTTTTGAGCCATGTTGGCCAGAAACTCTTTTTATCTTGCATTCATTGCCTCCTGCTGTCCTGAGTTATTTTGATTGATTGATTGATTGATTGATTAGTGAGTTTAATTGATCTCAGTATAAACTCACTATATACTTAGAGTCAGCTAAGGGGTGCGTTCACGCGGGGTTGCGTTCATGCCAACTGTAGAAGGGCCATACAGTTACACCGGGCAGTTAAACGGGGCAGGAAATGGGTAAGTCATGAAAGACAAACAAACAGATATGTAATTTGTTCATTTATGCTGCAAAATGTATTCACTATGTGTATGTGCATAATTTTTCGCCTTTGTGTGTTCATAAAGTGTGATTCATTAAGTGGGCTGCAGAGATATCCCAGAGATGGAATATCTGATATACATCCCGATCTAACAATACATCTTCTTCTTTTGCAGGTATGGCCTCATTGTACCACTGCTGTATCTAACTTTTCCTGTACCAAAACTCTATGTGCCTGCATATGTCTTATGGTATGGCCTCATTGTTCCACTGCTGTATCTAACTTTTCCTGTACCCAAACTCTATGTGCCTCCATATGTCTTATGGTATGGCCTCATTGTACCACTGCTGTATCTAACTTTTCTTGTGCCCAAACTCTATGTGCCTGCATATGTCTTATGGTATGGCATATTTCTCCATCTCCTTTGTAACTTACAAATATCCTTATTACTTCATCCTGCTTTGTGTGTCTCTCTCATGCTGATTTGCCCCAAATGTTTCTATTATCAGCAATCTGTTAATTCTCCTCTGGTGCTTTGTGTCCTGTCTCCCTCCTCTGACTCCTCCCTTCTACTCACCTGGTTCATTCTCTGCACCCCTTAGATGTATAAATTAGTGTGGGCAAGCCTGTGTGCCTTGGCCTTTGTGTGTTCATAAAGTGTGATTCGTTAAGTGGTCAGCAGAGATATCCCAGTGATAAACCAGAGGAAACCAGAAGGTACAATCTATACCCGTCAGTTGAATTTTTCTCTAACACTTTACTTTCCCACTAACACTTGCACAATGCTTACTTATGCCCTAACAGTAATTGCTCCACTAATCCTTTCCCTCTTTCACTACCCCCAAGCTCCAACACTCCCAGCACTAATATTTATCTCCCCATCTCTCTTATTTCCCCACCTGATCTCCTTTGCTGACCTGCTCCTCAATCTCACACCTCTCCTGCAGAAACACAAAACAAGCCGGCCGCTCTCATTCTCCCACCTGCTTGCCCTCTCTTTGCTTCTCTTATCCGCTGGCAACATATCTCCCAACCCAGGACCCCCACAGCCAACTTTCCCCGCTATTCCTCCCTCCTATCAACCAGGACCTGCAGGAAACAGCCGCAATCTCCTAAATATAAAAACCCATTCCCCTGACCCCCCTCTCCACCGCCTCCTCTCTCTGGAGCACTCTGGATTGCCCGCTCCATTTGTAATAAACTCCACTACATTCATGACCTCTTTAGCTCTCGCAGACTCTCCTTCCTGGGCCTCACAGAAACATGGCTGACACCCTCCAACACAGCCTCCCCTGCTGCGCTTTGTTACGGTGGACTTCACTTCTCCCACACACCTTGCACTCGCAACAAACACGGTGGAGGAGTGGGTCTGCTCCTCTCTAACAACTGCATCTTCAACCCAATTCCTCCTCCTCCCTCCCTTATCCTCTCATCTTTTGAAGTGCATTCTGTTTGTATATATTCTCCTTCCAACCTACAAGTGGCCATCATTTATCGACCACCAGGTTCCACCACTACCTTCTTTGACCAATTCTCCATCTGGCTCCTATACTTTCTATCTGCTGACATCCCCACCATCATAATGGGTGACTTCAACATCCCCATTGACACCCACCAGTCAACAGCCTCCAAACTCCTGTCACTTGCCTCATCCTTTGGCCTCTCTCAATGGTCCTCCACAGCCACCCACCCAGACGGACATACACTAGACCTCATCTTTACCCGCCTCTGCTCCCTAACTAAACCCACACCCATCTCCTCCTCTCCGACCACCATCTACTTACCTTTTCATCTTTGTCCTCCTCATCTGCCACCCATGTCCCCCAACTCCCACACCCTCGCAGAAACCTCACACATCTTGACACTCACACACTCTCAAACACCATTTTACCACTATCATCCATATCCTCACTCCATGACACAGATAATGCCACGGCTTTCTATAACTCAACACTCACATCAGCTATTGATGCAGTTGCCCCTCTCACTCATGGCAAAACACGATGAATCAACAGACAACCCCGGCACACAGACTCCACTAAAAATCTGCGGCGAGGGGCTAGGATTGCAGAGCGGCGCTGGAAGAAAACACACTCAGAAGAAGACTACACAGCATTCAAACAAGCAATTATCACATTCAAGTCAGCACTCACCACCACTAAACAGAATTACTTCATTACCCTCATATCCTCTTTGTCCCACAACCTCAGGCAGTTATTCAACACACTTAACTCCCTCCTCCGCCCCCCACTGCCCCTTCCTACTTCTCGTATCTCTGCAGAAGACTTTGCAACATACTTCACCAACAAGATCGACCAGATCAGACAAGTCTTTGCTACTCAACCACCGCAACCCCCATGTATACTGGATTAATTCTCTCCCCCACTAACCCTCCTCCCAACCATCACTGAAGGAGAACTAGCACACCTCCTCTCCAGATTGCACCTCACCACTTGTGCACTGGACCCTATCCCATCCCACCTCCTCCCCAACCTCACCACAACACTTATCCCAGCCCTAACCCACCTCTTCAACCTATCACTAACTTCTGGTACCTTTCCTTCTGCTTTCAAACATGCAACAATTACACCTATCTTAAAGAAGCCATCCCTCGACCCCACTTCTACATCCAGCTACCGGCCATATCCCTGCTCCTGTTTGCTTCCAAATTTCACGAAAAGCATGTCCACACTGTACTCTCATCCTACCTCTCATCCTACCTTCAATCCGCCCTCACCACTCTACTGAAACTGCCCTGACCAAAATTACTAATGACTTGCTCACGGCCAAAGCTAACAGACAGTTCTCCTCTGCATTCGACAAAGTCGACCACTGCCTCTTATTACAGATCCTTTCTTCTATTGGTATCACTGACCTTGCCCTCTCCTGGATCTCCTCCTATCTTTCCAACCGCACATTTAGTGTCTCCCACTCCCACACAACCTCCTCACCCCATCCCCTCTCTGTTCGGGTCCCTCAAGGCTCTGTTCTGTGGCCCCTCCTTTTCTCCATCTATACTCTTAGTCTCGGACAACTCATAAAGTCCCATGGCTTCCAATATCACCTGTACGCTGATGACACTCAGATCTACCTCTCTGGCCCAGATGTCACCTCTCTGCTGTCCAGAATCCCAGAGTGTCTATCAGCCATATCCTCCTTCTTCTCCCCCCACTTCCTAAAACTCAATGTAGACAAAACCGAACTCATCCTCTTTCCTCCATCTCACACACCTTCCTTGCCAGACTTATCTATCACAATAAATGACATCACACTTTGCCATGTACATGAAGTCCGCTGCCTCGGAGTAACACTTGACTCTGCATTGTCCTTCAAACCACACATCCAAGCCCTTGCCACCTCCTGCCATCTCCAACTCAAAAACATTGCCATAATCCGTCCCTTCCTCAACCCCCACTCTGCTAAACTACTCATGCATGCCCTCATCATCTCCCGCCTTGACTACTGCAACCTCCTACTCTGTGGCCTTCCTGCTAACACTCTTGCACCACTTCGATCTGTCCTTAACTCTGCTGCCCGACTAATCCACCTCTCTCCTCGCTATTCCTCCACGTCTCCCTCTGCAAATCCCTCCACTGGCTCCCAATTTACCTGCGTCTCCAATTCAAACTACTAACATTGACTTACAAAGCCATCCACAATCTGTCCACCCATATATCTCTGAACTAATCTCCCGATATCATCCAATTCGTAATCTTCGATCATCCCAAGACCTCCTTCTTTCCTCCACACTTATACGTTCCTCATCTAACCGCCTGCAAGACTTCGCCCAAGCATCCCCCATCCTCTGGAACTCTGCACCCCATCACGTCCGACTGTCCGCTAAACTAAGAACCTTCAAGCGGAACCTGAAAACCCATCTCTTCATAACAACCTACAACCTGTAATGACCACAGTGCTGCCTCAAGACCACTGGACCCGGCGCTCCACCACCACCGGACCTGGCAATCCAGCACCACCTGAGCAGACCCAACCTACTGTCTCCCTCCCCATTGCCCTGTAGAATGTAAGTCCGCAAGGGTAGGGTTCTCTCTCCCCTCTGTATCAGTCTGTCACTTTGTTCATTATATTTGTAACTTGTCTGTATGCAACCCTTTCTCATGTACAGCACCATGGAATGAATGGTGCTCTATAAATAAATAATAATAATAATAATAATTTTTGTGCATTCTGCTTATATTCTTCATATATACCGCCTATTCATACACTCTGTGTGCTCCATCCTCATTAGTCCCTCTCTCATCCCCTCTCCCATGGACCCCATGTACACCTCTCATGCTTTATTTAGAATCTTAAACCACTCAGATCCATTCATGCCCTTCTTACAACATAAGAATCACCCTACAACATAAAAGTCACCCTCACAAATCAATTAACAATATCTACTCCCTTTTCTTATACTCCTTCTCCTAGTCTCAGGGGTTGAACCTAACCCAGGTCCTTTTCATTATAGTAAGCCTTACTTTTTCCCTGCTACATTCAGTTGCTCCAGGAATCTCATAAATATTTCTTGCATGTCTTCTGTCTCCTTTAACTGTGCCCTTTGGAACCTTTGCTCAGCATATAACAAACTCTCTGACATCCATGACCTTTTCCTTTCACATTCTCTTAATCTTCTAGCAATCACTAAGACCTGGATTCAGCAGTTGGACACTACTGCTGCTGCTACTGTTTCATGGTGGCTTGCAATTTTCCCATACTCCCAGACCTGAGAACAGACTTGGTGGAGGTGTTGGTCTACTCCTTTCAACAATTGTACTTTTCAGGTTATCCCACTTGTCCCCTCACTTATCTTCCCTTCGTTTGAGCTACTGTTAGACTCTACAGGCCTTTCTCCCTGTGAGTGGCAGTGGTGTACCGCCCTCCTGGCCCCCACGTCAATTCCTTGATCACTTTGCCACGTGGCTTCCACACTTTCTATCCTGTGACTTTCCGACTCTCATTATGGGGGACTTTAACATCCCAATTGACAATCCCATCTTTTCATCTGCCTCTCATTTTTTAACCCTAACCTCACCGCTCAACCTTTCACAATTTACTAACTCTGCCACACAAGAAGATGGGAATACTCTGGACCTGATCTTCTCACAACTTTGTTCAGTGCATAATTTCACTAATTCTCCTTTTCCGCTCTCTGGCCACAATCTTCTTTCATTCTCAGTCAAGAATTGTCAACCCATCAAGGACATCCCCAACTCCTACACTTATAGGAATATACTTGCCATTAACATTCAGAATCTCATAGAGAATTTATAGTCTTCATTGGCTCCTATCTCCTCCCTCTCTTGTCCTGACTCTGCTCTAAAATTCTATAATGAAACACTGCAAAGTGCCATGGATGAAGCTGCACCTTCTACACTTAAAACAACTCAGCACCGACAGAGGCAACCCTGGCACACACTGCAAACACGGTTTCTCCAGTGGTGCTCCAGGTGAGCACAATGCCTGTGGAGAAAATCCAAACTTGCCCAAGATTTCATCCATTATAAGTTTATGCTGAAAACATACAACACCGCCCTTCACCTCTCCAAACAAGCTTACTACAACACCCTTATCACATCACTAGCCAACAATCCTAAACGATTATTTGACACTTTCCACTCCCTCCTCAGTCCAAGACTACAGGCCCTAATGACCAACCCCACAGCTCACGATCTGGTCAACTATTTTAAAGACAAAATTGATCAAATACGAAGAGAAATTTCCTCACAGCCTCAGAACATCATTCATTCTCCTCTCTCCTGCACTTCATCCAACTCACTTTCGGTCTTTGATCCGGTCACAGAGGAAGAAGTCACCCAGCTCCTTGCATCTCCTCGCCCTACTACCTGCACAAGCGGCCCTATTCCCTCACAGCTCCTTCAATCCTTTTCCCTAGCTGTCACATCTCACGTAACTAAAATATTTAATATTTCCTTCTCATCTGGTGTTTTCTCCTCATCCTTCAAACATGCCAGCATTTGCCCATTATTAAACAAAAATCCCTCCACCAGAACTCTGCTGCTAACTACCAACCTGTCTCTAATCTCCCCTTCATCTCTAAACTCCTGGAACACTTGGTCCACTCCCGTATGATCCGCTATCTTTCTGACAATTATCTTCTTGAACCTCTACAATCTGGTTTCCACACCTCACACTCTGCTGAAACTGCCCTCACTAAAGTCTCTAATGATCTACTAACAGCTAAGTCTAATGGTCACTACTCCCTACTGATCCTCCTGGATCTCTCTGCTGCATTCGATACTGTGCATCACCAGCTCCTTCTCTCTATGCTCCGCTCTTGGGCTTAAGGACAAGGCTCTCTCCTTGCTCTCCTCCTACCTTTCTGACTGCTCCTTCACTGTATCTTTCGCCAGTTCCTCTTCCTCTCCTCTTCCCCTTACGGTTGGGGTTCCTCAAGGATCAGTCCCCTTCTCTTCTCTTTATACACGGCACTTATTGGACAAACCATCAATCTATTTGGTTTTCAGTACCATCTCTAAGCTGATGACACCCAGTTATACACCTCTCCTCCTGACATCACCCCCACGTTACTACAACATACCAGTGATTGTCTCTCTGCATCATGTCTTCTCTCTGCCTTAAACTGAATTTTTCAAAAACTGAACTTCTCATGTCTACTTTATCTACTAATCTTTCAAAACATTATATTGCCATTCCTGTATGCAGGGCCGCCACTAGGGAGTTACAGCTCTCACTGAAGTCAGGGGCACCGGGCATAATTGCAGAGGGCATGGCTATTGGATGAGGGGCAGGGGGGATGGCTGTGACTGTGGAGGGCATGGCCATTTGAAGCAGGGAGGTCCGCCCCCTCTGGCCGTCACACGCTGAAGCTGTGCTTTGCTTTTAGCCAAGCCAGCAGCAGCAGTCAGCACTGTGAGCCGTCTGTGAATGTCTCTACACTGAGACCATGTCAGCAGCAGCAGGTCTCAATGCACAGGGAGCCCGTCCGGGCCCGCCCACCCATTCAGTAATATAGAGGGGGCCCGTGCTGCCCACCAGCCCACCCACATTCCAAGCCTCAGTGCATAGGGGGCCGCCCCAGCCTGAGCTACCTACTTCACACAGGAAGCTCAGGTGTCTGGACTGGAGGAAGAAATTACAGTTACCCAGCAGTCTGCAACTCTGCTGGGCTGAGTGAAGAGAAGCTCCGTGTGACTGTACCCTGCCTGCTGCTGCTGTGTTCCTCTCACTGTAGTTGGCTGTACTATATGCTGATCTGTCTGCTTACTGAGTGTGTCAGTCAGTGTGTGTTGTATATGTGTCAGTGTGTGTTGTATATGTGTGTCAGTGTGTGTGTTAGTGTATGTCAGTACGTGCATGTGTGTGTGTCAGTATGTGTGTTAGTGTATGTAAGTATGTGTCAGTGTATGTCAGTATGTGTCAGTCTATGTCAGTATGTATGCGTTAGTATGTGTGTGTTAGTGTATGTCAGTATGTGTGTATGTCAGTGTGTGTCATTATGTGTGTGTTAGTGTATGTCAGTATGTGTGTGTGTCAGTGTCACTGTATGTCAGTACGTGTGTGTGTGTCAGTATGTGTGTGTTATTGGATGTAAGTGTGTGTGTGCAAGGCCGCCCAAAGTCAAGTGGGCCCAGAGGACAGGTGAGGGGGCAGCCCATTCTCTTTCTTCACCACTGCAGCTTGCAAACCGGGCACCGCGGGATGCAAATGAGTCAGGACGGAGCTGCTGCTGCTTCTACTGGTGCTGGTGAGTATGCTCAGCTGTCTATGTGTCTGTCTCTACATTGCACTATAATCTTTATACAGGTCCACACTACATTCTGTATTAGTATATCTATATACTGTATGTATATAGTGTGGACCTGTATATATAGTAGAGTGCTGTGTATACAAGATATACAGCCAGTAGTCTCTGCATACGGCTGGCAGTCTCTGTATACATCCAGCAGCACAGCAGCCTATCGCATATACATCCTGCAGCAGTCACTACTGTGCATACATCTTGCAGCAGTCTCCAATGTGCATCTGTCCCACAGCCGTCTCCATTGTGCATTTGTCCTGCAGCCATCTCCATTGTGTATAAGGCCAGCAGTAGCCTCTATTGTGTATTCTCTGCTGTGTGTATAGCCAGCAGCCGTCTCCATTGTCTATATGGCCTGCAGCTGTCTCTATTGTCTATATGGCCCGCAGCCGTCTCCATTGTGTATTCTCTATTGTGTACATCCAGCAGCAGTGTCTATTGTGTATTCTCTATTGTGTTGTGTATAGCCAGGAGCAGTCTCCATGGTGTATACAGCCCGCAGCCACCTCCATTGTCTATAGGCCTGCAGCTATCTCCATTGTGCATTTGTCCCACAGCCATCTCCCATGTGTATACGGACAGCAGTAGTCTCCATTGCCTATATGGCCCGCAGCCATCTCTATTGTGTATTGTCTATCGTGTATGGCCAGCAGCATGCTCTATTGTGTATTCTCTATTGTGTGTACAGCCAGCAGCAGTCTCCATTGTGTATATGGCCCGCAGTCAACTCTGTTGTGTATACAGCTAGCAGCAGTCTCTATTGTGTATTCTCTATTGTATATATATTGACATATTGACATAAATAAAAATTATTATTAAATAAGAGCCAAATATGCATATTTACCCCTTTACCACCTATGATGTTCCTATACACCAAAGGTCGTGTTCCCTACTTTGATGCAGAGTTATTGTGTGATCGCACATCACACATTTCGGCTGATCTGATCTGATCAGCCAACATGAGCCTCTAACGGGCACTGGCCAATCGGACAACCCCTCTTGCCTATTAACTACTTAAATCCCTCTGTCAATCTCTGATTTAACATACACATGTCATTTGTACTGTTGCACCACTCTGTTCAGTACAAGCAAACTACAAAGTTACAAATAAACTTAAAAATTAGCTGACACACAGATTTCTTTACTTTGAAGTCCTAGCTCAGTTGAAAATGTAATCATTAAAAAATATAAAAAATATATTATACACACACACTTGAGACTGCTATGGGCTGAATACACAATAGCTGTATATACCATAGAGAATACACAATAGAGACTGCTGCTAGCTGTATACACAATAGAGTTGACTGAGGGCCATATACACAATGGAGACTGCTGCTGGCTGTACACACAATAGAGAATACACAAACATACTTTGAAGTCCTAGCTCAGTTGAGAATGTAATCATTGGGCACCTTGACCTGTGGAATATTAGCTTACTGGACATGGAAAAACTATACAGGTATGTGTGAACTGTGTCTTTTGCCCACTTAATTTTTTTCCTGTAGGAAGATACTTCAGATAGACAACAGTGTCTTTTCTGAGGCATCTTCTTTGACACATTGCACCTCTCCTTTTTTTCAAATAACCAACACTGAACCTTAGGCTGGCTTCACATTTGCGTATGGGAAGGCAGCGTATTGCTGCGTTCCCATACGCAGTCAAACGCATGCGCACTGCGTTCCTATGTTTAACATAGGAACGCATGGTGCCTGCGTTTGCTGCGTTCGGGTGCGGATGCGGACGATATCTGCTGCTTCCGGTCTCCAGCATCCGCACCCGGGACGCAGCATGTTGGTTTTTTTTGTGCGTTTGGGGACCTTGGAAAATCAGCAAGCGTCCCCAAGCGCACAAAAAATGCATTGGCTTCAATGGGTCCGCAGTGTTCAGCCTCTGGACTGCTCTGCACTTGGCTGGAAACCAGCCCACATGCTCTCAGGCTGCTCTCTGGCTGAGAATGAATCTCTCAATCACTCAGCTGGCTGACTCTTATCGTGCCGGCCACACCCACACTGATTCATCCAGCTGGGCTGCTATTCCTCCGGACACACCCACCTGACATGAATGGTTTCAGGATGCTTTACAGTTGGCATGAGACAAGACTGGTGGTAGCGCTCACCTCTTCTTCTCCGAATAAGCTGTTTTCCAGATGTCCCAAACAATCGAAAAGGGGATTCATCAGAGAAAATGACTTTACCCCAGTCCTCAGCAGTCCACTCCCTGTACCTTTTGCAGAATATCAGTCGGTCCCTGATGTTTTTTCTGGAGAGAAGTGGCTTCTTTGCTGCCCTCCTTGAAACCAGGCCTTGCTCAAAGAGTCTCCGCCTCACAGTGCATGCAGAAGCACTCACACCAGCCTGCTGCCATTCCTGAGCAAGCTCGGCACTGCTGGTAGTCTCATCCCGCAGCTGAACAGTTTTAAGATACGGTCCTGGCGCTTGCTGGTCTTTCTTGGGCGCCCTGGAGCCTTTTCGAGAACAATGGAAGCTCTCTCCTTGAAGTTCTTGATAATGTGATAGATTGTTGACTGGGGTGCAATCTTTCTAGCTGCGATACTCTTCCCTGTTAGGCCATTTTAGTGCAGTGCAATGATGGCTGCACGTGTTTCTTTAGAGATAACCATGGTTAACTGAAGAGAAACAATGATACCAAGCACCAGCCTCCTTTTAAAGCAGGGGTGGGGAACTCCAGTCCTCGAGGGCCGCAATCAGTGCAGGTTTTCAGGATTTCCTTAGTTTTGCACAGGTGATAACATAATCACTTGCACTGGTGATGATTCCAATCCCTGTGCAACACTAAGGAAATCCTTAAAACCTGCACTGATTGCGGCCCTCGAGGACTGGAGTTCCCCACCCCTGTTTTAAAGTGTCCAGTGGTGTCATTCTTACTTAATCATGACTGATTGTTCGCTAGCCCTGTCCTCATCAACACCCAAACCTGTGTTAATGGAACAATCACTAAAACGATGTTAGCTGCTCCTTTTAAGGCAGGACTGCAATGATGTTGAAATGTGTTTTGGGGGTTAAAGTTCATTTTCTAGGTAAATATTGACTCAGCAAGTAATTGCTGTTAAGCTGATCACTCTTTATAACATTCTGGAGTATATGCAAATTGCCATTAGAAAAACTGAAGCAGTAGACTTTGTTAAAATTAATATTTGTATCATTCTCAAAACTTTTGGCCATGACTGTACACTATCAAGGATTGTAAGCTCAGTGTGGATTGTACTGCTGGACTTTGTTTGGACCTTATTTTCAGCCTAAGTGTACACTTGTTAAACATTTGTTTGATGCGCAGATATCTGCTAAGACTGTTTCTGAGGCTATCATGTAACAGTGCCGGCCATGCTGTGCATTTATTTGTGCAGATATCCTTCTAAAAGACTGTTTCTGGGGCTATCACATTTACTGTGGTGGCCATACTCTGCTTCACTGTTTGTTTGCACACTCGCTTGGATTTGTTTGCTACATGTTTGAATACAGACTTGAACTCAAAACCTTGTCTCTGTCTTGTCTAGTCCCTCTCCATCAGATTCCTAAGGTATCTACATAAATACGACTAATTCCCAGACACCCCCAAGAAAATTAACAATAGACCCCCTTTCCTCATTACTGAAGCCCCATAACCGATCCACTCAAAAGAGTACCCGGAGAAGAAAACTAGGCCTGGCTAAGCCCGACCACAATGAAGCAATACTAGGAAAAGACATACAAGACATGGAAATATACTCATCAGGCTGTGTCAATGCATGAAGCCCACCAGCGGAAGATCCAGGATCCTGTCACCCCTCTTGTTCCATGCAACCAAGCCTTCCAGCAGCTTGGCCAAGGACCCGCTGACCAGCTGCCGTTTTTAAACCTGGTATACACAACCAGAGGACTGTCTGAAGGTTGCACCTAAATTTGTAGTCTAGGTCTTTTAGCATGTTCCGGTCATAATAATGATAACTGGGATCCAGCTCACTATTTGCCATTCTTCGAAGACAAACTGGAGCATGGATATAGGCATTGCTTTGGTCAAAATGTCATAGACAAAATAAGTGAAAATCCAGCTTCATCATAACAGAATTTTTTTTACATTTTCAGCTCTATGGAAGCATTACAAGGCAGTTGTTGTCTTCATAATGTCACCACCCGGGGGTCTGCTGCCCGTGCTCCTCGGCCTGCTACCTCCACTCCTCCGGCTCCTACCGCTCCTGCCCAGTGTCCAGGTTCCCGGGTGTCGTCTGTCTGCCGACGGCTCTGGGGCGCTGGCAGCCACCTCCCATTGGTCGGTCGGGTTGCGGCTTCCAGGGCTTCGTCTGCTCCTCGGGTGCGCGCACCCGTCCCCAGCCGCACGGTTCCAGCGCCCTCTGCTTGAGTACCGCTGCTCATCTCCTCACTTCCGGGGCTACTGCTTGAGCACATGAAACTACATCTCCAAACCTGTATCTGCTGGAGAACTGCAGGGAGCATGCTCCTTCCCTCAGCCAATCACCATGCTTCTGTGTCCTGCCAATCAGGACTGCCCTGCTGTGATATTAACTTCCTGTTTCCAGTCAGTCTTTGCCAGGGAAATTTCTATTTAGTGAATTTGCTATTCCTGGTCTGGTTAGGTTGTTCCTTATCTTGCTTGATATCTGATTTCTGTGTGTTCCTTCCGGCAGATCTCCTCCCTGCCGGCTTCTCGCTGACTCCCGTGTTCCTGGCCTGTTACCCGGATCTCTTCCATGCTGAGATCGCTGTCGCAAGTCCTGCTCCAGATTCCCCGTGTTCCCGGTTCCCCATGTCCTATCTTATACCCGGTTGCGGTGTTGTTTCCACGTTGCCTTGGGTCGGTTTAACACCCGTGTCCGCTTCATTGGTCCTTCCGAGGTTGGTACCGGCGGTATCCCTGTATAGGGGTTAAGCGCTCCGGGGCCTCCTTCGGTGGTGTTCCGGTGCTGTGGCCCGGTGGCCCTCCCCTGGGGCGTGGGTCCGTGTTCTGTTCAATAAACCTGTTAACTTTACTGTACTGGTCCGCCTCTCTGTCAACCAGGTATCGGCACCCGCACTACGCGGTCCAGTGGGTCCACGTGTGGGGTCCGTCAGTAGGACGTGACACATAATAATGTTAAGCACAACACACAGCTGCACGTTTCAGATGTTATACACACACTTAATCATAATGTTCTGGTCATAAATGCCCCTGCACCTCTGTACGAGGAAACATCCTTCGCAAAGATTCTCCTGTAGTAAAGGCACCCCTACAAACTGGAGCATCACCAAGAGGGCCATTTTGTTAAAGCCTGAAGCACTGGAGCAAGTTCACCAATGTTTGTAGCATTGAGAGTCACATTCAGCTCTGAGAGAGGGTTGTGAGGCACAGCAGCTACCACTGCATCCATAATAACACCCAGAGCCCCCATTACAAAAATAATGACAGCCAAAGGTTTTCCACAGAAATCACATTGAAGCACTATACTAAGATCCAGGGATTCCTATCTTACCCCCATTCAGAGCTGCTCTTCTCTGTGCGACTAATCACAAATTTCACCATCTGGGGAAATGTACTTCATAACTGTTTGTAGATCTGGTGCAAATGTGTGGCGCCCCGCAACGAGTGCGTCACAGGAAGGTATTACATCCCTGACAGAAGATGTAATATCTTCCGTCTCGGTAATGACATGGTTAATATTCAGAGCTCCATACTCTACATGCACCACTAGCATAGAGGGCCAATTAGGTCCTGGTGGGAGGAGTGTAGGAGTAGTGTGTGTAGTCGTAAAGTAGGAGAAGAGTAGTAGTCAGGAGGGAAGTAACAAAAGAGAAGCGGGGCACTGCACAGCGCCGTGCAACCCTGAAGACCACTCACCGGTTAGTGCCATTAGCGGTGCCCCAGACCGAAACGCGGGCAACTACTAAACGGGTCCAATTATACCCGTGCCCACCAACCACCGGATCACTGGTTCCGAGGCGAGCAATACGTTCATCGCTGCTCAGCAAACCAGGGTGAAGAACCGCTTCCATGAGGCACCTCACCACCACCGCAACATAAGTTGTCTTGCCAGCAGGGACTCTCCACTCGGGCACATGACCTTCAGCCTTATATTAGCTAGGTACCACTCAGAAGTCTCCCAAGTACCCTGACCTGGTATGCTAAGGCAACCCCGGCAACCCATTAGAGAAACTAGGAAAGGAAGAACACCGCAGAGCTCTGAATCAACACCAGTCATTGCTGGGACCCCTCAGTCCGTCACCCAAGACTGTATAAACTTGTACCATCTTACTGGTTACAGTAAAGACCCGTTACAGAGGACGCTGGTGTCTGTGTTTCATTCTGAACTGTTTAAATCTACACCTTCAGCATTACTGAACTGCCATATTCCATCAGGACAGCTCCTAGACCCGGGGACTCCTGCTCATCCTGTGGGGAGCGTTCCATCTAGCTGCCGTACATCCCCCGGAGGCCCAAGCAGCGCCGGTGCATTCACCGGATTCCCGCAGGTGGCGTCACGACAAGTAAGAATTACCCCTATCCATTTAAAACCCTTTTTTGATCTGACCACCGGGCCCCACAGCCTCAGGCGCGGAACCATGACGGGAGAAGCAACGCTTGAGACGTGAAGACCCGGCTACGGTGAGTCAAATGCACCAAGCTGGGAGCCTTACGTCACAGGCCCACAAGCCACATGTGGCTCACGAGCTACAGGTTGGGGACCCCTGCACTAGAGGATGCCAGCCTGGTCACATGACTGGCTGCTGGACTACAGTCTTCTGCAGATCCCAGCCACCTGATAGGATTCTCCCCAGCCAAGACCTGCAATCTGAAGGAGGAGGTGGCAAGCACCAATCTGAAGGTTTCCAGGTGGCACTCTGGCATGCCACCAAGGACAAGGGGCTGTGTCCAGTGACAAGCATTCCGCTGGCCAGATTCTGCGCATGCACCAGGCTGCAGGGATCGCAGTCTCCCCAACATCATTCGCCCATAACCTCACCCAGGCTCTATCCGTGCCACAGGGTGCAGACCACAGACACTCCAGGATCTCTTCTACCTCTTCCATTATGACCAGATTATGACAGAGGTCAGTAGAAAAAGAGCAAGGACCTTTCCACAGTGGTGACTACGTGCAATTTAGGAGGCCACCACCCTCTCACACTATTTATAGCCCCACTCTTTTCCAAACACTCCTCCCTTCTCCCCCCCTTGAACTTGAACTCCCACCCCACATAAACTCTTTTTACCACTGTCTTGACCAATATAACTCACTGCACCCATGGCTCCGCTGAGGCTATTTTTTTTCATTCTGTGAGTGAAAAGAACTTGGAATGACTTTAATTTCCAGGTACTCTTAAATTTTGAATATCTAAAAGTTAACAGTGGAAAATTTCAAAAGATACGGATAAAAGTATTATACAATTACAAAACTAGACACAAATGTTAAAGCTAATGAGCAATAAATATCTATAGTTTAGGATGCTGATATGAACACATAACCAGCCATGACTAACGATTGTAAAATAATAATTACAACCTTCACAACCTTCAGTAGGTTTAAAAGAAAAGTCCAAATGTTTAGTAGACGCTTAATGGAATTACATGTGGTTGACAACCCTAGCCATAGTCCAAAAAACCTGATAATACTGTTTGAAAACAAAGTATGACAAAGGTTTTTTTTGTCATATTCTTTTACCTGATCTGTAACTTTTTAGTATGGAGGTATAGTCTCCTTTGTCAAAAATATGTACAGATGCAAGCACAAACCAATATGCATTGTAGAAGTCAACAATTGTGCCAAATCAAATACGTTCTTGTAAAATTTGGCACATATAATATACAAATGTTCAAATGTTTGCCAGATGAAAACTGAAAGTAAAGTGGCAAAACCAACAGCACTTCTCAACTCCCTAAACAATCCCACATGGTGAAAATGAAAACTTGAATTATTTCCTTATTTGTACTGACTGGAGAGTTTATTTAGGAGGAAGATGGATATTACAAGTTAGTTTTATACAGCCCACCTATATTTATTGTATAAAAAAGTCTCTTTGTGAAGAACAGCAAAATATTCATTTCAGGAGAAAAAAAATCAAATTTAATTCATTAGTGATATATTTTTTTCAGATTTGGGTATTTATAAATCCATAAAATGCTTATGATTCCTTTGCCCTACAATTGCTGAGATTCAATTTCGACTCTAGTAAAAGAATAGATGCATCAGTTTTCTTATTTAGGTCTGTGGTGTGTGTTAAATAAAGAATTTGTTAAATCTGCAAAACGAAAGTCAGTCGCACTTTTTACTTTTTTGACACTCTTGATAATATATTGCTGTAAAGGGGGAAAAGTTACTGGGCAAAATACATTTTGAAATCATGTTCATTGAAAATCAACTTCACTGACAGCAAAATAGTGCTCAAGGGCTCGGAAACACTCCGCTACTTACATGCGAGTCTCTCGGACGAGACTCAGAAGAGGCTGGAGCAGTGACCCTGACCAGCCTCTCCCTGTCTGGATGGGAATGACAGCTGCTTGTGTTATTGTGCAGCTCCAGACTCCCCGTGCAGAGAGGGAGAGGCCGTTCAGGGTCACTGCTCCAGCCTCTTCCGAGTCTCGGTCCAAGAGACTCATATGTAAGTAGCAGAGTGTGTCCGAGCTCTAAGATTTGTTTCCCAATAATCTTTTAATGAAAAGACGTCTGTCAATCACCAGTTGAATGAGTAAGGCCCTTTTCACATCTAAGCAGCCTGTGCGCTTGGCTGCCATGCCTGCCCTGCGCGAGCGCAAATGAAAGCGCGGGTGCAGTTACAGGCAGCTGCAGCTAAGCACATAGGCGCATGGATGTACTGCCCTTGCGCTCTGTTGCGCTAGGTGCACCCATTACCTTCTATAGCCAAGCGAAGCCAAGCGCAGGAGCTGACATCCCCGAAGAGCGAGTGTGACTGTGGCGACATCACCGCGCATGTGCTTCTCCATATATAAAGAAAAGTGGTGATACACTGCTCTCGAAATATAGCGGAGTGCAATAACTGCATGCGGAGGAATATATGACAAAGAAAACGATCAATGCAGAAGCTAATTGCACACCCTTTATCACAAAAACAAATTTTATTAATATCAAAAACAGGCGAACAACACATATATTAAAACCTTTTAAAACCAGGTAGATCCCAGCATACCAGCTGCCTATATAAACAATGTCACATCCAAATGGCATGTGAGTGCCCATAATCTAGGGAATTTACCACAACCATATCTCTAATAAAACAATGATTCATATGAATAATCAGAGTTAACAGGTAACCAAAATATTCAGTGGTGTGTGCATCAAATCCCAAAAAGGCAACCCTCATGAATCATGAATCATACCAAATTAGATGCTGCAACCTGGGTGGCTGGGGGCCCCACGCATTCCGCTGCGCATGGCAGCTTCCTCAGGGAAGTCTAATGAACCATGTGTTGGTTCAGCCTTATATACATACTAGCTGTGAGCCCGATGCAAATGCATCGGGTGTCTAGAATATGTTTATTGTTTTTTTAAAGATTTTTAAATAATAATCGCATCATCAATAGCAATAATATTAGCAATAGCATTATTATTAGCAGTAATAGCAGTATTAATAGCATTATTAGCAGTATTATGAGCATTAATAACAGTATTAAGAGCATTAATAGCAGTATTAATAGCATTAAGAGCAGTATTAATAGGAGTAATAGCATTACGAATAGCATTAATAGCATTAGCATGTGCATTAATAGCATTAATTATAGCATTAATAGCATAAATGATAGCATTAATAGCATAAATAATAGCATTAATAGCATTAGTATTAGCATTAATAGCATTAATAATAGCATTAATAGCAATATTATTTGCATTAATAGCATTATTATTACCATTAATTGCATAATTATTAGCATTAACAGCATTATTATTAGCATTAATAGCATTATTAATAGCAATAATAGTACTAATAATAGTATTATTATTAGTATTAATAGCATTATTACCATAAATAGCATTAATAATAGCGTTAATAGCATTATTATGAGGAGTAATAGCATTATTAGCATTAATAACATTATTAATAGCATTAATAGAATTAAAAATAGCATTAATAGCATTATTAATAGCATTAATAGCATGATTGTTAGCCTTAATAGCATTAATAGCATTAATATTAGCATTAATAACATTATTAATAACATTAATAGCATTATTAATAGCATTAATAGCATAAATAATAGAATTAATAGCATAAATAATCGCATTAATAGCATTAGTATTAGCATAAAAAGCATTAAGCAATATTATTAGCATTAATAGCATTTTGAATAGCATAAATAGCATGATTATTAGCCTTAATAGCATTATTAATAGCATTATTAGCATTATTAGTATTAATATTAGCATTAATAGCATAATTATTAGCATTAATAGCATTATTATTAGCAGTAATAGCATTATTATTACCATTAATAGCATTATTAATAGCATTAATAGCATTAATATTAGAATTAATAGCATTAATATTAGCATTAATAACATTAATAGCATTATTAATAGCATGAATAGCATGATTATTAGCCTTAATAGCATTAATAATAGCATTATTAGCATAATTATTAGCATTAATAGCATTATTATTAGCACTAATAGCATTATTAATAGCAGTATTAGCATTAATAGCATTATTAATAGCATTATTAGCATGATTATTAGCCTTAATAGTATTAATAATATCATTAATAGCATTATTATTAGCATTATTAGCATTAATATTAGCATTAATAGCATAATTAGTAGCATTTATAGAATTATTATTAGCAGTAATAGCATTAATAGCATTAATATTACCATTAATAGCATTAATATTAGCATTAATAGCATTAATAGCATAATTAATAGCATTAATAGCATTAATAGCATTATTAATTGCAAGAATAGCATTATTAATAGCATTAATAGCATTATGAATAGCATTAATACCATAAATAATAGCATTAATAGCATAAATAATAGCATTAATAAAATTAATAGCAATATTATTAGCATTAATAGCATTAAGAATAGCATTAATAGCATGATTATTAGCCTTAATAGCATTAATATTAGCATTAATAGCATTATTAATAGCATTAATAGCATAAATAATAGAATTAATAGCATAAATAATTGCATTAATAGCATTATTATTAGCAGTAATAGCATTATTATTACCATTAATAGCATTATTAATAGCATTAATAGCATTAATAATAGAATTAATAGCATTAATATTAGCATTAATAACATTAATAGCATTATTAATAGCATGAATAGCATGATTATTAGCCTTAATAGCATTAATAATAGCATTATTAGCATTATTATTAGCATTATTAGCATTAATATTAGCATTAATAGCATAATTAGTAGCATTTATTTTTTTTTAAGATTTTCGCGGCCGCACTTGCCGCAAGTGTAAAACCGCACTTGCCGCACCTGCAAAACCGCACTTGCCGCACCTGCCGCAAGTCCCCCTATACTTTCTATGGAGATTACCGCAACCGCGCCGCAAGTGTAACCGCATCTGCCGCGTTTGCCGCATAAGCGTTACACTTGCGGCGCGGTTGCGGTAATCCCCATAGAAAGTATAGGGGGACTTGCGGCAGGTGCAGCAAATGCGGTTTTGCACTTGCGGCTGACTGCGGTTTTTTTCGCGACCGCACTTGCCGCAAGTGCAAAACCGCACTTGCCGCACCTGCCGCAAGTCCCCTATACTTTCTATGGGGATTAACGCAACCGCGCCGCAAGTGTAACCGCATCTGCCGCGTTCGCCGCATAACCGTTACACTTGCGGCGCGGTTGCGGTAATCCCCATAGAAAGTATAGGGGGACTTGCGGCAGGTGCGGCGGCTGAGGTAGCGACTCGCAATGGCCTCGCGGCCATTGCTCGCGCTACACAGCGACTCGCAATGGATCCCCATAGAAAGTATAGGGGGACTTGCGGCAGGTGCAGCGGCTGAGGTAGCGACTCGCAATGGCCTCGCGGCCATTGCTCGCGCTACCTCAGCGGTAAATCGCTAACTTTGTGGCCGAGCCTCTGGTTCTATTTTCGGACAGCGACTCGCAATGGCCGCTTCGCGGCCATTGCTCGCGCGTGGTGACGTCACAGAGTGACAAAGCCACGGCGTTTTCGGGGTCCGACACAAAAATGCCTACGGCAATTATAGAGTAGATACATTTAGTCTCAAGTGGGTCATAATTGCTAAAGGGAATTCATTTCAGCTGTGACAAGGAGGAAGTTACCTAATGCCGTGTGTCCAAACACCGCCATGTGTCCAAACCGCCGTCACAGTGTCAAAAGGACAAAAACGGACGTGATGTGTATAGTAATATGTTCCGGATATGTGCGCAGTCGCCATGGCGGTGCTGAATGCGACCGCGCATCGGATGTGACGTTGCCCGGTCCCCATGGTAACACTGTATACGACCGCGCACCGGAAGTGACGTTGCCCGGTCATCACAGTGAGAGACACTGCTGCTCATCAGACAGGGGGAGGCATAATGCGCATGTCTCTCGGGTACAGCATTAATTCTGGCACAGTTGCTGCTAGTGCACTTACCATAGAAGCAACTCATATAAGAGTGAAACAGGGTTTTGAAAAGTAGAATGCCACATATAATTATAATATTAAACAGTTCAAACATTTCAATATTTGAGTAAATCAATGAAGTACAAAAAGATGTTATAATCCTGGGATGTCAGAGGAGATAAACCGGGGAAATAATCAAGGATAGAGTGACTGCCATGTGATCAAGCGGCACAATCTAGATAGGCTGTCTATGTGGGGGAACCCCAGCATAAACATGCAAGGTCTGCACTAGTTGGACAACAGGGGGCCCACTAGCTCAAAGGGAAACTAATTTCCGGTATTAAGCCACTGTGACCCCCGTCACCTCCATATCACCAGTGAACAGGTTGGATCTGCCTATAAAAAAAGGGGTGTTAGGATGAGGTAAATACCGTGCATAGAGTAAGGGATCAAAAAGAAGCAGACCACTCCATCTGATACTATAGAATTGGCAGATAAGGGCAAACCAGCCCAGAGAAACAAAATTTTCAGATAAATGCTGGTGTGCCCCAAACTGTCTATATATGCTGTTATTCAGGGAGTAACCTCTAGCAATGTATATATGTGGAAAGAGCCAGAAGGTGACCCTGATGTATATGTGTGGATGAGTACAGGAGGGTTATAGCCTACCCATGATGCACTACCACTACCATGAAGTTATGATTCCACATGTTATAAACTAGAAAATTAACATTAGCATAATAAATACATTACAGTCACATATCCATTTTATAAGATACAGTCAATATTAAATATCATAAATATGAGTCCCTCAAATTGAGGAGAAGACAAATTTGGGGTGGGGAATCCAACCATCAAAAAATCTATAGTTCATTCTTAAAGACCCGTAATGAGCCCAGGATTCAATCTTGAAAAGAGAAAAACCCCGAAGGGGTGTAATTTACCCCAACTACACCTCCAATATACAGGTCAATTGGACCAGTGGAGGCCCCCAGGTTGCAGCATCCGGACATGGAAAACCCCTAATCCTGCATAATACATCTGAGATACTAAATATACCATTTTGAACCAAATAGAAATAAACAGATCAGGAAGTCCATACAAGAATTTCCGGTGTTCCAGGGAACAGGCGTTCCATATAAGGGCATTCACATTGTACCAGAGTTATTCCCAATGGGAATGAATTAAGAACTTAGTCCTTCTTGTACGTTAGTACATAAGAGAAAGATTCAACAGGGGAAAAGGTCAGTGCAAAATTGAACAATAGACGGAGTCCATCGTGAACTTTGGGTCAAGGGAGATCGATTCTTGTCCTTAGTTTGTTGCTTCCACTCTGATCATCATAGTTAATAAATCCATGATATGTTGGTCTGAAATTAAATCCTATAACAAATGAAAAATATAATTGTAAATCATATGATCATGTGTTCAGGATACTCTACCACCTTAATTAACCTAGAAATCCAGTGAAAGTTAATTCTTCATTTAATCCATGGGGGGTGATGGAGCGCAACGTAAAAATCCATCTCGCTTCCGTTTGCAGAAGCCATTAATGGGCAGATACACCACGTCCATTGCTGTGGTATTTCTGAAGACCCAAGACACGAAGGCCATGGTGTGCAGCCAAAAAGTGGGCTGCCACTGAAGTTAATGATCCTGCTGCTAGTTTTATTGTGGACGTATGGTGTTGGATCCTGCATCTCAGTTCCTGGGATGTTTGTCCCTCGTAAACCTTGTTACATGGGCATAACAGAGCATATATAATGTCCCTAGATTTACAATTGATATATGTTGTTAATCTATGCTCTGTATTATCCAGCAGATTACAAAACTTATCATGGACTGGTTGCATAAAGCCGCACATGTTGCAGTTTCCACAAGGGAAAGAGCCACATAAGCGGACACCTCGGCCCAGCGGCATCGTAGTTTCAGTAAAAGTGACTACGGGTGACAATGTCACCAATGTTTCGTGCCCTTCTTGCTGTCATTTGTGGTCTGATGTTGATAAGGGACCTAGTCTGAATGTCTTCTAACAGAACATCCCAATAGTTACCTAGGCTTCTGCTTACCTCACTCTATCGATTATTGAAAAAATAAATGTCACATTTTGCATGTGCCAAGCCTAGGAGTGGGGACAGAAGGCACGGAGCTTAGCCAAGGGAGTAGAGGAACTAGTGGAAGTTCACCCAAGACGTACCGGACTTCAGGGATCCGCACCTGCAGGAACACTTTAGGACTGCAGAAAACCCCGGCACACTGTGAAGACTTCAGTCACCTGGTCCCCCTGCATACCCAGCAAGAGGGAGGCAGACACTGTAGTGTGGAATCACACAGCAGTGATCAGAGAGGGTAACCTGTGGACCACGCAGGAGGAGAGAGAGGACCAGAGAAAGTGAGGTGGCCAGTCGTGTTGCATACAGACAGGGCTTCAGCTACAGCAGGGGACCTGAGGAGGCCTTATATCCACTTGCTGTGGAGACTCACTGTGCACCTGGTCACCCGATAGTGCTCTGGACATCTTTACCTGTGAATACCATCAGTAAAAGGTAAAAGAGACTTTCTTCAGAGTGTGTGCGTTATTCCTCTCCGTCCCCAGCCTCCCTATAGACTGCCTTACTGCTTCTTACCCTGGCCTCAAGTCCTACTCTAAGCTGCCCCTTTTCTCTACGCTGCCCCGGAGGTCCATCTCCACCTATAGGGAGCTTTGCCATTCCTGGCGCAATACCATCACCCTCCGGAGGACTGTGGCAGCGCTGCTGACCCATCACCAGGTACTACAGGTGGCATCACGTGACAACAAACTCATATCCCCTGTCACCCAGGCCACGGGCTCAGGCACCACCACCCGTAACATCCCCGCGAACCCTTCCGAGCCTGATTCCCAAGTACCCCAGGGCCTGGGGCTCGACACATGGAAAATCAAAATTCAGGAAAATCAACTCATTCTTGATTCTCTTTGTATCAATTCAATCATTTTTAGAAGCACTGAATTTATGTTCTTAAAGAGGACCTGTCATCCCCTGGTCTTTCCAAACTGAAAGCACCACTGAATGTAGCGTGTCTACTGCATTCAGTAAAGGTGTCTCCCATGTTTCTACTCGCCCTGTAAGCTGTAGAAAACACTTTATAAAGTTTAGATATAACGAGTTCAGAGAGACTTACTGATTATGAAGTCCTTGCTGTTCATGGGGGTCCTCCCGCACCCTGCCTCTCTGTGCCGCCTCCTGCCTGTGACGTCAGCGCTTGAGCTAGCCCTGTTGTATGCATATAGCATAATCTGGAGCAGGACGGGCTCTGGCGCTGATGTAACGGGCAAAAGGTGTTTCAGCCGCCAGCAACCTGCTCCAAACAATTCCTCGCTCTGCGCCTGTGTGACTTCAGACGCTGAGGGACATAAGCAGGTGAGCAGGGGAGACACAGACATAAAGGAGGCGGCACAGAGAGGGCAGGAGGAACACTGCATTCAGTGGTACTTTCAGTTTGGAAAGCACCAGGGGAGTGACAGGTCCTCTTTAACATAATTTTAGCACAATTATTTTAATTATTGTGAATAGATTACTCTAATTTAAAACTTCACCTTGACTAGTAATAGCTGTAGTTGATTTATGTTTTTTTTTGTTTTTTTTATAAATTCTGCTTAGGTGATTTTATCTTTCAGTTGAATACTGAAAGACTTTTTCCTGTCTGCAAATTATTAGCAGCACTGAACAGAGAGCAAAATAAAATAAATGTAATGTATGACCAAATGATTTCATACTTTGAATTCCCAGCTATAAAATGAAGCTTTACGTTGTCAAATATGTTACAAGGCAATCTTAAATTGTAGTTGTGTATTTCATAGATGGACAGATAGCAGCAGGAGGGTTAAATGAGAACAAAAAAGAATAGTTCATAAATATAATGTGCTTACAACTAACTTGAAGAAATAAAAAACATGGGCCTTGTAGAACAGTGGATCATTCTTAGAGGGTTAGATTAGGGGAAAATGATGGTTATGTTCCAAATTCCTCTTGTCCAGATCAGGATTCAGATTTCCAGCTAATTTAATACAGCAGCCATTTCTACAGTTACCAACAGAGGCACACAAAATGCTCAAGACAAATATCCAAGTCGAGATAATTATGACGGGGGGGAAAGCACTGGTCACAGAGCTGCACACGAGAAGCAGGCAGTATGCCACCAAGAGGAAAAGTAATACAGCTAGTAACTGACCTAGCCATCCATCATCACTGGGATAAAATACAGCCTGGCATCAGATATCCACACTAGAGCCTACTGTTCTCCAGCACGGTTTCTCAGCTTCTGGCAGTGGGTTAGCAATCACAGATGTGACATCTGACTGTTCTCAGGTTCATCATTCCAATGTGGCAGAATTGTCTCCCTTAATTTGGCTTCCTATGAAATAATGAACAACTTAACCATGCTTACATTTTCTAACAAATTATGTTTTCTCATGAGATCATGGATAGTACAAGATAGTGGCTTTTACATACCGGATATATACTGTAATGCATGTCTAATTATGTAAAAATATGTTACTCTTATGGCTTCAAAGAATTAAGAAACGTCCAATATATATTCACCAATACTACTATAAATATGGGCCAACAAGTGATTTCTCAAATCTCATAACATGTGAAAGGTCCCAGAACAACTTAAGGCCACGTCACATGCTTCAATATAGTGAACGATATCGCTTAAGCGATCCGGATTTTTGATCGCTTGAGCGATATCATTTGTGCGTCGTTGAGTGTAACCGAGCGATCTTTCAGTGAAAATTCACTTGATTGTTTGGTGGAAGATTTGTGAGCAGGACCTCAAATCCGTCGTTCATCGTTCAATTAACCTGCACTTAACCCGCTGCATCGTGGTGTGTGACACCTCTCAAACGACCTCATTCTCAATTTCGCCTATTCCTGAAGCTAGATGGTGTCGATCGCTGAGTAGTGCACACGATCACTGGTGCATTGCCAAATTTCACATCGTTAAAGAGATCTATGCTTGTGACACCACACAAATGATATCAATACATTGTTGGAGCAATCTCGATCACGTGACTTTTCAGGCGATATCGTGATTGAGATTGAAGCGTGTGACGTGGCCTTTCCCTTGTTCTGTTCAAAAGTAGAAACACTTTTACTCTTAGATAATGTATCATTCAGTTCATTATTGTATAGCTTGTGCAGTTATATTAGAGGGAACCTGTTAATGCTGCCTACTGTAAATCAGTGCATATATCAGGCACAGATTCCTTCATTAGGGAAGGCTATCTGTTACTTTAACCCCTTCAGCGCCCTGCCTGTTTTCGCTTTCCTGACAGGCCAATTTTTTCAGTTCTGACCAATGTCACTTTATGAAGTAATAACTCTGAACAAAGCTAAAAAGAGCTGACCCAGAATAGATGGAGATGGAGCAAAAATTAATCTACAATCATTTAGTGACTTTGAAGGGCTGTTTATTGCTAGACACAGCATTATAGTGAACCTCACAGTGTTCATAGCTACTCCATCCTGTATATAAATAGTTATATGTGAATATATACAAGTTCTGAGCACCTGTCATTCACATTCCTACTAATAGGCACTAATTAATATACCTAACCTTCATAAATTAGAATAACAATTGCACTGTACCCCCATTCCTGGTTCCACTTCATTTAACTAAATATACATATACAACTCATTCTTGCTGAAAACATCTTCTTTGTTTAGTTTCTTATATAGGTACTCCATCCAAGTTTACAACACCCAAAAGAAGGCATACAAAAACCACCTACTTTGAACGGTGCAGCATCTTTATATACTATAATAATACAAATACCTTCTATGAGAAAATTTAGTTTTGTATAATACCATTTAGACTCTTTTTTAATTTGTAGTGTCTGCCACGAAAAAAACTCCCAGTGTAGCAACTCTCTATTGAGCTGACTGCCTAACCTGCTAAAAGACTTAATAGGTAAAGTTGATTCATCTCAGCTATAAACCCGGAGGCCAAATACTACCAAAAAAAAAATTCGCCTTCAGCTACTAGTAACATTACCTGCACATTAGAGACTTCTACTTTCTTTTCTATATTAGACGACTAGTACTCACAAGATCAAAATAATCAAAAATTATATATATGGGAAGCTGAAAAATTAATATCATAGTCATTCCTATCAATGATCAATCTTAAATATCAGGATACCTATTGCTTTTCTCCTTATACAGATGTATAATTTTTTTATTTTTGAGTGAGTGCAGTGGTCCAAAATGTATTAATTTATGAACTGTTTCCCAAAGGACTTTAGGAATTTGTCCCCCCATAATTTGCTCTGCTCCTTTGTTTGCTGCACTATCACCTGAACCTGTTTTTCTGCGCATGTGGTAATGTGGACTTGAAATTAAAACCTTGTCTCTGGCTTGTCTTACCCTCTGCCATCAGATTCCTGAAAGTATTCAAATGAGTGTTACATACACTTCGTAGTACCCAACCCATGCCCCGGTGTCCTTGGTTCACTGCACACTGTGTCTCACAATTTGGCATCACAAACAGGATCATATGTACTTTGCAAAGAATCTAATATAGTGGATACGCGCGTTAAAATTAATAAATAAAATAAAATGTGGCACAGTTGTAAACAAAAAACTATGTCATCATGGGTTTGCACTGTTGAAAGAGTACAGAGACAGTAGGAAAGAAAATAAAAATTCACAACAGCTCATCACAACAGGTGATTCGTGGATAGGGTGCGGTGCATGGAAGCATCAAGTAATCTGCACTATTTTAAATAATGAAATAAAATGTGGTTTTATTATGGATGTTCAACTGCTGATGCTGGATTTTTTTAAAATCTTATCATTGTTGAAGAGATTGGTGGCTGATTCTGAGCACAGACGTGTTTGTGCAGATAAAGGCAGAATGAGGAAGGTTTCTGCCAGTCAAGTTCATCGGATTAAGAGAGCAGCTGCTAAAAAGGCCTTAAAAACCAGCAAACAGATATTTGAAGCTGCTAGTGCCTCTGGAATCCCTCAATCCTCAAGGTGTAGGATCCTTCAAAGGCTTGCTGTGGTGCATAAACCTACTATTCAGCCACCCCTAAACAGTGCTCACAAGCAGAAACGGTTGCAGTGGACCCAGACATACAAAAAGACTACATTTCAAACAGTGTTGTTTACTGATGAGTGCCAAGCAACCCTGTATTGTCCAGATGTATGGAGTAGTGGATGGTTGGTGGATGGCCACCATGTCCCAAAAAGGCTGCGACGTCAGCAAAGATGTGGAGGAGTTATGTTTTGGGCTGGAATCAATGGGAAACAGCTGGTAGGCCCCTTTAAGGTTCCTGAAGGTGTGGAAATGACCTCTGCTAAGTATATAGAGTTTCTGACTGAGAACTTTTTCCATGGTACAAAAAGCAAAAATGTGCCTTCAGGAGCAAAATCATCTTCATGCATGACAATGCACCATCTCATGCTGCAAAGAATACCTCTGTGTCATTGGCTACTATGGACATAAAAGGAGATAAACTCATGGTGTGGCCACCATTTCCCCCTGTCGTATATTAAAAAAACGTTCAGGTGAATCAGACAGGTATTAATGCTTCTGCACACATAGAATGGTGAAAATGTTTGGAGGCTGACCTAATGTCAATAAAGGCAGCAAACAAGTAACTTGTCTCCAAGAAAAACATCAAGAAGAGACTGAAATTCAGCAGTGTGTACAAGAATTGGATTGTATAGCATTGGGGTAAACTTGTTTTCTCTGATGCAGTCTCTTCAGATTGTTTGGGACTTCTGGAAGAGTGAAACAGCTGAGCACTTCATAAGTCTTGTGTCATGCCATCAAGAAAGCATCCTGAGACCATTTAAGGCTGGGGTCACAGTTGACATGCATTTTTTTAGTGCCTTTTAAAAACGCATGCTTTTTTACATGCGTTTTTCATGTCAGCATGAGTTTTTTAAGGTCTCTGATGGCTCCCTGCGTTTTTGGCTGCGTTTTTGAATCTGCACATAAAAATAGTGCTTGTAGTATTTTTTTGAGCGTTTTGAAAAACGCATGCGTTTTTGTAGAAAACGCATGCGTTTTTATAACATGGGTTCCTATGGGAAACGCATGCAAAAACGCATGTACAGTTAGCACCTTTTAGTGCTATTCAAAAACGCATGCGTTTCCCATAGGAGCCCATGTTAAAAAAACGCATGCGTTTCCGGAAAAACGCATGCGTTTTTTTTAACATGGGCTCCTATAGGAAACGCATGCGTTTTTGAATGGCACTAAAAGGTGCTAACTGTACATGCGTTTTTGCATGCGTTTCCCATAGGAACCCATGTTATAAAAACGCATGCGTTTTCTACAAAAACGCATGGGACAGTCACACATGCTTTTTGGCTATTAGGGCATGCGTTTTTTAACATGGGGGCCTATGGGTGCGTTTTTTACATGCGTTTTTGAAAACGCAGGTCTCCAAAAATGCATGTGAAAAATGGTACTGTGACCACAGCCTAAGAGTGCGGTTGCATTTCATCCAAGGCGTTAATTCACACACATTTTACCTACGAACACTTCCAAGAATAAAGAATGGTATCTAAGCATAATTCAAAAGCAACTGCTTCCAATAATCCAGGATCAATGTTTTGATGAGTAATGTTTTTTCCAGCATGATGGAGCATAATGTCACAAAGAAACAGTCATGGCTCGGTGGAAAAAGCATTTCAATTTTGGGTCCATCAATGAGAAGATTTCCAGATCTCAAGCCCAATGAGAACCTTTGTTAAATTATCAAAAACCAGGTGGACAAAAGAAAAAAATTATGGTAAAGTCCTGATCAGGTAAAATTGGGCTACCAAGTCAAGATTTGGCTTACAAACTGATATCCAGCATTCCATTATGAAGGGCTAAAGTCTTAAAACATAAGGGTCTACATTGTAAGTATTAAAGGGGTATTCCCACCATAAAAGTTACAAGTTATTGGATTGGCTAAGCATCTCTCTAGACCTAAACACTATTGAGTATTTGTTGTGAATCCTCAAACTGAAGGCAGAGAAGCACAACGTCTCTAACATCCACCAGCTGTCATCATAGAAGAGTAAAAGAGGATTCCAATGGCTCCTCTGAAGCTTTAGAGAACACTATGCTCAAGAGAGTTAAGGCAGTGCATGAAAAAAATGGTGGTCAGACAAAATATTGACACTTTGGGCATAATTTAAAATTTAACCATTTTTACTTAGGAGCGTACTCACTTTTGTTTCCAGCGTCTTTGACACTAATGGCTGTGTGTTATGTTTACAGGGCAGACAAAATTTACAAGCTGTACTCTGACTAGTTTACATTGTATTACATTGTCATATAGTCAGTGCTGTCTCATGAAAATATAAGATAAAATATATGAAAATGTGAGGGGTGTACTCACTCCTGTGATATTGTGTGTACATATATACATGTTTGCAGAATTGTTTTTTTTTATTCACTTTCACAATAAAAATCGTGTCCAAAATTGCCCTGTTAAAATAAAATGCTTTGCTGTAGCAGTACCTATCAGGGGCGTAACTAGAACTGGCAGGGCCCAATAGCAAATTTTTGAACGGAGCCCCCTCCAAGACACGCCCCCAATGACACGCCCCCTTCAAGACACACCCCCTTACCGAATCGGTGTTAACAGTCTGACGCCACCCAGTTTACCGTATATACTCGTGTATAAGCCGACCCGTGTATAAGCTGACCCCCCTACTTTTGCCCCCAAAACCTGGGAAAACCTATTGACTCGTGTATAAGCCGAGGGTGGACCCCAGCACAGGTATACAGCCCCCAGTGGTATACAGGCCTCCCCAGTGGTAGTATACAGCAGCCTCCCCAGTGGTAGTATACAGCAGCCTCCCCAGTGGTATATACAGGCCCCAGCAGTATATACAGCAGCCCCAGTGGTATACAGCAGCCTCCCCAGTGGTATATACAGCAGCCTTCCCAGTGGTAGTATACAGCAGCCTCCCCAGTGGTATATACAGGCCCCAGCAGTATATACAGCAGCCCCAGTGGTATACAGCGGCCTCCCCAGTGGTATATACAGCAGCCTCCCCAGTGGTAGTAAACAGCAGCCTCCCCAGTGGTAGTATACAGCAGCCTCCCCAGTGGTATATACAGGCCCCAGCAGTATATACAGCAGCCCCAGTGGTATACAGCAGCCTCCCCAGTGGTATATACAGCAGCCTCCCCAGTGGTAGTATACAGCAGCCTCCCCAGTGGTATATACAGGCCCCAGCAGTATATACAGCAGTCCCAGTGGTATACAGCGGCCTCCCCAGTGGTATATACAGGCCCCAGCAGTATTACAGCAGCCTCCCCAGTGGTATATACAGGCCCCAGCAGTATATACACTAGCAAGAATCACTTAGAGGCCCCCCTGGTGAGAAGCGGGGGGGGTGCTAGTGGTGCCGGCCGGGTGGGAAGCGCGGGAAGCGCACAATTACCTGCTCTGCGCCTCCCGGGTTTTGGTGGGGCGGGTACGGCTGCGCAGTGATCACTTCCTGCAGCTCCTCTTCTGGCTCCTCTTCCGGCGCTATCGCGGTCGCGGTGGGCGGCTGGGGGCACAGGCAACAGGGCCCACCCGGGAAGCTCAGGGCCCGCCGACCGCGGTAGTTACGCCGCTGTATCGCAGCTGACCGGATAGCAGCGTAGCGGCGCTGGGTCCGGGCCCCCCACAAGCGCCAGGCCCCAAATGACCGCTACGTCTGCTATGCCAGGTGGTTACGCCCCTGGTACCTATGTCAGGAATCATTGCTGCAGCAGTCTGTATGTCAGAAATCATTGCTGCAGCAGTCTGTATGTTAGGAAAGTTACTGCAGCAATCCCTATATCAGGAATTATTGCGGCAACAGTCTCCATGTCAGAAATCATTGCTGCAGCAGTCTGTATGTCAGGGATGTTGCTGCAACAGTCCCCATATCAGGAATCATTGTGGCAGCAGTCTCAATGAGAGGAATTATTGCTGCAGCAGTCTGTATATCAGGAATGTTGCTGCAGCAGTCCCTGTATCAGAAATCATTGCTACAGCAGTCCCTATGTTAGAAACCATTGCTATAGCAGTCTCTATGTCAGGAATCATTGCAGCAGTAGTCCCTATGTCAGGAATCATTACTACATAAGACCCTATATTAGAAGTCATTACTGCAGAAGTATGTAGGGACTAGTGGGATACCAATAATCTTTGGAATTAAATCAATACGGGATTGATGGGTTGATTATTGCATCTTTTATGCTACTCATTCTCAGCATTTTGCAAAACGAATTTTCTTACCAGACAAGTTTAGCAAAGCAGTAAAACATACAAATTTATTGAGAAAAACTTTGGATGCAACTATTAAAAGACATAAATACTATAACACCATTTCTATTTTTATTTTCGGCAAGGATTAATGACATGTATAAAGGTCAGCTCTACATTTATTAAGCACATGTTTTCTTCCACCTAAATGCACAAAAAAGAAACATTTTATTATAGCAATTGATTGCTAGCCTGTAACAAATGTACAAGAAGAATATTCGTATACATAAAATTATACTATTTTAAAAAGTTTAATTTTGAAGTGAGACTGGACCTTTTTATGTTCTTCAAGATACAAACTAGATAATAGAATGTGTCTCTATTTTACAGGGGTTATCTTGGCAATAAATAAAAATATGGAGTCTATCATGTTGAATCCTAAAAGTGTGTAATATACATACAGTTAGGATTCCTTCTGCTCTATTTCACATTCCTAGTTTTTGTCAAGGTGCCACTCACATGCAATTCACATGGCCATTTATGGATTGATTTCTCTTCTGCTTGTCTCAATTGTCTGAATTGAGACAATTGAAACATCCCAAGTATACCAATTGCAAATATGTAGTCGGAGAGTGTAAAACAGAGTGGAAGTCTAAGAGTGAGTATATTACACATTTCTAGTTTTCAACATGGCCTAGACAACTCCTTTGAGAATGAATGCCGTTGTATTGTATGAACTGTATATCTTAAATATGCAAATTTGCACTTCACTAAAGAGGTGGAGAAACTCTAGTGCCACATTTAAGCAGCTTCCTCAAAGTCATAATCGCTTTCCAACAAGCTTTTAATATGACAAAGGGATTTGTGCCAGATCAGAACCCCAAACTACAGACGCTGCGTTTCAATCTCCTCACCTACTTCGCTGTCTCCATAAGGTTGATAGCAAGTTCCCAGACCTGTATATCTTATTGTTTTGTTGCAAATTAGTACTGCAAAATTTTGAGGGGACTCCAGGGGATCACCACTTGGGATGATACTGTATTTTAAATGATCACAGTATTTGATTTAACTTTTATATTCAGATAGGCATCACAAATACTGTTCTCTGGGTGGTGCTGGAGGGTCAGTGTTCTCTTCTGCTTGGTAGAATGACCTATGCCCACGCCTACATGTAGTAATGATGTGGTATATGTAACTGAGGGTCCTGTAACCAGTTTAACATTAGTCAATAAAAGGCAGGGCAGTGGGGTCACACAAAACTGTATTTAAATACCCATTATCCTCATATCCATTGCTAGTTATTGTATTGTTTTACATCTCTGGTTCACTTTTATTTGGATTGGCCCATTGCATTATAATCCTGCTTCCTCATACATTCTGCTATTCAAACAATATAAAAGAAACAAAGTTGCGCCAAACTGCTAGTATTTAAAACGTGGGATCGGTTAAATGACCCCCGTGCTCACCTGGTCTAGTTGTGCTGCTGCACAACTAGTTGATAGGCAAGGTGCCGACCCCAAGAGGTCTCCACGCCGACCGGAGCCGAGGGACAAGGATTCGCGTGTTTCACATGCTGCTGGTTCACGTGATGGCTTCAAAGGAGTGGTTTAGTGACATCAGAGGCCAAGTGATTCACTTGAGAAAGGCGCAATTAGCGCCGAAACGCATTGTGGAGACTGGGAATCCCCTATTGAATCAATAAAACCTAAAGGTAATTATTCACAGAGCGGTGTCCTGGTTGTGTCCTTAGCGCTGACATATTATCACCATTTATCTGAATGAACACAGCTATTCAAACAATGTCTATCTTTCTGAACTTCACCCCAGGATTGTGTATCTGAGGGTGCACATTTAGCTGAAATGGATTACAATAAAAGCTCCCCAAAAAATTGCCCGGTAAATATCCATAGCACCTAGCAGCAGGCTGCCAGCTCCTCTGAGAGGCAACACAGGTGTCTGTATACCAGTGCTCAATCACCTACAACCCACAGTGGGGGCGGTTGTGGCACCAGTGTCCAGCCATACTGTCAGGGAGGTGACTGGTGGTATTTATAGACACAAGGTTACCATAGGGATCTTCCACTCAGGTGCATGTGAAGCATAGTGTCAGAGCAGCCTACTGGTCACGCCCTGCTATTAGATGAGACGCTCTGCTCCGCACTGATTATATGCCTCACAAATGACAAATAAAAAAGTTGTAACAAAACATTAAAGTTGAAAATGTGAGGTGTTAGTAGATATTTTTGGCCAAAATATGTAAGCTCGTAACCCACCGTCAAGGGCCCTCACGCTTACGAGCCCTTACCATATGTTTGCTGCCATATGTTTGTTTAACATCTTGAGATCCACCGAAAAAGGACATAAAATTTTAATGGATTACAATGCAGACACTTGCCAGGTCACTGCACTACAATACATACTGCTGTTTAATGAGTGGCCGGAAGCTAATGTCTGCATAGTAGTCACAGGTGGCGCATGGTAGTGATGTTATGCACTTGTACGTTGCAGTTGTCATGCCCTGTCATTACAGGTAGCCGCAGAACCACTTAAGGCATCGAAGGATTTCCACAATAGGTACCCATATATACACAACACCTTCCACCCCAGGCCAGTAGGGGGAGCTCCACTTGCTGATCTTAAGCAAGATCCCCTATAAATACTGGTGCTGGGGGGCGGAGTTAGGCAGAGTGCAGTTCCTGAGAGAACTGTGAAGGAGTCAGAGTGTGCACTTCCTGAGAGGACTGTGAAGACGTCCTGGTGTGTTGGAGCCGTGCTAGGCCTGAGCCAGTAGACTAGCTAGCCAGTGTGAGGGCCTGAGAGTTAGGTCGAAGGCAAGACGTGAGGAAGACGGAGTAAAGGAGCAGACTGAAGGGAGAGGAGCCATACCGATTCACCCCAGGAAGCAACCCGGACGATGGAGTCCGAGTCTGCAGGAGAGCATCAAGCCTAGCAGAAAACTCTGGTTCACTGAGGAGACTCCAGTCTCCCGCACACCCGAATTGCAACCAACAGGGGAGCCAGGGACCGCAGGAGAAGTTATAGCGGTAGTCCACACAAAGGTTCTCGACACTAACTACGACACGGATGAGAGAGAGACACAGAGAAGGTCAGGCCTAGTTCTACACAGGTCAGGGGACTTCACCGAGGGAAAAGAGACAAGGAGGCCTTATCCAACACTCACTGTGAAAATCCAGAAATGCCTTCCTGACCACCTGGAGTGTACCCTGGACAGTGCCTGCCATAACACCAGTAAAGGTACAGAAACGATTCCCAGTGTGTGTGACTGTTTGTCCATCCCTGAACCTGCCTGGCCTAGAGACTGTAGCAGCGGGCCAGCTGTATAACCTCCTCCTTGTGCGAATCCCCGTCACCTCATCACTGCCCCGGGGACCCTGCTCCGCCTGTGGGGAGCTGTACTACCCAAGCTGCCCGGCCATCATCCCCGGAGGTCTGCAGCATCGCTGGTGCCTTCACAGATACCACAGGTGGCGTCACGAGACTTTCTTTTTATTATTTTTCCCCTTTTTCCCAGTGGCCCCCAGGGTACAGGTCACCGAGACATCACTCCCCAGTACTAACGCCCAGGTACCGAGTCCCCAAAGACCCCTGGGCGGGTCACAGTCATTTCAGTGCTTCTGCACTAGCTATAGAAGAGGATATTGTACATTATGGGAGCAGAGGTGCTCTTTGACAAAGATCAGTCATTTCTATTTATGTCAGAGGATTATTTGAGCTTATTTATAAAAACTAGCGAAGATTTGACAGAAAAAGTAAACATCTTGCAATTTTTTAAAAGTGAATTTTAATGCTCTTAAACCAGATAGTTATATCACGCAAAATCATAAATAAATAACATTAGCCCCCATGTCTACTTTACATGAGCACCATGTTTGAAATATGATTTAAAGAGAACTAACCACCAGGATTTAGTGCTATAAAGTGAAGCTAGTCCTTACAGGCACTAATATGCTGAATGCAATCATACCTTTACTTGAAAGATTCCAGGTTTTATAGCAGAGAAAAGTGTCATAAAACCCCTGTAACTCAGTGCAGGAGGTGATTGATGTGTGCAGCATGACATCACTATTTGGGTTTTCTTTTTGTCTTTATTACTCCCCTGTGGGCTTGTCTTTCAGCTATAAGCCAACCTCCTCCCCATCCAGCCTTTCATTTTACTTTCACTATCATGTTACCCTTGTAAAATCATGTAAAACATAAGATATTACAAGGGTAGTTTACCAGCCATAGTAGAGTAATGGACCTGTGACCACGTGACCTTCCTCAAGCCCCTGTTACAGTTTCACAGCCCCAGATGTATCAAAATAGTGGAAATCCTTGACAAACTACCCTATTTTGGAAACTTCTCCCCTTAGGCCCTCTTCACAAATCCATGTCTCCAGTGTCTGTTTTCACATGTCCTGGAGATACATTCAAGTGCATACTAATTAAATACAATAGAGATCTTCACACCTCTGTATCTTGCCAAGCACCTTTTGTCAATGTGAATCATGCACATGCACCTGTTATGCCTGTTTTTTACTGGTAGCACACATGATACACATGCTGAACACGAATGTGATCAGTGTGACATCCGTGTGACATGTACAAGAAATAAAAATGTGTTACTTAAATTAATTTTTTTACGTGTAAAAGATTTGCAAAGATAAATAATGATAAATGATGGTAGAGAGAAAGAGATTAGTGATGGGCGAGTCCTAAATTACTCGGAATCGCTTGACTCTAGCGAGTCCGAGCCCGGGACTCGCTACTCGTTGCGAGTCTAGCGAGTCCAATGTTAATGAATGGGGAAGCGAGTAATAGCGAGTAGTGTGAGATTTACAAATCGCAGATGTGTCTCGGAAGCTTCAGGCTCTATCTGCTACAATAGCTAAATCATGTTTAATAGGCTCCCGCTGTCACAGCAGCTTATAAATGAGTCGGCTCTGTGCTGTAGGCACTGCTTAATGCTCACAGCCTCACTGACTCATCACACAGCAGGGGAGCGCATTTCCGCCCCCTGTGGTGTGATGTGTGATGTAGCAGAGCTGAATGAGTTCAACAAGAAGAAGAAGGAAGACAGAAGACAGAAGAGAGAAGAAAGAAGAGAGAAGACCTGGGTCATTGGAGGGATATGTGGTGGTAATAAAGTTGGAGTCCCTAATGGTGTCTGTGTCTTTATATTTAATAAATAACTTTTCTCTGTGTGGTGTTTTTTTTAACCCTTTATTGGAGATTCTTAGTGGCCGGGTCAAACCTGGCCTGACATTAAGAATCTCGGGCTTAATACCAGCTTGTACAACAAAGCTGGTATTAACCCCTTTATTACCCAGCGTGCCACCGCCACCAGGGCCGCTGGGAGAGCGGGGTTCAGCGCCAGAGGATGGCGCTTCAATGAACGCGCCATCTTCTGGGGTGGCTGCGGGCTGCAATTTGCAGCGGGGGGTGCCCAGAAAGCTTGGGCCTCCCTGCGCTGTGGATTCCAGCCCCCAGCTGCTTAGCTGTACCTAGCTAGACATAGAAATTGCGCGGAGCCCCATGCATTTTTTTTTTATTATTTCATGAAATTCATGAAATAATTAAAAAAAAGGGCTCCCCTATGTTCTTGTGTCCGGCCAGGTACAAATAGGCACCTGGGAGTTGGGGGCAGCCCGTCGCTGCCTGCTGTATCCGGCTGGTTCCAGAAATACGGCGAAGCCCACGTCATTTTTTTTCTGAAAAATCAATAAAACAATCCTAAAAAAGGGACTGTATTTTTATTAACCCCTCGCCCATGGTCCAGGGGTTAATAAAGATGCAGTCCCTTTTATTTACATTGTTTTATGGATTTATGTTTTATGGCCCTGGTGGCGGTGGCACGCTGGGTAATAAAGAGGTTAATACCAGCTTTGTTATACAAGCTGGTATTAAGCCCGAGATTCTTAATGTCAGGCCACAATTGACCCGGCCACTAAGAATCTCCAATAAAGGGTTAAAAAAAAACACAACACAGAGAAAATGTTTTATTAGAAATAAAAAAAAAGCCATTAGGGACTCCATCTTTAATTAAAAAAATCCTCTTCCGTCCGACGTAGTCCAAAACGCGATGTCCTCTCTGCTACATCCCTGTGCATAGATATAGATGTCTATGCACAGGGAATGAGCAGACAGAACAATCTCAGCTCTGCTACATCATCTCTGTGCACAGACATTCATGTCTGTACACAGGGAGAGCAGGCGGGCTTTAGGACCCTGGAGCTGCGGCAGCCTGCAGGACCCGAGCCCGACACAGAGCAGACAGCCGAACTCGTTACTGTACGAGTTTCCCTGCGATTACTTGCACAGTAACGAGTCCAATGCAAGTCAATGGCAATCCTAGTTTTGTCAGAGTCTCTGACAAAACTAGGATTGCCATTGATTTGCATTGGACTCGTTACTGTGCGAGTAATCGCTGGGAAACTCGCAGAGTACCGAGTCCTGCGAGTCCCTTACTACTCGCAGAGTAACGAGTCCTAGCGAGTAGACTCGCCCATCCCTAAGAGAGATAGAAAGATGGCTAAAAAGATGGTGCATTAGACTTCAAGCGTTAGGCATAGATGCGGAAGTCACTTGTATCATGGCCAATGATGAACTTACAGCAAGTGCGGACATGCGCAATAGAGTTAACACGATGCCATGTTTTTGGCACAATTTATATTTCCGTGTACATAATGGGTGAGTCTTTATCTATTCTATATGTATAATTATTTAGCACACCAGTGTAAAAGTATAACAATTAAAGATCTTATCTGTATTATGAATGATTATGTCATGATAATGAGTATTGATTAACACACTTATATTAACGGAGCGCCTCCAGACTATGTATGGTTGTTTGAACCTGATTGGGAGTATCACATAGTTTAATATATTCAAATTGGAAGTATGAATATTCTATGTAATCCTCATCAAGAAACCCATATTATTAAACTCCAGAATTGGGAGCTGAGTATTTATGATTAATAAATTCAATGTTTGTCAGTATAGTCAATTTTGTGAACTCAGTATAACTTCCTTGTTATTTGTATTTTGTTGTTTGAGCTTTTTTAGGAAATAGAAGTGTGCAGTAGCATAATTTACGATTTTGTTATAGACATAAATATTCCATAGCAGTTTACAATGCCAGCTACAAGGTGCCCATTAGTGTCTTGGGCTTTACCCTCCTCCTCCTCCTCCAACACCACCTCCATTTTATCCTGCGGCCTTTGATTCAAGTTTTCAGAGGACCAGTAGGTTTCAGGAAACCTGATCTTTGTGAGGGACCTTAAGTGACCCTGTAACGGACATTTGGGAGGGACTGCTGTTACTCATACATTTGGACTGTCCTTCTCTCATTAACATTTACCTAGCGAAATACATATTCCTTAGCAATTTACAATGCCAGCTACAATGTGCCCATTAGTGCATTGGGCTTTACCCTCCTCCTCCTGCAACACCACCTCCATGTTATTCTACGGCCCTTGATTCAAGTTTTCAGAGGACCAAGTAGGTGTCAGGAAACCTAATTTTTGTGAGGGCCTCAGGTGGCCCTGTAACATATGTTTGGGAGGGACTGCTGTTGCTCATACATTTGGGCAATCCCTCCCTCATTGATATTGAGATAGTGGAATACATATTCCATAGCAATTTACAATGCCAGCTACAATGTGCCCATCAGTGCATTGGGCTTCACCCTCCTCCTACTCCTCCTCCTACAACACCTCCAAGTCATTCTGCGGCCCTAAATTCAAGATTTCAGAGGGCCAGCAGGTGTAAGGAAATCTGAATTTTGTGAGGGGCCTTAAGGGGCCCCGGAAAGTACATTTTGGAGGCCCTCCTCTGTACATTTCTGTGCACCCTCACTTATTAATTTTGTATGGCCCTCACTCGCTCATTTTAGTCATTTAAGTGCAGAAACTACAGAAAAGTATAGCAGGCAAGATGGAGTCCAAGAAAGCAGCAGTCGAGGAAAAGAGGATTCAGCAGCACTTAGGTGTTAAAATGTACAAATTTATTTGCAACAGGATTAAAACCTCATTAGGGAGAGGTGTGGGATGTGAGGGTCGGCAAGCTTATTTCACACCACCTGGTTCACTGAACCAGACTAAATGCTTAGGGTGCCTTCACACTGCGGCGTGATTCGTTCCGGGGCTGTCCAGGATGACCCTGACAGCCGCGGACTGGATCAGCACACAGAACCGGAGGGCTAATATGCCCTCTGGTCTGGTGTGCTGCCGCATACAGCTGCAGCCGCTGACAGGTCAGGACCACGGCGCCGCGGTCCTGACTTATCAGCAGTGGGAACTGCGTGCGGCTGCACACCGGACTGGAGAGCATATTAGCCCAATGTGCTCTGTGTTCAGTGGGTGTAAGGTCTCTAGGGGGACTGGGCACCCCCTAGAGACATTGTACAAACATTTATTAATAAAAATAAATAGTTTACACAATGCACAGAACAGCTTGCTCATCCCTGCGGCAGCAGGGATGAGCAAACTATCTGGTAACTGGATTGCTCAGGATTACACATCCTGAGCAATCCGGTTACCGGATTGCGGCTTCAGCAATCCGGTTCCTGGATTGCTGCATGTCGGAAGAATATTGCATTCATCGCATCCGGATCTGGATGCGGTGAACGCAATTCTTTATTCAAGTGTGACCCTAGCCATAGTGAAGAGAATTAAATACACAACATTGAAAGAGGAGCATATGAATATCTCAGGAATCTTATATTATTTTGTTTCTAATTTTGGCTTACCTCTGTGAACAGAAAAAATAAAGCTGCTCTACTCAACTGAATTACAAGATCAAATATATCACTTGTGCAATTAAATGGACAAAATGCTTATGGTGCCCCCCTCCAAGATGAGTTTGAGACAGCTCCTCTACATGACTCAAAGATTTTCATTGGCAATATTCTCCAAATTATATATGTAGACTTATTGATACTCTAGTAGTTGGTCCAGGGCATAATGTGCATTATCTTTCCAAAAAGTAGCCCAGGGGGCTGTTTCATAGATGCAGGAAGGAAGCCAGCATGACAAAGGCCTCCAATGACAAACATTATTTATGTAGGACAACTGTAGTAGTTGTGGCCCTCAATTCAAGTTTGCAGAGTACCATGAGGTGGTCATCAACAGTCATTGTAAATTTCAATTGAATATGTATACCCTATATCAGTCACAATGTGGAACAACCCAGGGATGTTTTTCTGCCAGCAATGGTGACTGACTGTAAATTGCTATTGAATATGTATACCCGATATCAGTCACAATGTGGGACAACCCAGGGATTTTTTTCTGCCAGCAACGGTGACTGACTGTAAATTGCTATAGAATATTTATCTCCTATATCAGTCACAATGTGGGACAACCCATAACAAGGGCCTCCAATGAAAAACATTATCCATGAAGAAGTACTCATGTAGTTGGTACAGTGCAGAATGTGCATCAACTTTCAAAAATTTAGCCCTGGGGGCTGTGTCATAGCCGATGTAGGAAGACACGATGGCAAGGGGCTCCAATGAAAAATATTATTTGTATAGGACTACAGTTATGGTTTTTCCAGTGCAAAGTGGGCATTGTCTTTCAAAAAATTAGCCATAGGGGCTGTGTCATTGTCGACGTAGGCACCATGACAAGGGCCTTCAATGAAAAATATTACTTATATAGGAATACTGTCATAGTTGATCCAGTGCACAATGTGCATTGTCTTTAAAAAAATTAGCCCTAGGGGTTGTGTCATAGTCTACATGTCACGCTTCCTGGGGAAGGCGCCCAAGAGTGGACCCACTAGGCCATGGTACCGAACTCCCCTGGGTGAGCTGGTCCTAGTTTAACCAACTCCTATACAGGGATTGTCAGGGGTAAGCCCAGGGGGTCTAAATACCACAGCTGCTAGTACCAGGGGGTGGCTCCTAGGGTTAGCCTATACTACGGTATAGCTAAGGAGGATTCGAGGGATCAGAGCCCGAGGCTAGGAGAGCAGGAATTGGTCTACTGGAGGAGAGCACAAGGAGGGCCTGACTAACAGCCAGAGAAGCAGAAGCTTACTAACTCAATAATCAGGCACCTCCCATCAGTGGAGGTGGCCTGATATACTGGAGGATGAACAGATATTGGTCAAGGGAAGTGTCAGGTTGAGCCATGCCGGCCCCTACATTCACAGGGGAGGAACGCGACCACGCCTAGTGCACCGCTGATTAGGTTCATGACTCCGACCATTGTAGTGTGCTGATGTGTGAGCCCGGTGGTCAGCAGACAGGAAGGGGACCTGGTAATGGCTCTGAGACACAGCATGCCTGGACGCCGGATGCCAGATCGGTAGAGGAGCAGAGGATGCAGACCCAGGAGAGGTGAGCTGCGGAGCGGTGCCGTTGGACCTAACACTACGGAGGAAGACAGCATGACAAGGGCTTCCAATGAAAAATATTACTTATGTAGAATTACTATCTTTATTGGTTCCAGTGCACAATGTGCATAGTCTTTCAAAAAATTAGCCCTAGGGGTTGTGTCATAGTGGACAAAGGAAGACACCATGACAAGGCCATCCAATTAAAAATGTATGTAGGACTTCTCTAGTAGTTGGTCAAGTGCAGAGTCGGCATTTGCCTTCCAAAAAATAACTCTGAAGGCTGTGTCATAGTTTACTCAAAAAGACACCGTGACAAGGGCTTTCAAAGAAAAATATTACTTATGTAGGACTACTGTCTTAGTTGGTCCAGTGCACAATGTACATTGTGTTTCACGAAATTAGCCCAAGGGGCTGTGCCATGGTGTACTCAAAAAGACACTATGACAAGGGCTTCCAATGAAAAATATTACTCATGTAGGACTACTGTCTTAGTTGGTCCAGTGCACAATGTGTATTTTGTTTAAAAAAATTAGCCCTAGGTGCTCTGTCATAGTCTACGGAGGAAGACACCATGACAAGGGCCTCCAATGAAAAATATTACTTATGTTGGACTACTCTCTTAGTTAGTCCAGTGCACAATGTACATTGCATTTAAAAAAATTATCCCTTCGGGATGTGTCATAATTGGCGCAGGAAGACACCATGACAAGGGCCTTCAATGAAAAATATTATTTAATTAGGACTACTCTAGAAGTTGATCCTGTGCAGAATATGCATTGTCTTTCCAAAAATTAGCCCTAAGGGCTGTGTCATAGATAACACAAAAAGACACCATGACAAGGGCCTCCAATGAATAATACTACTTATGTAGAACTACTGTCTTAGTTGGCCGAGTGCATAATATGCATTATGTTCCAAAAATTAGCCCTAGGTGCTGTGTCATATTCTACGCAGGAAGACACAATGACAAGGGCCTCCAATGAAAAATATTACTTATGTAGGACTACTGTCTTAGTTGACCCAGTGCACAATGTGCGTTGTGTTTCAAAAAATTAGCCCTAGGGACTGTGCAAAAGTCGACGCAGGAAGCAAATTTCAGTAAATTTAAACAATACTCTATTATGTCAGATAATTTCCCTGACAACACCATGACAAGGGTCTCAAATAAAAAAATATTAATGAATTTTACGGTGTTTGTGACCATGAAGTACATGTGGCAGAAGCAGGAGTAGGATTTTAATTTAAGAAAAAAGAAATGGGTTTGTATGGGAGGGGATGGATGTTAAGACCAGTAGCATAAATTAACATTTTGTATGAATTTAGGTTGGGTTGCTGTCATCCAGAGGTATTACCATGTCTGGAGAAATCCAGTCCTTGTAGCATTTTATGAGAATAAGCTTGTCTGCATTTTCCGTTCAGAGTCATGTGCACGTATCTGTGATGATAGCCCTGGTGGAACTAAAAACACTCTCAGACAAGATACTTGCAGTAGGGCAGGCCAGCACCTCCAAGGCATATAAGGAGAGGTCAGGTCAAGTGTGTAGCTTGGACACCCAATAATTCAATGGAACTGAAGCGTCAGGAAGAATTCAGGTATGGTTACTTAAGGACTACTTGACCATGTTGGTCAACTTCTCCCTTCTCCCTTCTTGGCATTGTTACAGTCACAGAAAGTCCTTGCTGGCATGCTGGTTTATTGAAACTGGCCCAGTTTGTGCACATTTTTGGCCCACCTCTGGTGCACCTGATGTGCGTTTCCCATCCCTGTAATCCTTGCTGTTGAAAAGAGCCAGTACATCTGTCGCCTGACTGTCTGAGGGGGAACTTTTCATCAACTGATCAACTGATCAACCACAGGCCTCTTGAATGATTCCATTGTGCATCCCTTTGGTGACTCAGAAATGAGAGAAGGAAATTTCTCCTTGTACCACGGGTCGAGAAAGGTGGCAAACCAGTATTACTTGGTGGCCAAAATAAGTATCATGCAAGGAATTGGAAAACTCACTTACACATGAACTGTTCCATGTGGGGAAAACTACAAACAGCCAAAGGTTCTAGGTCCCTCCAGGATGAACAATAACCATCCTCGCCTCATCACGCTGGCTTGCGTCCTCCTCCACCTCCTCGTCTTCAGACCATCAATGCTGGACAGACATACAGCTGGGGTTTTGCAGTCTCCTCTGTAGCACAGAAAAACAAGTCCTGTTCCTCCTCATCCTCCTCCTTTTCTCCCTTATTATCACCCAATGTGGGTTGAGAATATTGGTTCGGATGGGTAGTATAATTCATTGGAAAATCTTGCTCCATAGCCTCCTGCTGGGCACTGAAAGTTTCCATTTACAGATTATCCAGTGAGCATTTCAAGAGACAGAGAACCGGGATGGTTACGCTCATAAAAGCCTCATCAATGCTCACGATCTTGGTACAGTACTCAAAGTTTTCAAGAACTTCACAAATGTCAGCGATCCACACTCACTTGACAATTGTTATGTGTGGTGGCTGATTGTCAGTCTAACGGGCATATTGAAGCTGGTCTGCAACTGCCCTCTGCTGCTCACTAATCCTTGCCAACATATGATATGTAGAGTGACAGCACATGGGCAGGTAACAAATGAGTCAGTGACTAAGCAAATTCAAGAACTTTTGCAGTGCTGCAAGACCAGCAAAAGCAGATGAGGAATGTCGAAAATGGGCGCTAATTCAAGGTACCTTCTTAATGAGGTACGACAAGCCAAGGTATGTTTATAGAAACCACTGTACAACTAGGTTCAGCACATGAGCTTGCCGTGCTTTAAAGCAGCCACCAGGTTACACCCATTGTCACACACGACCAGATGGAGGTTCAGCACGGAGAGCCACTGATCGGTTTGATCTTTTATCTCTTATAACAGCTCTGCTGCAGTGTGTGGCTTATGACCTAAACAGATGAGCTTCAGCAAGGCGTGTTGCCACTTTGCCAATACACTGCTGCAGAGCTCCCAGCTTGGGAGTGATGGAAGGTTAATTCAGCAGAGGATGAGGAGCAGGAGGAGGAGGAAGAGGCAAGACAGGAAGTGGCATACGAGGAGATGGAAAACCTTATGGAAGCGAGCCCACTATTCTTGGTGTGAGTAGGATGTGTGATGTTCCAGATTGCGACTTTGTCCTACCCCTCATGAAGTTCACCCAGTGTGCTATGAGAGAAATATATTGTTCCTGTCCACAACAACTTGTTCACATGTCTGTTGTTAGATGGACCTCCCCTGTTACGGTGTTGGTGAGAGCATGGTTGATATTGTTTAACATGTGCTTGTGTAACGCAGGGATGGCACACCATGCAAAATAGTGGCAGCTAGGAAATTAGTATTGTCGGGCAGCCACAGCCAAGAGATCATGGAAAGACTCAGTTCCCACGAGCCTAAACGGCAACATCTCCATGGCAAGCAATTTGGCAATATGTGTGTTTAGTATTTGTGCCTGTGGGTGCAAAGTTGGGTATTTACGCTTCCTTGCACACTTCACTGGGATGACAAAGTGGATGTGGTTGATGTTGATTGTTGTGTCTGTGCAACCGCAGCTTGTGGGCAGGAGTTATGAGCGCTTGCTTCCTGGACAACAGATTGTGAAGGATGTAGCACAAGTGAAATGGCAGTGGTTTCATCCACACCCACAGATTTGGTACACTAGTGTTCTGCCCAACTATTGGAGTGTATGGCTGCTGTGTGCTTGCACATACTGGTGATGGTCAGGTTGGCTTTGCTCTGGCCTCTGCTCAGCTTAATACAGTGGGTACAGAAAGTATTCAGACCCTATACATTTTTTTGTTTCATTGCAGTTATTTAGTAAATTCAAAAAAGTTAATTTTATTCTCATGAATATATACTCTGCACCCCATCTTGACTTAAAAAAACCCAAATGAACTTTTTTTAAATTTGCCAAATGGCTGCAATGAAACAAAGAGTGAAAAATGTAAAGGGTCTGAATAATTTCGGTACCCACTGTATAGCAGATGCTACAGATGACAATGTTTTTCTCAGAAGTACTATCAGAAAATAAATTCCATACAGCGGCAGAGCTCCCACTTGGCCTGAGTTGTGGCAGAGTGTGGGTTCTCTTGGGAACAGTTAACCCTGTTCTCACTCTGCTCAATCTATTACCCCTTCATGCTTGTGTTGGTGCTGCATACCCATCCCCTCTGCGCTGCTGGGCTCAATATTTGTGCAAACGGTCAAGGCTGGATCAATGCACTCATCATCAACCATATCGTCTTCAATTCCTCAATGTGATCCTCCTTCCGAGTTAAGATTTAAGACTGACCTGATGGCAACTGTGTCTCATCATCATCAGCATTCACCTTTTGAGACAGTAAATCAAGTTGTTCAAAGTGGCTTTCTTCTGGCCGTAGGTGCTGAATTGTTTGTGTATCAATGGACGACACCTCCTCACATCCCTCTTTAATTTTGCACAGTGAGAGACCACAGCCAAAAAAAGGATATGTACCAAACAAATCCTCAGAGTGGCTAAGTTTGGGGTCATATTTCCACTGTGACTCATGATGAGGAGAGGAAGGAGGACCAGGTTGGAGAATGGATGGCCCAGCCTTTTCGTTACCAAGACTAGACTGTGTGGAAGATTTGGAGCTGGTTGGGAAATGACTGGAGGCCTTGTCTGCCATCCAAGCCAGAAGCTGCTCACGCTCTTCTGGCTTCAAGACAGGTTTATGGCACTGACTGGCAAATTTTGACATATTAAATGCATAATCAAACTTCTCCTGACCTGTCACAGACTCTGTGCCTTGTCGGTCACCACTGTCAACACCACGCTGAGACCCACGACTACATCCATGTCCCTGTCCCTTAATGACAGGCTTTTTTAGCATATTTTTTTTAGTGACATAGTTTAGATTTTTACTGCACCATCCATGCAAACTTTAACCCCAAAAATCACACGGGGCACAAGGACCTATGGCTCAGAATGGACACCACAAAAGACTACAACTGGATTGGCCTGGATATTAATAAAACACTAAAGGCCACTTTGCACACACAGATATCTGTGTCCAACTTCTGAACAGATCTCTGGTTGCAGTGAAATCATGGACACATTGCTCCATTTTGTGTCTGTGTACAAAATGGAGCAATGTGTCCATGATTTCACTGCAACCAGAGATCTGTTCAGAAGTTGGACACAGATATCTGTGTGTGTAAAGTGGCCTTAAGAACATATACCGTATATACTCGTGTATAAGCCGAGTTTTTCAGCCCAAAAATTGGGCTGAAAAGTCCCCCCCTCGGCTTATACACGAGTCATATGGTATGCTGTGGGGGGGGGGGCTGTGACCGGTGGCTGGAGGAGGCAGGAGGGGGCCGCAGTGACCGCAGGCGGTCACGTGGGGCCGCCTCATTAGTGCAATGAATATGCACGGCATCCCCCGTCCATCAGCGGCGGGGGGATACCGTGCATATTGCAATACACAGCCCCCCTCCTTATCATGTTCCCCCAGGCTGCGGCAGCTGTGAAAATAACAAACACTTTATACATCACCTTCCGGCGCAGCTCTCCGCTCCTCCGGTCCTCCGCTCGCCGGCTTCTTCTTCCTTCTTGTGCCGGTGTCATGTGACCGGGCGCAGGAGATGACGTCATTTCCTGCGCGCGGTCACAGGAGCCGACACAAGAAGGAAGAAGAAGCCGGCGAGCGGAGGACCGGAGGAGCAGAGAGCTGCGCCGGAAGGTGATGTATAAAGTGTTTGTTATTTTCACAGCTGCCGCAGCCTGGGGGGAACATGATAAGGAGGGGGGGGCTGTTTATTTCTGCTGGGGCACCCATAATAAGGAGGGGGGCTGTTTACTACCACTGGGGCTGCATATACTACCACTGGGGCTGTATATACTACCACTGGGGCTGCATATACTACCACTGGGGCTGCATATACTACCACTGGGGCTGTATATACCACTGGGGCTGCATATACTACCACTGGGGCTGCATATACTACCACTGGGGCTTCATATACTACCACTGGGGCTGCATATACTACCACTGGGGCTGCATATACTACCACTGGGGCTGTATATACCACTGGGGCTGCATATACTACCACTAGGGCTGCATATACTACCACTGGGGCTGCATATACTACCACTGGGGCTGCATATACTACCACTGGGGCTGTATATACCACTGGGGCTGCATATACTACCACTGGGGCTGCATATACTACCACTGGGGCTGCATATACTACCACTGGGGCTGCATATACTACCACTGGGGCTGTATATACCACTGGGGCTGCATATACTACCACTGGGGCTGCATATACTACCACTGGGGCTGCATATACCACTGGGGCTGTATATACCACTGGGGCTGCATATACTACCACTGGAGCTGTATATACTACCACTGGGGCTGCATATACTACCACTGGGGCTGTATATACCACTGGGGCTGTATATACCACTGGGGCTGCATATACTACCACTGGGGCTGCATATACTACCACTGGGGCTGCATATACTACCACTGGGGCTGTATATACCACTGGGGCTGCATATACTACCACTGGGGCTGTATATACCACTGGGGCTGTATATACCACTGGGGCTGCATATACTACCACTGGGGCTGCATATACTACCACTGGGGCTGTATATACCACTGGGGCTGTATATACCACTGGGGCTGCATATACTACCACTGGGGCTGCTGCTGTATACTACCACTGGGGCTGCTGTATCTACCTCTGGGTCTGTATATACCACTGGGGCTGTATATACCACTGGGGCTGCATATACTACCACTGGGGCTGTATATACCACTGGGGCTGTATATACTACTGGAGCTGCATGTATACTACCACTGGGGCTGCTGCTGTATACTACCACTGGGGCTGCTGTATCTACCTCTGGGTCTGCTATATACCACACTGCCTGGGGCTGTATACCTGTGCTGGGGTCCACCTTCGGCTTATACACGAGTCAATAGATTTTCCCAGGTTTTGGGGGCAAAAGTAGGGGGGTCGGCTTATACACGGGTCGGCTTATACACGAGTATATACGGTACATTTTTTAGATTTTTACAGCACCAGACAAGCGAACTGTAACCCCAAAAATTACAAAAGGCCAAGGACCTACGGTTTTGAATGGACGTCACCTTAAGGGGCCGTCACACACAGCAACCAAGGCTGCGATGTCGGAAGCGATGCCACGGGAGCGCGATCGCTTCCGACATTGCAGCTTTGGTGTCACACAGGCAGAAGTTGCCGGTGACAGCGCTGCGATGTGGGCGCAGCCAATACTCACTGGGCTGGGATCAACCCAGCGAGCAATCTGCAGCAATGGTGTGGAATAGGCTGTATCGGCGCCAACATCGATATTGCGGTGTCAGACGGCACAATACAGCCTAATCGCTGGTGCAAGATCGTCAGGTTTATGAACATGTTCATAAACCTGGCAACCTGCAACTGGTGATTTATCACAGTTGCATCGTGCTGTCACACAGCACGACCCACTTGCGATATCGCTAGCAACATCGCTGAACACGTGACTCTTCAGCGATGCTGCATGCGATATTGACGTGTGTGACGGCCCCTTAAGGATGCTACTGGATTAGATTAGATGTTAACAAGATACTGTGACCGTATTTATTTTTTAGATTTTTACGGCACTTGCCAAGCGAACTGTAACTCCAAATATGACTGGGGCAGAAGGACCTGTGGTTTTGAATGGACAACACAAAAGGCTAATACTGGAGTGGACTGGATTTTAACAAGACACTAGGACTGTATACATTTTTTAGATTTGTACAGCACCGGCCAAGCAAACTGTCACCCCAATAATTACAGGGGGCACAAGTACCTGTGATTTTTAACGTGCAGCACAAGACACAACTACTCTATTGGATGCATTAATTGTACAATTGTATGTCCCCTTCTCATGTACAAAATATTCTAATCTTGTACAGATCATAATAACAACCTCTGCTTCCCCATATCTTTCTGCCTACACCGCAACCACAATGGTTAATAACACAGGCCTGCGATGAAAAAAATACAAGAGAAGTTTTCACTGATTTTTATGTAATTTGGTAAGCTGATTACGAAAATGACCTCCATTTTTTTCCATCACGTAAGGATTTTTTGTAAAACCAAGATCGATATTTTTGCTAAAATCCTATTTAAAAAGGAATTCTGTTGAACAATTGTACATGTAATATCTGGCAACAGTGGTTTTTATCCATTTAAATTTATGTATAAATATACAGAGGCCCCCCCTGCTGGCACATAGCCCCCCCCATCGGTATACAGAGGCCCCCCTGCTGGCATACGGCCCCCCTTCAGTATACAGAGGCCCCCTGCCTCCACATTGATCTCACCCTCCGATGTCCGCAGGCACCCGGGTCCTCCGTCCACTCTCCGCGCTGTATGCCGGCGGGCTCTACATGTGACCGCCGGGCGCAGTGATGACCTCATCCCTGCTGTGCCGCTCTCAGCAAACCAGGGATACAACGAGGAGACCCCGGGTGCCTGCGGACATCGGAGGGTGAGATCAATGCGGAGGCAGGGGGCCTCTGTATACCAAAGGGGGGGCCGTGTGCCAGCAGGGGGGCCTCTGTATACCGATGGGGGGGCCGTGTGCCAGCACGGGGGCTTCTGTATACCGATGGGGGGGGCTATGTGCCAGCAGGGGGGGCCTCTGTATATTTATACATAAATTTAAATGGATAAAAACCACTGTTGCCAGATATTACATGTACAATTGTTCGACAGAATTCCTTTTTTAATAGGATTTTAGCAAAAATATCGATCTTGGTTTTACAAAAAATCCTTACGTGATGGAAAAAAATGGAGGTCATTTTCGTAATCAGCACACCAAATTACATAAAAATCAGTGAAAACTTCTCTTGTATTTTTTTCATGGAATGCTGCCACCACCATGCTTGACAGTGGGGATGATGTTTTGAGGGTGATGAGCTGTGTTGCTTTTACGCCAAACATATCGTTTTGCATTGTGGCCAAAAAGTTTGATTTTGGTTTCATCTGTCCAGAGCACCTTATTCCATATGTTTGGTATGTCTCCCAGGTGGCTTGTGGTAAACTTCACACGAGACTTTTTATGGATATCATTGAGAAATAGCTTTCTTCTTGCCACTCTTCCATAAAGGCCAGGTTTGTGCAGTGTACGACTGATTGTTGTTGTCCTATGGACAGACTCTCCCACCTCAGCTGTAGATCTCTGCAGTTCATCCAGAGTGATCATGGGCCATTTTGGCTGCATCTCTGATCAGTCTTCTCCTTGTTCAAGATGGAAATTTAGAGGTACGGCCGGGTCTTGGTAGATTTGTAGTGGTCTGATACTCCTTCCATTTCAATATGATCACTTGCACAGTGCTCCTTGAGATGTTTAAAACTTGGGAAATCTTTTTGTATCCAAATCCGGCTTTAAACTTTGCCACACCAGTATCTCGGACTTGCCTGGTGTGTTCCTTGATATCCATGATGCTCTCCACACTTGAAACAGAACCCTGAGACTATCACAGAGCAGGTGCATTTATACAGAGACTTGATTACACACAGGTGGATTCTATTTATCATTACCAGTCATTTAGGACAACATTGGATCATTCAGAGATCCTCACTGAACTTCTGGAGTGAGTTTGCTGCACTGAAAGTAAAGGGGCCGAATAATATTGCACGTCCCACTTTTCAGTTTTTTATTTGTTAATAAAGTTTAAAATATGCAATACATTTTGTTCCACTTCACAATTGTGTCCCACTTGCTGATTCTTCACAAAAAAATTAGAATTTATATCTTTTTGTTTGAAGCCTGAAATGTGGCAAAAGGTTGAAAAATTCAAGGGGGCCAAATACTTTCACAAGGCACTGTATGTGCGTAAGTAATCCTTATATTAGATACTAGATGGTGGCTCGACTCTAACGCATCGGGTATTCTAGAATATGCATGTACTTGACATGCTGTGACTGACAGAACTTGGTCAGTCAACGTGAGTGAGCTATATATATATATATATATCAGCGCTATGGTATATGGTGGTACATTACAGCACATGTACAGCAACACTATAGTATATGGTGGTACATTACATGTATAGCAGCGCTATGGTTTATGGCAGTACATTACATGTATAGCAGCGCTATGGTATATGGCGGTACATTACAGTACATGTATAGCAGCACTATAGTATATGGAGGTATATTACAGCACAAGTATAGCAGCGCTATAGTATATGGTAGTACATGTGTAGCAGCGCTATGGTATATGGCGGTACATTACAGTACATGTATAGCAACGCTATAGTATATGGCGGTACATTATAGTACATGTATAGCAGCACTATGGTATATGGCGGTACATTACAGCACATCTATAGGAGCACTATAGTATATGGCGGTACATTACAGTACATGTATAGCAGCACTATGGTGTATGGCGATACTCGGCTCCCCGCGGCCCCCTGCTCCTCCACAGTAAAAGTAAAAAAATCCTCAGTGAGGATACTCACCTGTCCGCCGTCTCACTCCACCTCCGTCTTCTAGGTCCTACAGGCCTTTAGGATCTGTCGTTGCTTGGGAAACCGATCAGCTGATCGGTCACATGACTGCTAACTGCTGTGGGGGGGGCAGGATGGAGCAGAGGGGCAGGATGGTGACGGGGGGGGAGGGTGGGCAGGATTGTGTCGGGGAGGGCAGGATGGAGAGAGCAAGGCAGGATGGAGGAGGGGGGCAGAAAGGAGGAGGGGGGGCAGGATGAAGTCGGGGGAGCAAGAACAGCGGGGGGCAGAATGTGGGCTGGGGGCAGGATGGAGGGAGCAGGGCAGGATGGAGCCGGAGGAGCAGGATGGTGGCGGGGGGGTGTGGTAGGATGGTGGCAGGGGGGGCAGGATGGTGGAGGGGGGGGGAGGGTGGTGCCGACGGGGCAGGATGGTGGGAGCAGGGCAGGATGGAGTCGGAGGAGCAGGATGGTGGTGGGGGGTGGCAGGATGGTGGCGAGCGGGGCAAGATGGAGCGAGCGGGGCGGGATGGAGCCGGAGGAGCAGGATGGAGCTGGAGGAGCAGGATGGTGGCGAGCGGGGCAGGATGGAGCGATCGGGGCAGGAGGGAGCAAGCATGGCAGGATGGAGCCGGAGGAGTAGGATGGTGGCGGGGGGGCAGTATGGCGGCTGCGCGGGCAGGATGGAGCAAGCGGAGCAGGATGGAGCCGGAGGAGCAGGATGGAGCCGGAGAAGCAGGATGATGGCGAGCAGGGCAGGATGGAGCGAGCGGGGCAGGATGGAGCCGGGGGAGCAGGATGGTGGTGTGGGGGGGGCCGGATGGGGGGCAGGATGGTGGCAGGCGGGGCAGGATGGAGCGAACGGGGCAGGATGGAGCGAGCGGGGCAGGATGGAGCCGGCGGGGGAGCACGATGGTGGCGGGGGGCAGGATGGTGGTGGGGGGGCAGGATGGCGGCAGGGGGGGCAGGATGGAGCCGGTGGGGCAGGATGGTGGTGGGTGGGCAGGATTGAGCTGGCGGGGCAGAATGGAGCGAGCGTGGCAGGATGGAGCGAGCGGGGAAGAATGGTGGCGGGGGGAGCAGGATGGGGGGTGGCAGGATGGTGGCGAGCGGGGCAGGATGGAGCGAGCGGGGCAGGATGGAGCTGGCGGGGGAGCAGGATGGTGGCGGGGGGACAGGTTGGAGCCGGCAGGGCAGGATAGAGCCGGCGGGGGGGAACAGGATGGTGGCGGGGGGGCAGAATTGTGGCGAGCGGGGCAGGATGGAGCGAGAGGGGCAGGATGGAGCCGGCGGGGAGCAGGATGGTGGCGGGGGCAGGATGGTGGCGGGGGGGGCGGGATGGAGCCAGTGGGGGAGCAGGATGGAGCCAGCGGGGGAGCAGGATGGAGCCAGCAGGGGAGTAGGATGGAGCCGGCGGGGAAGCAGGATGGAGCTGGTGGGGGAGCAAGATGGAGCCGGTGGGGGAGCAGGATGGAGCCGGTGAAGCAGGATGGTGGGAGCGGGGCAGGATGGTGGGAGTGGGGCAGGATGGTGGGAGTGGGGCAGGATGGAGCGAGCGGTGCAGGATGGAGCTGGAGGAGCAGGATGGGGGGGCAGGATAGTGGCGAGCGGGGTAGAATGGAGTGAGTGAGGCAGGATGGAGCGAAAGGGGCATGATGGAGCCGGCGGGGCAGGATGGAGCCGGCGGGGCAGGATGGAGATGGCGGGGCAGAATGGAGCCGGCAGGGCAGGATGGAGCCGGCGGGGCAGGATGGAGATGGCGGGGCAGAATGGAGATGACGGGGCAGGATGGAGCCGGCGGGGCAGAATGGAGCTGGCGGGGGGGCAGGATGGATGCGGGGGGCAGGGTGGAGGCAGGGGGCAGGATGGAGGCAGGGGGCAGGATGGAGCCGGCAGGAGGGGCAGGATGGAGCCTGCGGGGGGGGCAGGATGGAGCCAGCGGGGGGAGCAGGATGGAGCCGGGGGGAGGATGGAGCTGGTGGGGGGGCAGGATGGAGCCAGCGGGGGGCAGGATGGAGCCGGCAGGGGGGGGGCAGGATGGTGGTGGTGGGGGGGCAGGATGGATGCGAGGATACTCACCCATCCGCCGGCTCGCTGGACCTGTCGCTGCCTGGGAAACCGATCAGCTGAACGACAGGTCCTCAAGCCATAAAGGAGCTAGAAGACGTAGGTGGAGCGCGCCGGCAGATGGGTGAGTATCCTATGAGGGTTTTTTTAATTTTTATTATCACCAAGGAGGAGCGGGAGGGCAGCGTGGGGGCAGGAGGATCGGGGGGGCCGAAGAGACAGGAGGAGCGGGGGGGCGCAGGGACAGGAGGAGCAGGGGGCCGCAGGGACAGCGAAAGGGGCAGGAAGAGCGAGGGTGCCGCAGGGAGCGCCTCCCAACCTTTGGCTTCCCTGCCTAGGGCAATCCTAAAAAAGACCCACTTGCTTAAAATGGGCAAATTTTGGGAAAAAGGCCCTCGGGTCTCCCATATAATAACATTGGGCTCGGTGCTCGGGCTGAGTACACGAGTATCTTGGGATGCTCGGCCCGAGCTTCGAGCACCCGAGCATTTTAGTACTCGCTCATCACTAGTACAGATGTACATGTATCATGCTCACCCGTAATTTTTTCTCTGTGTTCTCAGTTATGTATATCATTGACCGAAAATCCTTGTATGGTTTATGTAAAATAAAGATTGCATTTTCCGTGTTGCATTTTTGTAAGTGGGGGATTTTTCAGAACATTTGTGCTGTTAGGTGGAGCAGGCCCAGTGCCAGCACCCAGCATACCCAGGCAAGATACCGGGGCCCAGAAGCAGTGAGAGGGCCCACAGTTGTCTGTGAGCGGAAGTAGAGGAGACCACTCACACACAGCTGCACTCCCTCTCTCCTCTCCTGCTCTTCACTGATCTATGTGATCAGTACACAGCAGGAGAAAAAGCTTATCGGAAGCTGAATGGAGGCTAAAGGACCTGCCAGTTACAGTCATGTAACTGATCATGACTGAAATCAAGGTCCTAGAAGAAATTGCTTCTGCTTAACGTCTGCAGACTCCGTGCAGCTCCCAATGGCTTCTCTCCTGCTCTGTATGGATCAAGATCATCTGAATATGGTAATATATGTGTGTATCTGTGTATCTGTGTGTGTGTGTCTGATTATGTATGTATGTGTCTGTGTCTGTGTGTGTGTGTCTATATCTGTATGTGTGTCTCTGTGTGTATCTATATCTGTAAGTGTGTGTTTTTTATGTGTGTGTATTTGCATTTGTGTATATCTGTATTTGTGTATATGTATGTGCATGTAGCAAAACTGTGTGTGCTTGTATGTGCATGTTGCAGAGCTGTGTGTGTTTGTATGTGGATGTAGCAGAGCTGTGTGTGTTTGTATGAGTATGCACTGTACATGTAGCAGAGCTGGGTATGTAGTGTTCATGCAGCCAAGCCATATGTGTATCTGTATGTGTAGTGTGCATGTAGCAGAGCTGCGTCTGTCTGTATGTGCATGTGTGTCGCCCCACTGATTGGGATGCCACATAGGGGTACTGCACCCATATAAGAGTGTGTAGTATTCCTGTGACTGGGAAATTGGGATGTCGCATAAGGGACCCTTACAACACACATAGCCACAAAACACCCTATGTAGTGGACCGTGGGTGGACCTGCTGAAGGGAGGACCCAGTCCCATGGAGGAGTGACAGGGTAGAAAAGTGTGTGGGTTGGAGGAGAGTTAGAACAGAAGAGCCAAGAGGCCAGTGTGTGGAGTAGGAGAGCTTAATTGGGGAGTGAGGAGTGCAGGACTGCAGAGAAGCCATTGAGAAGGAAGGGGATCCTAAGGGCACCAGGTAGTGCGGTGCGCCTGAATCCGGAGGGATCTATCCTGGAACAGAGGACCGGCTCGGAGCACAGAGTGGGTGTTCATCCCCGAGCCATAGAACCGGAGGCCCGAGCTTCTAGAGAAAGTTGCAGCCAAACACCCGGCGCATCCATAAAAAGGCCCCATATAGGGTCCCAAGGACTCGGTGAGGAGTCCCGCAGAGAGGATCCGTGGGAGCTGGCTTGAGGCTCTGCACGCGAGAGCGCTGAAGGAGGCAAAGGAGAGCGCAGGAAGGGACCGGAAAGGAACGGCAGGCATAAAACCGAGGGTCCTGAGTAAAGCATCCCCAGTGACTACCCAGGCCAGGCAGACCCGGAAAGACTGTGTTGCTTGTTAACCTGCTTTAAAGGACTGCAAGTAAACCTGTACAGAGTGAAAAGACTGTGCGGCGTACTTTATTTTCTCCACCTGACGAGCCGCCGACAGTAGCAGGGAGAGGACAAGTGACAAAGCCTGGTGTAAACTGCGTCCCTGTGTAAAAATAATAATTACTTCCACTAGTGCCCTGGGGATCCTACTCCACCTATGGGAAGTGTAACCATCTTGCTGCTCCACCATCACCCCAGAGGTCTGTCCCGCAGCGCCGGTAACATTACCGGAACCGTAGGTGGCATCACAAGACACTTTTATTTTATTTTTGTTGACTCTTTTCAGCGACCACCAGGGCCACGGGATCAGGCAACATGCCCCATGAACTACAACACCTGGAAACGGGTACCCCATGGCCCTGGGGCGGGTCACATGAATTAGACATGTACCAGTGCTGTGTGTCTATCTGTATGTTCATGTAGTAGAGCTGTGTGTGTGTATTATGTGTAGTGTGCATGTAGCAGAGCTGTGTGTTTACATGTGTGTGTAACAGAGTCATCTATGTTTATGGGCATGTATGTCTATGTCTAGTGTGCATGTAGCAGAGCTGTGTGTTTATATGTGCATGTAGCAGATCCATCTATGTCTATGGGCATGTAGCAGAGCTGTGTGTGTCATATATAATTTGGAGGGACAGAGGTGGAGTTTAAAAGGGGCCTATTAAGACTCTTTCGCCCGGGGTCCACAAAAATCTGGAGCCAGCCCTGCGTGGAAGCCTCCTATATTTCAGTTAACAAATGATGGACTGAGTGGGGACTTATTTTTTGGGGGTTGAGTTTAGTGCTATTGGTGACAATTGGGGTACAGAATATTTTGGATCAGTTCACATTTATCCTGTGCTCTAAGTTGAGTACTTACATTAGAGTTTCCATCTTCATCATTGAATACGTCATTCCTAACGGATCCATTCACTGATGAGGAAGTAGAATTTCTCCGGATTTCATTTGGCCTCTGCTAATCAGTGTTTTTTGGTTTTTCTTTAAACGTCCACAAAACTGTTATTGACCTAACTTTTGTGCACACCTGAAAAGATATGTAAAATATGTACACCGCTGGACCACAGGCCAGTCGGGGGTTCAAAGTGACTCCATCTGCCTCATTACAGTGAATTTTCTATTAGGAATTTTGTCAGAATCGCGTTTTTTTTAGAAATGTACATGGAAACTCCAATGTAAGCGCTCATTATAGAACGCAGTATTAATGTGAGCTGAGCCTTATTGCAATCTTTGGGGTGAACAATGAACTAATTATCAAGAGCAATTGAATAATTGGCTTTATTTATTTATTTTTTATGCTGTTTCCCTTAGGGTATAAGTGATAAGGCAGATATATACCTCAGGTCAGTACAATTACAGTAATACTAGATTTATTTAGTTTCTTAGGTTTGGCTACTCCTGTATCACTCTAAAATGAAATGCTTTTTTTACAAAGATTATTTGCATCACTGAATTTTGAAGGCTAAAGTTTTTCATTTTTCTGCTGACAGAATCATGTAAGAGATTTTTTGAGGGATTAGTTGGAGTTTTTATTAATACCATTATGGGCCACATAATTTTTTTGATCTTTCTATACTATTTTATCGGATCCAGAATCAAGAAAAAGTAGTAATTCAGGACCTCGCTAACTATAAGAGCTTACACTCAATAGAAGAGATTGAATACTCAGCTGACCATAAGAACTTACACTTTCTAGAATTAAGAGCGTGTAACCCTGTGGCCATAAGAGCTTACTATTTACAGAAGAGAGACAGAGGACCCCTTTGACCATTAGAGCTTATACTCTACAGGAGCGAGAGGACCCTGTTGACCATAACAGCTTATACTCTACAGAAGAGAGACAGAAAAGACCCTGCTGACCATAAAAGCTTGCACTCTACATGAGAGAAAACCGTGTTGATCATAGGAGCTTACACTCTACAGAAGAGAGAGATGACCCTGCTGATAATAAGAGCTTCACACGAGAAAGAGAAAAAGATTACTCTGTACAGGAGAGGGTGAGAACTCCACTGTACATAAGATGCTTACACTCTACATGAAAGAGATGGAGGGACTTGCTGATCATAAGATACTTATGGTGCCGTCACACCTGGCGACGTCGCTAGCGACATCGCCGAAAAAGTGACGTATCAGCGATGTCGCTAGCGACATAGCGCTGTGTAAACGAGCGGCGCGACCGCGTTTTATCGCTGGTCGCAGGTTGACAGGTTTACGGGAAGAACCGTAAACCTGTCAACCGGCGACCTGCGATAAGGCTGGATCGCGCCGTGTGACATCACCAGAGCGATGTCGGCGGCGATCCAGCCTATACCGCAGCGATGTTACCGCCTGCATCGCTGCGGTGTTGCCGGCCGCAGCGATGCTGTGTGACAGCTGGCCAGCGATGTAGGAAGCGAGCGGGCACCCGCGCATCGCTTCCGACATCGCTGGCCAGATCGTGCTGTGTGACGGCACCATTACACTTTACAGAAGAGAAAGACTTAGTGACTCTGGAGATGGAAAATGACTCCGCTGTAGACACTGTGATCCCGTGACAGAAGTCGGGGCAGTGGCCATGGCCGAGGTTCAGTTCTTGGGTGCCTCATCTATCTTCATAGGATGGAGGATATTGTGTGTGGAAGTGTGGTGGACCTAGTTGTGTGTGGGGTTTGAGTAGTGCAAGCTGTACCTTTAGTGTGGCTGCACATTGCCAATATCTCGGGCAAACCAGGTCCTTCCCACATTGAAATTAAACAATGAGGTAAATAGTTCTTAACCAACTTTTCTTTTAGTTCAAAACTTCTGATTTTAGTGAAACAGTGAAAACACATGTTAAGTTCAGTTTCTTCACATACAACTACAGATACACTGCAAAGCCTCTTAAGTTTAGTTCCCTACCCATCAGAGTACCTTCACCTCCCTTTTCTTTGGTGAGTTTCCAAGAGGCACACTTGCTATGGCAGGGATCGAGACCTGGCCCAGCAAATAGACCAGGTTCCTGCTTTTCACACATTTCCTCTGAAAGCCCTGTCCTCTTTAGACAAGAGGAGGGTAAGGTGGATTGCCATAGTCCCAGCAGATAGCTCTCTGCTCACAGTTGCTGCTAATGGTTACGCATGAAAAGGTAGATCCTTGCACATCTGAGTTGGTGCCTACCCTTGCCAGGAATGGTCAGGGACCCAGTATATGAAGGCAATACAGAAGAAACATGAGTTCTTTTGGAATCCTAGAGAAATCTTACTCAGAGCGACTATTAATTATACTTCTGCATAGTAGAGGGGAGGTAAAGTTTTGAGACACACAGCTATGACACAGTTCTGAGCTGTAGTTGATTACTGGGGTTTTATTCAAAGTTTTTTCCATCACATAAAATCACTTCTCTCCAAAGCAATGCCTCATCAACATCTGTGAAAGGCTAGGGTCACATTTCCGTTTTTGTAACTAAATCCTGATCCGGTTTTGAGCTTTAAAAAAGCTCAAAACCGGACCAGGAAAGGCTCCTGATGGAAGCCTATGCAAAACACCGGATGGCTTCACAAGCCATCCGGTGGCCGGATCCGGCACTGCTGCCTGCGTTTAAAATCATGCAGGCAGCAGTTTTCGCAGCGTTTCTGGGACCGCACTGCGGTCACCGGATGGCTCAGGATGTGTAATCCTGAGCCATCCGGTAACTGCAGAGTGTGCGGATCCCGATCGGCCAAGTTAATAAAGATTTAATTTAAGTACAGAACTGACTGTTAGAGGTCTGTAGGGGGGCTTAGACCCCCCTACAGACCGGGCGGCCACTTCTATAGTGTTCTTCTACAATTGTACCTATGGCACGGGCTGATCTGAGCTCCGTGCATGTGGTCCAAATATCCCCCCTCCCCCTATCACTATACAGGGGTGCATACACCCCTGTAGTACAGTACTGCTTTATTTAAGTTATAAACAGCAAGATTTGTCCCAAACGGAAGATAATTAGATATTTACATGTTCCATAGGCAGAGTCGAGTGATTTCCATGGGCGGGGCTGTGTGCAATAGCCTCCGCCCGCTCCTTCTTGATGCCCGCCCCCTCTGGCCGTAATCCAGTGTTGTGGGGGTGGCCGAGTCGTTAAAGGGGCGTGGCTAACCATGAGCCGCGGTTAGCCACGCCCCTTTAACGACTCGGCCACCCCCACAACACTGGATTACGGCCAGAGGGGGCGGGCATCAAGAAGGAGCGGGCGGAGGCTACTGCACACAGCCCCGCCCATGGAAATCACTCGACTCTGCCTATGGAACATGTAAATATCTAATTATCTTCCGTTTGGGACAAATCTTGCTGTTTATAACTTAAATAAAGCAGTACTGTACTACAGGGGTGTATGCACCCCTGTATAGTGATAGGGGGAGGGGGGATATTTGGACCACATGCACGGAGCTCAGATCAGCCCGTGCCATAGGTACAATTGTAGAAGAACACACTATAGAAGTGGCCGCCCGGTCTGTAGGGGGGTCTAAGCCCCCCTACAGACCTCTAACAGTCAGTTCTGTACTTAAATTAAATCTTTATTAACTTGGCCGATCGGGATCCGCACACTCTGCAGTTACCGGATGGCTCAGGATTACACATCCTGAGCCATCCGGTGACCGCAGTGCGGTATTCTGCACACATTTTTGAATAAAAATGTGTGTGACCGGAATTGCATTCACCGCATCCGGATCCGGATGCGGTGAATGCAATTCATGTTTGCAATGTGACCCTACCCCAAGTCTCTTTACAAAGCAATTTTCTTCACAGATAAATTCTCTTCACACAGTCTTTAAACCTAAACAAACTGTACCTTTCTCATGCAAGTGAGGTGAGGGTGGAGAAATGAGTTAGTGCTGTCTCTCTTTCACTGCTATCTTTAGGTAATAAAGATAATCCTGACTGTCCTGAGGCTTACTTGATAACAGTAATCGTTTCTCTGCAAGAACATATTAGGCTATGGATTGAACTAGATGGACTTAAAGTCTACCTTCAACTTTAAAAAACCATGTAACTATGTAACTGGGCTATATAGCTTGTCTAGTTTCAGTCTGACAGGACACTCTCTGACACACACCTTATTCTTGGTTGTCCTAGATACCAATACCATTTTAACTCCTATAGTTGCTGGATGATTCTAAATCACAGTGCAGCTCCTATCTGTCACACGTCCCCTAGCTCTGTCTCTAGTATTTGGGCCATTAGTCCTTTAGTAGCCCTTAGCTCTCTCGTCTGAATTCAAGAAGAAGGGCCTCTCACTAGCCCATGATCATTCTGCTACTTCAGAGCAATTGAGATCACACACTAAGAATAGCCTTTTTAGGTATAGCTCAACTTTAGTCAAACTCTAGTTGCATCTAAAATGGAGTCAATCCAGTTCCCTAGTCACTTGCTACTCCCGCTATGGGTTAATCCCACATCCTAACTCTTCCTTGCCTTGCGGTCACTTAATTGCTGAGCATGTACTACCTATTCAACATTCTATTAGATACATTCATTTCATATATTACATTCCTACACTGCTACATATTGCACTACACTATACACTATCACATCCTACATATTACATATATTCTTATAATATACTTGAAAGATGCAACGGCGAAATACACATCAGGTGCTATTTGGTAATGTGCATTGCTTATGATTATACTGTGTATGTATTTTTAGGAGCTTGCCATTGCCTCTGGCCTTTATAGCCACCTTAACCCCTTAATGACCAACGACAGCTATACCCGTCATGGCTGTGAACTGTCACTGTGTGTAAACCCTCTCTATGCAGAAAATATCATCCTAAATAGTATGTCAAGAAGAAACAATCTTGGAACCACTGGGATATGTTGAAGCGTTCCATACTTATTATCTCAGAAAGTGACTCTGGTCAGAACTGCAAAATGAGGGTTGGTCCTTAAGGGGTTAATTTTTTAACCCCATAGCAACAGCCTAATGTCTCTAGAGGTCTGGAAATGAGGGTACTTCTTCCATTCTACCATCTAGAGATGTAAGAACGGAAAAAGCCCTCTAGCGCCCCCCAGTGTCAGAAAATCTCCAGGGTTTTAGCTACCGGGGATAGCTGAGACCCTGAGGTTTAGTAATAGGGCTGATACTTTATGTTCCAGGTCATGTGGTCACTCGTATACACCGTATACCTGCATAAACATTACTGTAAATGACAGCGCCAGTTAAAAATGATTTCTCTTCCATCTGATATTATCAAACATTACAGATGAGAGATAAATATATAGCCCTAGGATACCAAGGGCCCCTGATACCAGAAAAGTATCCCCTCACCCTACGGCTCAAAAATAGCACCGAGCAAAGCGCTCGTAGGGAAACAAAACATGCCAGCGTTCTCTCCAGCCCAATTGCCTGCTTGCCACCCACCCCCCAGTTTGTCCCCCGCACTCCGGTTCACCCTTCTTACCTCTGATCCTCTTGTGGCCCTTCAATATGTCCACCGGCATCCTGCAGTGTCTCCCTCATGCATGTACTTCCGGGACGATGGCTCCAGATTCGGTGCCTGCACTCTGGAGATCCTCATGGGATTACAGTTAACCCCTGGTTGACCTCAGGAACATGAGTTGTCATGACCTCACTGAGGTTATCACACTTCAGTGTCCTGGCAGGGTGCCTGATCTTATAACATTTGGGGGATGCCCCCATATGATTTAAGATTGAGAATCTTTGAGGGACCTCCCACTGGACTATGTTTTTTTTTAACAAATTGGGGAAAGAGGGTATTTATTGGGGAGTGTTATTTCAAATAAATATTGTTTTGGTTGTGTTTATTTGTGTCCTAACTGGTTTGGTTAGCAATGTCAGTTATCTGATTGATGCCTCAACATTACTAACGTCTGGGCTTGATGTCAGTGGAGATTACCCAGTTGGCATCAACTCCAAATACCATTACCCTGACTGCCACTGGCACCAGGGCAGCGGGAAGAGCTGGGTTACGCACCAGGATTGATGCATCTTATGAAGTTGCCAGTTCTAGGATGGCTGTGGCCAGCTATTTTTAGGCTAGGAGGACCTTTCCCACCCTGAGAAAACCAGACTCCATCTTTCGGCTTAACCTTGGCTGGTTTTCCAAAGTGGGGGGACCCTATGCCTTTTTTCAAATTGTTTATTTATAAATAATTAATTTGAAAAAATAGCTGGGGGTGACCTCTGTTTTGGACTACCAGCCAAGGTAAAGCTGTCAGCTGTGGTCAGCCGGTTCAAGTCATCGGCTTTATCCTATCTGGCAATCATTTTCTGGGAGGGTAAGCTTTGGGCTCATAAAACAAACGGAATGATCTTTCCCCATTAATCTCCTGAGACAGCAATGCATCTAGGCCCAACTCTGATGCATCTGTCTGCATAATGAACTCTCTTTTCAAATCAGTTGTAACCAGAATTGGTGTCCCACAAAATACCAACATCAGTGTAATGAAAGCCTCCTCTGCCTGATCATTCTAGAGTTCCATCACAGACCTCCCTTTCAAACAGTCAGTTAATGGACCAGACAAGGTGGAAAAGTTGGGAATAAACTGCTTGCAATTTCCTACTATCTCTAGGAAAGTTTTCACCTGCTTTGTTGTGAGGGAACAGGACCAGTTCTGACTCGCCTCTACTTTGTTTACTTAGGGTTTGATAACTTCTCGCCCGATGAAATACATCTGGAACCGAGCTTCCTCCAACCCTATTTAACACTTAAAACAACACAAACAATGCTGAAAACCTACAACCCCACCCTTCACCTCTCCAAACAAGGTTACTACAACACCATTATCACATCCCTTGCCAAAAATCCTAAATGACTCTTTGACATTTTCCAATCCCTCCTCAGTCCAAGAGTACAGGTTGTAACCACCAGCCTCACAGCTGACGATCTGAACAACTATTTTAAGGACAAGACTGAACACATGACATGAAATTTCCCTACAGCCTCAGAAAATCATGCATTTTCTTTCCTCCTGCACTTCATCCAACTCATTTTCGATCATTGATCTGGTCACAGAGGAAGAAGTCACCAGGCTCCTTGCATTTTCTCACCCTACTACCTGCACCAGTGACCCTATTCCCTTACATCTGGGGCGCCCCTGCATCCAGGAGGCCACAAAGGGAACTGCAGCCAGGCAGGTAGGACACTTGTTGCACACCAACACCCTCACAGCCCACATAACCCACGTGTAAGAGGAGGTAACATCCAGCCCTGAGATTAGAGACTCTATGAGATTGAGGGGTGGTGGATTCAGAGGAGTGGGTTGGATACACCCATAGTCAGGTGACTTGACAGTATATAGGTAGGGGGAGGAGTGAAGGTGTTCAGTAGGTCGTGGTGAGCTGAACAGCAAAGACCAAGAGCAGCAGAGAAGCTGAGATGCAAAGGCCAGAGAACAGCAGCAGGTTGAGCTGAAGCTGAGCAGACAGAGAGCCACACGTTCTGGAAGAGTGAGGGCAGAAAGACGCAGAATCTGTGCTGAGCCAGTGTGAGCCAGAGGAGAGAGAAAGCCTATTCGGAGCCGGATCCCCAGGAGTGTGAGAGAGCAGAGAGGGACGGTGTAACCCGGGCCCTAGAAACGCAGCTAAAGCAACCTACTGCAGGTGGAGTAGCCCTCCTATGATACTAAGAGACACAGAAGGAAAGGAGCCTGGTAGAGCCTCGTGCTGGAGGACTACTGGAGGCTGGGCTGAAGTAGAGTGTCGGCTCTAGAGGGGACCGTAGTTTACCCGGCATCCCCAAACAACACGACGGGGGGTCTGAGTTTCAGATTGAGATCCCTACCCTAAGGAGAGGCAGCTCAGTGACACACTTAGGACTCAAAGGAGCCCGAGTCACCGCCATCGTGTCCAGTGTCGCACAACACGAAGTAAAGAGAACGAAATAGCCCAGAAAGGACACTACAGACTGTGTGAGGGGTCACGGAGAGAGAAGCCTGGCTGCAGAGAGCAAAGGGAACCCGGAGAGGGAGAATGTGCCCGTGTACTAAGAACTGAACTTGAACTGTGTAAGAACTGTAACTGTGCTGTAAAGTAACTTGAAGAACTGAGAGTAAAGCTTTGAAAAACCCTGGAACAGCTTCCCTTGTGTTTCTGCATGAAAGTGATTCTCTCCTAACAGGATTGCATCAGAAAGACCTCCACCTGCAGAGCCACAGCACAGTACAGCCTGTCAGCACCAATGCTGAGGAGAGACCCCTGCAGCGTCTGTAAAGTAAGTGTGCTACCAACTTCACAATAGACTTAACCCTTACTGCCCCGGGGAACACAGTTCTACCCACTGGAACTACACCATCTAAGCTGCTGTCCCATCGTCCCTGGAGGTTCTGCTGCAGCGGCGGCCCCCATCACTGGCAGCATCAAATGAGTGGCGTCACAACTGACAACCCCTGTAAATATTCCTCTTTATTTGCCAGGGCCCGGACACGGTCCGGACCAGGACCACCCGTGTCTTCCCCAGTTAAGACCCGGTCCGGTACCGAGTACCCTCGTCCCAGTGGGCTCAACACATCTCCTTCAATCCCTTTCCCCAGCTGTCACATCTTGCCTAACTAAAATATTTAATCTTTCCCTCTCATCTGGCGTTTTCCCCTCCTCCTCCAAACATGCCAGCATACATCCATTATTTAAAAAAAAATTCCTAGACCAGTATTCTGCTGCAAAACTACCGACCTGTCTCTTATCTCCCCTTCATCTATAAACTCCTGGATTGCTTGGTCCACTCCCGTATGATCCGCTATCTCTCTGGCAATTCTCTTCTTGACCCTCTACAATCCAACTTCCGCTCCTTACATTCTACTGAAACTGCCCTCACTAAAGTCTCTAATGATCTACTAACAGCTAACTCTAATGGTCACTACTTCCTGTTGATCCTCCAGGATTTCTCCGCTGCACTCTATACCGTGGACCACCAGCTCCTCCTCTATGCTTAGCTCTATTGGGCTCAAGGACTTTGCTCTCTACTGGTTCTCCTCCTACATCTCTGACCTCTCTATACACTGCCCCAATTGGACAAACCATCAGTAGATTTGGTTTTCAGTACAATCTCTATGCTGACGACACGCAATTATATACATTTTCTCCTGACATCACCTCCACATTCCTACAAAATACCAGTGATTGTCTGTCTGCTGTCTCTAACATCATGTCTTCTCTCTACCTTAAACTGAATAAGTCAAAAACTGAACTCCTCATGTTTCCGCCATCTCCTAACCTTCTGAAACGTAATATTGCTATTTCTGTATGTGGGTCTACCTATTGTTCCTCAGCAGCACGCCTGCTGTCTTGGGGTTATATTTTATCCAGATCTCTCCTTCTCTCCCCACATCTGATCACTCACTTGCTCATGTCACCTACACCTCAAAAACATCTCTAGAATTCGACCTTTTCTTACTGTTGACTCTGCAAAAACTCTAACTGTTGCCCTTATTCATTCTCGCCTGGATTACTGCAATTCTCTACTAATTGGTCTCCCTCTCACTAAACTCTCTCCTCTCAAATCCATCCTGAATTCAGCATCCAGGATCATAATCATCTCCAACTGCTTTACCGCTGCCTCTATCCTGTGCCAGTCATTGCACTGGTTGTCAATCCGCTATAGAGTACAATATAAAATTATCACTATCACCCACAAAGCCCTTCACAGTTCTGCCCCACTCTACATCTAATTCCTCATCTCTGTATAATTGCACCAAACACGTGCCCTCTATTCCGCAAGTGACCTAAGGCTGACATCAGCTACAATACAAACCTCCCGCTCCCGCTCCAAGACTTCTCACGAGCTGCACCAATTCTCTGGAACGGATTACCAAAAACAATTCAATGAATTCCCAATCCCAATAGTTTAGGCAGGTCTTAAAAACGCATCTTTTTAGACTGGCCTATCACCTCACTTATCTAACGATCTTCCCTTTTCCAAATCTGGCCTCCTTTGTCACCTGTCTACACCCCCCATGCATACATAATATAGCACTTTATCTTTACTGAACAGATCCCGACCATTAACTGGTTCATGCAGCATTATATGAATCTGACACGCCCACTCCAGTGTCGGGGAAGACTCGGTACCGGGTAGATACTAGCTGTTCTCACGTCTTCCCTTCTCGGTTCTTTTCACAGGAACAGACAATGGCCGAGACCTGGTCCCTTGACCCTGGCAATGTCATTTTAATAAAGGGGATGATGTTAGGGAAAGTCTGAGGGGATAAGGGATATTCGTGATGCCACCTGCGGTATGCAGGCAGGGTGGCCGCCGCTGCTGCAGAACCTCTGGGGATGATGACCGGCAGCTTAGATAGTCCTGCTCCCCGCAGGTGAAGCACATTCCCCAGGGCAGTGGAGTGGTTTCCCCGGCTCGTACCTTGTCAGACGCTCACTTAGTCATTAGTACCCTCGATGTTTCAGGTGGCCTTTGCAGCCTATGGTTGCCACTAATGAAAGTCTCACACACCACAGCTGCATTTCCGTTACTTTTACTTCAGGTGTTAAACATGGCCGCCGGGTACGCTCTCTGCCAGTCTCTAGTACTTTGCTCTTTCTCCAGAGCCAGGTTTGTACAGTCAAGCCACGGTTGGTGCACTTTCTCTACTTCCTCTGTGTTTCGGTCTCTGGTGGGTCTCGTCTCTCGACGTTATAAGGGGTAACTTTCATCTGAGGCGAGTGGGTCATCGCTCTGTTCCACGGGCTCTCAACGCCCTCTGCTACACAGAGCTCAAGTACCCGTAGCGACAGATGCTTCTGTGTGTCCCGGACACCATTAGGATCCCTTCCGGGCACTTTTCCCTAGTTCGGCCACCTTCCCCAAGATGTGTTGGGTGTTCGACCACATCTCCTGTTAGAAGTCTGAAGCCTCCGGTTTTGCCTCGGGCTTGAAGCTTCCGCACCGTCTGCAGGGCCGGTCCCTGTGTCCTCCACCAACCCCTCTGTCTCGTCAGATTCTTCAGGCGTACGCGTAGCACTACTGCGGGGGATTGCCACAGGTTTTACCGGTGCAAGGAAGGACTAACACCTTGATTTGACACAGCACACACCACCTTCCACGCCAGACCTGAAGCTCTACTGGCTGCATTAAGTCAGTTCCCCTTTAAGAGCACTCAGGCTGAGGGGAGGAGACAGTTAGTCCCAGGAGACAGTTTCAGTTAGATCGTGTGAGGAGAGGAAGAGAGAGGAGGCAGAGCTGTTGGTCTCTGGAGAGAGATTCAGGCCTGGACTAGGGACGACTGACTGCTGTGCACACTCCAGGGAAGGGGCCGGAGGCAAGTGGAGGAGAAAGGGAACTGAAAAAGGGTTCATTATATACCCCTTTAGTACACACGGACACTGGAGTCCGATACTGCCAGCCTGTAGAGCTGCAGCAGAAAACCCAGCAAACTCAGGAGGAGTTCAGCCCTGAGGAGACAAGGAAAGAGGCACTAAACTGACCAAGCACAGGACCAGGGGCCACAAGAGAAACAGGGACCCCGCAGGAGGACCTCATTGTCAGGATAAAGAACAGAAAAGAAGAAGTGGAGGGTTCAGGTTCAGGCAGGACTCATCCCACACAGCAGAGCACAGACACAAAGGAGGCCTCATAACTTTCTAAGGTGAAAGTCCCAAATTACATCGGGGTCCTGGTTATTACTCTGGACTGCACCTGTTATGTTACCATCAGTAAAAGGTACTGAAACAACAATCCCTGTGTGTCTGTGTGCCTATTTAACCTCTGCAATCCACCATTGTGCCAGAAAGGACTTAGTTACTGCCCTCCCTCACCATCTTCCTTCATTGCTGTGATCAAATGACCAATTATTAGAGGTTTCACTCATATACAGATAAAACCAAAATCCCCCATTATCTATCGGAAGATGAATGAAACAACTGTCTCTTTTATCAATTAATTATTTTTATTATTCAACAAATTCATTTAAAAAATTTTTTTTTATAAGATATATATATCTGCCAAGGTACCACAATTATTACAGGCAATACTCCATTAAAATTTAAAGAACAGTTTACAGAGGGATTGAGGTCAGATTACCATCGCCAACAGGTGCATATGTGGGTATTAGATCACCCAACAGTGAACTTTAGTGACTTAAAAGATCGTGCTATAACTGTGTTAAGAGATCCAGTGCCTGCAGAACCTGCAATCCAATCCTGGCAGGCTAATACCTCTCCCATAGACTTGAAACCTGTTTCTATAGAACCTGCAAAAGCAGAAAGTCAAACTGTGGCAAACGATGACATGCGTAACCAGGTGCTGCAGTTGACCAAAAACATGGACTATGTATTAAAGCTCTTGCAAACTATGCCTGGGGCACCACCACCAAGCAAAATCCAAATAGCTGATAGCCCTGAGGATGTCCCATGGATGCGGAGGAAGACCAAGTCGGCCATGCAGGGGACCAACGCACCATTCCAACGTAGACCCATGTCGCCCGTGCAGGGGACCAACGCACCATTCCAACGTAGACCCATGTCGCCCGTGCAGGGCACCGACGCACCATTCCAACGCAGAGTCGGGGACTACACTGATTCTTCAGGACAACCCATCTGCCTGCGATGCAACAAACCAGGACACTTTGCAAGAGGATGATCTTTAAACACGAGATTCCTGGGCCCGAGGGCCAGCTCCCAGGAGTAGAGCAGCTTGGCCCAAAGGACTGGTGTAAGCGATACGTGGGAGGCCGTCCATACCTCAACATTACACTAGAAGGAATCCCCATGTCGGCCCTACTGGACACCGGGTCGCAGGTCACTACGATCCCACATATCCTTTACAAACAGTATTGGTCTGATGATGATCTTGAACCCCTAAACCCCAATTTTTATATTATTGCAGCTAATGGCCAACCACAGAAACAGGTGGGGTACAGAGCAGCTACAATAAAGTTGGGGAGGGAGGAGTTGAAAGGCCAAGGATTATTTGTGGTTGAAGATAATCCTAATGAAAAATGCCCTTACATGGTTATTGGTACAAATGTTATTGAAAACTGCTTTGGAGAAGTGTTGTTTTTACTCCGACAGATTTCTCAGACTGCTGGTTATGGGCGGACTAGAGTCATCCAACGAGAGATCTGAACCCTCATCCACAAGCAACAGGTAAATCTGTCTGGGGGAGAAATTGGCAGTGTGCGGGTAACAGACCCGGTTCCCATTGTACTACCACCAAAAAGCGAAATGATGATATGGTGTCGAGCAGCGATAGGTTGTAGAGGACAGGAATACCAGGCGGTTGTAGAGCCGGTATTTTCAGAGCACAGACCTACGCTACTGACAGCCAAAGGGGTGGTGGATATACGCAAGGGACAAGTACCAATCCGTGTGTTGAATTGTGGGGCAGAGGAAGCAAAGTTACCCCGGTATGCTACTGTAGCAAAGCTGTATACTGTTTGTAGCAACAACATACAAGCAGTAGGACCTGTTTCCTCGTCACGCCAGGCGGAGCATAACAACTCCAAAGGACAGCTGGAGGAGTGGTGTCAGCAGTTGCATGTAGGAACTGATGCCACCCCTTCTCACCAGAAGCACGGAGTGTATCGGGTAGTGCAGGAGTTTGAGCAAATATTTAGTAAGCATCCATTAGATTTTGGGAGGATTAAAGGGGTACACCATCGCGTACACACAGGAGATCATCCCCCAATCAAGTTGAGACATAGACCCATTCCACCAGGTCACTACCAACATGCCAAAGAGATGCTGAGGGACATAAAGGAGGCCGGGGTTATAAGAGATAGCAGTAGTCCCTGGGCAGCCCCTTTAGTCCTAATCAGAAAGAAGGATGGCACGATGAGGATGTGTATGGATTACAGGGAGGTCAATAAAATTACTCACAAAGATGCTTACCCATTGCCCCGAATAGAGGAGTCTCTTGCTGCATTAAAGACTGCTAATTATTTCTCCACATTAGATCTCACTAGTGGGTATTGGCAGGTCTCCGTTGCAGAAGAAGACCGAGAGAAGACTGCATCCACAACGCCAATGGGACTATGTGAATTCAACAGCATGCCATTCGGGTTATGCAATGCACCAGGAACATTTCAAAGAATCATGGAAAGTTGCCTGGGACACCAGAACTTTGAAACAGTGCTCTTATCCCTGGACGAAGTCATTGTGTTTTCTAAAACCTACGAGGAACACCTGAAAAACCTGGCAGAGGTATTTAAGGCTTTAGCAAAGTACGGGATGAAGCTCAAACCATCTCAATGTCACCTGCTGAAACCTAAAGTCCAATACCTGGGACACGTGGTCAGCGCAGATGGAGTAGCACCAGACCCGGAAAAGGTAACAGCAATCCAGGATTGGCAGAGACCAACCACCATCACCGAGGTACGTCAGTTCTTAGGGTTGGTTGGATACTATAGAAGATGCATTAAGGGCTGCACAAAGATGGCTGCGCCCCTACAAGATCTTCTGATAGGCCAATGTAAGAAAAGAAGATTTTCAGAGCCACCATTGGAATGGGGAGAAGGACAGGAAAATTCCTTCCAACAGATGAAGCAGGCTCTAACCGGTGAGGAAATCTTGGCTTACCCCAATTATAACCTACCATTCGTCCTTTACACCGACGCAAGCAATGTAGGCTTGGGAGCAGTCCTTTCCCAGATTCAAGAAGGTAGAGAGCAAGTAATAGCCTACGCCAGCAGAAAACTTCGACCCACCGAGAGGAACCCGGAAAACTACAGTTCATTTAAGTTGGAGTTCCTGGCCTTGGTCTGGGCTATAACAGAGAGATTCAAGCATTACCTCGCAGCTTCGAAGTTCACCGTCTTCACAGATAATAACCCGTTGACACATCTGGGTACCGCGAAGCTTGGAGCATTTGAGCAACGTTGGATGGCTCGACTATCAAACTATGACTTTACCATCAAATATCGAGCAGGCCGCAACAACGCAAATGCTGATGCCCTTTCCAGAAACCCTCAAGTACATCTACAAGGAAGTGAAGAAGAAGAGGATGACTTAGAGGAAATAGAACTTCCAGCTTTCCATAAAAGTAGAAAATGGCAAATCGCTGAAGATCGCGTCTACCAAAACCGTCAGACTGCTGAACTAAGCCCGTTGCCTCATTATGGATGGAAAGATACTCAAGACAGTGATCTGGCAGTAATCTTTGTAAAGAAGTTGATAACCCAACCGGATTCCAAACTTGAAAAGAATGCTCCATTAGAAGCCCAACATCTGTGGAAAGAAAGAAGCCGGTTATTCATCTATCAAGGTCAATTGTTCAGGCGGTACATCAACCCAAGAACGCATGAAATGTTATGGCAAGTTGTGGTTCCAAAGAGAGATGTCCAAATGGTGTTGGAAGCGTACCATGATGGATCAGGACACTTTGGATGGAGAAAACTGGAAATACTGTTACGTGAAAGATTCTATTGGATCAGCATGAGGTCTTCCATAGAGAGATGGTGTAAAAATTGTGGACCATGCTCATTAAGAAGAAGAGACCGTAACAGCCAGAAAACACCACTCAGCCTATCATCACCAAAGAACCATTATAACTGGTAGCCTTAGATCATGTCAAACTCGCACCCAGCAAATCAGGCTACACACCTATGCTCTTACCATGGTAGATCACTATTCCAGATTTTTTGTGGTAGCTTCAGTAAAAGACTTAACAGCTGAGACAGCAGCAAGAACATTTCAAGCTTATTTCTGCAGACCCCATGGTTATCCAGAACAGGTATTGACAGACCTTTGAAGCTGAAATATTTCAAGAGTTCTATCGCCTATACGGATGCAAGAAAAATCGCACCACGTCTTACCATCCTCAAACTAATGGAATGTGTGAAAAGATGAATCACGTGGTAATTGAAATGCTGAAAACTCTGCCCTTAGAAGAACAAAACCAGTGGCCAGAGAAGTTACCACATCAAGTTGACATCTAAAACAATATCCCAGTAAGTTCAACAAATTGCACTCCTGCATACCTCATGAGAGCAAGACCAGGAAAACTGCCAGCAGATTTTGAGATAGGCATAGTAGTTCCTGAGGCAGATACTACAGATATAGATTGGGATACTTGCAGGAAAGAACAATATCAGAAAATTCACGAATGCGTTGAGAGAAGTCTGGAAAAATCTAAAGACAAGAAACCAACTTCAATAAAAGTGCACAAGGAACACCCTTAACACCAGGTGAATTGGTTTTGAAGAGAAAAAGAAGAATGCACAAGCTAGATGATCAATGGGAAAAAGAACCATACACTGTGTTACCATCCAATTTTGATAACCAGAAAACCTGTTTAATCAGTAAAGATCATGGTGAAACCACAGCAACAGTGTCCAGAGATCATTTGAAAAAGTGCCCTCAACAGCTTCAACCAGAAGAAGATGTACCTTGTCCAAAGCCAGAAGAGTAAGAGAAGCCAAAGACAGTCCAGACAATCATTGGAGAGTTACCAGCAGATTGGCCTCAAATAGAAGGTACATATATAATCCCAACTTTAATGTTTCCATCAGCAGTAGAAGTGCCAAGAATACAAGAACCACCCATTGTACCAGAACCAGAGATCCCTGCAATCGGTGTCCCTGCCATTCCTACTGTGAGATCAGGTAGTCGCAGACTGCTACCAAGTTTACCAGTCACACATAGACCCACTCTCACAGAAGAAAAAAGGTATTTTCCAGGGCCACTGGACCATACAGACAGCCACTCTCACAGACCCTACACCAGAATTACGTAGGTCGACACGTGTCAATCTAGGACACCTACCACTTAGGTACAGAGAATAGGTCATAGCATGTGGAAAAATGTAAATATGTTTGGAATTTAAATATGTTATTAATGGTAGTGTACAAAAGGGTGGAGGAACTGGATTAACCCCCATGCACATCAAGTTAGGAAAACAAAGTGCCTGGGGGTGGTATAAGTGAAGCCAGGCCTCCTAAGCAGAGACACCCGTATTGTAAATAGTTATGTTTTTGAACTTTAAGAGACTTAACCTGTTGGACTTTTGAATTTCCTTTTCTTACTTTTTCAAAAATGGACCATAGCCACAGGACTGGTAGTGGCAAAACCCCTGTTTCGACACCCCTAAAACAGCCTGCAGCGGATGGACTAGCGCTGTATGGACTGGTAACCTGTTTTCTTATTTAACCCTGGTTTTTGTACATTTTTCATTTTAAGACTGTTCAATAATCAAATGTAAATAGTTATAACCTGTTGTGTTTATGAAAAATGTTTCAGGCCCGGAGGACTGTATTTAACTAGGGGGGTATGTGGCACCCCTGCGGGGGATTGCCACAGGTTTTACCGGTGCAAGGAAGGACTAACACCTTGGTTTGACACAGCACACACCACCTTCCACCCCAGACCTGAAGGGGGAGCTCTACTGGCTGCATTAAGTCAGTTCCCCTTTAAGAGCACTCAGGTTGAGGGGAGGAGACAGTTAGTCCCTGGAGACAGTTTCAGTTAGTTCATGTGAGGAGAAGAAAGAGGAGGCAGAGCAGTTGGTCTCTGGAGAGAGATTCAGGCCAGGACCAGGGACGACTGACTGCTGTGCACACCCCAGGGAAGGGGCCGAAGGCAAGTGGAGGAGAAAGGGAACTGAAAAGGGGATTCATTATATACCCCTTTAGTACACACGGACACTGGAGTCCGATGCTGCCAGCCTGCAGCAGAAAACCCAGCATACTCAGGAGGAGTTCAGCCCTGAGGAGACAAGGAAAGAGGCACTAAACTGACCAAGCACAGGACCAGGGGCCACAAGAGAAACAGGGACCCCGCAGGAGGCCTCATTGTCAGTTAGGATAAAGAACAGAAAAGAAGAAGTGAAGGGTTCAGGTTCAGACAGGACTCATCCCACACAGCAGAGCACAGACACAAAGGAGGCCTCATAGCTTTCTAAGGTGAAAGTCCCAAATTGCATCGGGGACCTGGTTATTACTCTGGACTGTACCTGTTATGTTACCATCAGTAAAAGGTACCGAAACAACAATCCCTGTGTGTCTGTGTGCCTGTTTAACCGCTGCAATCCACCAATGTGCCAGAAAGGACTTGGTTACTGCCCTCTCTCACCATCTTCCTTCATCACTGCACTCCCTCACCATCTTCCTTCATTGCTGCCCTGAGGTAAAGCTCCACCTGTGGGGAGCTGTACCACACTTTGCTGCCCCAACCATCACCTCAGCGGCCGGCTGGCAGCCCGGTACCATCTTTACCGGGAACTACAGGTGGCATCATGTTCCCGTGTAAATAGCCCCGTCCACCCGTGACTCCCTACTCAGCAGACCCGGTGGCCGAGGACCCCCTAGCCCTGGCCACATCATACAGGGGACGATGCCTCGTCCGCACCCTTAGGGCTCTTCTTTCCATCTCTATTGGTCACTTCTCTTCCTCCTGCGGGTGAGCATGGTGGTGTAGCTTCAGCCCATGGGAGTCGGCACCACTCTGCCTCTACACTCCCGACTACCACTCCTCCGTCAGTTGATGTTACTCCTCCGTCTCCTACTACTGAACTCCACTCTCTAACACTGTCCCGTCTCCATTTTGTGGCCAGGGTCTTCCCTCACGGTCCACCCATTGTCCCAGGGGCCTGTCACTACATGTGTGTTGTGCTGTGTTGTGGCTCAACCATACCATCCCAACACCTGGAGAACAGGGGCACTACACCTCTTAACCACAGAAGTGTAGTACCTCTGGTGGCGGTTTGTCCAGAGGGGCGCCACAAATCCCCTATTTTTTATATTGATGGATGGACCATATATGATGGCTCTTTTTATCATTCACACTGTGCCTCCTCTGTTTCCTCATAGATTGTAAGGTTGCGAGCAGGGACCTCACTCCTCATGATTTTTTAATTTTTTGTTGCTCTGTATTGTCTGATATTGTCTGTACATGTCCCGTCTGAATTGTAAAGTGCTGTGGAATATGTTGGTGCTATATAAATAAAATGATTATTATTTATTATTATTAACTAACCCATGAAAAGAACAGCAGTTTATTACTTTTCATACCAGTTAGGCTGCCTTCACATAACGATTTTTTCCCTGTCCGTGGGATCCTACTTTTTGTTGGACCCCACGGACATGAAAGGACACCACAGGGGGTGACCTATTCTGTGTCCGGGTCCGTGATTATCAAGGATCCGGACACAGCGGGGCACTTTCACTTCTGCAATGTATAATATACATTGCAGAAGTGAAATATAAGAAAGAGTAAAGAATAAGAAATCACTATGTTCACCTATCCTCGACCCACCGCTGCCTCCCAGCAAGGTCCGTGTGCTTACAGGACCTGTGATGATGTCACAGAGCGTCATTAGGTCATATGACCGCAGTTACCGCGGTAACTGCGGTCATGTGACCCGATGATGCTCTGTGACATCATCACAGGTCCTGTAAACACACGGACCTTGTTGGGAGGCAGCAGTGGATCAAGGATAGGTGAGCATAGTGATTTTTTATGTATATTATACATGGCAGAAGTGTAATTAGAAGGGTTGGAGCAATTTTAGTCCATAACATGAAATAGTAGAAAAATACTGGCCACTGCAGCGCTTACCCTATATGCCTGTGTGTGACCTTAAACGTGTATAGGTGCCAGTGTTGAAGGTCCAGAATAGCGGTGCACACTTTAAAAAGTTGCAAACATATTCTCACAGAAGATAAAAGCGGCACTCACCATGTTAGTGTCTTCTATCTTTTATTTACCAAATTACAGGCACGGCATGGCAGCAGTAGGGGAGGGAGTGTAGAGGAGTGACACTCTTCTGTGAGAATATGGAGCAATTTTAGTGTACTGAGCATGATCAGTACACTAAAATCGGGTCCGAGGAACGATCAGCTGTTTCCTCGGACCCGCGCTCATAGGCCCCCATGTTAAAGGACACGGATCGGATCAGATTTGGCCTAATTGCCATCCAATTTTGTGGGATCTGATTTTTTTCTGAGCCCAAAATCGGAGCAGTCTCCGATTTTGGGTCCAGCAAAAAATCGGACACAAATCGGATCCCACAAAATCGGATGGCAATTAGGCCAAATCCGATCCGACCCACATAGTATAACATGGGGGCCAAATCGGATCCGTGGCTGTCCGTTTTACAACGGACAGCCATGGATGCACAAAAATCATGATGTGAAAGGGGCCTTAGCATGCATGTATATATGGATATATCAATATATCTGTACAGTACTACAGTACATAGTGTGAGTCTCTCTTTTGTCATTTACAGTAGTACAGTAATGCTTATTTAACACTTCTAAGGCAGTCAGTCCTGCTTGTTTTAAGGAGTCCAGTACCGCCCACACCTTCGGTAGATGATGTTCCATATCTTCATTATATACTACATTGTCATCAAGTTATGCCTCAGCCTAACGGCTATGGGAACGGAGGATGATATCCATTATCTTTATAAGAAAGTATGAGACGGCACTCACCACTTGTGGTGTTTTAATTTTGGCTTCTTTATTTCATCCGTGCAGGTTACAGGCAATGGTGGAGGGAGGGGGTGCGGAGGAGGTCTCCACCTCCGCACCCCCTCCCTCCACCATTGCCTGCATTGTCTGTAACCTGCACGGATGAAATAAAAAAGCCAAAATTAAAACACCACAAGCTGTGAGTGCTGTCACATACTTTCATATAATTGTATGGACTTGTTTTCTGACACTAGTTCAACACTGCTTAGTGATCTCAGTGATAAGAAGGGGTCTAATAGTGGGCCAAGACTAGTGCCCAGGAATCTTTTCTTTGGAAATTACTGATATCTATTATCCACTTGAACGTTGAAGGTGCGCCATGCAAACCAAAAGGTAGTACCTTATTCTGATGAAAACAGAGTTCACAGCAGTAACGTGTAGTGATGAAAAGACCCTATGATGAATGACCATTACAGAAAAGTTCATCTGAAATATTTGCCCCCTGCCTTTGATTCTGAGCACCTGACATAACCGCTTCTGTAAGTTTCTAATTCAGCCTTTCCCTGTGAGGACAAGCATTCAGGGCTGTACAAAATCTCTGGCAATAGACTAGCAGGACCTGTGGCTTGAGGACCTTTGGTGATGTAATTTCTCCTTAGTGACCTCCATCAAGGGAACTTGCCAGTATCCCTTTGTGAGGTCCAAGGTCAAAAAGTACTGAGCTTTCCCAAATTTCTCTATCAATTCGTCCACCTAGGGCATGGGGTAGGTGTCAAATTTCAATACGTCAGTAAGTTTCCGGAAGTGGTTACAAACCTTAGCGTATCATCTGGCTAGGGTATTAGGAGTATTGGGCTTGCCCACTCACTCCGGGACTCCTCAATGACCCCTAGCTGTAGCACTGATTTCACCTTCTCTAAAATGGCTTGTTGTTGAGCCAGGCACCCGATATGGCTTTAGTGCGACATTTGCCTGAGGCATGATAATGTCATGTTGAATTACGGAGGTACATCCAGGGAGTTCAAAGAAGACATCTGTGTTCCGACTAAGCAACACCCGGACCTCCTGAACCTATTTAGGTGATAGAGTTCAGTAGAGTTTTACTATGTAGGAATCGCTTTCCGAAACCACTGGAGGTAACAGAGCCTTCCTCACAAGAAATGCAGGCAGCACATTGTCCCCACCAAGATTGTCCCTATCCTTCCAAGGCTTCATCAAATTGATATGAAAAACCTGCTCTGGTTTTCTCTGCCCCAAGTTGGTATATCTTGTAGATTACTGGCCCCACCTTCTCCACTATCTCATAGGGCACCTGCCACATTGCAATTCATTTTCTATTAATTTGCTATTAATTAATTTGCTATTAATTTGCAAGAAATAGTGCCTGGTCCCCAGAGTTAAAGGTGCTTACCCTAGCCACACCTTCTCCATTCTTTCCTGCATTCTTGTGACATGCTCTCTCACACTCTTGTGTGAGGTAGACTGGTGCTGCTATGCCTCTTTGCTACGTCTAGCAACCCCCAGAGATGTCTGCTGTGCAATAGTTCAAAGGGCAAGAACCCCGTAGTTTTCTGGGTCACCTCAAACACCACAAACAATAAATAGGGCAGCGAAAGATCCCAGTCCTTCTTGTCCATGGAGACGGCCCGTTTTAGCATGTTTTTTAATGTTTTATTGAACCTTGTTACCAGGCCTTCTGGGGATGAAAGACCAACATGCACAAATGTTTAACATTTAACAACATCACAAAGCACTCACTGATCTCAGGGAGACCAGTCAAGGAAAACACTGCGGGCAGCCGGCTAAAGCGCCCAAACACAGTGAAATCCATGATGCATTGCTCCCTGGAGACTCTTAATCGAGGCTCCACGGACTCCATTTGCATAACATTTAACAACAGTTCTTTCATGATCTTTGACATAAAGGGGGATCCCTGGTGTTTTAAAATTGCTTTAGAAATCTCCACCGAGAGGTCATGCCCATGAGTTCTTTGTCTATGAGTTTAGCGGATGTAAGGGTGCAGAGGAACTACCTCAGGGTTTGCAGATTTATTTACACAGGTAGCCACAGACTTCTCTAATGCACAGTTGGGTTTCCACAGCAGGTACCTACTACATGCAACATCTTCCACCCCGGTACAGTAGGGGGAGCCCAACTTGCTGACCTTAGGCAAGATCCTCTATAAATACTGCTGCTGGGGGAGGAGTTAGTCAGAGTGTGCAGACGCTAGGAGAGCTGCAAAGACGTCGTGGTGGTCAATGCCGCGGTTAAGCCCGAGCCAGTGACCCGGAGTCAGCATAAAAGGACGAAGTGTCGTACGATCCGCGCTGCTGCCAAAGGAAGACCAGGACAATGGATCGTCTGGTTGAAGTGGTTCTTTAATCCGACGCGTTTCGGAGCTATTTCCCAGCTCCTTCCTCAGGGACATATATCTGTTATACCCTGATGAAGGTGCCAGGATAGGTGCCGAAACGTGTTGGTGGAATAAAGGAGATTGTTCTTTTGGAACCTTGCATTCCTCGTGACTTCTTGGAACCTTACATTCCTCGTGATTCCATTGAAGCAGCAGCGCGGACCGTGATACACCATTTTGCCAATATCTGAGTGATGGTTCTGAGCAGATTTAACCTCCTTCCCTGCTGCTTACCAGTGCTACAAACACTTTTAGGGAGAAATATATCTTCCATTAGGCACCATACCCTTTACTGCAATACAATATATACAGTGTTGGCCAAAAGTATTGACACCCCTTCAATTCTGTCAGATAATACTCAGTTTCTTCCTGAAAATGATTGCAATCACAAATTCTTTGGTATTATTATCTTCATTTAATTTGTCTTCAATGAAAAACACAAAAGAGAATGAAGCAAAAAGCAAAACATTGATCATTTCACACAAAACTCCAAGAATGGGCCGGACAAAAGTATTGGCACCCTCAGCCTAATACTTGGTTGCACAACCTTTAGCCAAAATAACTGCGATCAACCGCTTCCAGTAACCATCAATGAGTTTCTTACAATGCTCTGCTGGAATTTTAGACCATTCTTCTTTGGCAAACTGCTCCAGGTCCCTGATGTTTGAAGGGTGCCTTCTCCAAACTGCCATTTTTAGATCTCTCCAGAGGTGTTCTATGGGATTCAGGTCTGGACTCATTGCTGGCCACCTTAGAAGTCTCCAGTGCTTTCTCTGAAACCTTTTTCTAGCACTTTTTGAAGTGTGTTTTGGGTCATTGTCCTGCTGGAAGACCCATGACCTCTGAGGGAGACCCAGCTTTCTCATACTGGGCCCTACATTATGCTGCAAAATTTGTTGGTAGTCTTCAGACTTCATAATGCCATGCACACGGTCAAGCAGTCCAGTGCCAGAGGCAGCAAAGCAACCCAAAACATCATAGTAACATAGCTTTTTTTTTAAGGTTGAAGGAAGACTTTAAGTCCATCTAGTTCAACCCATAGCCTAACATGTTGATCCAGAGGAAGGCAAAAAAAAACCATGTGGCAACACTAAGCTCCACATTGGGGGAAAAAATTCCTTCCTGACTCCAGATACGGCAATCAGACTAGTTCCCTGGATCAACGCCCTATCAAAGAATCTAGTATGTATAACTGATAATATTATAGTTTTCAAGAAAGGCATCCAGGCCCTTCTTAAATGTTAGTAGTGACTCACTCATTACAACAGCATGTGGTAGAGAGTTCCATAATCTCACTGCTCTTACAGTAAAGAATCCGCGTCTGTGATTATGATTAAACCTTCTTTCCTCCAGACGTAGAGGATGCCCCCTTGTCCCAGTCTCAGGCCTAAGAGTAAAGAGATCATTAGAAAGGTCTCTGTACTGTCCCCTCATATATTTATACATTATTATAAGATCACCCCTAAGCCTTCGTTTCCAAGCTAAATAACCCCAAGTTTAATAACCTGTCTTGGTATTGCAGACCCCTTAGTCCTCTAATGACTTTAGTCGCTCTTCTCTGGACCCGCTCTAGTTCAGCTATGTCTTTCTTATACACCGGAGACCAGAATTGTACACAGTATTCTAAGTGTGGTCGCACTAGTGACTTGTATAGAGGTAAAATTATGTTCTCCTCATGAGCATCTATGCCTCTTTTAATGCATCCCATTATTTTATTTGCCTTTGCAGCAGCTGCCTGACACTGGCCACTAAATGTGAGTTTGTCATCTACCCATACACCCAGGTCTTTTTCAGTGACAGTTTTGCCCAGTGTTTTACAATTAAGCACATAATTATACCTTTTGTTTCCTCTGCCCAAGTGCATGACTTTACATTTATCCCCATTAAAGCGCATTTGCCATTTAGCAGCCCAAGCTTCTAGTTTACATAAATCCTCCTGTAATATAAAATTGTCCTCCTCTGTATTGGTTACCCTGCAGAGTTTAGTGTCATCTGCAAATATTGAGATTCTACTCCGTATGCCCCCTACAAGGTCATTAATAAATATATTAAATAGAAGCGGGCCCAACACTGACCCCTGTGGTACCCCACTGTTAACTGTGACCCATTCTGAGTGTGTTCCATTAATAACCACCCTTTGTTTCCTATCACTAAGCCAGTTCTTAACCCACTTACACATATTTTCCCCTATCCCCATTGCCCTCATTTTATGTATCAACCTTTTGTGTGGCACCGTATCAAAAGCTTTTGAAAAGTCCATATACACCACATCCACTGCATTTCGTTGGTCCAGTCCAGAACTTACTTCTTCATAGAAGCTTATCAGATTAGTTTGACAGGAACGGTCCCTTGTAAAACCATGTTGATAATGGGTCATGAGGTTATTTTTCTTCAGATACTCCAGTATAGTATCTCTTAGAAAACCCTCTAGGATTTTACCCACAGTAGAGGTTAAGCTTACTGGCCTATAATTTCCAAGTTCAGTTTTTGTCCCCTTTTTGAATATTGGCACTACATTTGCTATACGCCAGTCCTGTGGTACAGACCCTGTTTTTATGGACTCTTTAAATATTAAAAATAATGGTCTATCTATGACAGTACTTAATTCCTGCAGCACTCTGGGGTGTATCCCATCCGGGCCCGGGGATTTGTCAATTTTAGTGATTTTTAGACGATGCCGTACTTCCTCTTAGGTTAAGCAGGTGACATTTAATTGAGACTTTTTGTTATCACTGATCATATTGTCTGTCATGGGATTTTCTTGTGTAAATACTGTTGAAAAAAAGTCATTTAGCATATTGGCTTTTTCCTCATCCTCATCCACCATTTCACCCAGACTATTTTTAAAGGGGCCAACACCATCATGTTTTAGTTTCTTACTATTTATGTAGTTAAAAAATATTTTGTGATTCTTTTTACTTTCTCTGGCAATGAGTCTCTCTGTCTCAATCTTTGCTGCCTTGATTTGCTTTTTACAAATGTTATTTAATTTTCTTGCTTAACTTGCTTTAATTCCCTAAATGCTTTCTTTTTGTCACATATTGCACTTCTTACCGCTTTATTTAGCCATAGTGGTTTCCTCCTATTTCTAACATGCTTATTCCCATAGGGTATATATTGTGCACAGGTCCTATTCAGGATGCTAATACACATCTCCCATTTGTGTTGTGTACTTTTATGTCTCAGGACATCGTCCCAATTTATTGCACTAAGATCATCTCTCAACCGTTGGAAATTTGCCTTCCTGAAGTTTAGTGTCCTTGTAGCCCCTCTACTACACGTCTTAGTAAAGGATACTTGAAAGCTTATTAAGTTATGATCACTATTACCCAATTGACCTCCAACCCGTATATTTGATATGCGGTCCGGCCTGTTGGTTAATATTAGGTCCAGCAGTGCCCCCCTTCTTGTTGGGTCCTGAACCAGTTGTGAAAGGTAATTGTCTCTCATAGTTTTCAAAAACTTATTACCTTTGCTGGAACTGCAGGTTTCTGATCCCCAATGTATTTCAGGGTAGTTGAAGTCCCCCATAATAATGACTTCTCCCTGAGTCGCTGCTTCATCTATTTGCTTTATGAGGATATTCTCCTCCTCTTCCATTATTGTTGGGGACTTATAACAAACCCCTATCAGTAATTTATTATTTTTTCCCCCTCCCCTTATCTCCACCCACAGGGACTCTACATTTCCATTAGATTCACCTGTATTATCACGCAGGATGGGTTTTAAGGATAATTTTACGTATATACATACACCTCCTCCTCGCCTATTTGTACGGTCATTTCTGAACAGACAATAGCCCTGTAAATTAACAGCCCAGTCATGGCTCTCGTCCAGCCAAGTCTCCGAAATCCCCACCATGTCATAATTATTTTCCAACAAAATCAATTCTAATTCCTCCATTTTGTTGGTGAGGCTTCTGGCATTAGTGAACATGCACTTTATGCATCTCTCTTTACCTCTATTCCTTCCTACTAGATTGATTGTTCTAACCCCACCCCCCATGCCACCCCCAATTTTATTACTTGTGCCCAGGTTACTATTTACACTATCTTCCCCTCCTATACAATGAATACCCTCCCCCCATCCCTAGTTTAAACACTCCTCCAACCTTCTAGCCATTTTCTCCCCCAGCACAGCTGCACCCTCCCCATTGAGGTGCAGCCCGTCCCTAGCATAGAACCTGTAGCCAACAGAGAAGTCGGCCCAGTTCTCCAGGAACCCAAACCCCTCCTTCCTACACCAATTCCTGAGCCACTTATTTATCTCCCTAATGTCCCTTTGCCTCTCTGGTGTGGCTCGTGGTACAGGCAGTATTTCAGAGAATACTACTTTGGAGGTCCTTGCCTTAAGCTTGCAGCCTAATTCCCTGAAATCATCTTTAAGGACCTTCCACCTACCTCTAACTTTGTCATTTGTGCCAATGTGCACCATGACCGCTGGGTCCTCACCAGCCCCTCCCAGTAATCTGTCAACCCGATCAGCGATGTGCCGGACTCGAGCGCCAGGTAGGCAGCACACTGTTCGACGATCCCTGTCTTTGTGACAGATTGCCCTATCTATTCCCCTAATAATTGAGTCCCCCACTACCAGCACCTGTCTGGCCTGTCCTTCTCTCCTGTTTTCCCCCTTACTGGAGCAGCCACTCCTCTGGCTTTCAGAGGTCATGCCCTGCTGCAGCAGTGCTATCCCTGAACTCATACCCCCCTCATCTGCCAACATAGCAAATTTATTGGGGTGTGCCAGATCAGGGCTAGCCTCCCTGGCACCCTTCCCTCTACCCTGCCTTCTAACTGTCACCCAGCTGGCTACCTCACGGTCCTGCAGCTCCATACTACCATCCTCCCCCACATCTATCCCATTGAGCAGCTGTTCAGTGAGCAGCAGACTCCTTTCCATATTGTCTATGGATCTCAGCGTTGTCAGTTGTTCATTTAGATCCAGTATCTGGGCTTCCAAATGCACAACGTACTCACATCTCACACAGCAGTATGCACCCTCGGCCGGCTGGTCAAGGAATGCATACATGTGGCAAGATGTACACTGGATGGCATTGCCATTCTTGGAGCTCATTTCCTAATGGGGATTGCACCAGACAGAAATGATAAGTAAAAAGAAATTCAAAGTATTAATTAAATACAACCAGCAATTCAGTAAGTCCTCCCTTCCAAACTCCCTTAATCCAAGGTCACTGAATCACAAGTCACACACTTACTTCTGTCGCACTTGCGCTCTGTCACACGTAGCTCGTCACACTCGCTAGAAAATCAGATATAAAGAAGTTTTGTTTGTTTTTTTTTTCCCTTAGCAGAAAATCAGCCTACAGCTCAGTGTACTTCCAAAGGACAAGATCAGGGAACCTCCACCATGTTTGACTGTAGGGACCGTGTTCTTTTCTTTGAATGCCCCTGTTTTTTTCCTGTAAACTCTATGTTGATGCCTTTGCCTAAAAAGAGAGAACATTCTTCCAAAAAGTTTTAGGCTTTCTCAGGTAAGTTTTGGCAAACTCCAGCCTGGCTTTTTTATGTCTCGGGTAAGAAGTGGGGTCTTACTGGGTCTCCTACTATACAGTCCCTTTTCATTCAGACACCGATGGATAGTATGGGTTGACACTGTTGTACCCTCGGACTGTAGGGCAGCTTGAACTTGTTTGGATGTTAGTCGAGATTCTCTATCCACCATCCGCACAATCTTGCGTTGAAATCTCTCGTCAATTTTTCTTTTCTGTCCACATCTAGGGAAGTTAGCCACAGTGCCATGGGCTTTAAGCTTCTTGATGACACTGCGCACGGTAGACACAGGAACATTCAGGTCTTTGGAGATGGATTCGTAGTCTTGAGATTGCTCATGCTTCCTCTCAATTTGGTTTCTCAAGTCCTCAGACAGTTCTTTGGTCTTCTTTCTTTTCTCCATGCTCAATGTGGTACTTACAAGGACACATGACAGAGGTTGAGTCAACTTTAATCCATGTCAACTGGCTGCAAGTGTAATTTAGTTATTGCCAACACCTGTTAGGTGCCACAGGTAAGTTACAGGTGCTGATAATTACACAAATTAGAGAAGCATCATATGATTTTTCTAAGGGTGTCAATACTTTTGTCCACCCCCTTTTTTATGTTTGGTGTGGAATTATATCCAATTTGGCTTTAGGACAAATCTTTTTGTGTTTTTTTCATTGAAGACAGATTAAATGAAGATAATAATACCAAAGAATTTGTGATTGCAATCATTTTCAGGAAGAAACTGAGTATTATCTGACAGAATGCCAGGGGTGTCAATACTTTTGGCCATGACTGTATATATGAATTCTAAAACAAATAAGTGTTACCAAAAAGACTCAAAACCAAGAAAGCATGTCCTCCTATTTTTTTTAATGGCCACCATATAAATTAAGCGAGATTGTATGCAATCGACCTTGCTGGGAGTTGAATACAAATACTACATTGTGAAATATTTTCCATCAGTAGATGGCGTTTGGTCCATTAATATCCATTTGACCTTTAATACCTGATATTTTGGTTTCTGCCACTGACATATTTTGGGAAAATATTTCTGATATGTATGAAACATAAGCTCCTCACTCAGTGTAACATCACAAAGAACTGTCAGCTTTGACTTGTTTTCCTACTGAAGTGGAATCCAGTTTTGTTCAGATTCAGCATATAGGTGTATCTTGAATCTCAATCCTTTTTAGATGGATAATGTGGCAAGCAAATGATTTCATTTTCTAGGAATGATAATAGTATATATATTTGCTTTATCATATGATGCACCTTCCAAATTAAACATGGCTAAAGGGTTTACTATTGGGCTACATACTTATCTGTAGAATTACAAAAAAGGGTGCAAATAACACACAAAAACACTGTGCTATAATGTAAAAAATACCAATCAGCGGCAAGTGCTGTCAAAAAAAGTTTCAAAAACTTTACACGTTTACACGTTTTTGCAAAAAAGTATATTAGGCTGCTTCACCATACACCAAGGTAACCCTGATCGAAGCAGTCCCTAACTGATATATTTATTTAAAACCTGCTCATATGTGAACATACCTCTATAAACAGGATTCAGACAGGACCTTATCTGGTGTGGGCTGACTGTGAAGCTGACTTATATGTGTGTGCACAGCTCACAAGGGAGCGGCGGGAGCCTCCCTCTTCCCGCTAAGCAGGAAAAATACAAGGCACGGACAAATATGAGCCACGCACACGATGAACGGGTCCGTAAAACCGCGCTCATTAACCAGGAAGATGGATCCTTAGAGAGTGCAGGTAATAATTGAATGGGTTTCACGTCAGGAACTCAAAGCATTGCCGTGGTTTCTGTGATTTAACAATTACTGCACAAAATTTATTAGGGTTTTTTCTAAGATTATAGTCTTACTCATCTCACATATAAGGGGGAGGATCTTAGGGTTCAGTCACAGGCATGGCCAATTTTAGGCTAAGTCGGGCCCTGAGCAAAAGATTAATGTGGGGCCCTATAGGCTAATATATTGAACCCTCACACTCAAACATTTAGGTTGCATTTACATGCACTAAGTTCAGGGTGTTAAACAAGTGTGATTGACAATATTGAAGTCATTCAGCGTGTCCTTCCCGGCCTCTTCATACAGGTTGACAAAGAATAATGGGCACAGAACAATCTCTAGTAGATCAAACTGTCCGTATATTGAAAAATGTTTTCAGCAGCATATCTGCAGTGCAGTATCTACTGGGCGATGTACTGCTGAGAACAATTATTTTTATTCTGCTGAGTCGGTCGACAGGGTAGGGGGTACTTGGCTACCAGGACAGGGGGATACTTCAGTGGGGGATCACGGCTGGTCAGTTCCCGCTTCCGTGCCCTGGACCCTCAATGGCGGGGTGGGGGTGATGATGGGGGAATGGTAACGTGACGCCACATGTGGTACCTGATAATAGGGTCACCAGCACTGCGGCCAGCCACTGAGGTGATGTAAATTCAGCTTTGGTAGTACAGCTCCCCACAGGTGGAGCTTTACCTCAGGGCAGCGAGGTGGATGAGAGGAGTAGTAGTAGCGGTTCTGCTGTGAATGCTGCAGGCAGCGGTGCTGGAGCAGGCACACACACACAATAGTCTCTGTTTCGGTACCTTTTTACTGATGTCCGGTCCAGGAGGGTAACCAGGTTTCGGTGCAGCTTGGGACGTTCACCTTGGAGAGTTGTGAGGCCTCCTCTGTTAGTGTGTGCAGTGATTGGGGTAAGTTCTGCCTGTAACTGAACTTGCCGCTCTTTCTCCCTCTCAGGGTACTACTCCACAACCGACAATGAGGACCTTGCTGTAGGGATCCCTATTCTCTGCTTAAGTCCCTGGTCCTGTGCATGGTCAGGTTCGGTGGCTCACTTGGTGTAACTTCAGTGGGACTAGATCCTCCTGGTTGGTCCGGGCTTTCTCTGCTATACTTTAGATGAATAGCAACTTCGGACTCCGGTGTCCGGGTGATCTAAAGGGATACCAGGTATGTTAATTTCTTCTTTCTTCCTACTTCTACCACTGGCCTCCATCCCTCTCCCTAGGGCTTTGCACATCTGGGGTCAAGCTTCCTGGTTCTGGGCCTGGCTTGGTCCCAGCAACCAGCTCCTTCACTAACTGTTCTCTTCTCTGCCGACTGCAGACTGTCTACTGGCTTGCTTCAGTATTAACTAACTAACTGACTCCTCCCCTCAGGCCTGGATCTTTATATGGGATCTGGCTTAAGGACAGCCACTGGGGCTCCTCGTCCAGGTCTGGGGTGGAAGGTGTTGGGTGCTGTGTGTGCCAAGGTGTACATCCCTCCCTGCACCAATTGGTCCTGTGGCAATCCCCTGCAGGGGTGCCACACCGCCATAAACAATCCAATCACACGATGAATGAGCAGCATTTTGTTCATTCATTGGGTGATTTCCAACATATTTACACCAATGAACTCTCATCTGTGAGTCCTGCCTGAGCCTGAACTCTCCTCTTCTTTATTATCTTAAACTAACAATGAGGTCCTTCTGCGGGGTCCCAGTTCTTCCGGTGGCCCCTGGTCCTATGTTTGGTTAGTTTAATGTCTCTGTACTCTATCCTCAGGGTTAAACTCCTCCTGAGACTGCTGGGCTTTTCACTGTGGCTCTGCAAGCCCACAGCATCGGACTCCAGTGTCCGGTTGTGCTAAAGGGGAATATATTCAGATCCCTTTTCTTGTTCCCTACCTCCTCTCCTTGCCTCCAGCCCCTTCCCTGGGTTATGAACAGCCGACAATTGTCCCTTCTGGTCCTGGCCTATGTCCTTTACCAGAGACCAGCAGCTCTGCCTCCTCCTTTCTCCTCTCCTCACACGAACTAACTGCTAACTGTCTCCTGGGACTAACTGTCTCCTCCTCTCAGCCTGGATCTTCTTAAAGGGGAACTGACTTAAATCAGCCAGTACAGCTCCCCCTTCAGATCTGGAGTGGTAGGTGGTGTGTGCTGAGCAGACCAAAGTGTCAGTCCTTCCTTGCACCAGTGTAACCTGTGGCAATCCCCCGCAGGGGTGCCACACTTGCACCATGCTTTACTGTCTTCAGAGTGTACTGTTGCTTAAATTTAGAGTATGAAGCCTGTCTGATGAACTGTTTATAGCCCTTGGACCCAAAAAGAAAAATTTTACTTTCTTCAGTCCACAAAGTATTTCTCAATTTCTCTTTAGGCCAGTTGATGTATTTTTTGGCAAATTGTATCCACTTTAGTACATGGCAATTTTTAACAGTTGAACTTTTCGGGGACTTCTTGCTAACTAATTAGCTTCACATAGGTGTCTTCTAACCTTCATAGTACTCAAAAGTAACTTGAGACTGTTCTGGAACTTGTCATGCCTACTCCTGCGTGACTGGCCTCCACATGGCTCCGTATGGTCTGCCAAGACCACTGTGCTCTCTCCTATACAGGTTACTCACCAGATTCATGATCTTGCTATTCATCCTATCTCTCCCCCTGTGACATTCTCTGCCCAGAGTCTGCAGTCACTGAAGAGTACTTTTCAGAACCTGCCTTAGGCGACGCCTACTGCGTCATGCGGTTCTTTAAAGAGCCAGTGCAACCTGACCTGGAAGTGCCTCAGCCTACTGCTGAGACATTCTGTGTATATAATGCCCCCTTCCCTTTTGAAGAGTGACTGGGCAATATATTCTAACCTTAGGAACGCTAGTGTCAAGGTCCCTCTTCGATAGTACCTTGCACCTGAAGACTGCTGTTAGCTCTTTGCTCTGCTAATATACTTATGTTTGTCTTATGTTTGTCTCTCCTCAGAAACCACTGCTGGCTATATCTACCGAACCTGGATTGCACAGTGTTTCCTGGTCTCTGCTTTTGGCTGTACCTGCTTTGTACAGACTGCACAGTGTTACCTGGTCTCTGCTTTTGGCTGTACCTGCTTTGCACAGACTTCACAGTGTTACCTGGTCTCCACTTCAGGCTATACCTGCATAACGGACTGCACAGAGCTACCTGGATGTCACAATGGGTTAAACCAACCTATCACAGACTACACAAGAACAAAATCATCTCTGTTATGGTCTGTATGGTTTGCCCCTCTGGTCCTGGTAGTTGTGGCATTTGTACCCCCTGGAGCTGTGCCAGGTCAATCCCTATATAGGTTCGCTCATCCAGAGGAGTTTGGTGTGTCCTATATCGAGTTAGGCCCAGCGCTGACTGTAACCCCTAAGCTATTGCCATTTTCAGGTTGATAACTTTGGTAACCGATAAAAAATATATATTGGCTGTTAGTTTAACCCGTGACCTTTCTGATTACCCTAAGGTTACCTTTACAACTATGGTGTAGCAACTGAGAGGCAATCCGGAATTCCATCACCATTGCCTTGAAATTGCTACAAAATTGCGGCGTGTAATTGGGGAACGTGATGGTGATTTTCGAAGTTGCTCCCGATTGCGGTTTCAGAGCATTATTCAAAAACCAGAGGCAACCCTGAAGGTGAATTGCCCTGGTTTTGGCGTGTGAACGGGCGATAGGAATGGAATCTGCGTCGCCTACTGATTTCCCAGAGGCGTGCCACAGCTGCTGGATACCGCGCCCCATCAGCGATGATTGATGGGGGCTACTGTGTACCTTGAAAGGTACATGCAACTAACAAGACATAAATATCTGGTTGTTGTTGCCTACGGCATATAATGAGTAGTTTGGCACTATGTTGATGTGTCACCAATGTGCATTAGCTTGTTGTTTACACTGCAACATGAAGGTGTATTAAACACTCCTTTGTCCCCCAAATGCTGACGCCTATACTGATCCTTGACCTATGCTTTTTTAAAAAGGAGATGTGTCCAGACTGACACACAGAATGTGACAAGTACATATCAATGCCATGTTAAACACACACATGACACCTTGGCCCACATATGTTTAACCTGTGACACATAAAATGTACACACACAATGATGACCCAACTGAACAATAATTAGTACATGTACACTATGTGTAGTCAGTCATGGTGCAAACACCAGTTGCTTACTGCCATATCTTAATTTCAAAACATAAGCACCTACGATGGCAAAGCATGTTGTTTTCAATGTTTAAAATATGTGCCCACTGTTGTTGGACTCCTCTCACAAACCATAGCGGCCCCTACCCACGTTACATGCGTACAACATGACCTTGTACCCTATCTGTCATGCTGTTACAACATAGCAAAACACACACAAGGTGTCTTCCATATGTTGTGTCCCTTTTTTCTCAAAGCGGTCTCATCCTGTCTGATATTACAGATGAGGAGGAATCATTGTCCGGGGAGGGACCCCAGTCCCCAACGGCACCTGAGCCACCCACACCACCGGTCCTGGAGAGCCAGGACCCACCATCAACACCCGGGACTCCACCATCCCCAGGGCCAGAGGGTCACCACATGGCCTCGTCACCCGGGATTCCACCATCCCCACAGCCAGAGGGTCACCACATGGCCTCGTCACCCGGGACTCCACCATCACCAGGGCCACAGGGTCAACACATGGCCTCGTCACCCGGGACTCCACCATCCCCACAGCCAGAGGGTGAGGACTTGCCCTCGGCAGGTGGGACAACACTATCACCAGGAACACAGGGTGACGACATGCCCTCACCACCAGTGGGCGAAGGCTTGGCTGCAGGCAGCCCAGGACCCCTGGCCGCACAAAGCCACATCCTCTGGCCACACACGCCTAGCCCAGGAGCAACACCACCCCCCAGTATTTCGAGCTCAGTGTCAAGCCCTGGTGTTGTGATGTCCCCACACCCTGAAATGGAGCCTGCAGGTGTTGCCTATGGTGGTAAGTGTCTGCTGCCGCATATGGCGTTGACAATGTCATTAGTGTTGTGTGCTTTGGCCACCATTATGTGGTGTTGGTAACATGGTTTTTTGATTTTTAATTGTTGCTGTCGGACAACAAGCACGTGCGGCCGGATGGACTGTCAGCCCATCACCATCTCCTCCTCATGAGAACCGTGATGGTTATGTTGAGCGTATGTAGGCTCATTTAATTTTTAAAAATAACCACCTCCAACAAATTGCATCAATTAATTTGTGCCTAATTCCCCCTACAGGTGTACCAACTATGGATGAGCTGATGGAGGCTCACCAGGAGGCCTTGCAGCTGATGGAGAGGGCACACCAACAAGGGCAGCAACAACTTGCCCGGTTGGGTCTCATGATTGGCGCCCTCCAGAAAGCCCATGGCCGCATGGGCCCAAACCCATCAGACCAACCCCAATAATGGGACCACATGCCCATAAACGGTGTTGTCCATGTTGGACATTTGTTTTCCCCTTGTTGCCCTGTTGGCACCTTTTTTTTTAAGGACACGTTGGCCTCTTTTCTTATAGTGTCCCACATTGGGACAGTGTGTAGTGTGTCGTGGCTGCTCCTAAAATAAACCAGCCTTGTGGTGTGTCATGGCAATGTTATTCGCACATGGTGTTGGTGATTAAAATGTTATCCAAAAACTCCTGTGTAGTCCTTTGTGACAACACCCACATGTTTTTGTTTGCCATTTTAAATTAGGCTAACACAGTGGGCCACGTTGGAACCACAGCTATATGTTGTCACATATTAAACATGTCACCATACTGTACCATAACTACTTCCATGGGCCACAATGTGGACTGAATGTACCCTATATGTAACCCACATCCAACCTCCCCCTCCCCCCCTACACTTGTGTAGGTAACACAGATATGGACATAGTGTTGTTTAACATAAACATTTATTTATTTTTTTGTTTTTCTTCAAAAATCATTCTTTTTTTTTTTTAAATTAAACATCCCACACCAGGGCAATACAAGGCTACAGCCAATAATAAGAGCCAAGATAGTGCATTGGCTAGTAGTGATCTCCGTCTTCCTCATCCCCTGCTGGATCAGACAATGGGGCCTCCCCCACCTCCTCTTGGTACAGCTATCTTCCCTGGGAGGCTGAAGCTCTACAGCTGCTTCTTCTTGGGGGAGGTGCAGTATCAGGAGGTTGTGGCCTCTCTCACCATGCATCTGGTGGGCGCAGTGGGTCATAGGGTGGTCTTCCGGCGGAACGGCAACGACATCCCCCATCACAGCGACCCATCCACGCCCGCCTCCAGGACGCGAAACATGGCCCGCACTGCGATGTTTCGCTGCTCTGGCTCCATCCGGGCCAGCATTTTGCTGGCGATGTACCCGAAACCAGAGCCAGGGATCCTCTCTCGGTCGATGAGGACCTGTTTTGCCCAGGTACCCAGCTCCATAGTTGGTGGGGCTGGTGGACGTCGGCAACGAATCTCAGAGCTGGGCCCTGGGCACTGGCTCTCCCGCAGATGTCGATGGGAGAGCCTCGCCAGCTGCTGACTCGTCTTCACTGGAGCCAGGCGCCAGAGGGGCCTGAAAAATAAAGAAGAAAAAAAAAAAATCAACTACATGAAGCACTATCAGTGATCACAATAGCACCAAAATATAAACAATCAAACAGAGCGCAAAACACACCATGTAGAAAAGCCAAAAACACCGGAGAAGAGTTGAGAGCAACAAAAGAACAACAACTGCACTAGTGACGTATACTCACCTGAGACACCAACATAGCTAGGTAAACAAGAGCAACATTTTCACAAACAATAAAAACAAAAAATGCATTTTAAGCAACAGTTAAAGACAAAGGTGAAGGGCAAGGGTGACGAGGAAATGCATACTTCAATTCACACCTGTGGTGAAAACATGGTGGTTAAGTCAAACACACCAACACAATTACCCACCTCCTGCGACGGCGCAGGGTCTTGGGCTGGGCCTACTGATGGTTGCGGACGGCGCATGCTGCACCGTGTTCCACGCAGCCCCTCTTGGCCCAGGGTGAAGGTGAGGAGGTCATAGTACCACAGAGTGGGTCTTGGGACCTCCTCAGCTCCAGCCCCGGACCGTGCATCAATCCACTTTTTGTGGGAGCGCTGGAACACGGTCCGCAGGCCTTTTATCTTTTCCGCAACCATCACTGAGTTCCAGGTTTTGTGTGGCTGGAGGCGATTCGCCAGATCCACCAGATGTTTGTAGGCTGCAGCCCACGCTGCCAGATCATGATGGGCAGGCAGCGACACCTGACACAGGCATTCGTGCTCCTGGTACAAGGTGAGGAGTTGGGTCACAAACTCATGATACCCGGCCATCTGTGAACAATTGTCACATATCAAAATACATGGTAACAAACACATTGTCAGCATACATCACACACTTCTCTGTGTCTACATCCCCTCTGGTGGCACACAAATAACATGTGTGGAGCATGTACGTTTGCATGTGGGCAACCCTTGTTGAAGGAGACTACATTATGCTGTGGTGTTAATACAGTTGAAGCTATGTGAAGGGTTAATATTTGAAAATTTTGTAATGATGGTCCATAAAATTGGCAATACACACAGCTCACACACACAATTAGTTAAAGACAACCAGGTTCTGCATTAAACATTGTCAAGGCAAGATTACCAAATTACAATGTGTAGTACAGAACAAAGCTTGTCATAATGCAGAATTTACAACACTAACTACACTTCTACATGACGCTACCTGAAGTGACTTGGAATGCACAGAAGCAGTATGAAAAACATGATTAGTTAAAAACACAAAACAATGAGGACGCCAATAATATACCCATGTCAGTACACGTACCGTCTGTCCAACAGAGAAATGGTGATAAGACACTACTAGCGTAATGCACATTCCAGTCGGGGCAGGGGCTAGGCAACAACAGGGGTTATTTAACCAGACATTGACCAATCATGAAACACCAATTAGGCACATTACTTTGCAACACCTGTGTACACCCATGTACCTGCTGATTACGTGACAACAAAGCATTGTGATTGGTTAATTCACATATAAAATGTTCTCAGGGCGGATGTCTGACACGCTTGCTGCCCAGAGTCATTAAGTAAGTAGTGATGTGCAAACATCAATGTTGATGCGTGCTTTTGGTGTATCCCAATAAGAACATTTGGTAACGCAATAGTGTAGTGTACGTGACGCCCAAGTGGTGGCAGTCATGTGGAAGAATGAGGTTCACATACACTATTGTGTGCAGCCAAATGCCTGTTTGCTTGTTGCTTTGTACCAAACAAGTTTTTAATGTAATGTTGTTGTTTCCATTTGCCATACAGGATCATGTTTGCAGGATGGTTGTGTCTTTATTAGCGGGGATTAACATATTTGCGGACACATAGTACTGTTTGTGAACAATACACACTGGTACATACATGGCTAGTATCAGGCATGGATTTAGCCTTGTGGCATCACCAAATGTATGGCTGTGGACATCCACCCTTGACAGCACATCTGGGGCTTGACTACAACATGATGAATCATGAAGACTCTTCTTCGTGGCGTCATATATTAATCTTCACCCACAAAGGCTGTGGTACATGTTTAATTACATAGCGTTGATGTGTATTAATATGCTATTGAAAATAATTTCACATACATGTAGGGACGTGCCTTGTGCTGACACATATACATTGTTGCTCCAGATATGGACTGACGTTTATTAAGCTTGGCGTCAACAAAGTGATCAAGGATGGACAGGGCTGATCAGTGAGCATGTTTCCTTTTGTTTCGGGGTAATGTGGTTTGTGGCCTTGCAAAGGGTAATTATCTGTGTGTGCGCTGCTCACCACTGTTTGGATATGCTTTGGGCTAGTGGGCAGCAGAAGTATCATGAGGATTACTTTATATGCAAACATGTGGTTACATTTTACATTGTACTTATATTTTATGTTTATCATATATAGGTGCTGATACGTGATATGATGTTTGACCCTGATGGAGATGTTATCGTGGCTCTTGCCTTGGTGGAAGAGCAATTGTGGCTGGAGGACAGATATGAGAGGTTGCAGACTTGCAGACAACGCCGTGTGTGGAGTTGGGATTGGCTTCGCCTCCGGGAGACCCGGAGCCACATGCAGCTGTTGCGTGAGCTGGAGGATCGCAGTCCGCATAATTTCAGGAACTACCTTTGTATGTCCGAGGACTCTTTCACATTCCTTTTGGAACGCGTACGGCCATTGATAGCCCGTCAGGACACTGTCTGTATCAGCTGAGGAGCGTTTGGCAGTTACTTTGCGGTTCCTGGCTACAGGCCGCTCAAGGACCGACCTACAATAAACTTCACGTGTATCACTGTCCCTGCTGAGCCGCCTGATCCCTGAGACATTTGAGGCCATCTGGAGTGCTCTGCTGCCATCCTATATGCAGTTGCCAGAAACACCCGCTCAATGGATGGAAGTAGCCCAAGGCTTTGATAGCCGGTGGCAATTTCCTAACTGCGGTGGGGCATTGGATGGTAAGCACGTGAAGATTACTAAACCCCCCAACTCAGGCTCTTTGAATTACAATTACAAAGGTTATTTTAATATAGTCCACATGGCGCTGGTGGATGCGAACTATGAGTTCCTCCACGTGGACGTTGGAATGAACGGGCGAATCTCAGATGGGGGTGTGTTCGCACACTGCTCCTTGGCACAAGAACTAAGGACAGGTGGCCTGAACTTGCCCTCAAATGAAGAGACAAGCCATCATCTCAACTTTGCCTTTGTGGGGGATGAAGTGTTCCCACTTCAGGCTCACCTACGACGGCCATATCCCCAGAGGACCCTTACTTCTGAGCAGCGCATTTTCAATTACCGGCTATCCCGGGCCCACCGTGTGGTTGAAAATGCGTTCGGGATCATGGCCAATACATTCCGGGTTTTTCATACACGTCTGCATATGAAACTGGAATCTATTGATGTGGTAGTGCTGGCTTGCTGTGCGCTACATAACTTCCTGCGTCGTAGGGGTCAGTCATCATACATGGAAGTTATGTGGATTCAGTGGACCCCCAACAGGGGAGGTCCGTCCAGGGGCTTGGCGTGAGATCGACCATGGTGTGGCGCCACTCCAGCCGCTGAGCCATGGTCGAATTCAGCAGGATGTCAGGAACAGTAGAGACGCATACTGCTCCTACTTTAATGGCCCTGGGGCAGTGGCCTGGCAACACCAGCAGGTGTAGTGTGGCTGGTGCTGTCAGGGCTGCACATGGTGACCATGGTGTAGTCAGCAGGGTGGCTGCACCATGTATTGTTTCTTTTTATGTTATTGAGTGCACATGTTTTAGTTAGTTAGGTAGTTGAGGTTATTGGCCTTTTTTGTGGGTGGTGCACACTTTAACATCTTTTTTTTCCTTCATTCTGTATTTGTGTGTCAATGTATTTGTTGTGTGGTTAAAATGTGACATGATGGTTTAATGTACATTGTCTAATTTTTATTCTGTAAGGGCCACTTTACACACACCAACTTATCTGTCCAACTTTTGACCAACTTACTGGTTGCAGTGAAATCATGGACACATTGTTACATTTTGTGGCTGTGTACAAATGGAACAATGTGTCCATGATTTCACTGCAACCAATAAGTTGGTCAGAAGTTGGACAGATAAGTTGGTGTGTGTAAAGTGGCCAAAAGGCTTTTGCCATTTGCAAAATAATACAAAATTATTTTTAGATCCAAATAACAACGTGTGAGACTCGGGGATGGAGGGCAGGTTAACCAAGCTTTATGGTGTGCACAGTACTTTATCACCCATTGTCACCTATGGCTGGGTATGAGACACATTATGTGTTGATATGCATGAGCCAGGTCAAGCAATTTGTCCAACAGTGTATGTAGCAAATGTGTGTACATATCTATTGTGGTGTTGTGTGGGCAGAGGGACACCTGGACACAACACATTGATCCAGCCCATGATATTGTGGGACATGTAGGTTGACTCAATTTGTGGTACACATGTGCACACACACACATAGTCAAGTGGTGGCATGGCAGCTGGACAATGGCATGGACAAATGTAGGCACATATGTTACAAGTATTTTGGCTATATTCCCACCTTCAGCTACAGATGCACACATAGCAGACCACATAGTATGGTAAGCCACAGACTGTGTAGCTCCAAACCGCTCCTGTGTGACGCGTGAGCGTCTCCAAAGTGGATTTAAGCACACTTGTCCACGACACAAGCGTCTATTCCGTGTGAAAAGGCAACACAATTGCGTCACGAATTAGCCAGCCTTCCTGCGCACCCTGCCCAATCAGGACGCTGTTGCGCTGTCCAATTATTGCATTTTGGGCGCGGTGTAGCGACGTTTGGCACGTCTATGAGTTCGAGCCGCTGCACAGATATGCCCACATTCCATTAGAGATTGCGGCGTGTGAAGCGGCGTCGGGAGGCAACCGGATGTTTACCTCAGGTTCTGTGGCAACTTCCGGGGAGCCACGTTCCCTTAGGTAGAGGGCGCAATTGCGGCGTGCACAAGCGGCATTGGCATTCAGTAGCAACCGTCAAAAACGTGCACGCGCACGTTCGGTTGCCTCTGATCGCCGGTGATAGTTGCAGCGTGTAAACGTACCCTTAAATGGTTAGGACATTTATGACTCTATACTACGGGTTAAACTAACAGCCAATATATATATATATATTTTTTTTATAGATTACCAAAGATATCAACCTTAAAATTGAATACACCCAACAAACACTGGCATCCACCAGTCGAGGAAACTAATAATTTTTGTATGCAGATGTAATTTTTAATGTCTATTTTTTCATGCTAGCATAACCCACTTTTTAACATTTTTAAGATAAAATCAACCAAGGAAATAAACATCCTGAAGAGGGGTCAACTTTTTTGTCGTTGTACGTTTTTTTATTCCAGTTTATATGGTCATGCCATTGCTAAGGGGTTACTGTCAGCGCTGGGCCTAACTCAATCTAGTATTCACAATTTATGAAATAGGAGGACTTATACAAGGTAATTCTTCAAGGCTTTCTGGCAGCTACAACCTTACCCAAAAAAATCCCCTTTGAGTTTTCCCTGTGACTAGTTAAAGTCCCCTTTCTTGACAAGCTCCAGTGTTCAACAACCTATTATTAGGAGTTTGGTGTCTTGACCCAAAGGGTCCTCTCTCCTGGACCCTTTCCCTTATCTTTATACTTTAAATTAAGATGAAGGTTTCTCTGAAGTCACTATTTGGTCTCTTTCTATCTCAGGGGTTCAGTTTCTAAAAGTCTATCCATGGTCCAGTAAATCTACTCTACATACTTATGCTCTCTAGGGAGTAACAGAGCTGATGAATGGCTGAGCCTTTGCCATTCTGGTTATTCTTCGATCCATTTGAATGGCAGTCTTCAGTTTTTTTCCATGTCTTTCTGGTTTTGCTTTGTACACCTAAAGGAGCCCATACATACAAGACACACACACAAACGCATATATATACTCTAGACGACTTAACACCTTTCCATCTCTTGTTCAGCCCCTCCATGATTGTGCTGTCATCAAAAGTCCTGAAGACCCACAGAGTACAAGACCTGTGGTTACATCACCATCATGTGGCCAAACACATAGTTGTGAGATTACCAAAGGTCCTCCAACAGTCTCCACATTGTAAACTACAGTGATAATACCATTATCAGTGTACCTCCGGCTGTAGACCCTAGGAGTCGCCAAGTGGGTGTGGGTCATGGAAAACTTCCCAGTCTGCCCTGCAGTCTTGACGGTTGCCAGATGATGATGGAACTTTAAATAAATTGAAAGAGTTTTTATGTCCACTCCAGTGTTAATCAAACAACATCAATAGAGGCTGTTCATTGTGGAAGTGGATGCTTCTGAAATTGGAATACTGGCTGTACTGTCTCAAGGTCCCAAAACACTGATCAACGTGTGACTATGTGCATTATATTTCTTGGAAATTTTCACCTACTGAGAGAAATTATGATGATGGGAATCGCAAAATGCTGGAGGTCAAATTAGCTTTTTAAGAATAGAGGCTTTTTTAGAGGGAGCTATTCATCAAGTCAGGTTGTAACAGATCATAAAAGATGTATCTTATATTGAATCAGCAAAACAGTTGACACCAAGACAAACCATAAGATCTTTGTTTTTTTTCTAGGGTCTATTTTTCTATCACATTCAGGTCAGGGTCCAAAAATGTGAGGGCTGACACCTTCCCACACAGCCTTGATTCAGGTTCTCCTCCATAACCTCCATCATCCATTCTTTTTCAGTGCATTGTGGTTTCTATGGTTTCCTCAGAGTTGGAAGCAGAGATCTGTGAAGCCAAGGCATTGCCTTCTTCTGCTACTCCAGTGTCCAAATTATTTGTTCCAGTGTACCTGAGCTTACTTCGGTTGCAGGAATTTAATGATTCCGTTGTAAGTAGTCACAGCTACCAAGAGAGCTATTCCTAGACTCTTTTGGTGGTCATCCATGTGTAAATTAAAGATATGGTATCCACTTGTGAAACTTGCACACAAGCTAAAGTTTATCATAGATGCTCAACTAATGACTTGGCTCCATTGCCAATTCCAGAAAGACTGGCCTCATGGACTCCTTTGTCCATGGATTTCATTACTGATTTTCCTTTGTCTGGTGGGAAAACTGTTATTTGGGTGGTAGTTGGCTGATTCAGTAAACATCCCCACTTCATTGCGTGATCAGGGTTACCTAATGCCAAAGTACTTTCCAGGTTGTTTATCAATCATGTGATGAGATTGGAATCCATCTTAATATTGTATGATAGTGGGGTGCAATTCATCTTCAAATTCTGGAGAGCATTTTGTAGAAAATTGAGGATTGATTTGTAATTTTCTTCTGCATATGATTTTGAAGCCAACGATCAGACAGAGAGGACAAATCAGTTGTTGTAGCAAATTTTAAGATGTTTCAATGTGGCTGCAGAAGAATGGTCCTCAATTTGGCCTCTTGCTGAGTTCTCCTTTAAGAATTTGGTCAATAGTCCACTGGAACATTACCTTTTTTGTAATTATGGTTTTGATGAATTCTTAATAAGGTCTGGGTGTACTGGAGTAGAGGTGGCCAAACAAAGACTCAGGAGGTCTGGAAGAGGTTCAAAAGAATATTGGGGTGGTTCAACTTCGTCAAATGTGGTAAACTGACAAAAAGCATTCGGCAGGCCCCTTCTTCAATGCAGGAGGTAAGGTTTGGTTATCTTCCGATAATGTTAAGTTGAAGGTGCCCTTGGCCAAGTTAAGTCCTAAATTTATCGGCCTAATCATGAAGGTAAAAAATCCAGTTACGTTTAGATTAGAACTTCCTCAGTCTCTTTATATCTGTAATGTTTTCCACAGATCCCTTTTAAAATAAATTTGTTCATTCCATGTTGACTCCCTTACTCTTACATCCTCCTGTTGATGGAAGTTCAAAGTATGAGTTGAAGAAGATCATGAATTCTCGTAGGGTCCAGAATTCCCTCTAATATCTTATTCATTGGAAGAGATTCGGACCTAAGGAGGAATCCTTGTTCTGTGAAGGCCAATCGTTTGGTCAGGCACTTCCATGTTAGATTTGTATGGAAAATTTGGGGGTCCTGTAGCCCCCTGAAAGAGGGAGTACTGTCATAATTCTTCTGCTTAATGAGTCTTATACACAGCGACACTTTTGCTGCCCTGTAGAATCAGGGCTAAGCTGAGCTATCGGTCTGGTGAGTGACAGCTCAGTTGTCCAACCTAGTGGAGACCTGTCGGAATGTAGATTTACAGCTCAGCCATCAGAGATCATGAGGTGTTCGGATTTATATGCATGTGTGTATGTAGGTATGTATCATGCAACTGGTCTGTGAATATTAATTTACATGACTATTGAGAATTAATATATCTAATATATATATAATATATATGCATATATGCATATATCTGAGAGGAGGGAAGTGGCTTACAATCTCCTCACCTACTTCGCTCTCTCCATAAGGTTGAGAGCAAGTTCCCAGACCTTGTCTTAGCCCACTCACTCTGCCAGATCAGAATATCCCACACACTACACTGATGAGGGGCAGGTACCCCGAAATGCAGCGTCTGTAGTTTGGGGTTCTGATCTGGCACAAATCCCTTAGTTATATTAAAGGCTTGTAGGAAAGCGATTATGACTTTGAGGAAGCTGCTTAAATGTGGCACGGGAGTTTCTCAACTTCCTTAGTGAAGTGCAAATTTGCATATATCTGAGAGGAGGGAAGTGGCTTATAATCTCCTCACCTACTTCGCTCTCTCCATAAGGTTGAGAGCAAGTTCCCAGACTTTGTCTTAGCCCACTCACTCTGCCAGATCAGAATATCCCACACACTACACTGATGAGGGGCAGGTACCCCGAAACGCATCGTCTGTAGTTTGGGGTTCTGATCTGGCACAAATCCCTTAGTTATATTAAAAGCTTGTAGGAAAGCGATTATGACTTTGAGGAAGCTACTTAAATGTGGCACGGGAGTTTCTCAACTTCCTTAGTGAAGTGCAAATTTGCATATATGCATATATCTGAGAGGAGGGAAGTGGCTTACAATCTCCTCACCTACTTCGCTCTCTCCATAAGGTTGAGAGCAAGTTCCCAGACCCTATAAATATATATACAGTCATATGAAAAAGTTTGGGCACCACTCTTAATTTTACTCTTTTTTTTTTCGTTCAAAATTGTTTTTTTGCAACAGGTATTTCAGTTTGATATATGTAATAACTGATCGACACAGTAATATTTCAGGTTTGAAATGAGGTTTATTGTACTAACCAAAAATGTGAAATATACATTATTTCAAAATTTGACAGGTGCCAAAGTATGGGCACCCTTCTGATTTTCATGATTTGAATACTCCTAACTACTTTTTACTGACTTACTGAAGCACTAAATTGGTTTGGTAACCTCATTGTGCTTTGTACTTCATAGCCCGGTGTATCCAATCATGAGAAAATCTATTTCAGGTGTCAACTTGCAAGTCGTTCTCCTAGTTGCATCTTCTCTGAGGAGTGGCATCATGGGCTCCTCAAAACAGCTCTCAAATGATCTGAAAAAAAAGATTGTTCAACATAGTTGTTCAGGGGAAGGATACAAAAAGTTGTCTCAGAGATTTAACCTGTCAGTTTCCACTGTGAGGAACATAGTAAGGAAATGGAAGACCACAGGGACAGTTCTTATAAAGGCCAGAAGTGTCGGGCCCACAAAAAATATCAGAAAGGCAGAGAAGAAGAATGGTGAGAACAGTCAAGAGCAATCCATAGACCACCTCCAAAGACCTGCAGCATCATCTTGCTGCAGATGGTGTCACTGTGCATCGGTCAACAATACAGCTCACACTGCACTAGGAGAAGCTGTATGGGAGAGTGATGCGAAAGAAGCCGTTTCTGCATACACAAACAGAGTCGCCTGAGGTATGCAAAATAACATTTGGACAAGCCAGTTTCATTTTAGAAGAAGGTCCTGTGGACTGATGAAACAAAGATTGAGTTGTTTAGTCATACAACAAGGCGTTATGCATGGCGCCACAAAAACACAACATTCCAAGAAAAACACTTGTTACCCACTGTCAAATTTGGGGGAGGGTCCATCATGCTTTGGGGCTGTGTGGCCAATGACGGCACCGGGAATCTTGTTAAAGTTGAGTCGCATGGATTCCACTCAGTATCAGCAGATTCTTGAGAATAATGTTCAAGAATCAGTGTCAAAGAGGTTACGCTGTGGAAGGATCTTTCAGCAAGACAATGATCCAAAACACCACTCCAAATCTACTCAGGCATTCATGCAGAGGAACAATTACAATGTTCTGGAATGGCCATCCCAGTCCCGAGACCTGAATATCATTGAACAACTGTGGGATGTTTTGAGCGGGCTGTCCATGCTCGGCGACCATCAAACTTAACTGAACTGGAATTGTTTTGTAAAGAGGAATGGTCAAAAATACCTTCATCCAGGATCCAGGAACTCATTAACAGCTACAGGAAGCGACTAGAGGCTGATATTTTTGCAAAAGGTGGATCTACTAAATATTAATGTCACTTTTCTGTTGAGGTGCCCATACTTTTGCACCTGTCAATTTTTGTACAATAAACCTCATTTCAATCCTGAAATATTACTGTGTCCATCAGTTATTACATATATCACACTGAAATAGCTGTTGCAGAAAAACAATTTAAAAAAAAAAAGAGAGAGTAAGATTAAGAGGGGTGCCCAAACTTTTTCATATAACTGTATATATATATTGGGTATGGAAAGTTTTCAGAATCCTTTAAATTTTTCACTGTTTGGTTCATTGCAGCGATTTGGCAGATTCAAAAAAGTTCATTTTTTTTCTAATTAATGTGCACTCTGCATTCCATGTTGACTAATAAAAAACAGACATTTTTGCAAATGTATTAAAAATGTAAAACTGAAACATCACAATCTCATAAGTATTCAGACCCTTTGCTCAGACTCTTATATTTAAGTCACATGCTGTCCATTTCCTTGTGATCCTCCTTGACATGGTTCTACTCCTTCATTGGAGTCCAGCTGTTTTTAATTAAACTGATAGGACTTGATTTGGAAAGGCACACACCTGTCTGTATAAGACCTCACAGCTCACAGTGCATGTCAGACAAAATGAAAATCATGAGTTCAAAGCAACTGCCCAAGGAGCTCAGAGACAGAATTATGGCAAGTAACAGATCTGGCCAAGGTTACAAAAGAATTTCTGCAATATTCAAGGTTCCTAAGAGCACAGTGGCCTCCATAATCCTTAACACTAGAAGTCCCAGAGAGGGGTCATTTAACATTTCTACCTTTGGAACCCAGAGACGGGTCAAATGACCTGAAGGATTTTAGGTAACATCCTCTAATCACCGTCTTTTGTTCTGTAATTAAGGCCGTTACTGTCGCACCACAGAGGTTGTTGTTTTCCATTGAGTTTAGCCATTTAGTTTCTAGTTAATTCTATTCAGTTTGGACTAAGGGTCATTTGACCCTCATTCAGGACTTCGGGGGGGAGCTCGAAATTTCTGGGACTTCTAGTGTTAAATGGAAAACGTTTTGGACTACCAGAAGTCTTTCTAGACCTGGCTGTCCAGCCAAACTGAGCAATCATGGGGGAAGAGCCTTGGTGAGAGAGGTAAATAAGAACCCCAAGATCACTGTAGCTTAGTCCCAGAGATGCAGTTGGGAGATAGGAGAAAGTTCCATAAAGTCAGCTATCACTGCAGCCCTCCACCAGTCGGACCTTTATGGCCAGACAGAAGCTTCTCCTCAGTGCAAGTGTGGCGCCCCGCAACGAGTGCGTCACAGGAGGGTATTGCAGCCATAGATGCAGCCGCAATATTCTCTGACACAGCAGTGATCCGGTTAACTGAGAGATCCAACCCTGCATGCATCACCTAGAACAGAGGGCCAACCCAGGGTCCTGGTGGGCGGAGTGCTAGGGAAGTGTGTAGGAAGTACAGACAGTTAGTTAGTAAGCAGTCTGCAGAGTCTAGAGAAGAGAGAACTTGAACTTGGAGTAGGAGCGGGGGCTCTGCAGCCCCCGGGCCGTCACCGGTCGGGTGTCAGCACCTGAGGCCTCAACAACCGGGATCGGGCATCATCAACCACGGGTTCCAAAATACCCCCATGCCCAACTCACAGCCGGTTCACTGATACCGAAGCTGGCAGCAGTTCACCTCTGCTACGCGAACCAGAAGCGTGGAGGAGCAGCTTCACAGGAGCACCCCACCACCAGCCAACTTCCAGTCGTCTAACCAGCGGTGTACCCACCGAGGGACCCAAGGCTCCCCAAAACATCCATAACGTACATCTTGGATAGGGCATTGAAGCAGCCTCCCCGTACCCGATCTGGTATTCCTGGGCGACAATGGCAAAATACTTAGCTAGAATGGAGGAACACTTGCGGATCTCTAAGGGACACCATCACTGCTGAGTCTACCCGGTCCACTACCCGTAAACTGTATACCATGTACTGCCTGCTGGTTACAGTAAAGACCCGTTGCAGAGACTTTCTGTGTCCGTGCTTCCTTATGAACTGTCCGTCTGCACTACAAGGTAACCGCAGCTGCCGCACAACATCTTAAGCAGCTCCAGCCTCCGGGGATCACCGCTCAGCCTGTGGGGAGCGTTCCATCTTGCTGCTGTCCATCCCCCGGAGGTTCCGCAGCGTCGGTAACGATTACCGAAACTACTCATAGGTGGCGTCACGAATAAATTAACCCCTTAATCTGTTCCTACAAGACGTCTTCAACTTTTGATCTGCACTCCACCGGGCCCGGCTACCGGCAGGCGCGGCCCACCCGTGACAAGGAGGAAGGAGCTACAGCCTGTCTAAACCGGAGTCCACGGGCTTGCGGTGAGTCACAAGACATATGAAAGCCTGCATAGAGCAAAAAACACATGAAGGACTCCCAAACTATGGGAAATAAGATTCTATGAGCTGATGAGATGAAGATAGAAATTTTTGGTGACAATTCTAAAAGGTATGTGTGGAGAAATCCAGGCACTGCTCATCACCTGTCCAATACAATCCCAACAGTGAATGAAACATCGTGGTGGCAGCATCATTGTATGGAGGTGTATTTCAGCTGCAGGGAAAGGATTACTGGTTGCAATTGAAGGAAACATGAATGCGGCCAAGTACAGAGATATCCTGGATGAAAACCTCTTCCAGAGTGCTCTATGACCCTAAGCACACAGCAAATATTACAAAGGAGTGGCTTCAGAACAACTCTGTGACCATTCTTGACTGGCCCAGCCAGAGCCCTGACCTGAACCCAATTGAGCATCTCTGGAGAGACCTGAAAATTGCTGTCCACCAACGTTCACCATCCAACCTGATGGAACTGGAGAGGACCTGCAAGGAAGAATGGCAGAGGGTCACCAAATCTATGCGTGAAAAACATGTTGCACAATTCCCAAGAAGACTCATGGCTGTAGTAGCTCAAAAGGTGCAAATACTCAATGCAGAGCAAAGGGTCTGGATACTTATGACCTTGTGGTATTTCAGTTTTTCTATTTTAATCAATTTGCAAACATTTCTACATTTCTGTTTTTTTTAGGTTAAGATGGGGTGCGGAGTGTACAGTAATGAGAAAAAAATGAACTTTTTTGAATTTACCAAATGGCTCCAATGAAACATATTCAGCCTAAATGTGTGTGTGTATTTTATTTTCTGTTCAGGTTCACACAATTCGTGTGTGTTATATATAATACATAAATATGGGCAAGGAAGTATTTCTCCCAGAAAATTATTGCAATTACATGCTTTGTCATACACATATGTATTTCCTTTGAATGCATTGGAAAATTGCACAAAAAAACAGAGGAAAAAAGGAAATTGGACAATATTTCACACAAAACTCCCAAATTGGGCCACGCAAAATTGTTCGCACTCAACTTAATATTTGGTTGCACACCCTTAGGAATAAATAACTGCAATAAAATGCTTCCATTTACCATCAACAATCTTCTTATATCTCTCAACTGAAATTTTGGACCAATCTTCTTTCTTCTCCTCACATTTGAAGGGTGCATTCTCTCAACAGCTATTTTAAGATCTCTCCATAGGTGATCAATGTGGTTTAGATCATTCCTTGCCACTTTAGAACAATTCAGCACTTTCCATCCATTACTCGGTGCTTCTTAAAGTATGCTTGAGGTCACTGTCTTGCTGGAAGACCCATGACCTAGGACGGAAACCCAGCTTTCTAACAGTGGGCACTACATTGCAAACCAAAATCGTTTGGTAATAATTTTCAGATTTCTTATTCATTGCCCATAGTCAAGGCACCCAGTGTCAAAGACAACACATCCAAAACATTTTTGAACCTTTACCATATTTGACTGTAGATACTCTGTTCTTTTCTTTGTAGACTTCATTGCATTTTCAGTAAACAGTAGAATGATGTACCATATATACTCGTGTATAAGCCGACCCGTGTATAAGCCGACCCCCATACTTTTGCCCCCAAAACCTGGGAAAACCTATTGACTCGTGTATAAGCCGAGGGTGGACCCCAGCACAGGTATACAGCCCCCAGCAGTGTGGTATACAGCAGCCTCCCCAGTGGTATATACAGACCCCAGTGGTAATACAGCAGCCCCAGTGGTAATACAGCAGCCCCAGTGGTAATACAGCAGCCCCAGTGGTAGTATACAGCAGCCCCAGTGGTAGTATACAGCAGCCCCAGTGGTAGTATACAGCAGCCCCAGAGGTATATACAGCAGCCCCAGCGGTAATACAGCAGCCCCAGGGGTAATACAGCAGCCCCAGGGGTTGTACAGCAGCCCCAGTGGTAATACAGCAGCCCCAGGGGTTATACAGCAGCCCCAGGGGGTATACAGCAGCCCCAGAGGGTATACAGCAGCCCCAGGGGTTATACAGCAGCCCCAGGGGTTATACAGCAGCCCCAGGGGTTATACAGCAGCCCCAGGGGGTATACAGCAGCCCCAGGGGTTATACAGCAGCCCCAGGGGGTATACAGCAGCCCCAGGGGTTATACAGCAGCCCCCAAATGCTGGCATTCTCCCCCCTGTGTGTTAAGGCCCCCCCGCTGCTTAACTTACCCTCCCTGGTCTTCTGCACTGCACCGCGCCGGTCTTCTGAGCTCCGTCCTCCATGCTGCCGTCCTCGCTGCATCCGGGATCCCCGTCGCAGTTACGATGACGTCATCGTGCGACGGCCGGGGATCCCGGATGCAGCCGGACGGGACTCGGAGCATGGAGGACGGAGCTCAGAAGACCGGCGGTGCAGTGCAAAAGACCAGGGATGGTAAGTTAAGCAGCGGGGGGCCCTTAACACACGGGGGGGGGGCGAGTGCCAGCATTTGAGGATCGTATTGACTCATGTATAAGCCGAGGGGGGGATTTTTCAGCCCAATTTTTGGGCTGAAAAACTCGGCTTATACACGAGTATATATGGTAGTTTACCAAAAAGCTCTAACTTGGTCTCATGTGTCCACAAGATGCTTTTCCCAAAAGGATTTAGGCTTACACATGTAAATTTTGGAAAATTACAGTTTAGCTTTTTATGTCCCTTTCGAATGTAGGGCAGCTTGAATTTCTTTGGAACTTTATTGGAGCTGCTTATCCACTTTACAGACTATCCTGCATTGAAATCTGTCATCAGTCACTCTCTGCCGTCCACGTTTAGGAAGATTAGCTAAAATGCCATGGGTTGTAAACTTCTTGATTATGTTGCACAATATAGACAAAAGAACATCAAAATCTCTGGAGGTGGACTTGTTGTTATGCATGCAAGGAGGGCAAGTGCCCAGGATGTTGCCCTCTGGGCCGTGACACTAATCACAGCTCAGAGGAGCAAGCCTGGGATAACCACCAAGACGTCTGCTATAATCATTGGTGGTGGAAATATGCTTAGCTGGTAGGTGGTCGCCAGGTGCAGCCCCAGGTGTTTCAATGCCATGGCAGCTGGCTCCAGGTGTCGGCTCTTACGGACAAAGTCTCTGGGTAAAGAGGTACTTTAGGGAGAGAAGCTGTCAGGTAGCAGGACTCAATAGTAGCAGGCTGGTGTAGACTGATATACAGCTCAGCAACTGCTGGTTGATGCAGACTAGTATTCAGGATAGCAGGTGCAAGCTGATAGAATCTCTCAAGTATGCGGCATCCCCCACCTAACCTTGCTACCAGACCTGTGCAGTGAGTGTAGGCCCTTGAAGCAGAAGACACAAACACGGAGTAAACAGATGGTGCCAGACTGCCAGCGGGGTGAGTATGACGCAGACACTGGTCTACCTGCCATGTGAGAACAAGTGCCGCGGCAATTGACTCTACATTTGTAGCCTTGAGATTGTTGATATTTTTCAACAATTTTGGTTTTCAAGTACCCCTATAGTTGCCTTTTTCCCTTTTTGTTCTCCATTCTTAGTGTGGCACACACAGACACACAATGCAAACATTCAATCAACTTCTCCCCTTTTAATTTGGTTTTAGGCATGGTTTTCATATTGCCTATACCTGTGTCTTACCATAGGTGAGTTTGAACAAGCAACTTTGTAAAGGCACCAACACTTTTGTCCGTACAATTATTAGGGTTTTGTGTGAAATTATGTCCAATTTGCCTTTTTACTATGTTTTTTGTGTTGCCCCAATAAACACAAAGCAAATAAACACATGTATGACAAAAATGTGGAAATGCAATAATTTTCTGGGAGACTGCCCCATTCTCTGAAAATGTCAAAGGTACCAAAACGTTTGCTCCTAACTGATGTAAGATGACACTTTATAGAGGGAAGTTATGTGTCACAGAGGTGAATATCCTCTGTGATGTAAGCCTGGATGTTATGCTTAAAAGGATAATAGGGCTGACAAAGGACAGGTTTACGAGCAGTCAGAGAGATGATTGGGACTGGCTGCTAACCCTGGGCATGGGATGCGGGTGGAGTCATTAGGTGTCTGTGTGTGGAGATCTCCAGTGTTGTTATTCCTTGGTAAGGAATGAGAGTTGGACATTAACCTCAGTAGACAAACCCACACTGTCGTAATGGACTTTGTGATTTATATTCACTTTGTGCCAGAAAAGGCTGTTTTTTTTATCCTGAATGATTTATGAAATCTAAGTAAACCAGCTCGGATAAATATATTTACTTAGAAAATTGGTGATGTGTTCAATACTTGTTTGTTCCACTCAAAAGTATTACCGGTCATCATCCTGTATTTGTTAGTGCAAATTATAGACTTACATTATAAAATTTATATTATATTATAAATAAGTGATAAATTCCTTTATGGACTATACAATTCTCAATGAATATAAAATGGCTGTGGATAGGGGAGCATGCGACAAGACCTGTCCACCAACCCCTTACAATTGAAAAACAGTTTTCTCGTTCTCAATGCTTTTAATATGTAGTATTATAGACATCCATCAATTAAAGCCTACACGTTACCACCCATCCATTACCAAAAGCAAGGGACTGCAGTCAGTAGATCTGTCAACCTGAAGGTGGGCTAGACACAGGCAACCATCAGAGTCGAACTAGAGTTTTCACTACAAAGACATAGAGAGGCACCTGGCACAGTGGTTTTGCATGGGATCTAATTTCAGATTATATACATTTTAGTGGCCACAAATGCAAAGCCACTCAGTAATGTACAACCTAAAATTCCCACCAAACAGAACCACATCCACCCTCCCCAAAATCAGAAGGTATGGAGTGGTGGACAAAAAAGATCTAGACTTTCAATTTGATGCTATTAAATTTATTAAAGATATTCATTTACAAATTCATAAAAATTTCATACACCCAAGTGACATGCAGATCTCCTCTAGAGCAGTGATGTTTTGGGGCTATCGCTGGGCAACATGGACTTTCAACTCCCTCCAAAGGTTTTCTATAGGGTTTTGATCTGGAGACTGGCTGGGCCACTCCAGGACCTTGAAATGCTTCCTACAAAGCCACTCCTTTGATGCCCTGGCAGTATGCTTGGGATCATTATTATGTTGAAAGACCCAGCCATGTATCATTTTCAATGCCTTTGCTGATGGAAGGAGGTTTGCCCTCAAAATCTCATGATACATGGCCCCATTCATTCTTTCATGAACATGGATCAGTCATCCTGGTCCCTTGGCAGAGAAACAGCCCCAAAGCATGATGTTGCCACCCCCATGCTTCAAAGTAGGTATGGTGTTCTTTGGATGGAACTCAGCATTCATTTTCCTCCAAACACGATGATTTGTGTTTCTACCAAACAGTTCTAATTTGGTTTCATTTAACCATATGACATTCTCCCAATACTCTGCTGGATCATCCAGATGCTCTCTAGCTCACTTCATACAGGCCCGGACATGTAATGGCTTAAGAAGGGGGGACACGTCTGACACTGCAGGATCTGAGTCCCTCGCGGCGTAGTGTATTACTGATAGTAGCCTGTGTTACGTTGGTCCCAGCTTTCTGCAGGTCATTCACTAGGTGCCCCCATGTGGTTCTGGAATTTTTGCTCACCATTTTTTCGATCATTTTGACCCCATGGGGTGAGATCTTGCGTGGAGCCCCAGATTAAAGGAGATTATCAGTGGCCTTGTATGTCTTATATTTTCTAATTATTGCTCCCACAGTTGATTTCTTCACACAAGCTGCTTGCCTATTGCAGACTCAGTCTTTCCAGCCTGGTACAGGACTACAATTTTGTTTCTAGTGTCCTTTGACAGCTCTTTGGTCTTCATCATAGTGGAGTTTGGAGTGTGACTGTTTGAGGTTGCAGACAGGTGTCTTTTATATTGATAACATGTTCAAACTGATGCCAGTACTACAGGTAATGAGCGGAGGACAGAGGAGCATCTTAAAGAAAAAGTTACAGGTCTGTGAGAGCCAGAAATCTTGCTTGTTTGCATTTGCAGGTGACCAAATACTTATTTTCCACCAAAATTTGAAAAAAAAAAAAAAAAAAACTCAAATCAAACAAGGTGATTTTCAGGATTTGTTTTCTCATTTTGTCTCTCATAGTTCAGGTCTACCTATGATGTCAATTACAGGCTACTCTCATCTTTTTAAGTGGCAGAATTTGCATAATTTGTGGCTGAATAAATACATTTTTTCCCAACTGTATTGCAGTACAGGAATATGACAGGTGTCTGCAAAGCAAAGCATATCAGCTGAATGAGAGTCCAGCTGAAATAAGCAAGTAGCGTCGATGTCTGCTCGTCATCGCATCCTCTGCTACCATGATCAGTATGATGCACCCTAGGGCCGTTGGGTACTCACAACCGGGCTTTAATACTTCTGGGGAGTCACAGGGGTCGAGGCCCGGCTACGTGACCATGGGTATCAAATAAAAATGATGGAGACACAGCTTAGGTGATATTGCTCCCCATGGGTGGAGCGGTTCCCCAAGGCAACCGGTATGGTCTGCAGCAGTGGCAGGCCATGGGATTCCTCAGGCTGAGGCAAATGGACGGGCCCCACTTGGGCAGGTTCTCTGTGGCCTGCTTAGCTTAAAAGTTGGCCGCTCCACAGGCGGTGAAATAAACAGTCTCACACACAGCTTCTGAGTTCTATACCTGGTTTACTTAGTGTTCACTTCAGCAATGCCGCCGGGTACTGTTCCTTGCCAAGTCTTAGTCCAGATAGTCCTCAAAGAACCGGGATAGCTCATCCAAGACACCTCTTTATGTTCCTTTCTCTCAGGGGTTGCTCTCCCAGCGCAAACTGTCCACCTCTCTCCTGTTCACACGTCCGCAAACAGAGCCCCAATCCGGCAGCCACGGGTCCTGTCGGGCGGCCGGTACCAAGTCACCTGATCCTAGTACAGCAACCTTCTCGGCGGATGTGTCGGGTGTCGGCCACAGCTCCTCTAGAACTTATTGCCTCCGGTTCTTTGGTTGCAGTATGGAGTCTCTTCGCCACCTTCAGGGTTGGTCCTCTGGTTCCCAACCAGTCCTTCCAACTGACTCCGTTCAAACTTGGATTCGGGTGCATGGGTGGTTCTCTCTGCCTCTGCTCTTGCCCCTAGGGCTCCCTCTGCCTCGCTAACTGTCTATTGTTCCGTGACCCAGGACGAGCTCTTCACTGCTCAAGTCCCCCGGGCCCTCACTCCTCATCGCTCTCTTCTCTCTCTTCCACTCCTCACTCTCTCACTGTCCCACACTAACTAACTTCCCACCCCACACTTTCCTTCCCTCTGTCCCCTGACTGAGCCCTCCCTCTATCGGGTCCACCCACCGTCCCTGGGACCGGGTGTGTTGGGTGCTTGATAGGTGTCTTAGACTTACCATCCTGTTTCCATGAGAACAGGGATACCACACCCGTGGAATGGGTGCAATACCCTTTGTGGCGACCAGACCGCAGGGGTGCCACAATTACATCCCTGGTAATCAAGTTGTAAAAACTCTAGAAATGAAAGGGTTATTTGATCATGTGTACTGCAAAGCTGTAAATTTTTGATTAGTTATAACACTATAAAAAAGTCAAACTAAGCACATTAGACATTTGACTGGCTACCTTATATTTAGGATAATACAGTATGGAATTGTAGCCATACAGCTAAATGCTACATTAATTCTTTCATGCTTTTTTCATTGCTAAAAGGAAGATCTATTTACTATTGCAGATATGATTCAGATTCCATGAGTGACATATGGTATGACTCAAAGTGATATACTTATATACTGTATATGCATATATGAAGAGGTGAAGGTTAGTTAACAATAAATTAGTAGTCTGAATTATAACCAACTTTATATGTTGTCAGTATACTTGCAGTCCATAGCAATTAGCGAATGCACATCCACATAAACAGAGGCAAAGGGAACTTTGTACCTTGATGGAAATGATAAAGATGTACAAAATCTTTTTATGAAATTTGCTTGCAGGCCAGCTATTTTCTGAAAGTCATAAAAATGTGTTGTGCTGGAGGCAAGTTTCAGCACAAGCGCAAATGTTTAGATGATGATTCTTGAAGGTTTCATGGGAGACTTTTTATTCATGTATTGATTGGAATACCGCAGATTGGGACTGCAATCAAGTGGAGGTGTTCAATATGTTTTCTACAATTTTGAGATACCTTGAAAAATCCTCAGAGAGCTGATTTATAAAGGTTGGTGAAAAAAATGCCTGAGCATGGGGAAAATTTGCTGTAGGGCAAAAAGTAAGGATTTATCATTGTTGTTGCATCACATTTTATATCAGCCCAGTCCCCTGATAACACTGCAAGTTTATCCATATTACCATTAGCAATATCTATGCGACCATAATCTAGTTCAATGTGCACTCTTCCTCATTAGAATTGATAGAAAAGAGTATCTGCAAATGTGGCCTGGGTTCAATCACATTGGCACTTTATTACAATGATATATTTTTGTCAATCTTTGCTAAAACTAGCATCAATTTATGAAAAAGTATACAGATTTTTGTCCCCAAACTTTTACATTTTCCTTGTATTATGAGGGAACAGGTTACATTTTAATTCAATATAACAAGTTATAACACACACAATTTACTTAAAAGGGAACTCCAGTAAGAGAAAACTTTTTAGTACACTCCCTGCTCTGCTACATGATGAAGCAGAGCTGTACACTGCAGTTCTAGGATCTATAGATCTCTTATAAATCGATAAAATCATACCTTCTCCTCTGCTCTGACCCCCACCTCAGGGAACCCAGAATCTAAAGCCTGGCAGCTTCATGTAAGAGCAAAAAGCAGGAGGTGTGTCAGGGGCATGGATGCTGGGAGCTGCAGGATCAGCATACATTAATGCCCCCTCACATTTCTGTTTAGTGGCAGGGGGCGTGCAGAGATTTCATTTCCCTGAGGTGGAGGCCAGAGCAAAGGAGCAGGTATGATTTTATCGATTTATAAGCGATCTATAGATCATAGAACTGCAGTGTACAGCTCTGCTTCATCATGTAGGAGGGCAGGAACTGTAGACTAAAAAGTCTTCTCTCACTGGAGTTCCCCTTTAAAGTTGAACTATGAGATCTTTCTTTTCAGCACCAGTGTGGTATCACTAATGTCTGTTTCCTACATGAAGTAAAATATATTATATACATAAATTGAGAAGAGACTTCTGATCTGTCCATCTAACACTGGAGTCCTCTGGTTAGTTACAGCTCCGGTAACATTGCCCGGCAGATCACTGGGAACATCAAAAGATGTCGATCAGTAGGTACCGTGTTTTACTACACATAGGAAACATACATTAGTAACACTACTTTGATCCCAAAATAAAAAATATATACGGTACTCAAAAAATGAAAAGAAAAACAATAAAAAATGTATAAACAGTGGTTGGTTGCCATATAGCTATCCAAAAATGGTGTACATACTGCAGTGCAATTAACGCTAGAGTTGTGGTTTTTGGTCCTGTCATTATTGCTATTAAGCTGAGAGAACTTACACAGAAAAATAACAACTGGTCTTTCTATCGTGGGTAGCAATAATTACTCCATTACAAGGGAGATATGATTTTTGCTGTTGAGGGTCGCTTTTACTTCTGTGTAGGCCACAAATTACTAAGCTGTGATTGCATAGATTTTATTTATTTGAAAGGGGTTTTCCCATCAGGAACATCTATACATGCTGTCACAAGAAGCACAGACTTAAGAGCATTGGACAGTTACGAGGTATATGGAACTCACCTATACGTAACCTGCGATCTTCTCAAGATCTCCTTCTCTCGTCCCCTCTTATCTCTTCTTCCCGCAACTGCATACAAGATTTTTCCCGTGCTTCCCCCATACTCTGGAACTCTAGGCCCAACATATCATACTCACGCCTACTGTGGAAACCTTCAAAAGAAACTTGAAGACCCACCCCTTCCAACAAGCCTACAACCTGCAGTGAGCATCAGTCCACTAAACCATCGCACAAGCAACCCTAACCTTTCCTAGCGTATCCTCACCCATCCCTTGTAGATTGTGAGCCCACACGGGCAGGGTCCTCTCCCCTTCTGTACCTGTCTGTGCCTTGTATTGTTTATGATTATTGTACTTGTCTATATATGCCCTTTTCACATGTAAAGCGCCATGGAATAAATGGGGATATAATAATAAATAATAATAATAATATGGGCCATTACTTGAAAGCCATAGTAGGACACAAACTCAGCAGTAGCACAGGATTCTGCTCCTTTGTGCAAGGAGGAATGGGAGGAGCACTTCCAGTCAGGGGCGGACATATAGCCGGGGCAGCCTGCGCAACTGCATCGGGGCCTTGAAGGGGAGGGGGCCCCATCAGCTGCTGAAACATCTTGTTGTATTCACAGTGCCAACGGCAGCAGCAACACTAATGGTACCTTTACACGCAGCTACAGGTAACAGGTTTTCCACAGGTAACTTACTGGCTGCAGTGAAATCATGGAGACATAGTTCCATTTGTACACAGCAACAAGATAGAACCTTGTCTCCATGATTTCACTGCAGCCAGTAAGTTACCTGTGGAAAACCTGTTACCTGTAGCTGCGTGTAAAGTGGCCATAAGGCTGCTTTCACAATGCGTTTTTGTTCAATCCGTGGCTGTCCGTTGTAAAACGGACAGCCACGTATCTGATTTGGCCCCCATATTATGCTATGGGCACGGATCGGATCGGATTTGGCCTTATTCCATCTGATTTTTGTCGGATCTGATTCTGTTCGATTTTTTGCTGTGCCCAAAATCGCAGATTGCTGCAATTTTGGGCACAGCGGATCAAATCAGGTTGAATTGGATCCGACAGCTGATCTTTCCTTGGACCCAATTTTAGTGTACTGAGCATGCTCAGTACACTAAAATCGCTCTGTGCCATCTAATTTCACTTCTGCAATGTATGAATTCATACATTGCAGAAGTGAAATTTAGTGAAAAGAAAGGGTTAAAAATAAAGAAAAACTTTATTGTCACCTGTCTCGCGATCCACCGATGCCTCCAGCGCTCGATGCTTATAGGACCTGGCATGATTTCACAGTCACATGACCAGTTACAGCAGTAACCGGTCATGTGACTGTGACATCACGCCGGTCCTGTAAGGATCAGAAGAAGATAGCTGTAAGCGTCGGGGGCTTGTGGATGGGTGAGAATAAAGATTTTTTTTATTTTTTAAGGTCTGGAAAAGGGGGAAAAAGAGGGGAAAAGAGGGGAGAAAGAGAGTAGAAAGAGGGGAGATAGAGGGGGGAAAGAGGGGGAGAAAGAGGGAGCAGAGAGAGGAGGGGAGAAAGAGTTGACAGGAGGGAGAGAGAAGCGAGGTGACAGGAGGGAGAGAGGAGGGGGAGCGAGGTGACAGGAGAAGCGGGGAGAGAGGAACCAAACTGATCCTGCAAAATATCGGAATCGGATGCCTATTTGGCATCCGATTGCATGCATCAGTTTGGATCCGTTGCTGTCCGAGGGGTCCTGCAAAAAGTCAGATCCCCTCGGACACCACAAAAACGCAGTGTGAAAGCAGCCTAAAGAGAAGAGGAGGGGCCCTTATCCAAGCCATCTGCAGGCATAGTATAGCGGCCGGCTCTCACTAGACTATTTTGACATATTTAATAAAGTTTCTTTTAGGCTGGTTCACACCACGGCAGAGTCTGGTTCGGGGCTGTCCGGTATAAACCAGACAGCCCCAGACTGGATTTTGGCCCCACAGCTCTCTGCCATCCGGTTTCCATCTCTCCGGCAGAATGCGGGAGAAATCGGATTTTTCTCCCCGTACACAAAAACGGTGCTTGCAACATTTTTGTGTCCGGGGAGAAAAATCTCCCCAAATTGCACCGGTCCAGGAGGATCCGGGAACCGGACACCTGCGGCTGCACGCCGCTGTTGTTTCAGGACCGCGGCTTGCTCCCTGCGAGCCGCGGTCCTGATTCATCAGCGGCGGCAGCTGTGTCTGGCAGCACACCGGACTGGAGGGCATATTAGCCCTCCGATTCTGTGTGCTGATTCGGGTGGGGCTGTCAGGTTCATCCCTGACAGCCCCAGATCGGATCTTACCGTGGTGTGAAGCCACCCTTATTCGTAACCTCATGGCGGCAATCCTCAGTACCCGCACGTTCCCTGCGCAGCTCCTCTTCTCTGCAGCTCCAAATCTCCCGCTGCTGCTCCGGCATCATGTTGTACAGATCGTGCTTCCTCCAGCTGCCAGTGCGGTCTCTTCTCCTCAGACAAGCACAAGGTGAGGGATAGCCGGAGATCGCCATGCTGCAGGTCACATTCCTCAGAGCAGTAGTGCCAGGAGGCAGCGCTCTCCATAGTGACAGCAGTGAGTTAGTGCTGTTGCTCCCTGGTCGGTGCTGTAAGTGGTTACTTAACATCCACCGATCAGATTACACCAAGCTCCGTCACAGCCACAAATTCACTGCTCGTAATCTCTGACCCCAGATACCTCCTGTCATTACTGCTGCTATAAACCCAGCCACAGAGTGACCCCTGACTCCAGCCTTCCTGCAGGGAATCTTGTGTATGGCTGCAAATAACAAATAGACTTATGTATATTCTACACACATACATAGTACATATGTGCATTATTTGAGTACACCCATCTTTCTGCAGTACATGCCAGTATATAATGTATGTGTGTATTTTATACATGGTATATATTGGCTCATTAGTAAAAAAGAATATTATTGTACATCATTTATGCCTTGCACTAGTCTAAAAAAATCTCCCCACTGTGTCTAACATGCCCTAATTTATGTATAGAGACACTGAGCTCAGTTTATTACTATATTTACATGTAGCCAGAGGCGGACATATCACTGGAGTGGTTGCCTCAGGGTCAGGAGGTGGGGGGGGGGCTCATGCTGGCCAGGTAATAATGAGGGCAATCTGGCCTGTTTGGAGCTTAGGGAAATGGAGATTTGTGTGAGTCGGACCGACAAGGAAGGGTTTACTCGAATACCAGGATGGTGGCTTCGGTGGGGATCACAGCTGGTCGGGTCCCGGTTCCGTGCCATGGGCAATCAATGGCTGATGGGGATGATGTTCATGGGGGATTATACTTGACGCCACCTGTGGTGCCTGGTAAGCGGTTACCAGCACTGCAGCCGGGCGCTGAGGTGATAATGTGGTGCAGGAGAGGTGGTACAGCTCCCCACAGGCGGAGCTTTTCCTCAGCGCGCCAGGGTGGATGAGGGGAGTTGTTGTCCCCACTCTCTGTGGTGCTGCAGAGGCTTCCTGGGCGACGGATTAAATTAAGCCGGACACCAAATCAGCTCAAACAATTCCTTTACTGGTACCAGATGGATAAGGTACACAGTACAGTCCGGCACACTGGGGATTATAGCCACAGGTTTCAGGGTTCACCACAGAGTCTGTCAGAGGTTTCTCTCAATTATCTTTCTTGGTCTCTGTTTATAATGGCTCTCTGCTCTCCCACGCTAAAGTCTGGTTACTGGTCCCCAGGTCTGTTGCCTTAAGTCTTTGTTACCTCTTGGCATCTTGGACCTAGCTTTGGGACAGTGGATAGGCTCCTTGGTGGGTGTCGTGGCTCCCTTATGAGGGCCCACAATGTGCTGGTCTGCGGTTTAGGGTAAACCAAATCAAACCACCTCGGCTCCAGTTTCACCGGTGTGACCTGGGCACTCCAGATGGCTCATACCAGACCTGGAGTGTCCCCTTCTTGTCTGGGTCACCTCCGGTCCTTAAAGGTGCCCTCTTCTCAGGACAGCAGGGTCCCCTGCGTCTGTCCGTTCTTTCTCACTGTCACCGTCTGACTGACTTGTGTGTCCACTGTCACTCACGTCTCCCGCTCTCCTATGCTTCCTCCCCCTGGGACCTACTGAAATACAGTCCCCTGTGCCAGGGTGTCTGTGGGTGGGTTCGGTGGACAGACTCTGTAGTTCTTCCCCTCTGCCTGTGATTATGGGGATACCTCACTTTTCTTTTGGGGTGCAGTACCTCCCTGTGGCGTCCCGCTAGGGGGCACCACATTTGCCTCACTAGCGTTAACCCCGAGGATGCAGGTGCCAGGAATTGGTAGTTGGTCCCACCTGTGTAGCATAAATTAAAATGAGGAATTCCTGCACCCGGTTTCTTCATGCATTTAAAATCTTTATTTATCTTAGATTCCAGACATCAAGAATAAAAGGTACGCAGACCCCACAGCCTGACGCATTTCGAACTTCACTGCACATTCTTATTCATAGACCGTTCGAAACGTGTCAGACCGTGGGGTCTGCGTACTCCTTATTCTTGATTTCTGGAATCTATGATCAATAAATAAAGATTTTAAATGCATGAAGAAACCAGGTGCTGGAATTCCTCACTTTAATTTATGCAGATATTGACATCAAAAGCGGCGTGTCGGGCAGGAAGCGATCCTGCTTCATAGAACAGGCAGCGGAACGCATGAGTCTTGTCATCAGCTTCCTGCCTGGCACTAATCTATTTGACACAAGCGGTCACGGCTTGATGATATCAGCACACTGTGCACGTCTGTGTCATTTGAAAAGTAAGGATTAGGAGAAGAAAGAAGTGGTGCCGCAGGGGAACGAGAGGTGAGTGACTTTTCATTTGTTGTCTGTTTTTTTTAGTTTGATAAGCTGTGGAAGGAACAATAAAGAGTAGGAGGAGGGTGAGGGGGACAGACCTGGGCCCTCCGAGTGCTGTATGCCCCTATATCTCCAGTAATGTGTGTTATCCGTCCCAGGGCCATGGGGTACCTAGTTTCACAGGGGGATGTCACAGGCAGCCTGTGCCCAGTCCCATGGCCCTGGTGATCAATAAAAATAAAAATAAAGATAAAAAGAAGTATTCGTGATGCCATCTACGGCTCCGGTAATGTTACCGGCGCTGTGGGACAGTCCTCCGGGGTGATGGTGGAGCAGCAAGATGGTTACGCTCCCCGTAGGTGGAGCGGAACTCCCAGGGCAGTTGTGTTAAGGATTGTAAAGATGAGAGTTTTTATGCAGGGAGGCATCTTACACAAGGCCTTGTCTCCAGTCTTACTGCTGCTGCAAGTATGCAGCTCCTCAGGTGGAGCTAATAAAGTACGCCACACAAGTCTTCAACTGTGAACGGGTTTTTTGACAGTTCTTAAGGCAGGTTGACAGTTAACACAATCTTTTCGGGTCTGCCTGGCCTGGGTAGTAACTGAAGAACCGGGATGCTTCACTCAGGACCCTCGGTGGTGTGTTCCTTGCTGGTCCCTCACTGTGCTCTCTCCCGTTCCTTCCTTAAAGCGCTCCCGCACACAGAGCCTCAAGCCGGCTTCCATAGCTATCAGAAATGTATCATGAATTGTGGGGGAAGGACACAGGACTGGGATTAAGGCTATGTACAAACCTAAAGGGGTTGTCCAGGCTTTTTGTAGAATTTATATGTGTATTTAGGCTGCAAAATTTTGACAGTTTGCATATTACACCCTGTTAGCATTTTTCAGGGTTACCTAGATATCACTATTTTGTATGTGGAGGAGCTGCTCAGCCCCAGTCTAGAGGCGTTGTTTTGGAGCCTGGATGTAAAGGTCCCGGCTGGTCATTACACCCATTCTCCTACAAACACGCCTCTGACTCCTACAGGCCCTGCACAGACTTCAGCATACCTACCCACCCCCAGGCTACTACAGATCCACACCCCCCCCCCGTCTCAGCATGCCTCCCCACCCAGACTCTTACAAGCCCTCACCAGTCCCCAAGATGACCACCCACTCCCATTGCATACAACGGTCACTTCCTCCTTTGACACAGTGTACTGAATCTGCAGTGTACTGAAATATAGTGTCCACTCTTGTTATAATTAGCACTGTCCCTAATATAGTGTCCTTTCTTGTTGTGTATAGCACTGTCCCTTACATAGCTTTTGTATTCTTGTTATTTTTGTTATTCACAGCTCCCTCTCTATTATGTTGTCCTCACTTTTTAGATATACTGTATAATGTACGTTGATAAAGAAGCATCAGACTAGAAGACCTGTCTATCAGCTCCTCCGTTAGTGAAGAAGATTTACCATGTTCCATCAGCAGCCATATGTCATTTTATATCTAACAAGAGCAGACGCTATGAAATATAGACAGGGCGCTATAAATCACAAAAGTAATGAGAATCCGATATGTAAAGGACAGAGCTATACACAACAAAAGAGGACACTATGTAGGATATACAGTATGTGTATATACATATATATCTGAATCACAAAAGACAGTCAAACAAATGTGTAAAAATACTCTATTGTAAAAAAACACAGTAAAAAGCAAGTGCTGCTGAAAAAGTAGTACAATACAGGGTATTTAATTGATACGTTTTTTGCAAAAAATGTATACTAAGCTGCTCTACCAACTTCAAGGTAACCTGTATCAGAGCAGTTCCTATCTGATGTATTTAAAACCTGACCATGTGAATTGGTACCTAAATGAGCAGGATCCAGACAGTTCCAATGTCTGACTTGGACTGAATGCAGATGACGGCTTTTTATGTGCACGGCTCAAGGGGAGGGTGGGAGACTCCCCAGTCTTGAAGAAACAAGAAACAATTTAGACAAAAACAAATGAACCATGCACACAGTGAACACGTCTGTAGGACAGTGTTCACACCACCAGATATACATATATATCTGTAGATTTGTCACCATAAAGTAGGGGGGCCCAGGCAAAATTTCTTTCCCAGGGGCCCCAAGCTGTCAGTGTCCACCCCTGCTTCCAGTGTACTCTAAAATTACCTCCAGAAGGCTACTGGTGTACATGTTTCTGGTATCAGAATCAGAAAACCATGATGGAAGCCTGAGGCCTGACCATGAAGGATACCGTAAGTGAGATTCCTCAGACAACATCAGAATTGTTAGATCTTCCACTGGTGCCTCAGTTTCTACACAGATCAGAGCAGGTTCACACTGAGTTCATGTGAAACAACTAATCAGTTGCCATCCAGTTTGTGTGCCAAAACCAGCAGTGTCTCCAAAACTAAGAACAGGTGTCAATCTTTCAATTATTGTTTTTCTCTGCAAGTTCCTCTCCTGGTTCCTCTCCGGGTTTTGGCACACAAACTGGATAGACACTGATCAGTGAAAAAAATGCAGTGTGAAGCCAGCCAATGACTTACAATAGAGCAGTGGGCCCTGGGTTACTCCTGTTGCAGGGCAATAACCAGCCTTCTGGTCAGAGTATGAAAGCAGTTTCCTTGATTACTAACGCACTGATGCCATTTACTATCTCTCATGTCCGGTAGACTGTGAGCCCTTGTGGCCAGGGTCCCCTCCCCTCCTGTACCTGTAAACTAGATTGTCCAAATTTTCTGTTTTGTCCGCATTCTCCCCTCTTCATATGTAAAGCGCCATGGAATTTAATGGTGCTATATAAATAAATAATAATAATGTTCCCGAGATTTGAATACAGGGTGGGCCATCTATATGGATACACCTAAATAAAATGGGAATGGTTGGTGATATCAACATCCTGTTTGTGGAACATTAGTATATGGGAAAACTTTTCCAGATGGGTGGTGACCATGGCAGCCATTTTGAAGTTGGACATTTTGGATCCAACTTTATTTTTATTAATGGGAAGAGGGTCATGTGACACATCAAACTTATTGAGAATTTCATAAGAAAATCAATGGTGTGCTTGGTTTTAACATAACTTTATTCTTTCATGAGTTATTTCAAGTTGATATCACCATTCATTCCCATTTTATTTAGGTGTATCCATATAAATGGCCCACCCGGGCAATTGAGCCATTTATATGGATACACCTGTTACAACAGCGTTCATTTCACCCAGACGTCTTACACTGGCAATTGACATGGTGGAGGAATTGGTTTTCTCCTTTCCAACAGCTGCATCTTCAACTCAATCCCACCTCTACTCTCCCTTTTCCTCCCTTCTTTTGAAATGCATCCTGCCCGTATCTAGTCTTTCTCCAACCACCAAGTGGCCATCATATTCCAACCTCTGGGCCAGGCCACTATATTTATTGACCACATTTCTTGGTGACTTGACTGCTATTTCAAGCCTGCCCCCCCCCCCGTCTCATAGGATGGTATATCAGGGACAGGACTGTATGTGCCAGCATGGTGCCGGTAACCATGCCCTCTGCCATACCCCCTCTCCATATAGAAATATAAGGGGGCTGAAATGTAGGATGATCCTGTAGCTTCCAGCATCCATGCACCCGACTATTTTATACCAGTAAGAATATTTTTACTGTTTTGAATTATTTCTTGCACCTTTATAAAGAATTTTAGTGGTGGAGCAATATAATTTTAAAACTTCACGAGTTATTACAAAAAAGTTTTTTTGCACTTGCACTTTGCACTTTATTTTGTTGTTAATTACCAGCTTTGATATTAGGAGTCAAAAAATATAAACATATATATTGGTGTGCATTAGCATAGACTGTAATAAATATGGTTGATATCTTACAATTAAATTGAGGGATGTTATGGTCTCTGATGGAATTTTAAAGTTATTTTTGTCTATGTATGAATTTTTTATATACTATATTTTCTTATTCTCAATAAAGTGATATTTATACCAAAAATTTGGCTAATAAACTCATTTCAACGATAGGTTTTTTCTAAAAGTGGAGTTTAGCCCAACATAAGTGGTGGCCACAATATAGATTAATAGAAATATAAGGGGGCTGGAATGTAGGATGATCCTGTAGCTTCCAGCATCCACGCACCCGACACATCTTTTCTCAGCAACAGCATGAGACTGTCAGGCTGAAGATTCTAGGTCCCTTGAGGTAGGGTTCAGATCTGAGGAGCAGGTATGATTTTATCGATTTATAAGAGATTTTTAGATCATAGAACTGCAGTTTATAGCTCTGCTTTATCATGTGGCAGGGCAGGAACTGTATTAAAAAGTTTTTTCTTACTGGAATTCCCCTTTAACTCTGAAGCCTGACTAATCCACCTCTCTCCTTAATTGGCTCCACATTGCCCAACATATCCAATTCAAATTACTAGCATTACCTACAAAGCTGTCCATAATCTGTCTCCTCCTTAAATCTCCAAACTAATCTCCCAGCATATTTCAACACATTTCCCCCATCCTAGGGAATTCTGTTATGATCACTGTCAGAGGGATGTGATGGCCATCTGAAGCTACCAGTGCTAGCCACTCCATTAGACAGAATGCCAAGTAACTCTGACACCTGGACTGCCTATGGAATACAGCAGTCCACAGACAAGAATGGTCGACAGGCAGGGTCAAAACCGAGAGATCAGGGAAAGGATACAATTAGGATCCAAAAGCGTAGTCGAGAAGCTGGGTCAAAAACTGAGATAGCAACAAAGCACAAAATCTTAATGAAGAAGAAGCCTCCATAAAACAGGCAGAGGTAAAACTGGAAAACACTAAATGTAATACAGGACTTACAGAGGGGGATCAAAAACTCTTTTTGGTTTGCAGGAAAAGGTATATGTAGGGTGCGGTACTTTCCAATAAGCTGGATCCCAGGAAGCAATGATCTTGTTCAGACCGCCCATGCATTAATACTGCCAGACTGTGAAGTACTACAGGTCCTAGCCACTCTAGCCCTAGTGGATGAATGGTGACTGTGTCCTCCAGAATTTCCTGCAAAGACTTTTTCCCTATCACCAGCACCACCTACAGGGTGAATACAGCAGTGCCTAGTGATGGAAGCAGAAGTCGTTGCAACAGGTTCTGGTGTGGATGCGACACTACTATCACCAGCACCACCTACAGGGTAAATACGGTGATGCCCAATGATGGAAGCAGATGTCGCAGGACCAGGTTCTAGTGTGCGACACCACTATCACCAGTACCACCTACAGGGTGAATACGGCAGTGCCTAGTGAAGGAAGCAGAAGCTGCAGGAACAGGCTCTGGTGTGGATGTGACATTTGTACCCCAAAACGTCCAATTATCCACCACATTCAGAAGTTTCAGATGTAACCTGAAAACACATCCCTTCAAGAAAGCTTACAGTCTGCAGTAACCCACCTCAACACTGCTGGAGCTGCTGCAGTCCCCCAACGTATTGTCTCCTTCCCCATTATCCTGTAGAATGTAAGCTCCCAAGGGTTAAATATTTGTATTTTGTATGTAGCCTCTTCTCATGTACAAGACCACGGAATTATTGGTGCTTGAAAAATACATACTAATAATAATTATAAGTTTCCATAATGAAATTCACACAGATTGGATCTACAGGTAATTTCAATTTTTTATTTAGATTTTTAGTGTCATTTGGTATCCAGCCCTCAATTATTTAATGATTTTGGTTTCCATTATTCCGTTGTTGATAAGTTGTTTTCATCTCAACAAATTACACAGTTTTATAACAGTAAATATTTTCAATGTGACTTTCGTTCTTCGAGATCTGATGAGTGATTTAGGTATTCACTTTTCTTTTGAGCAGTGCTGTGTAAAGATTCCAGTACCATCTTAAGACTAGTTCCTTGAATTGGCACTACAGTTGTTTTGCCACATAGGGGCATACCCAGATTTTGCATTCAGGCTTAGGGCAAGGGCGGGCAACCATTTTTCTGCCGAGGGATATTTTGAAATTCGTGCAATCCTTCGGTGGCGGTACAAAATTACCACCTTGAAAATTACCCGCTATATTTGGTTATACAATCAGCTCACCCCTACTGTGGTGGTTGGAGCTGCTTCTCTTTGGCGTGGGTGATACTTGTCATGTTGCTTCTGAACTGCTTTTCCAGGTTTTCTAGAGCCTTATACAGCACAAGAGAGGCTGGGAGCATATACCTCACTGGGGAGACTGAGGCTGTGGCATAGAGATCACTGGAGAGCTGGATTTAAAGGGCAGTCGGCAAAATGTGTCTGCCAGACTGAGCACTGCAGTCCCCAGGAATCTGCCTGGGGGCCGCAAAAAACCCATCGAGGGCCGCATTCGGCCCTGGGGCCTGAGGTTCCCCTCCCTTGGCTTAGGGATTTCATTGACAACTACAACATATTTGCATTATGATGAATTTCTGGAACAATGTCACCAAAAGAAGATAAAAAGAAACTCATGTGCTTTTTTAAATTCACCAGCTAGAAGTGACTTTTTTTTTTTGTTTGGATCCAGGGATGGTGTATCACAGTCCGCGCTGCTTGAAATGAACACTCAAAGAGTCTTGGATAAAAGACTCTTACTTTATTTGCCTACGCGTTTCAATGCTATTCCCAGCATCGTCATGCCCTGGATCCAGATATTTCTACACGTGTTACGTGGAGGTGGAAGTCCTGCAGCAGCTTTTTGTACTACATGCGATTTAAACTAGTTGTGGGTGCACACAACTAGAAAAGGTGAGTGCTCCATCATTGTGACCTGGGTGAAAACTTTTGCCATATTGATAGGGCACTATTGCACCTCGTGTTTGTCTCCTTTATCTTTATTATATTTTTTTTTTGTTGAGCTTTAACTTAAAATGGCATTTTTACAATTCAAAATGCATCATGTAGTGTTAAAATTACAGAGATAAAGAGCAGAACTGTTTTTGTGAGAAGCAACCAAGGTGTATACTGATTCCCAGGGTTTCACTTAATTAAATTTGAGTCTAAAACATTTATCAGACACTGTCACTGTGAATTAATTTTCAGGAGATAAGTCACCTGTAAGCACAAGCAGAGTGATAGCATAATGATCAAAGCTTTGAAGAGGCCTATGTAAACATTGACAACATCTGCTGATGGAGTGGCAACAAAATGCCATGTTAAATGAGAACTCTCAGGGCAGTATTACGGTTGTTCTGACACTCCAAGTTGCAGAAATGTTGTGATTTTGCAGCATTTTCTCTGTAAACATTCAATTTACATTGTAGTTCAAGAGCAGATTCTTTATCCTGGCACTTATATTTAAATCCATGTTAGTATAAAAGATATAAAGATTTTCTCCATTGATTAATGAAATAATTTTATGGCTTTTGCATGTAATGCATGGGGCTTTACTTTTATGTCATTTTTATATTTCTTCTTTTGGTAATATCACAGGAAAAAGAAAATATATAAAAGTGACAAAAGTACTGTTTTAAATTGTGTTTACTTTAGGTGTATGATCATTTGTAGAAGATACATTGTTTTGTTCTGATCCAGACTCCAGTCCGATCCATGCATTTTTCCTCATGCATTTTTCCAAGTGCAGTTTTCTAAGTGCAAAACTTTGAATTAGACTCGAATTCAAGGATGCATTTGGCCACTCCTCACCAGGGGCTGGCTGGCTGCTGTTACCCCGGGTGGAAGTCCACCTATCACAGCCTGGCGCCCAGTGAAGAGCGGGGGGGCGTTTCTCCCCTCCTGACTGCCTCCACTCCAGTCCCGGGACCCGCAACCCCTCAGGTTTGTTCGGCCGCTGCGGCCGTAATGCGCCACCTAGCAGCCACTCTCCCTGATGTGGGCGGCCTTTCACTAGGACTGTACCACCGGCCCGGGGGGCAAATGCCAACCTGGCACCTGGGCCAGTCCGCCCCTGTTCCTCACCATCATCTCTGCTGTAATGTTATCATTATCATCACCATCTGTATGATCTTATTGAGTTGTTTCATCTTCCCACAGGTACGCTTTGAATCTTCTCAGCTTTCCCTGGCTTCTGACTGTCTGTGATAAGTGCATATAATCCCTCTCTGATACTATTTGCTTACCTATCATTTCCATGTTTTGTTTTATTCCTCATGATTATTCTGGCATACCTTTGACTGGTCACTCCAACCCCTCCCACTCTTTTATGACCTGTGTTTAACTCTCAGTATCTGGTCAGTCCATACCCACCCACCCCCTCATTGACACCTGATTGCCCTTAGCTGAAGATATATTCAGAACCATAAGTCTGATTTTCTTAGTGCAAAACTTTGAATTAGACTCGAATTGGACAGGGATGGAGTGGAAGGTAATGGGATAGAAAGCCACTACAATGTTTCTGTTTCTTTTCACTTTCTCCCCCATAGTACTTTATTTCTTACTAACTCCTCTAATCCCTCCACCTTGTAAGGAGCTAGTCATCTCTCCCTCCATCCTCCTAAGCCATCTCACCTCCTCCTCAGAACTGTTCCTCCACATACAATCCTTTTTCTC